>CM035151.1:3925586-4547264 GCA_020205615.1 Panax quinquefolius
GGATGTTCAGCCAGAATAATAATAAAAGGCAGGCAAGGTGGGGTGTAAAACACTGAAGACAGGATGTTCCAGACAGAATAATAGAAGAATGTCACGCAGTATAGGGTAAAAGCCGCGTTTACAGGTTATTAGAAACGAGAATAATAAGCGATGGAATAACAGTTATATTCATGAATAAGAAAGAATAACACCACTTATATTTGGTAGGAGATTGAATCTGCGGCGACGTGTAGTAACAAAATACTCTTCTTGCTTTCTCTCTTATTCTCTCTATACTTTCTCTCTCACATAAGCTTGAATGAATTCGTGAAAAATAATGAAGCCACAAGGCCTCTATTTATAGAAGATTTCTAGCTGCTTTTTCTTAGATGTGAAAAAAAGCGAGTGAAGCTTGGCGACTAATGATGTGAAAGAAAAGTGGTTTGGCCTTTTGTAATGTGAAAGCAAGTGGTTCGGCGCTGTAATGTGAAGCGTAGTGGATTCGGCGTACAGTAAAGGTAGGTCTTATTGTGCGGGTAATTACTGATTCCGAAGGTAAATCTGACCATGAAGGTATTCATTGACAAGGTAATTCTTATTGGCCGAGAGGTAAATCATACTATTGGCGATGGCGGTAATTCTGCCTTATTAGTGAGGGTAAATACTATTAATTAATTACTATTGCCATGAAGGTAATTCTTATTGTGAAGAGACTTCTTAGATGATGACATATGAGCCCCCGTAAAATAAATCAAACACCACATGAATCGTTTTTTTTTCATCAAGCGTATTTAATCTTTCGACAATTTATTAATCTCATTTTATAACAACGTAAGTCTCGATTATTGAGTTTAATCTTATAACATATTATCTGAGATGATCTTTGTAAGCGATAATTGAATCAATAATATCAAGAGATATGATGCAATGATAATTGAAGCGATAATTGGCGTAGGTGAGTGAAACCTCGTCGTGGCATCGATAATCGTCTGAGGTGTATTTCTTATGCGACCTGGCGTATTCTTTGTACTTTACCCATTTGGGTAGTTAAGCCAGGTTTTAGCGAGTAACACCTCTATAGTTATTTTATAAAATATTTTTGTCGTTTTTCTCGATCAGAAAATTGATGAATTACATTTAATGGGGTCCATGATAGTTGGTAGTTGTCTGAATATTCCACTAACAAAAGAATATTTCCAGGCAAAGCCGAATATTTTATAACAAACTTGCATACTTTTGCAGAAATTTATAAATATTACCTGTTATAACATTATATCAAATTTATTCCATATTCTAAAATAATATTTATAGAAAATTCAATCTTTATTTATAAAAAGGCTGAGAGGGTCTTCTGACACTCCCGCCTTATGAAATTTAGCCCTCGAAATTGAAGATGCAATACACGGTATGTGAAGAGGTAAAGGATACCTTGATTTCATTTGATTCTAACTCTCGAGTCATTTTCCTCGACATCGTGGTTCCTCATGAAAACTTTGACTTGAGGTATAACACTTGGGCGTAAGATATATATTCATTCTTATCGAAATTTGAGCAGGGAACATCTTCGTACGTCAAATCTTATTTATTTGATAGGTTAACTTTCGATAATATGGTTTGGGTCTTTCACATATTTACGTAACATAGATATGTGAAAAAGCGTTATGAACCGAGGAGCGTATTTGGCGGTGAAAGCGAGTCTATAGGCCAGTTCCTACTCGATCGAGGATTAAAATGGGGGCGGAGTGAATCGAGGATTAGAGTTTCCTCTCTTTCCAAATCTTGTAACTCCTTTCCGTGGAGCAACTCTTAACGACCATGAGTCTCCTATGTGAATTCCACGTCCTTTCGATGAAGATCGGCCTCAACTCTTTTATCGATTTTGTGAGGTTTTTTATACGTTGTCGGATCGTTTGAATTTTAGTAGTCGTACGTGCGACTCGGTCCCTATGACGTTGCTTCACCCACCTCGTCCCGTATCTTTGGAAGCGACACTTTCTTCATTCTGATGCGTAACCGAGATGAGCCATTACCCGATACTTGTTTGATAAGCTTGTTGTTGTAGGAAAACTCCACTGATGGTAAGAACTTGTCGACTCCTTGAAATCGAGGACCACAGTCTTAATAGATCTTGAAGTTTGAATAGTCCTCTCATTTGTCGGGTCAAAATCCCGAGGGATGATATCTGCAAGAGCTAAATCGTGAAGTCTGTGCCCATAGCTTTTTGCAAACTAACCCCGAAAATCGTGAAGTGAATCTTGGGTCTCGATCCGGAAACTATGGATATCGGCATACAATGCGGTCTTCTGATCTACGTTTATGCAATACGCATCTGGGCGAGCGTTCAAGTGTATAAGTTTCTGTATCGGTGAAAGTAAGCGGACTTAGTCGATCTATCAATGATGACCCGTATCATCGATGCCTTGAGAAACCTTAGGAAGGCCATTATACTTGAAATCCATGGTAATGTCTCCCCACTTCCCATTCTGGAGATTTCAAGTGGTTACGATGGACCTTTGGTACTTGATGCTAAAACTTCTTCGTTGACAAATTAGACGCAGCGAGATAAACAATATTATCTCTCTCTTCGTATTGCTCGCTAAAGAAATGTATGGCGAATATCGTGAAACATTTTGGTACTCGAGATGGATTACCAAATGGTGTGTTTATGCGCCTCCATGCTTGATATTATACTTTAAATCGGGGTCGTTAGGAACCTGAAAGTCTGGAGTTATTTCGAAGTATTCATGCCATTGATTCTTGCTTGGCGTAGCACCTTCTTGCAACTTTCTTCTTCATGCGCATCAGCTCCAGTGCATGGCAAGCGACTTTAACTTTATCGATTAAAGTCGGTTGCCTCGTATCTCGCTATCATCGTCCATTACGTCCACTGAGTCTTTAACTCTATCTCCATCCTTTACTGAAATCGCTGAAAATGGCGCTTCGTTGACAATATCCTTTTCGTACTTACATATGATTTTCTCTCGATAAATCCGTCATTCTGAATTCATTTCGGGGATGGTATTGAATGAGTATGATCGTAATCTTTCCCTTGATTCGAAGCCCGGCGTCGTTTGTCGCATGTTGAGTTCATGGGTTGAGTGAAGAAATGTTGGGGGCTTTTATGAGTCGTAAAGATCTCCACTTTCTCCCCCATCAAGTAATGCCTCGAATTTTAAGTGCAAAGACCAATAGGCATGACTCTAGATCATGAGTAGGATAATTCCTCTCGTATTATTTGAGTTGTCATGAGGCATAAATATAACTTTTCCATATTAGCATAAGAACCGTCCTGACCCTTTGCTAGAAGCATCAACATGAGATAATAAATCCTCAAGGCAGGATGGTATTTGTCGAAGCGGTCTTTGAAATAAGTCTCCTCTTGAGTTCTTGAAAACTCTTCTCTCGTTCTTCGCTCAAAATGAGACTTTGTATCTTCCAAAAGTCGGTTGAGTCGATGGAGTAGCGATTGAGAAAATCCTTCCACGAATCTCCAGATAACCATTATTTAAGGCAGAAAGCTCATTAGCCGGTCTTTGATTTAGAGTTGTTCGAAGCTTTGAATAGCTTGATCTTTCTTTGGGTCGGCGGATATTCCGTGACTTGATACCGTGCCCGAGGAATGCTACTTGCTGACTAGGAACTTCGCGTTTCTTGACTTGGCATAAAGCTTATATTCCGAAGCTTTTGAATTATCGACCTCAAGTGTTGCTCGTGATCTTCCGCGGCTTTTAGAATAAATAAGGATATCATGATAAAAGCGAGCCACAAAGTGATCTAAATATTAAGCGAATACACGGTTCATCGTATCCGTGAAGGCGGCGGGGCGTTAGTCGATCGAAAGGGCATTGTTAGGAATTAATAATGCCCGTCTTAGAGTTAAAGCGTCTTTGGAATATCGTGAGTTACAATCTTCAAATTGGTGATATCCGGGAGCAGATCGATCTTTGAAAGAATTTGGCTCCTTCATTGCTGAATTGACGGTCATCGATACGTAGCGGTAGATACTGTTTTGATGGTGACATGATTGACTCCGATAATCAATCTGAAAGTCGCATACTCCCGTCTTTCTTCTTCCTGGCGAATGAAAGGGCACCCCGAGGAGAAGTATAGGGACGAATAAAGCCGATATCTGAAACAATTCCTGCGAGTTGGGTCTTTAACTCACGAAGTTCGATAGAACCACGTACGATATGGGGCTTTGGAAATAGGTTTTTGTCAAGGTTTGAGTCGATACAAAATTCGATTTCACTGTCTGCAGGGTAGGCAGGGAAGTTAGCCTGGGAATCGTCGGGAAATTTATTAACAATAGAAATATCGTTCAAAAGCGGCGTATTTTGTTTAAATCTGTAGGCGTATTGAGCTAAGAAAGCTTGACATCTGGTTTTCGATAAGCGAATAGCTTTATGAGCGAGATAGTAAAAGTAGATTGATTTTAATGGTTTGGTGCCGTTTGAATTGGCGTATGGGTTGATGAGGAATGACAAGCTAATGACCTTACGAAAACAATCAATTTATTTTTGCATGATAATAAGTAGTTAACCAATCAATCCACAGAATCCCGTCGAATGCGAAGTTGTTATAAAATATTACGTTTGGTCGGGGAATATTCTTTTTGTTAGGGAATATTAAATGTGGCTCAATCTTTTGGTGGACCCCCTATGACGGTGTTGTCCGGATTGAAAGCGACGAATGTTTTTTATAAAAATAGCGGCGGAGGTGTTTCTAATTAAAGCTGTTGAACTACACGGTAGTAAAAATCACGATGTCTGGCGTGGTTGCGTAGTAGCGCTGCAAGTATTGATTATTAATCTTTCACATTGAGAGTAGAAAACCACAAATTTATGCTCGATTATTAGCTTTGCATCATATCTCTTATATTATTGGTTGAAATTATTGTCAAATTATCATCGTATAATATATTTATATAATAGTCGATAATTGAGGCAATGATTATAAATGATTAATAATTGTTGAAAGATTAAATATGTGTTGATGAAAAAAAAATGATTTGTGGTAAGTTTGATTATTTTATGGGGGCTACCTTATGTCATCATCTACAAGAGTCTCTTACTTCGATAGTATTTACCTTAATCGATAGTAATTACCTAAATCGATAGTAATTACCCTTGTGAATAGTATTTACCTTAAATCGATAAATAATTACCCATGAATAGTATTTACCTTACGTCGATAAGTAATTACCTTTACCCAGACGATCGAACCGCAATGGTTTTCACATTCTGAGGCGTCGAACCACTTTTCTTTTCACATCATTGTTAAATCAAGGCCTTTGCACTTTTCACCTGGCGGTCTTTAAGCTAGAAATCTTCTATAAATAGAGGCTGAGGGCTTACGTTTATTTTTCACGAATTCATTCAGCTATAGAGAGAAAGTATAGAGAGAATAAGAGAAAGAAGAAGAGTATTTTATTCTACCTTGCTACGTTATTGATCTCTGCCAAATATAAGGGGTGTTATTCTTTCTTATTCATGAAGAGAAAGCTGTTCATTATTCCATTGTTTATTATTACATTGGAATAACTTTTATAAGTATGATTTACCCTATACTTGGTGACATTCTTCTATTATACATTGGAACATCACATGCGTATGTTTTACAGGACTGGTTAAAATCTTTATTATTATTACATTGGAACATCCACATGCATGTTTTCTGTGGACACAGTTAAAATCTTTATTATTAATGCATTGGAACATCACATACATGTGTTTTACGGACTGGTTAAAATCTTTATTATTATTACATTTGGAACATCACATACATGTGTTTCTGTGGGACTTTGGTTCCGTTCTTTGTATTAATGTTGGAACATCACATGCAATGCGTTTCTGTAGGACTGGTTATTGATTTATTATACATTGGAATAACTTTTGCTGTCGCGATACTCTCGCGTGCATGGTGAATTTCTTTTGTTATTCCATTCTTTATTATACCCGGTTGGTTAAAACTTTGACTTACATACTCCGTGAAATTAGTGGAATATCCTTGATATTTGCATTTTCATCGATATCTTTCATGGAAATATTCTTACGATCATTCTTGAATTTTACTCTACCAAAGCAGTATCATGTTGATAATTTGGGCGTTAATAATTCACGGATAAAATAATTCTTGAACTTGTTTTATTGAATTCTTATATCATTGTCATCATCTCCGCCGTATTTATATTATGTTGAAAGTCATACATGGCTGTGAATGCGTAGATGGACTTGGTATGATTATGACCGAGAGACTATCCGGGTGTAATCGTGGTAATATTACAAATGATGTGATAAAAATCCTCGATGATGGTAGTAGTGCATTGGTGGACGATTGTTGGCATGATCATGACCATTAATGAATACCGCAAAATATTCTTAGCGCGTGGTAAGTGAATAATTGTGGTAAGTAATCTTAAAGAATATCCTTGGCCGTAGATGCAGGGGTGATTCGATGATGTGGAATATTTATTAAAAGTGGTCTCGGTATACTTGATGATGAAAAACCTTTTAAAACCTAAAGATAGTAGACTTTATTTTCTCTTGACTCTTTTAATGGATTGCTTATTATTCATTGATTAAAATTTGATTTTATACATTGTATTTTATCGAGTTTAACATTGTTGAAGACTATTGATAATTTATTACGCATTATCTTGAGTCATAATATTTCTTCTTGGGCTAGTTGAGCTCACCCTTTCTTTCCTTTATTCTCTTCGAGGAAATGAGAATATATTTGGGCGAAGTCGGAAGCGAGTGATGGTCACGAAGATAGCATTAGTAGTCGCCGGCTATTACGTGAAATAGATGTGATAATAATTATAATGAGGACTTTTTTTTGAGTTTGTATAATATCTAGTAGGCGATATTTGTATTTAAACTCGCGATTTATGTAAGTATTGTACCCGTTGACATTATGTTAATAAGTTGTATTTAAATTACATTACCATATAAGTGGCGACCCGAGATGGGTGATGTGGCGCTAAAATAGGTCCATTCCATCGACCCATTACGAGTAGCGAATACATGAATGCAGCTCTTCTAACTTGATAATAATAAATGTAAGTGTGAAATCGACAATATATCTTGTGAGTTTAAATACAAATATTATCTTACAAACAATATCTATACTGAAATAAATCCTCATCATAATTATTGATTCATTATTTTACAAAATGGTGAGGACTACTAAACAATTCTCTCTAGAACCTTCATTTCCATACCCACCGAGCTAGTCTCCATTACATTACCGCCTCACGAGAAGAAAAATGGAACAAAAAGGAAAAGGGTGAGCTCATTTAGCCGATAAAGAATATTATGACTAAGATAATATCTGACAAATTATCGTTAGTCTTGACGGGGAAAAATATAATAGAATCTGATAAGGCAACAAATTTTAAATCAATACCATGACGGAAATAATAATTCATTAGAAGAGTTAAGTAGAGAATCTGCAAACTACTATCTTACATGTATGAATTTAAAAGTTCATCGTCTATCTTTTATCCTGTAACATCGATCGATATACATACGGAATCAAATATTCATCTTTGCACTACGAGGCGAAGATATTCATCGATTAAGTCGTGTTCATTTAAACACTGTTCATCTTTTACTTTCGGGCGAAGATATTCTTGAAATCATTCATCTTTGCTTACGGGGCGAAGATATTCTTAGAAATCATTCATCACTACTGGGCGAAGATATTTCGTAATATCATCATTTAAAAGGCGAGGATGATGAAAAATATTTTTTAAAAGCGAATCGGTGAAACAAAATGACAAGGATTAAGGTTAAGGATTACGTACTTGGTTTTATCAGCGTCAAAAAATACCTCAAAAATAATCATAGTGGTGTAAAATTGAGAATGATCAAAAGCATGGATCTGATCGAGCTAGTATCCAGAATAGATATTTTGGACGAAAAGAAGAAATTTTATTTTTAGGTGAATAGTCTTAGTATCGTGAATAGTCTTGGTATCGTGAATAGTAACTCCAGAGCACCAAAGATAGAAATTCCTGAAAAAAAATATCTTCACGCTTACGCCGTGAATAGTGCTTCGTGAATAGTACTCGTGAATAGTAATTCGTGAATAGTAACTCATGAATAGTAACTCGTGAATAGTAACTTTTCATGAATAGTAACCAGAGCATGAAAAAGTTCCAAATTTGATAAAAACTTCGGATCGACATTTGATTATAATGATATTGAAGAAATAATATCATTCTGAAAAAATAATATCACTTACCTCGAAAGATTAGTACTTACATTTTGGAATCTGGGATATAGTCTTTGAAGGAACTTTGCAAATCTAGCAATACTCAAAGTATACTCAAAATACTCACAAGAATAAACTCGATAATATAGAGAGAAAACTTGAGTTTACGGTGTGATTTTCGATTTAACCTAAAGCCCTATTTATAGGAAATTCTTTAAACACCCAAGCGACGAAAATTTAATAATTAATAATATATATATATATCAAATTCATCGCCAACCTTAGAATTCAGATCCTAGCATTTCCCACATACCACCTTCTAGAAAAGTAAGATAAAAAACGTTTTTCATAAAATAAATAATTAAAACTTTCAAAAAATCAATTATTTGAACTTGAACTTGATAATTCATAATAAATAGCCCTTTCATCAGAAAATTCGAATTTCTTGAGTTTTTATAGGAAATTCAATTCTCTACAACTTTGCAGAAGAAAGTTTTTCCAAATTCCAAATGGAAATTGGCCAAGAAATCCACAAGCAGTCGATTTTACGGTATAATCAAATTTCGGTCGATAAATGGGGTCCCACTGAGCATGTTTTAACATGTTTTAAACATTTATTGCAACAAAATACTCTTCCTCATATTATATACTCATATATCACATTCATTGTAAAAATATCATAGATTAATATATTATTAAAATAATATATTTAAATGAATTATTTTATCGGAAAAAGATAAAATATTAATTTTCAACAATTGTCATTTTAAAAATTTCTCCATCTATATCCACATAAAATCAATATTTTCCTCATCATATAAATTAATAATTAATTATTCATTTAATAATTCTTTGCGTTGATATTTCTTATTCTTTGTTGATTTGATAATTGTCATTAAATATTTTTTTCATTACATTGCAATAATTGTTATTATCTGAATAATATTATTAGATAACATAATTATTGTGATAAAAGAAAGTTACATGTAAGAGAGGTTTGGAAACACTAATATAAAATATCAGAGGAGAAATTCTTGATTGGATAAAGCCTCTTTCTGACGACGGAGCTTACGGTTGTCGATATTGTGATTACGATAATTGGTGCAATATTGTGAATAATTAATTATTGATTCATATGATGAGAAAATATTGATTTTATGTGGATATAGATGGAAAATTTTAATGTGACAAATTATTTGAAAATTGAAATTTTATCTTTTTACGATAAAATTCGTTTTAAATATATTATTATATTTTAATAATATAGCTATAATGGTGATATTTTACATTTTTAATCTGATGAATGTGGGATATATGAGTATCTGAGGAGAAAAAGTATTTTATTTGCAATAAATGTTTAAAACATATTTTACATGTCGGTGGACCCCATTTATTGGTTGAAATTTGATTATAGCTTTGTAAAATGCTTCGTTTGTGGATTTTGATCCAATTTTTATTTGGAATTTGGAAAAACTTTCTTACATGCAAAGTTGTGAAATTGAATTTCTATAAAAGTCATGAGATTGAATTTTTACGATAAAAAGGGCTATTTATTATGAATTATTGAAGTTAGAAGCTTAAAATAATTGATTTTGGAAGTTTTAATTATTTTTTAAGAAAAACGTTTTTTTTTTATTTTTTAAGTGGACTAACATGTGATATTAATTGCTGAAATCAGATCTTCAAAAGGTGGGTAAGGAAATTTATAATATATATTAATATTTTATTAAATTTTACGCTTTGGTGTTAAGCATTTTTCTATAAATAGGGTCTTGGGTTAGAATTGAAAATCACACGAAGCTGAAGTTTTCTCTCTCTATATTATCGGCGTATTCTTGTGAGTATTTTGAGTATACTTTGAGTATTGTTTATCTGATGCTGAGTTCAATTTCGACCTTTATATCAGGTATTTAAATTACTAAATCTTAATCTTTCGAGGTAAAGGGATATTTTTTTTTTAATGATATTATTTCTTCAATATCATTATCTTTGAAATATTGATCTGAAGTTTTTTATCAAATTTGGAACTTTTGGTGTCGGAGTTATTATTCACGATTCTTATATCGACCTTATTCACGTATCTGATCTTATTCACGAATCACGACCTTATTCATGAAAAAATGAAAAATTTTCTTTTAAGTCCAAAATATCTATTACGGATACTAGCTTTGATTGTATCCATGTTTTGATCATTCTTGAATTTTACACCACTATGATTATTTTTGAGGTATTTTTGGGCATGGATAAAACAATCTACGAATCCTTAATCCTTAATCCTTGTCATTTTGTTTCCTTTGGATTCGTTTCTTTAAAAATATTTTCATCATCCTCGGTCTTAAATGATGATATTATTGAATATCTTTTGGCTGTAGTGCAAAGATGAATGATTTTCGATGAATATCTTTGGCGCGTAGTGCGAAGATGAGCAGTGTTTAGATGAACATGACGGTGATGAATATCTTTGGCTTTTTTGTAGTGCAAAGATGAATATTTGATTCGGATATATATTGATTGATGTTACGGGGATAAAAGATGAGCGATGAACTTTTAAATTCATACATAGAAGATAGTAGTTTGCATTCTCTCTTAACTCTTCTAATGAATTATTATTTCATTGCGAATATTGATTTAAAACTTGTTGTCTATTGTATTCTATTAGATTTTTCTGTTGAAGACTAATGATAATTTGTTGTATATTATCTTAGTCATAATATTCTTCTTGGGCTAGTTGAGCTCACCCTTTTCCTTTTGTTCCATTTTTCTTCTCGGGAGGCGAGAATATAAGCGAAATGCAGTCGGGGTATGGAATGAAAGTTTTAGAGAGAGTTGTTTAGTAGTCCTCACCATTTTTGTAAAATAATGTATCGATAAATGTGATGAGGATTTATTTGAATATATATATTGTCTACAGAAGATAATATTTGTATTCAAACTCACAGTTTCTTGTTGTAATAATAAAGTTGTAGTTGTTTACGTACCATGTATTGACAACTCAAGAATGGGTGATGTATACTATTTTGGGGGCGTCACGGTTAGTATCGAGCTTAGGATATGATCTCTGGCGGAGATCGGGAATAGAACTAGGAGGGAGGCAGAGTAAATCCTTGTTAGTGTGTCTACTAAAAGCTTATTTGTTAGTTAGTCGATATATAGGGATATTATGTGATATATTGATTTCCTTAATTAACCCTTGTTTTATAATGAGTATTTGAGAATGTCATTGAGAATATTAACAATGGAAATGAGGCAGAGTGGAGACACTGTACTGTACTCACTGATGAGGAGAGCGTGCTGCACAGTGGTGATGTTCCTCTGTGAACAACACCTTTGGCGAGATGATGAGCGAGGGGATGTTTAGAAGCTTTTTGCGATTCATATGCAAAATCGAACGAGGAGACTTCGTGTTCAAAATATAGGAGAAATGATAGCAATTCACGGGTTGTCACATTGAAGCGATTCGAAAGTTGGGACCACGAATTTTAGGAAAGCGGATCCGATCATGGCGGAAACATGGATCAAACAAATTACCAAGATATTCGATGTCTTGGGATGCGGAGAACGAAGGTTCCATTCGCCACCTTTATGTTCGTGGTGAGGCGGACTCTTGGTAGAGATGCGTGAAGCGTACCCATCGGCCGCCTTTCGGCATGTCTTGGGAGCGTTTGAAACTATTTAATGACAAATACTTTCACGAAAGTGTTAAATCGTATGAAGGAAGTGGAGTTCATCAGTTAGAACAAAACAACATGGCGGTGTCTCGATGCGAGGCAAAGTTTGCGAGTTATCGGTTTGCACCTCGTTTGGTGGAGAATGAGGAGCATGTATGCGGATATTTACGAGAGGTTTGAAAGCGGCGTCGACGATATCTCATTTCTCATAAATTTTCTCTCTATTAGGATGTTATTATGAGGGCTCGATTGTTAGGCGAGATATACAGTATGTTCAACGAGGACCATAACAGGATCGTACCGGAGATAGCGATCAGCGAGAATAATGATAACCGGCGGAGAAAAGCAGAACGGACAAAAATGGTAACCACTCTGGTGGTAATCATAGCCGTGAAAATAGAAAGAAAGCGAGTGGGAGGAGATTTTAAAAGGAGATTTATGCGACCGTGTGAAGGCAGCGGTGCTGGTGACAAGCCAGTTTCAAGGAGAGAAGCGACCACCGGTCGTATATCTTATAAATCACGGGAAAGGGACATATCGGTCAAGCTATCCCTAGCAGTTCAAGGTATGCTATAATTGTGGAAAGGAAGGACATATCGCTCGATATTATGCGGTAGCGAAACCTAGTTATTGAGGGACGGTGACTCAAAAAACATCGAGAAAAATCAAAAGTCAGCGATTAGGGAAGAGCGTTTGTTGTGGTTTGGTCAAAATCACGAGAACCAAGCGAGGTGATCACGGGTAAGCTATTTATAAATTCTTGCGAAGTTTATACCTTGCCAATCTGGGTGCTACCCATTCATTTATCTCTCTGCATGTGCTCAGCGTTTAAACTTGACTCAGGAGAAATTAGACTTTGACTATCTGTGGAAACTCAGATTGGGAGAAACTTTCATCACATCCTTTGTTTATAAATCTTGTTTGATTGAGTTGGCACCATCACCTTACTGTTGACCTTATCTCTTTTAAAGATACTTGCTTTTGATGTGATTTTAGGGATTGATTGGTTAACTACTCATCGTACCAAAATTGATTGTTTTCGTAAAGGTTGTTAGTTTTCATATTTCTAACTTGACTGTTATGCGAATTCAACAACTAAACCATTAAAATCAATCCTTTGTCATATCTAATCATAAAAGCTATTCGTTTATTGAAAAGCGGATGTCAAGCTTTCTTAGCCCATGTTATGGATTTGAATAAAAAGACCGTCAAATTTGAATAATATTTCTGTTGTTATTGACTTTCTGGCGTATTTCTGAAGAACTTCCGGTCTACCCCGAGCGTGAAGTTGAATTCTTTATTGATCTTGAACACAGTACAAGCCCATTTCTAAAACCCATATCGAATGGCTCTATTGAACTTGAGGAGTTAAAGGTCAATTCTGAGGAATTGTTGGACGCGGGGAGTACATCTCCTTGGGGTGCTCTGTTTTATTAAGTAAAGAAGAAAAACCAGTCACGACTTTGTATTGACTATAGGAATTAACCATGTCACCATCGAGAATTGTATCCTGACCTTATTTGACTTGTTTGACCCGATTCTGAGAGAGCACTGATTCTTTTCAAAAATCGATCTTAGATTACGGATATCATCGGTGAAGATTAGGCGAGGATATTCAAAGCGCCTTGAGAACTTCGGTATGGGCATTATGAATTCTTAGTCGTGTCTTCCGGACTAACTAATGCTCCTGCTGACTTTCATGGATATGATGAGCCAAAGTATTCAAGGAATATTTGGATCGGTTTGTTGTTGTCTTTATTGATGACATCCTCATATATTCCAAAAGTCGTGAAGATCATGAGCACCATTTGAAAATTTGGTACTCGAAAGGCCGTGAAAACAAACTATATGCCAAATTGAAGAAATCACGAGTTACGGCTTGAGGAAGTAGCATTTCTTGGGCGCGTGGTGTCAAAACATGGAGTGTCTCAGTGGACGTGAAGATTGAAGCAATCTGAAGTTGGGAACAGCAGAAGTCGGTGGTGGAAAATCGTAGCTTTTGGGAGTGCAATTTGGTTATTATCGGAGATTCGTGGAATGGTTTTCTCGAATCGCTACTCCATTAACTTCGACTAACTTCGGAAGGATACAAAATTCGTTTGGAGGCGAAGAATGCGAGAAGAGTTTCAAGAGCTTAGAGGAGACTTATTTGGCTGTTCTAACAATACCATCTGGTTCGGATGGATTTGTTATCTCTGATGATACTTGGGCAAAGGGTTAGGATGTGTTCTCATGCAGCGTGGGAAAGTCATAGCTTTATGCCTCGCGATAACTTAAAGAGTATGAGAGGAATTATCCTACTCGTGATCTAGAGTTAGCGGCCGATCGTTTTCTTGTTAAAGATATGGAGCCACTATCATATGGGAGAAAGTGGAGATATATTAGGACCATAAAAAGCCTTAAATATTTCTTCACTCAAAAAAAAGAACTCAACATCTTGGCGTGACGTTGGCTCGAGCTATTGAAGACTCGACCACCTTTATTGATACCATCACGGAAAAGCGAGCGTGGTGGCGGCGCGTTGAGTAGAAGATCATATCACGGGAATGAGTGCGATGATGTCAAGTATCGCGTAGAACCCGACTTTAATAGAAAAAGTTAAGTTTGCTCGAAGGCGGGCCGGAGGCGATCATGAAGAAGAAAGCACAAAGAAGGAGCTATTAGGGCGAGAATTGATGAAGAAGGAATACTTGAGTCCACTCTGAACTTTGTGTTCTAACGACTACGATTTGAAGTCTACAAGATTATGATGGAGGCACACTGATACACCATTTGCAATCCATCACGGAAGTCTTAAAATGTATCGTGATCTTGACATACATTTTGGTGGAACAATATGAGAGAGAGATTGCAAAGTTTATCTCGATGTGTTTAACTTGTCGGCGTGTAAAGGCGGATCATCTAGTACCTAAGAATTCGTTGCAACCACTTGAGATTAGAAATGGAAGTGGGAACACATTACCATGGATTTCGTTATGGGTCTTCCCTACGGTTTCTCAAGGCATCAATCTTATTTGGGTTATTGTTGATAGATTAACCAAGTCTGCTCATTTTCTTGCCGTCACGGGAGACTTATTCCTTGAGCGTCTTGCTAGTATATGCGTGAATGAGATTGTGAGGTTGCATGGCATACTGTATCCATAGTTTGGATCGTGACCCAAGATTCACTTCAAGATTTTGGGTTAGCTTGCAAAAAGCTATAGAGCGCAGATTCTGATTTGATTGGCATACCATCCTTAAGCAGACGGATGATCGAGAAAGGACTATTCAAACTCTTGAAGATTTATTAAGACTACATGTGTCCTAGACTTGAGGCGGTTAGGATAAGTATTTACCATTGGTGGAATTCTCCTGACAACAGCGATTTATCGAGCAAGTATAGGTGTGGCTCCATTTGAAGCATTATATGGGCCGAAAGTGTAAGCTCTCAATATGTTGGGATGAGGTGGGTGAAGCTGACATTATTGGGACCAGAGAGTTAAATGCGTATGACTACAAGAAAAAGATCAAATGATTCGACAGCGTATACAAAGCGGCACAAAATCGACAAAAGAGTTATGCGGATCTTCGCCGAAAGGGCGTGGAATTTAGTGTAGGGGATCGTGTATTGTTGCGAGTTGCTCCGTGGAAGAGTTACAAGATTTGGGAAGAGAGGAAAGCTCGATCCACGATTTATTGGTCCATTTCAAATTCTTGATTAGGAGTAGGAAATGTAGCTATAGACTCGCGTTACCTCAAAGTATGTCTCGTGTTCATAATGTGTTTCACATATCGTACTTGCCGTAAATATGTGAAAGACCGAACCACGTTATAGAGTTAGAAGCAGGGACGAGATGGCCAGAAGACTTAGCGTATGAGGAGGTACTGTCAAGATTTTGGATAGGAAGGGCATGTCCTACTGGCATGAAAGGTCATACCACAAGTTAAAGTTTTGTGGAGGAATCATCTTTATAGAAAATGACACAGGAATTGGAAGCGGAAATGAAAGCGAGGTATCCTCACCTTTTGAAACACACCAGTCGTCGTCGATTTAGAGGCGAAATTTCATAAGGAGGGAGGTTGTAAGACCCCAACTTATTATTAATGAAATTTAATTTTCTCTATTTATTATTTTGAAATAGTAAGGGTTGATTTGATTAATGTGGATAGTTATGGGTAAAATCATAAATATTTCAAAATAATGAGTGGTTATAAAATATTCATTGTTGTCGGAGAATATTAGTTTGGTGGTGGAATATTCTTCTTTGTCGAGGGAATATTAAATGCTGACGGTATGCGATATTTTATGGGCCCCATGTGAAGCGATTGGATGAAGAAAGCGTGACAAATATAAGTTGTTTAAAAATACTTGGCGTAGTTATTCTGAATTAATCTTGTTAAAATACTAAATTGGATTTAAAACACGGTGTGCTTTGCGGTATTGCACGATTATTGATTCTTACGTGAAGACCTACTCGATAATGGTTACGATAATTTTATTCGATATTTTATTGATTTAATAATTCTTTGCGTTGATATTTTATATTCTTTGTTGTTTGATAATTGTCATTTTACGGTATTTTTCATTATCGAAGCAATAATTCATATTATCTGAATAATATTATTAGATAACATTATTGGCGATGTCTAGAAAGTTCTTTCTAAGGAGAGGTTTAGTCACCTAATTGCGCGATGAGGAGAAATTCTTATTGGAAGCCCCCTTTCACAGGAGCTGCACTGGTTGTCGATATTGTGATTACTGTAATATTATTTGTGAATAATTAATTATTGATTCATATGATGAGGAAAATATTGATTTTATGTGGATATAGATGGAGAAAAATTTTAATGTGACAATTGTTGAAAATTGAAATTTTATCTTTTACGATAAAATAATTCATTTAAATATATTATTATATTTTAATAATATAATAATGGTGATATTTTACATTGAATGTGGGATATATGAGTATCACGAGGAGGAAAGTATTTTTGTTGCAATAAATGTTTAAAACATATTAAACATGTCGGTGGACCCCATTTATTGTTGAAATTTGATTATAGCTTGTAAAATTATTGGTTTGTGGATTTCGTTCAATTTTGTTTGGAATTTGGAAAAACTTTCTTACGTAAAGTTGTAGAAATTGAATTTCCTATAAAAAGTCACGAGATTCAGGAATTTTACGATAAAAGGCTATTTATTGTGAATTATTGAAGTTAGAAGCTCAAAATAATTGATTTTTGGAAGTTTTAATTATTATTTTTAAAGAAAAACGTTTTTTGCATTTAAGTGGACTAACATGTGATATTAATTGCTGAAATCAGATCTTCAAAAGGTGGGCTAAGGAAATTTATAATATATATTAATATTTTATTAAATTTACTAACTTTTGGTATTTAAGCATTTTTCTATAAATAGGGTCTTGGGTTAGAATTGAAAATCACACGAAGCTGAAGTTTTTTCTCTCTCTATATTATCAGCGTATTCTTGTGAGTACTTTGAGTATTGTTAGGCACGGTGCAAGTTCCTTGACCTTATATCAGGTATTCATTAGAAGTCTTAATCTTTCGAGGTAAGGGATATTTTTTTTTCGTAATGATATTATTTCTTGATATCATTATATTTGAAATATTGATCTGAAGTTTTTATCAAATTTGGAACTTTTGGTGTCGGAGATTCTTATTCACGTATCTTTATTCACGTATGATCTTATTCACGAATCTGGCCTTATTCATGAAAAATAAAATTTTTTTTTTTCGTCAAAATATCTAATACGGATACTAGCTTTGATTGTATCGTGTTTTGATCATTCTTGAATTTTACACCACTATGATTATTTTTGAGGTATTTTTGGGCATGGATAAAACAAAAATCGAATCTTTAATCCTTAATCCTTGTCATTTTGTTTCCTTTGGATTCGTTTCTTTAAAAATATTTTTCATCATCCTCGGTCTTAAATGATGATATTATGGAATATCTTTGGCACTGTAGTGCTGAAGATGAATGATTTCGATGAATATCTTTGGCGTAGTGCAAAGATGAGCAGTGTTTAGATGAACATGACGGTGATGAATATCTTTGGCTGTAGTGCAAAGATGAATATTTGATTCAGGATATATATTGATTGATGTTACTGAGGATAAAAGATGAGCGATGAACTTTTAAATTCATACATAGAAGATAGTAGTTTGCATTCTCTACTTAACTCTTCTAATGAATTATTATTTCCGTTGCGAATATTGATTTAAAACTTGTTGTCTATTGTATTCTATTAGATTTTTTCCCTGTTGAAGACTAATGATAATTTGTTGTATATTATCTTAGTCGTAATATTCTTTTCTTGGGCTAGTTGAGCTCACCCTTTTCCTTTTGTTCCATTTTTTTTTAGGGAGGCGAGAATATAAGCGATGCAGTCGGGGTATGGAATGAAAGTTAGAGAGAGTTGTTTAGTAGTCCTCACCATTTTTGTAAAATAATGTATCAATAAATGTGATGAGGATTTATTTGAGTATATATATTATCTAGAAGATAATATTTGTATTCAAACTCACAGTTTCTTTGTTGTAATAATAAAGTTGTAGTTGTTTAGTAGTATATTGATTTCAGGAATGGGTGATGTATACTATATTTTGGGGCGTCACACACACACGTATATATATATATATATAATGTTGTTTTATTCTTATTAGTTGGTTGATTGACAAATTGTGTGTGTGGGTTTAAAAAAAAAATCTTTCGATTGCATAATGCCTTTCATTGCATTACGATTGCCTTTCCATTCTCTATAAATAGAAATAATATCGTTCCTTATTTATTTCTTACGAATTATGAAACTCGAGAGAGAAAAATTATAGAGAAACTATAGAAAAATATTACTGCTACTTACTCTTCTTATATCCGGTTTCTTTTTACGGTAAGAGGTGTTATTTCTTTTGTATTCATGAAGAGAACATTATTCCATTCTTTTATTATTACATTGGAATAACTTTTGTATCTGTATTTCTACTATACTTGGTGAAATTCTTTTGTTATTACTATTTTATTATTACATTTAGAATATCACATGCACATGCGTTTCTGTGGGACTGATTAAAATCTTTATTATTACATTGGGATATCATGTATGTATGCGTTTTCTGTGGGACACAGTTAAAATCTTTATTATTACATTGGAACATCACAGCCGATGCAATTTTGCACGACTTTGGTTAAGTTATTTATTATACATTGGAATAACTTTACATCAATCTGCATGCGTGGTGATTTCTTTTGTTATTCCATTCTTTATTATACTCGGTTGATTAAAGTTTTGACTTACATACTCAAGTGAAATTAGTGGAATATCCTTGATATTTGCGCTTCGTCATCGATATCTTTTCATGAAAATATTCTTGACCATTCTTGAATTTTCTTCTCAAAAAAGTATCGTGTTGACAATTTGGATGTTATTAGTTCTGAATAAATTAATTCTTGAACTTGTTTTATTGAATTCTTATATCATTGTCATCATCCTCGTATTTATATTTTGAAAGTAAATACGTGGCTTTGTGGTGCGTAGATAGACTTGGTATGATGATATATACCGAGGGATTATTGATTGTAATCGTGATCGTAATATTCTGAGATGATGTGGTAAAAGTCCTCGTTGGCCGTGGTGCATTGATGAGCAGGTTGTTGGCATGATCATGACCATTGATGAATACGAATCTCCTTGGCGTAGTGCATGAATAATTTGTGATCGTGATCTTAATGAATATCATTGGTAGTAGTCTTGGGGATGATGTGAATTATTTATTAAGTTGAGTCCGTGATAAAAGTGATGAAAATCTTTTAAATCATAAAAATATTAGATTTTTATTCTCTCTTGACTCTTTTAATGGATTCGTGTTCATTGTGAGTTAAACTTGATGTTTATTGTATTTTATCGGTTTAACTTTTTGTTGAAGACTAATGATAATTTATTACGTATTATCTTAGTCGTAATATTTCTTCTTGAAATTTAGTTGAGCTCACCCTTTCTTTCCTTTATTATCTTGAGGATATGAGAGCGTGGCGTGGGACTAGTCGGGGAGCGAATGTGATCCAGGATGATAGTATTAGTAGTCCTCCATTTATTACATTAAATAGTGTGACGATAAATGTAATGAAGACTTATTACGAGAGTGGATATTATACAGAAGACGATATTTGTATTAAAACTCACGAACTTTCTTGTTGTATATTAAAGATTGTATTTTGTATTACATCATGTATTTGGTATTTCGAATAGGTGATGTATACTATTTTGGGGCGTCATGAGAATATTGAATGAAGCATTGAATGAAATAAATAAAAAATAAAAAAATAAAAAATATTAACTATTATATTAAGTAATATTAAATAAATTTAAAAAAAATTTAAATTTTTTAGAGATAAAATAATAAAGTTTTGTAAATTCGGATGTTTTTGGACGTATCGATTATTAAACAACTTTTTTTCATTCGATTCAAATTCAAATCATTCGATTGATTCATTTAATTTTTATCAAAATCTGCTTAGAAGTCATGATTATTTTTTGGTGGGTGGCGAGAGTTATAATCTAATTTGCTTAAATATAAACTAATTTTAGTAGTAAAATTATAAATATAAAAAAATATTCTAGTTTGACAACATAAAATTTATTTAATTAAAGAATTATGATCTTTATTCTATAGTATAGATTAATACTTTCACAATTGATTCTAAAGAGATTTTTCAACAACTCCTCTTCCCAACATTTCCGTCCCGATTAAGGAGGAACACGGGGAGGGCAAAAGAAAAATTAAGGAAAACTTGTCTTTTAATTTTGAAATGTTTGACCACTTTACTAAGAAAATATTCTTGAAACTATGAATTTGCACGGTAAGGTAAAAAGGAAGTATCTACCACTCATGTTTTTTTAGAATTAGGCGATATCACCTCGTTGAAAACAATTTAATATTAATATTTATGAACAATATGATAACTAAGTGATTCTTTCTTAAAATCCACAAACAAACAAATTCTAAAAAGACAGATATTTTTTTCCAAATGTTTCTTTAGTACTCCTAAAGAAGCAAATTTCATAGTGCGACAGTTAAATATAAGGTTGTAAAGATATTTTTCAACGCGGATACGTCTATATTTCTATTTAAAAATAAATTTTAATATTTATATTTGTATTGACGACGAATAATATTGAGATCATATATTATCCGTACTAACTTTGTACAATATAATATAGATAAATACACTAAATATCCGTATATTCATATTAGTATTCGTTCATAATAAAATTTTTAAGTTTCAATTTTATTTTATTTTTTAATTCTTGCACAATGTTTAATTAATAACAAAAAAATCTAATTATGAAAATAAACACATCTAGAGGGGTGAATATATGTCACAAGTAATCATGTTTAAATCGGACGAGGTAACCACATGCGCTTTAAATATATATTCTTCGTTAATGATAATCGGACGGGATACATGGTTTGAATTAAGTATATCTTCAAATAAAGGTTAGAATTAAAAATGCGAGAATTGATAAAATGCAAATTAAAAAAAAAAAGAACAAAACAAAAAGCACACCAAATTTTTGTGTGGTTTAGCCCCTATCATTTGTCTAAATGACTAATACACCTCCAATATGAATTAAATTGAAATTTTCGGTACAATGAACATACATCCCTTTGTACCAACTTTCCGCTGCGATGGGCCACATCTGCTTCATTTTACTTGCCTGCAACGCGAAAGTTTTATTTGAACAAACTATATCCACTCTTTGGATCAATTTAGTCAAACAAGACTTGAACTTCAGATTTTGTTACAAGAAAGCAGATGATTCTGAGAATTCTTATTTCCGACCAACAAATAATTAATATTCTCTCAGATTCGAAGATAAAAGTTAACTTTATTCTTATTTTGGATGATACTAAGTGTTAAAAATAAAACTTTCCTTTAATAACCAAATTTTTACATAATTTTCTTATTATACCCTTAGCATTAATATCTCATATTTTTTTATTATAATTTTCTCTCCATATTTAATAAGTATAATTAGTTATGTGTTAAAAATAATTTTGAATTGAAAAGTTAGAAAAAATCATTCTCTACCACTTACATTGGAAATGATTAATGACATATTAATGTGGATAATTTTATCGTTTATTAACCTTGCTTAATATGAATAAAAAATATCGTGAATTTTTTATTATTTTGGACGGAGGGAGTAATATAATAAGACTTGCCGGAAACAAATGACAACCCTCTATATAAGTTTATTTGTATAAGTTTCCCTGAACACTCTGTCGTGAAGGAGAAGTATATATATAATGAAGAACTAACTGCTATAAGAAACTTGTTAACATAAAAATCTCAATCACAGTTACTAACTTACTATATACTATTAGTTAATTGATACTAACGGATATAAACAGAGTTGTTAGCATATATAATTTTTTTAATCCAGTTGGAAATGCACATGATTATAGTAAATTGATTTATCCAATAGGAAAAATATATATCCCTCAACAGCTATTCAAAACAGAGTAAATAACATAATAAGTGAAATAATCAACGGATTGTCCAACCAAGTTGGTTTTCCTTAAAATACTCTTCTTTAAATAATATATCTAAATGGAGTTCACATTAAGCAAAATTAGGGTTCCTATTTCAAATCGTAGAAATTACGGTAATCGCATATATCGTTGTTCTGTTACAAGGTAATAGCAGAAATAGGGACAGTGATATTTGTTTTAAATCTCATTCGTTTATAATTTTAATGGAAGGTAGAGATGGTATTTATCAGTTTTTGATCATGCAAAATCATGCTTATAGATCATTCCAATTTATATATATATATTCAGGAACCTTTGAATTTATCAACTAATAGACTAATAAATAAATTTGGGCCAATCAAGATATCAACATATAATAAATTAAATCAGTTCAAACAATTTAATTCATTAAACTGAATATAAACCCAATAATATTGTGATCATTAAAGCCATAAAAGATATAAACTAACAAGAAAATATTCACTTAATCTACTAATAATTAGAAATGAAATAATATAATCTACTAATAATTAGAAATGAAATAATAAAAGTAGATAAAATATCCATATGTATTTTCTTATATCGTATGTCATAAAATAGCCATACAAGATGTATAATCAATTTATGTTAACATTTTCATATATTATATACCAATATTAAATGAGATTTTTTCATACATGTATCTGATTTGGAGGAGTTTATTGTTTTTTTTTTTTATTAATATTAATGTATAATATAAGTGATTTGACGAATTTACTTTTCATATATAATAAATGGGCAATTAAACATTAAAATATTCTTTTTTTAATTATACATCAACTTACTATAATCTGTGAGAGAAAGTCGTATCGTGATTTTTAACGTAGCGATCTCGATTTGTTAGAATTAAAAAAAATTAATAATTCAATTATTTGATTAAAAAAAATTAAAAATAAATCATTAAAATGAAATATATCATATAGTTTAAGGCATCGAAACATATTTAAGCCTATTCTAAATTATCTAAGCAAACAATTTAATTGATTGACATTTGCAACAGTAGTCCTTTATGGTCCAATAAAACGACTAAGCTTCGAAGCCTACAAAAAAAGTCGCTGCCAGACAATATAACGGGAACTACCGGCTACAACTCCTATTTTTCTCTTGTAATCCTTAGGGGCGGTGCCCCTCCAACTATCCACCAAAACACAAAAAAATAAATAAGTTTTTATTTAAAATAATATCTCCTCTCTGCGATCGATCTGATGGCTGAAAGTTTGAACGGAGGAGCATAGACCTGTCGATCCGGCGTCGATGGCGTTACTATTCGAGAATCGGGAGCTGTTGATGCTGCTCACTACCTCAATTGCCATTTTGATTGGATGCGTCGTCGTGTTGGTGTGGCGGAGATCGTCTAGCCAGGGATCGGCTAAAAGCTTCGAGCCGCCGAAGCTGGCTATATCGAAAATTGAGCCGGAAGAGGAAGTCGATGACGGTAAGAAGAAGGTCACCATTTTCTTCGGCACACAAACCGGTACAGCTGAAGGTTTTGCCAAGGTTTGTGACATTTTAAAATCAATTGAGTCAACGTATCTCTACTTTATTTGTTTTATTTTTTTGTTAGTGAAGTGATGTATTGAGTAAAATTGTTCAGGCATTTGCTGAGAAGCTAAAGCAAGATATGAAAAGGCAAAATTCAAAGTCATTGATTTGGTGAGTTTGACTGGTTCATTTCTAGTAGTTTGTATAATTGATTGATGCACTTGAATTGTAATTGTTTAATGATTCTGATCAATTGGTGAGTGAATCCTGAATGGACGATTTAATAGGATGATTACGCTGAAGATGATGATGAGTATGAGGCGAAATTGAAGAAAGAATCATTGGCACTTTTCTTCTTAGCTACGTGAGTATCATTACTTGCCAATTTATATTGGAACAATAACAGACATTAATTAGATACGCTGTATACTGATTGACTATGTAGATATGGTGATGGTGAACCAACCGACAATGCAGCTAGATTCTATAAGTGGTTTTCAGAGGTAAATTTGATTAGCCTAGTAATTAAGAGTATGGAACTGTAGTCTTGAGTAAGATATGTGGTTGATATTGTGTTAGATGGTTTGAATCAGGGAGAAGAGAAAGGCGAATGGCTTAAGAATCTCCAATATGGAGTGTTTGGTCTTGGGAACAGGCAATATGAGCATTTCAACAAGGTTTGGAATAAATGCCATTTATCTTCTCAGTAATCATTTTGTTGCTATGTTATGTTTGTTTGTTTGTTTGTTTATTTGATAGTTTACTAAGTCTGATTTGTGTTTTGTCTTTTTGGCAAATAGATTGCTAAAGTTGTGGATGATGGCCTTGCGGAGCGGGTATATCCGTTTCCCATATTACCTCTTGTACTTTACTTAAATTGATAGCATGATGCTTAGTTAGTGATATGATAAGCTATTGATTGCAAAAATAATGTTAGGGCTCAATTATCTGCTTATGATAAATGATCTACAAGTTCTACTTTCTATTCCTTCTCTAGTCCTACAGTAGATTCCTTGTGGGTGCTATGCATTTTGAAATTCTTTTCGTATTATGTATCGTGTTCTCTGAAGGAAGAAATTGTGTTATATCTGATCTGCTTATCTCAATCTATTTTCTTATAATTGATGAGATTGAAAATTAATTGAATCATAGATGCCTTTTGGGGACGTATACATAAACTGGGACATGGGTAGCCTCTTCAGTTCTTTGAATCGTTGTATATTTATTCTGAGATTCTTGTCATATATGCATTCTTAGATACTTGTCATACATGCATTTGTATTTGTTATTTCTTGGTAATCTGCTTATTTTGGTGAGATTGACAATTCAGAGAACTGTAGATTTCTTTTGGCTGCATTATCTTTCATATGCATTTTGAGATTCTTGTCATCTCATGTTTTTTGTTCTATGAAAGAAGAAATTATGTTGGAGCTCAATAACCTGCTTATTTTGGTGAGATTGAAAATTTATTGAAACAAATTAGCTGTTCATTTTCGTTAAGTTGTTGTATATGCATTTTTGAGATTCTTGCAGTATTCTATTTGGTATTCTATGAAGGAAGATATTATGATAGATTTATTTGCTTTTTTTTTTGGTGAGATTGAAAATTTAATGAAGATTGGACCCTGCACTCTGAACTCCATACTTGAAATCCTAAAATTTAATTTTGATGTGAATATATCGTTTTGAAAATAATAACATTTACAAATATTACATTTTAGATAGTTTACAATATTCACGATTGTATATTTACATTGAATTAAATCAAATGATATAATATCAATTTTAAACTTGAAAATGTCGCAAATTGACATTAAAATTCAAAATGGAACTGTTTCTCTGGAAAGGAGATAGTATTGTATAGTGGGAAATTTGTATACCTATTTGAGATTCTTGTTGTATTATGTCTTGAATCTACCAAGGAATAAATTATGTTAGAGCTCAATTATCTACTTATTTGCTTATTTTGTGACATTGAAATTTTACTGAGCTGTATAAGGTGAAGTGGGAATTTAGTTTGATTTTATCTGTAGCAGCTGTAATTTGTTTATTTGTTATATGCATTTTGAGATTCTTTTCAGTATAATGTTTCATGCGCTGATGACAAAAGTTAAATTACAGCTTACTTGGAAACATAAATGTCTTTCTCTTTGTTATGTTTACGATTGGAACAGCTGTCTCCTTGTGATTTTTTGTCGTATTATGTTTCATGTGCTGATGACAAAAGCTAAATTACAGCTTACTCGGAAACATAAATGTTTTTCTCTAGGTTATGTTTATGGTGGAACAGCTGTCTCCTTGTTATTGTGCAATTCCCTTTTTGATTTTATGTTTACTAGTCTTAGTGACGCACACATTACGTGTGCAATTACTGTAAAGATATAAGGATAGAATAAAAAATAAAAAATAAAAAAAGTTAAGGACAAAATTGTGATAAAATTAAACTTGTAGGGGCAAAAGGAGAAGGAAATTTGTGATACAGCCTCAATAGATTAGTTATTTTTTCATTGTTCTCCTTTAATAAAATAGATGTTATCGAGATGACATGATATTTTCCACCATTTGCAGGTGCCAAGCGTCTTGTTCCAGTGGGTATGGGAGATGATGATCAATGCATTGAAGATGATTTTACTGCATGGTATAACCAAATAAGAAACATTATCTGGGATTTGGGAAGCATCTTGAACAATTTGTTTTCCTCATAATTTTATTAAATGAAAAGCTCAACCACATTTATAAACTGTTGTCAATACAGGCGGGGAGTTGGCCTGGCCGAGTTGGATCAATTGCTTCTACCGACAAGGAGGATGCAGCTGTTGCCACGCCTTACACCGCTCTTGGTTTTGGAATATCGGGTTGTTGTTCATGACCAAACTGATACATCTATACTAGATCGGAACCTGAGTACATTAAATGGTCATACTGTCTATGATGCTCAACATCCATGCAGGTATCGGAAAATGTTCCAAATTTATTTTAAAAAATTCCCAACATATGATATGTTTTATCTCAATGGCCTAACTTATGTATTGTTCTCTGTTGAAGATCTAATGTCGCTGTGAAAAGAGAGCTTCATACCCCTGCATCCGATCGTTCCTGCATTCATCTGGAGTTTGACATTTCTCACACTGGACTTTAAATGCGTAGCTTTTCTAAAAGTATAACTGGTGCCTTTACATAATTACATATATATTAGTAGATTAATTTTCTTATAGTATTCTTTGGTAATTGGGTTCTGGCTGAATATTAGAGACAACTGAGGCAAAAAGTTTAGCTTGCGTTGATGCTAAATTATTATTGATTATTTATATTTGCTAGTTTCTGCTCAGATATGAAACTGGGGACCACGTTGGAGTCTACTGTGAGAATCTGATTGAAATTGTTGAGGAGGCTGAAAGGCTATTAGGTATAGCACCAGCTACTTATTTCTCTGTCCACACTGATAAAGAGGATGGAGCAGCCTTAGTGGAGGCTCCCTGCCACCTCCCTTCCGCCCTGTACTTTAAGAACAGCACTGACGAGATATGCAGATCTTCTGAGTTCTCCCAAGAAGGTAGGTCCTTTTTCATTCATCAAAATTTACATTTGAACCTTTAGTTAAGGATTGCTTGCTTAATTGCATATATGTTCTCTCCAGTCTGCTCTACTTGCGCTGGCAGCGCATGCTTCTGATTCTAGTGAAGCTGATCGATTAAGGTTTCTAGCTTCTCCTGCTGGAAAGGTTTGGATTCCTTCAAAAGTTTCACATTTAAAATGGCCCTATATTGTGCTTTGTTGAAATTAATCTCAATTTTTTCTTCAGGATGAATATGCACAATGGCTAGTAGCAAACCAGAGAAGCCTCCTTGAGGTCATGGCTGAATTCCCATCAGCCAAGCCCCCACTTGGGGTTTTCTTTGCATCAATTGCCTTACGCTTGCAGCCCAGATATTATTCCATCTCTTCCTCACCAAGGTAAATTAATATCTGACGATCATTTTCTCGTTTTTCTTAGGAGTTTGATTTACAGCTAATTGCTTTACTAATGCGACTTTGCTCTACTTCATCAAGGGCAAGTAGATACTTGCATTTCTGATTTTCATTTGTAGTAGTATAGGAAATCCTTGGATGTTTTGAGAGAGTATCTTAATAGAATCATTCTAGGGCTCGAAACTTTGGTGTGTCAAATGATCGTCAATATTCGTTAGTTGACTACATCTAGATGTGTAATAAAAACCACATCTGGGACTAATTTGGTTACTAGTAATACTTATCTTGATATCTCAAGAAATCATAACTTTTATGCTTTTCAATTAAGCAAACTTATATCTTTGTGCTGCATTTCAGTTTTTGTGTAGCAAGATTTATATTTCATGTGACCTAACTCCTCTCTTTTCTGAAATTTCATATATTTACCATCTTGATTGCTTGATACAGGATGGCTCCATCAAGAATTCATGTTACTTGTGCATTAGTTTATGAGAAAACACCTACAGGGCCGAATTCACAAAGGGGTCTGTTAGACTTGGATGAAGGTATTGTTTCCTTATCTTTCCTTGCTTGCATGAAACAGAAAATGTTGTAGTCAACATAGACAGTGCTCAAGTGGTAAAATGTAGTAATGCCTACAAATATCAACTCATGATGTTCTCCACTCAGCTTGCAGACCTTTCCACTTTGAGCAGACTCTCTACATTAGAGAAAAGCAGTGTGGCCATTATAATATTCAATCTTTTCTTTCCTCGTCTAATTTTGGTCCTTTACAGAATGCTGTGTCGTTGGAGAAAACAATGATTGCAGCTGGGCACCTATTTTTGTTAGGCAATCTAACTTCAAGCTTCCTTCTGATACCAAAGTGCCTATCATTATGATTGGCCCTGGCACTGGATTGGCTCCTTTTAGGGGTTTCCTGCAGGTCTGATCTGGCAGCCATTATGTCCATATACACCATTCTTATTTGCTTATTGTGTAATCAAACTTAATAGAGTTATGTCTGTTTCATTCCAGGAAAGGTTAGCTCTGAAAGAAGCTGGAGCAGAGCTGGGACCTGCTGTATTGTACTTTGGGTGCAGGAACAGAAAATTGGTAAGTGATTCATTGCTCATAGATTACAAATTTATGTGTTAATGTATTTCAATTATTAAAATCTTAATCCAATGTGTCCTGTTATCCTAGGATTTTATTTCTGAAGGCAGGCTAAACAACTTTGTTGAAACTGGTGTTATTTCTGAGCTGGTTTTGGCTTTTCTCTCTGTGAGGCATCACTAAGGAATATGTGCAACACAAGATGAGCCAGAAAGTATGCTACCATTTGGCTAGTTAAAAATTAAATTAAGGCCTTAGCCGGGAGTTCACTTTTAAGATGTTTGAACTTTTTTTTTTTGTTTGCCCAGGCTTTGGAGGTCTGGAACTTGATTTCTCAGGGGGCATATATCTATGTTTGTGGCGATGCCAAAGGCATGGCCAGGGATGTTCACCGAATGCTCCATAGCGATTGCACAAGAGCAGGTATGTTGATACAATTGACATTTTGTGGTAAAGATCCATCAGTACCTGCTGTGTCGTTTGTACACCTTTTCTTGCATCTATTTGGTTGATGCACAGGTGCACCTAACCCCCAACTTCACAGTTAACGGGAAGAAACCAAAGTTTTTGCTCCCAGAAGTTTGCGCTACCAGTGGCTCTTGCATGTCAATAATTTTCTATAATTAAAATATATCAACTTATTTTTGGGCAACTAGCAGTCTAGCCTATAATGTTCACTAGAATTGTGAAGTACCAAATTATTTGGGATACTGATGAGAAGATTGCAAAGATCTAAAGAATAAGAAGTTTATATAAAGATAAATTATTTTTTCCCTATCTTGATTGTCTTTGGTTGTGCCCGTTATGCCCATCTGTTCCCGTTCTTAAATGCATCTAGCCATCTTATCTCCATCTTGTTCTCTCTTGGTGTGAGTGGATCTGGACTAATCAGTAGCTTAAATTTCTATTTCAGGGAGCCCTAGACAGCAGCAAGGCTGAGAGCTTGGTGAAAAATCTTCAAATGACCGGGAGGTATCTCCGGGATGTATGGTAATTATTCTTTTAGTGCACCCCCTTGGTAGATAAGGGGAAGGGAAAAAAAGTTATAAATATATTTTATATGTATCATCGTATATTATACTTGCCGAGTCCAACTTACTGTACAAAGACTTGGGAAATGCATGGGGTTGTGCCATTATTCTTTTTTCTTTTGTTTCAAGGATTTCTATTGTTCTTGCAAATCATATATACATGATAAGATTAGGCAAGCTGTTATTAAACTCTGTAGCATATGGGATTGTAGAAGTTTTGTTGTGATGAAAACCTGATAGATATATGGAGTTGCAAAGTTGACAAACAGTTTTCATTCTTTTTTCGAGTGTTTCTGTTTATTTTTTGTTATAAAATAAATTATGGTGCTAAAGTCCTATACTACTGGGTGCATAGGTTTAACTTCGTTCTTGTTTGTACTTGAAAAATAAAAGAGAATCATAAATGGCATATATTTAGAATAGTTTCTAATAGCCCAAGTCTCATTTACAAATTACGGCAACTCTTTTGGTTTCTTAAAGAACAAATCTAAATCTATTTTATATTGTAATATTAATAATTTGCCAATGAGGTTGTTGAGGCCACGTGGCTTTAGGTTTGAGATCCAGTTCTGACATTTGTTCGAGTTATTTTTTTTTCTTGATTGAATTTTGTTTCTTTCTTCATGTGGGAGGGTTGATTGTTTATTGTAATTTCTCAGAGTTTGAATTATACTGTAATTGTGATAGTGTAATTGATTATGAGACGGTTTACTCGTTCTATCCCCAAATAGGTGCGTGAAAAAAAATCCTACCAGTATATTTCAGTTGCAATTTCTAAGAACAAATCTGAAAGCTCATGAATATTCCAAGATCCAAATACTTTTAGGGCAAAGATTCAAAATTGCCCTAATATTTATCACTGATATAAAACTTACAACTACAAATTAATTTTTTTCTTCTACAAAAAAATGCGCTTAGCGTTCTGAATTTGGTGCCCTCATAAGATTAACAAACTTGTCACCAAAGCAAACGGAGCAGACATCTGGACAAAATTTGCTGACGAGACAATGCATACTTAGAAAATAGCTAATATTTATTTATGATGTGGTGACCGCGTGACATAATTTCTTGACATGACAAATAATTAAAATAAAAATTACTAAAGTGACATCAGATGGATATAAAATAATATTTTATTTATATTTTATAATTTATATATTATGTGTATTTTATTAATAAATTTTATTTATTATTAATTTTATTAAGTAAAAATGATTATGTAGAATGAACTTTTTTAAGTAACTATATTTTATGTAAATAATTTTTCTTTTCAAACTTATTTTTTAAAGTAATTATAATATCAACATTTAGTGAAATAAGTTTTTTTTTATCTAATTAATTCAGATCAGTCAACATACATCACCATAATCCACCAACAAAATCCAGATCCATCCACCACCGTCCACCCTCAAAATCACGCCATCATCACCCACCAGAAAATTTCATCACTACCATCACCCACAATAAGATAAACCAGAACACAATAACAACAATTTTAACAAAACAGAGAAATGAAATAGAGCAAAATCAACCACTCAAATAAATCAAATTTAAAAAGGGCCCCAAATTGCAGTAAAACCCTAACACCTAAATCAACAAAATTATCGTCACCAACAAGTCCAAATGCATGTTGCAATTGCTCCTGACCAACACCAACAACCATCCTTCATATCACACCAACATCTGCTTGCAAAGAAAAAAGAAAAAAAATAGAAATAAAAAATAACAAGAGGAAGAAGAGTGAAAATGAAAGTATATTTGTAGATCTGCTCGTACTTCACTTGTAGCCGATTAGATCGCCGGCGTCTTCACTTGTTGCCGATGATGCAGATGGTTTATTTTGTGCCAATCTTTCTATTTTTTTCCTTTGTTGCTATCTAGTATATATGGATAAAAGGAACAAGGAATAAGATGACAATTGACAGGAAGGAAGACGAAATATCTGCTAAAGGGAATGGGGGAATGGGGAATGGGGGAAAGGGAGTAGGGGACAGGAATGACAGGGGAAGGGGAAGGGACAGGGGAAGGAGCAACTGAGAAGGGGAAAAGGAGGGTCTTTTAATTACTCTTTAATTTTATTAAATGTTTAATTTAATTATTATTTTATTTTATTATAATTTATTAGTATTATTTTGCTCTTTTACTCACATAAATGATAAAGAGAATTTGTAAAATAACTCACTTTTTTACATAAGCGTCAATCTTTATATAATGTCGGTAGCATCGTAAATAAATTAATATCAATTTTATACAGTTGTTATTTTTTTTAACGGGAGGGACGTAATTGAAATTTGAATTTTATAACGTTAAAATCTTTTAGAAAAAAAAAATTAATTTAGGGTGTAAGTGGGATATCGGAATAAATATCGAGGGTATTTTTGAGCGCCTTTACCCCTTTGTTTTTAGGAGGAGGTTTTCATAACATGCATTTGTTATAGATTCTTGTAAAGGTATACACCATCTGTTATTAATAGTGACGGTATGACTTTATTAATAAATGTTTAGGATTTATAAACATGGTTTATAATTAATTAATTAGAGTTTAAGGTTTATTAATTATACTTTATTAACCTCTAGTTAATAAATTCTAAATCTTGATTAATAAACTTTGAACTCTCATTAATAAATTCTAAATTTTAGTTTATAAATCTTAAAGTTTGGTTAATAAATCATAAACTCCGATTTAATAGCGTCCGTTATTATTAGTAATGGATGATATGTATTTTTTTTTACCATCCGACGTCGTCGGTAAATACATGTTATGACTTATTAATTTATTTTTTATTATCCAAAGTAGCCAAGTGCCTGACGAGTTCATGTTTTTTAAATAAAATTATTTTAATTTTTTAATATATGATGATTATAAATATTTTTTTGAATTTTAATTTAATTTACTATTACTATTAGAATGATTATAAACTTTAATTTAAAGTCTATCAAACAAACAATTATCAAAGAATCATAATTGAGTGTTAGTACTTTGTTTTTTACATATTTAGTTTTTATTTTTATTTTCAATCTTTTGCGTTTATAAATAGTTTTCAGAGTTGAAAAATAAGTAGAATTCAAGAGGACGTTTGTTACATATCATCTGAAATACCCAATAATATAAATCGATCATCCGAATAAATTGTATTTATTACATTGATAAATTTATATTCTTTGTTTGTTGGATCGTGATATTTTATCTCTTGGGTAGAATATATTGAGAACTTATTCTTTTTTATTCTATTGGGGCTTTATTATTGAATTATGAAAATCATTAAAAATACGTCATCATATTATTTTCATTTCAAACTTATAAGGCCAAGATTGAATTCGATGGATCAATCATTTAAACATTTTAAATATCTCTGATCTTTGACTGTAATGATGAAAAAGCATGTCGGTTGACTAAAGAACATGCCATGCATTAATGTGGATGGGATTATAATCGGTCGTGGTATAATGATGATAAAAGAAGAGAATAAACTACATGCAGTCGGGAGAACCCATCGGGTAAAGGGGAATGTGTCAGGTAGTAGTGGGTGGCACGGTAATTCAGACAAGGAAGGTATAACTTGGCAAAGAAGTATCCACCAAGAGGTATGTTCTCATATTTTTGATCATTCAGAATCACCTAGACACGGAGAATTATTATTTTCTCTATATATGCCTTTAGGCGATATAGCCTCCGTTTTCAAAAACCTTGTGAATTGAGATCTTGATTCTCACTTTGAGCTATCCCCAAGCGGAGCCGCCGTCGAGCTTGTGGTGTTTATTGTGTTTACGTTCTACGAGGATCGGGGCGTTTTAGGTGATTGGGGCGTGTGAAAAGATCTTGGCGTTAACATTGGGTATTTAGAAGGAGGCTCTTTTCAATCACTGATTGTTTAAATTTGCTTGAAAGATGATGAGGAGTAGAAATGGAACACCGGAAAAGGCGGCGATGGGCATTGGTTCATCATTGCCTCGTATTTCGATAAAGGATCGCTGGGTCCTTCTAAAAGTGCTTTCGTGAAAACACGGCTTCTAAAACAATTGAGGAAGAACTTCGTCCAGAAGATCCGTGGTGGAGCAGACGGAGATTAGTTTTCAATGCCCGATAAAGGCGTGATCCCAATCGAGGGAGCCAGCGTGGCGGTTCGCATGACGGGACTTATCGTAGAAGTGGTCGAGAGATAGAGAAGCTACCAAGTTGGCGAGGATGGCGGATGAAGCGGATAAAGCTTTGGAGGTTCTGTTAAAACAAAGGAAGATATAAGCCGAAACGGATGCTTGGTGAATGAATTGAGAGGCGAAGCATCTAGCCCGTATACATTAGAAGGGCGGAGTAAGCATAAGGAGGTACCCGTCGGAAGGGTAAGGCCGGAACATTATGCATGTATCCGGGGATCATTCTTACGATGGGAGAAATCGAAGCGAGCGCCTTGACCTCGAAGAAGGCATTAGCGATCGTGGGATCGATTCATCGTGACGATGAGCAGCGAAGAAGCGGTCGAGAGAAATTATGCGAAATCAGAAGGGAGAATACCGTCTGGCCGTTCTCATTATGAGGATGAGATTTTACGACTTAGTAAATCAAGAAGTCCATGAGAAGCGGTGAGATCGGCGAGGAAGGATCGATCCATTCAAAGCCTAATGTCGCCCGGGAAGGAGATCTCATCCTGACCCGAAGGTGTTGATTTTACAGTAAAGAGTTGAAAGAACTCAGAAAACAATTGGTGAGTCCAACGGTGAAGGATCTTACGGTAAGAAGGCGTCCCCTTTTACCTCGATATTCTCGAGGAGAAAGCGGATCTACCAAAAAGTTACCTCGCGTGGAGAGTTATGATGGGTGGGAGATCCTTATGACCGTAGTCGAGCGTTTAACCGAGCTAATGGATTACTATGACTTTCTTGATCTTTGCTAAATGTCATACTTTTGTCACTACTTTGAGAAAAGGCGGCGAGACGGTGGATGGGGACTTTACCATCGGATTCTATCTCCTCGTGGGTGAACTTTGTGATAAGTTCCATGCCGTTTGGAAAATGTAGAAGAAGGGAAGCTTCTGGGCTCTTTAGCACAAGTCGTGATTCACTGATGAATCCTTAGGCCGATATGTAAAGAGGTTTAGGGAAGCGGTCGGACGGTGTCCGATCTTAATGATCTCAGTGTTGGATTATTCGAGAATAAATTTGGATCTGGTTAAATCGGAGAAATTGGTAAAGAAATTGATGTTTCACCATCAGAAGAGCCTATGAAGCCTTGACAAGCGAGAGGGCTATATTGTTGTGGAAGAGGCTATGAGCGATCTGAAGAATCCTTCTTTGAGCGATTAAAGGAGGTAGAGGTTCCCAAGGTGATGTTGATCGAGAGAAGAGGGAGGATCTGACGAAAAGGCGGAAGGTAGTTGAAGAATCTGATAACTCGTGGCGACAAGCGACGATCGTTACTGTTCTACCCGAAGGTTAATAAGGTTTATACCCAGTTGAATCTGAGAGAGGTCGATAATTTTGGATCAAATCAAAACCGACCTTTCTTTGAACCACCTCGTGATAATTACAAAAGCGGGACATGGTGACCCTCATGAAATATTGTGATTATCATCGAAATTGCTTTGGTCGTGACACTAATGAATGTTGTAATTTAAAGGATTTTGTAGAAAACAAGATTAAAAGTGAAACTTCTTGATTGATATGTGGTAGAGAAAGATAGTCGAATCGGTGAGTTATCAATCGTCTTATTCAAAGCGGTTCAAATCTGCTTTGTTCAAAATGCTCTCCACGGCGGCCGAAGCAAGATCGTTGATGTAATAAGCTGGTAGATACATTGGTAAATTAGTAGGGAAGAAGAGGAGGTCTTATCTTGATTCGGTTTATATCGATGTGAGATCTTACTCTACGAAGGTTGTGGGCCTTTTCGAGGAAGCTATTATTTCGATTTTACGGATGCGGATTATCCTTGAGCCCATTGAGCCGCGTGAAGGGGCATTGGTGATCGCGGCGCTTGAGTGGGCTCGATGGATGTAAGCGCGTGATGATAGATATAGCGGATCTTGGTGGACATTCTTTATGCCCGTACTTATCGGAGAATGCATCTCGATGAACACAAAATGGAGGTCGGACGGGAGGCTCCTCTATATGGTTTGTGATGATCCGGTCGAAGTGGTAAATGACTTTATTGAACTCCCTGTCATCTTCTACGGCCCCTCAACAAGTGGAGATAACATAAATTTTATGTTGTGCGTGTGGATTGACCTCTGGCGCCATTTTGGGAAGACCTACGTTGTGACTCTTGGTTTGTAACCCATCCACATTTCAAAATCAAGTTCCCCCGTGACACGTGGGTAGGAGAGGTGATGGGTGACTTGGATCGGCAGGAGATGTTATAGGAATTCTATCATTTCATCCGGAATGGGAAATTCGATAAACAAAGAAAGGCGATGGTGATTGAAATTGAACCCTTCAGAGTAGCTCGAGAACCCTTGGTAATCCCATTTGGGGAGGCGGAGGAGATTGAATTGGTCGTCGGAAGCCGGATAAGGCGGTGAGATTGGTTCGGATTTGCGAGAACCTCTTGGACGAATCTTATGAAACTCTTACGATCTTATGTCGATATTTTTGCATAGGAACCACAAGGCATGCACAGAGTTAATAGGAAGGTTCTTGGCATAAGCGAAGATAGATCCTTTAAAAAAGCGGTTAAATCGGAAGAAGCGGATATTTGCTCGAGCGTCAAAAGATCGTCGATGAAGAGGTTGCAAAGTTGTTAGGCTGCGACTTCATCTACGAGATTGATTAGGAGTGGATAGCAAATATAGTATTAGTGCGAAACATAATGGAAAGTGGCGGGTTTGCATTGACTACTGCAAGCCTCAACAAAGCTTTGTCAGAAGGACTTTATCCTCTGCCCCATGTCGATCGACTCATTGATGCCACTTGGGTATGCATTATTAAGTTTTATGGATGCTTTTGGGTTATCATCAAATATCCATGTGCGAAAAAGGCATTCCAAAAGCGGCGTTTATTACACAGATTCGGTGTATCGTACAAAAAAATGACTTTTGGTCTCATTAATCTTTGGAGCTACTTATCGGAGGATGATGAACTTCATATTCGATGAGGCAATTTGGGGAGGAATATGGAAGTTTATGTAGATGACATGATCGTGAAGAGTATCTGAAATTGAAACATTTGAGCGATCTAGAGGAATGTTTTCAAACTATTCGTCATCGACAATTGCGACTTAATCAGGCCAAATGTACTTTCGGCCTTAGTCTTTGGAAAATTTCTTGGTTATCTGGTCGATCGAAGGGCATCGAAGCCAATCGAGAGAAGATCCGAGCCATCCTCGACATGAAGACTCCTCGGTCGTTCAAGGACATTGTTGTCATTTGGTAGGATTGCGGCTTTAAGGAGGTTAAATCGCGGATCTGCGAGAGAGATGTCTTCCTTTCTTTGATACATTGAAGGGGCCAGAAGAATGCGAAGGCGTTCGAGTGGACTTCAAGTGTGAAGATGCTTTCAAAGTATAAACACGTGTCATCTTGGCTCCTTTATTGGTGGCTTTGTCCAATGAGAGACTTTATATTTGTACCTTGCGGCCGGTTCCTTAGCGGTTGGAAGCGATTTTGATTCGAGAGATCGGTGGGAAGCGACATCCGGTCTATTACGTCGTACGTCCTACGAGATCTTTGAAACGGTATCTAACATTGAGAAATCCGCCTTTGCTTTAATAATTGCCCGGTGAAAGCTTGGCGATATTTCAAAGGTCGACTCTGATCGTCTACGGATCGACCATTGAAGAAGGTAATGGGTAAGCGAGAGGTCTCTCGGCGGACTAGCGGCGTGGACTATGGAGTTATCTCGATTTTTTATTGAGTATCGTCCGACGCCATTAAAGGCCAAGCCCTTGGCGACTTTATGATAGAATGCTCGTTCACTGGCCGTCTTGAATTACGAAGGTGAATCTTACGATCGGCGATGGTAGATTATTCGGCCGGTCGGCGTGGGCGTTGTATGCGGATGGATCTTCTACGATGGCGATTAGTGGGCGAGGAATTATTTTAATAAGTCGGGAGGATTGAGTCGGTAATTTATCGATTCGGATTTAAAGCATGGCGAATAATGAAATTTTGATCTGAAGCGGTGTTAGCGGTGTCCAGATTAGCGAAGAGTCTCGAAGTCAGCGATTAATTATCTATAGTGATTCTCGGTTGGTCGTTAAGCAATTTATCGGGAGATTATGAAGCTCGTGGGACGAATGATCAAATACTGGCGGAATTAAAAACCGACTTCAATTTTTTGCTTCGTCACGAGTTTGAGGTATAAGCGCTGATGACAATTCTCTGCGATGCTTTGTCGAAATTGGCCACTACGGATCTGAGATGTCTTTCATGGATCGGTGTATTTGGAAATTTTTGCGGCGGTAAGTGTTGACCGAAAAGCGATGATGTGCATCGAGCAAACAATGTTGGATGACCCCTACATTGAGTATTTGGCGGATGGCGTCCTTCGGCCGGATCAAATCTTTGTGAAAAGAAGATCAATCAAAAGTACTAATTTGATCTTATTGATGGGGATCTTTATCGATTGGCATTTTCCTCACCATTATTGAAATGTTTGGTTCGATCAAGGCCGAGTATGCTCTTGGGAAGTTAAATGAAGGATTTGCGGTGATCGTATGTTTGCTTGAGTCTTTGGCATATAAAAGTACTTGACGAGGTTACTATTGGTAGAGCAATTTTCAAAGAAGCTACTGATGCGTCGAGAAATGTGAAAATGCCATTTCGATAGTGGGTCCCCATCGACCCTTAGGAAGAGTTATACTCGATTCTATCTCTATACCCTTATTTATGCGGGGGTGGATATATTGGGAATAGATTACCAAAAGCTAAAGGTCGAGGTTAGCTTACCCAACCGTCATAATTCTTTATTGATTATATGACTAAGTGGGTAAAGCGAAACCACTTGATCGATAATGAGCAGGAGAGTGCTTAAAGTTTATAAAAAGTGCGTGGTGTTTAACCGGGATCCCTAAGGTATTGATATCGGATGATGGGCCTTGATTCGTGGGTTCAAAATTTGAAGAATTTTTGAGCGATTTGAGATTGACCTGAAGACTTACGTGGCTCATCCACGGTCGAATGGGCAAGTTGAGGTGATGACGGAATGACTGCTTGAATGGAATAAAGCGTAGATTGGATGAAGCTAAGGGAGATGGCGGAAGAATTCTTTGGCGTCTTTGTGGGCATCTGGGAACTACTGTGAGGGACTACTACGGGAGTTAAGCCCTTAGATTGGCCTATGAATGCGATGCCTTAGTCGGTCGAAATCGGATCTCGAGTCTTGGGTAAGTCGATTCAAAAAATCTCTGATGATGAAGGGTGAAGACTAACTTGGACTGCTTCAGAGCGAAGTCGGAGAGGAAGCTTTAATCAAATTGGTACAACTTATCGGCGAAGGGTGGCCAAACATTATAACAAAGAGACGTCAAACCGTAGATTGAAGTGGGAGACTTACGTTCTTAGAAGCCGAAGCTTACACACCTCGAACATGGGAAAGCTAATCTTAGGAATTGGGAAGGGCCATATGAAGTGATCGAAGTACCAAAAGCGGTACTTATCGATTAAAAGGCACTTGATGGTTAGAGATCAAGAATACTTGGCATCTTTGGCGGGCTTGAGTATTTTCAATAAAGTTTAAGTCGGGTTTATCGAATGCATACCTGTTGTTTGATATCGATAAAGATCACTTTTCCACAAATTATCCTTTGGTCTTATTGGTCCAGATGGTCCTTTATGGTGTAAGGAGGTATGGTAGGACTCATTTGGCCATTCGATGGTAGCCCAGGTCCTTTTGGTCTATATTGATCTTATCGAAATTGGTAAGTCGATGGTCATTTATTGGTCCAGATGGTCACTTTATATGGTGTAAGGAGGTATGGTAGGACTCATTGGCCATTCGATGGTAGCCCCAGGTCCTTTTGGTCTATATTGATCTTATCGGTGGTAAGTCGATGGTCATTTATTGGTCCAGATGGTCCTTTATGGTGTAAGGAGGTATGGTAGGACTCATTTGGCCATTCGATGGTAGCCCAGGTCCTTTTGGTCTATATTGATCTTATCGGGGTGGTAAGTCGAGGGTCGGCTATTGGTCAGATGGTCACTTTATGGTGTAAGGAGGTATGGTAGGACTTCATTGGCCATTCGATGGTAGCCCAGGTCCTTTTGGTCTATATTGATCTTATCGGTGGTGGTAAGTCGATGGTCATTTATTGGTCCAGATGGTCATTTTATGGTGTAAGGAGGTATGGTAGGACTCATTTGGCCATTCGATGGTAGTCTCGAGTCCTTTTGGTCTATATTGATCTTATCGGGGTGGTAAGTCGATGGTCATTATTAATCCTTATGTCTTGGTTCTTATCATTTGTCGTTCGAATTTACTTCACGTATGGTGATCTCACTCTTGATGCAGAGTGAGTATAAGTTATTTATTTTGTTTAAGTGTTGAGTTCGGTTTATTTAGTTGATTAACTTGAATCTGTCAAGTAAAGTTCAATTCACTTCATAAGTTAAGCTGTTATATGCCATATCTAATTGATAGTTCATCTTATTGATACTAAATTATTAATGGCCGATCGGGGACGAAGTTATAATCAAAGGCGATTAAAGATTTATCGATAAGCATAAAATGTTCATTTCATTTAAGTCGATTAATTACATGAACATAAAAGTTAAATATTTACATAGAATCAAAACATGATATATATTGAGACACGCGCCTTCATCATCGAATTGAAGCGGTCTTAGGAGTCAAATTTGACGGTAGATAGCTTCTCTTTCCTCGTTCAAGCGGTCCTCATATCCTCTCGAATAGACCTTCGTGATCTCTACATTAAGTTCATCAGGGTCCTATACTCTTTGAATCGCTTAGAAGCTCTTGATCGAGCGGGCCTCGTCCTCGAGTCCTTTATCTTATGGCGAAGCTTGTGACGCTTGGCCTTATGCCTTGGGCTTCATCACGAATTTTCGTCTCGGCTTCACCAAGTTGTAGGACTAGGCCCGATTGGTGAAGAAAACTCCTCGTTCTTCGCCTTGGGAGTAAGTTCTCTTCAACCAAGCCCGGCATTCGGGTTGGTGATTTTGTTGGTGGCTTGACGATGACTTGACTCGTCCTTGTGGCCCTCGGTTCGTCATCGGATGTCTTCAAATCCATCTTGGCAGATCGATTCTATCGAAGGCCGTTGATGGTATGAAAAGCATCTTCACGGTGGCTCTTTCTCGATTACAAGGTCGATTCAACATGTTTATCTCTTGGCGCATGAAATCTTCCTCGGCCTCTCCATTTATGTGTCTCGGGCCTTGATCGTCCAGAAAACGACATTAACTGCATATTTTCAAGATATTTAAGTCAAATGTATAAAATACTCGAAGGAAATAGAGATGTAGAAAGAAGTGATTATTCTTTACCTTGGCGAATAACTCATTTCCTCGTCGAGAAGATTTCCGTCCAGTATGATCCTTTGAATCGGTGGTCGTCGATTAATGTCGAGCGAAAGCTCAAGAAGAGGTCGAAAGGAAAGTTGGCGTTAAACCTAGGCCCGCGCGGTCGGAGATCCACGGCTTGACATGATAACCTTGACACGAAGGACCGGGCCGTTCGGGAGAGGTCTCGACCTTCGGGAAAAAAGTGGAACATTCGGGAGTGTAGAAGTCTGCGTGAGCGGTTTCGATTACGGGAGATTTGTTTGAAGTAGGTTCTTTGGGTGTTGAAGCGGATGCGGAACTTGGATAAATTTGTCGAGTGCGTTTCCTCTTTACGGATAACGTCGGAATCCCCGCCGTCTGGTCACCATCCTCTTGATCTATATTTCTGAGGGGGCACGAAGGAGGAATAATGAAAGGCGAGGAACCCCTGAGTTCTTGATTTATTAAGGGGTTATTTTGTTTTTAATTTTTGGTCCTAAGTATACTCCTTGATCGGAGACGATCAAGTAAGCGCTTTGATCGAGGAATGGTTTTGGAAGTTGGTTACATTTACGGTGTTGGTTGGAAGGAGGTTTCAAAAAAGTGACTTTGGTTTTCTGGTAGCTCTCCTCTTGGCGAGGATGAAGGGTCTCTTACGGTATGAGAACCTCTTGACCTCTATTTCTTACATTTGAAATTCATCTGTATGAATTTACGGTGTTGAATCTACTTGGGGTAGCCGGTTGGTGTAGCCTCAATTGCTTAGAAGACTTCCCGAGAAGAAATCTTGAGTTCCTTTATTTCTACGAACTCGGTGCGATCAAAGATCTTGCCACAAATCAAAGCAATTCCATGTTATAATTATATATTGTGGAAATATTTTCAAAAAATATAAATATATGAAATAAAGCTGGTACTTACACTTATGGTCGTATAACCATACTTGCTTGAGAGAGTCCGTATTTCCACTCTTCCTTGGGAAGTTGTCGAAAAAGCTCCATCATTTCCACTTCCGTTCTTGGAAACATCTCAAAGTCGTGAGATATTTTTAAATCGGTTGCCCGATTCGGAAGAAGAGATCTACGGGCCTTTGTGAAAAAAACCACTTCTCGTGCCATCCCCCTATTGCTCGAAGGGTGTTCACCGTGTGACGTCTGTCGAATTTTTCTCGGACTTGGAGAATGTTTCTTGAGGGCCTTGAACCCCTTCTCCTGGATTGTCTTATCTTATAGGCGGTGAAGAAGAAGTCGATGAGGGCTCGGCGCTTGATTCATGGCGCGAAGGCCACGAAGGCGAGAATGTGGATGTAGGAGTTCGGCACCGATTGTGAAAATCTACACCCAAAAACCCGGTAGGGTCACTATAAAGATGTGAAGAGAAGCGAACCCCTTCTCGGTAAAGTCCTTTGGAGCGGTAGTCCATCCTTGGTAGTTGATACATCTTCTCTCGAGCGAGGTACCACTGGCGGCATGGGTATACGGAATGTGGGCAGAGTTGAACCCTCTTTAATTGACCTCGGTTATGATAGAAGGAGTGTTGGCATGCGAAAATCGCTCCGTACTCTGTAGTATTCGGAGGGGTTTTACGGGTTTTACATTTGGATTCGTGCACAGAAGTCCCTCATGAAGATTAGGGTTTGGAGGAACCACGGTGATGGGTGTTACAAGTATGGGAGAACTACATTCGGGGTTTTGAGAAGCCATTTGTGACGATTTGCGAGAGAGAGAGAGATCGGAAATTTTAGAAGGCGCTCGAATTTCAAATGAGCAGTAAAGCTGTCAAATTTGGTAAAGTTATCCTTTTATCTTGTGATTACCACGGTGTTCAAAGCAGGTGCATTAAATGCTAGTAATAATTTGGAATTTGAATGGGAAGCGTCGGTTTGGTCAGGGTACTTAATGGATAGAGTCTTTACGAATTGGGCCTTAACTTCCTTTCATTTCATTTCTTGGACAATAAATGGAGTGCGTTTTAATTACACCTTGTCATTTATTGATTCTCGATAAAATATCATGGATTATTTATAGTTTTCTATTAAACATTACATTGACAAAAAACTAGGGGCGATGTTGGGTCGTGATATTTTATCTCTTTGGTAGAATATATTGGGCTTATTCTTTTTTATTCTATTGGGCCTTTATTATTGAATTATGAAAATCATTAAGCCCGATCATCATATTATTTTCATTTCAAACTTATAAGGCCAAGATTGGTCGATGGATCAATCATTTAGACATTTTAAATATCTCTGATCTTTGACTGTAATGATGAAAAAAGCATATCGGTTGACTAAAGAACTGCCATGCATTAATGTGGATGGGATTATAATCGATTGGTGGTAGTAATGATGATAAAAGAAGAATAAACTACATGCGATCGGGAGAACCCGCCGGGTAAAGGGAATGTCGGGGTAGTAGTGGGGTGTACGGTAATTGAACGAGGAAGGTATAACTTGGCGCAAAGAAGTATCCACGAGAGGTATGTTCTCATATTTTTGATCATTCGAGAATCACTGAACGGAGAATTATTATTTTCTCTATATGCACTTTAGGCGATATAGCCTCGTTTTCAAAAAACCTTGTGAATTCGAGATCTTGATTCTCACGCTTTGATTTATCCCCAAGCGGAGCCGTATGAAATCGAGCTTGTGGTGTTTATTGTGTTTACGTTTACGAGGATCGGGGCGTTTTAGGTGATTGGGGCGTGTGAAAAGATCTTAAGCGTTAACAACTTTGTTAATCAAATACGGTGGTAATGTGCCAAATTCTCACTTGAAGCGAGTATTTGGGACGATTAAAAATATAATTGGTAATAATAGATTACTACATCTTGAAATATTTTTTGTAGACATAAATATCCTTATTTAAACATACTTATAAAAAGTTTACCATGCAAATATGTATATATAAAACACTATTCTATATTTGAATAATTTGGACATTATTGTTTTAGGGGATATATTCAATTAAAATTTTTAAATTTTTTTTTTTAAGTGATAGACTTTTGTAGAGTTTGTGAATTTTAATGACTTTAAAGATTTTTTTAAAACGACTTTTATAGACTCCATAAAATAAGTTATAGACTTCAATAGACTTTTTACCAAGATTTTGATAGACTTTTATATACTTCTAATATATTTTGTAGCTTATATTAATTGTTAATTAGCTCATGTGTACAATCTCTTACTCTTTTTTCATGAACTACAGGAAATCTCATTATTTCATTAAATTATTGTGGCATGAGATTTTATATATGTTGAAAGCATTTATATTATTCTACTCATTTCATGATAAATTTGGATACTCGAATACGAATAAAACTTTAGAAGCTACAGACGCAACACAAAAACTAAGCTCACTTTTCATTGAACTATATATACTATATATGTATACGATTTTTTTTAGTATGAGTATCAAACTACATTTTTCATAAAATAATATGACAATGAAAATTTATATGATCATAAAACTTCATACATGTGAGTAAATTGCCACCAAATTATAAAAATTTACGGAGAGATTTTTAGTCATAGATAAGCCATGAGACAAAATTGCGGAGAGATTTTTTTTCTTAAAATTATTAATAGTTGTTAGTGAACCAAAATTGGTAGTTAAAAAAATAATTATGTCTTTTTAATTTATTTATGATGTTAAAAATTAATTAATTAAAATGTTACGTAATTAATTTTTAACGATGAAAATCTTAATTAATCATCTTTTAATTATTTTTTTAATTTTGATGAGTTTTAAAATTTATCAAGATTCGTATATATCATATACTATATATATATGTGTGTGTGTGTGTGACACTTGCATGATAGGTATCATCACTTATTACGAGTCATGAATACATGGTAAAAAAAAATTCAAATCTGACTTAATTATACAACGATTAGTGTAAAATACTACAAAATACATCTTTGTGAGTTTTAATACAAATATTGTCATCAGACAATATTCACTCTCGAGAATAAGTCCTCATTATATTTATTAACACCTTTATTTAACAGAATAGTGAGGACTACTAATCTATCATGCGGACCGTCACTCAGGTTCCCCACTAGTCCGGCTACGTTCTCATTTTTTTGAAGAGCGGTGAAAGAAAAGGTGAGCTTGTGACACCCCCCAAAATAGGTATACATTACCCGTCTTGGGGGTCGCCCGGATACATAGTGAGAATACAAATACAATCTTTAATATCTGATAAGAAAGTTGTGAGTTTTAATCTGAAAGAATATTTTTATGAAAAAATCTTTGGATGAAGCGCAAATATCGAGGATATTCCACTAATTTCATGGAATATAGAAGTTAAAACTTTAACCAATTTGAGTATAATAAATAATGAAATAACAAAAGAAATCACCGGGCGTGTGATAGATAGCACAGACGAGGTTATTCAGCGAGAATAATAAATATGGAACCAAGTCGGTGAAATTATACGCGAAGCGGGATATTAAACGAATAATAAAAAGAGCGGAATATATAAGACCCCAACTTATTATTAATGAAATTTAATTTTCTCTATTTATTATTTTGAAATAGTAAGGGTTGATTTGATTAATGTGGATAGTTAGGGGTAAAATCATGAAATATTTCAAAATAAGCAAGTGGTTATAAAATATTCATTGTTGTGGGAGAATATTAAATGCTTGTCGGGGAATATTCATACGGACGGTAGCGATCGTAATGTGGGCCCCATAGCGGAAAGCGATTGGATGAAGAAAGCGACAAATATAAGTTGTTTAAAAATAGCAGGCGTAGTTATTCACAATTAACTTGTTGGAATACCCGGTGGTTTAAAACATAGTAATCTGGCGTTGTTGCGCGACAAGTGGCACGAGTATTGCACCAATTATTGAAGCCACTACTCGATAATGGTTACGATAATTCTTATTGATATTTTATTTTATTGATTGATAATTGCTACGTTGACATTTTATATTCTTTGTTGTTTCAATAATTGTCATTACAAGTATTTTCCATTATCGAACAATAATTCATATTATCTGAATAATATTATAAGATAACATTATTGACAATGTCTAGAAAGTTACATAAGGAGAGGTTTGGTCATCTAATTGCTTGCTTGATGAGGAGAGATCCTTATTGGAAAGCCCCTCTATCACAGGGCGCTTTGGTTGTCAATAATGTGATTCTATAATATTATTTATGAATAATTAATTATTGATTTATATGATGAGGAAAATATTGATTTTATGAGGATATAGATGGAGAAAATTTTTAATGTGACAATTGTTGAAAATTAATATTTTATCTTTTTAGATAAAATAATTCATTTAAATATATTATTTTAATATATATAACGATGATATTTTACAATGAATGTGGGATATATGAGTATATGAGGAGGAAGAGTATTTTTGTGGCATTAAATGTTTAACACATGTTTTGTGTGTTGGTGGACACAATTATTAGTAGAAATTTGATTATTGCTTGTAAAATCGCTTGGTTTATGGATTTCGGTCAATTTACATTTGGAATTCGGAAAAACTTTCTTCTGTAAAGTTGTAGAGAATTGAATTTCCTAAAAACTCATGATTTGAATTTTCTGATAAAAGGGCTATTTATTATGAATTATTGAAGTTAGAAGTTAGAAATAATTAATTTTGGGAGTTTTAGTTAATTATTTTGAGAAAAACGTTTTTTGCAACTAAGTTGGCCTCACATGTGATTCAAATGGGCTGAGATCAGTTGTCTAAGGTGGGCTAAAGAAAATATGAAAAATATATTAATATTATATTCAATTTTACGCTTTGGTATTCTAGCATTTTCTATAAATAGGGTCTTGGGTTATAATTGAAAAACACACGAAGCTGAAGTTTCTCTCTATTTTCTCTCGATATATTGAGCGTATTCTTGTGAGTATACTTTGAGTATTGTTAGGCGGTGCAAGTTCCTTGACCTTACACGGTATTAAAATTTAGAAATCTTAATCTTTTCGAGGTAAGGGATGTTATTTTCTTCTCATAAATGATATTATTTCTTGATATCATTATCTTTGAAATATTAGTTGGAACTTTTATCAAATTTGGAACTTTTTCATGTCGGGGTAACTATTATTCTTATTGAGTTCTTATTCACTTATTTACGATTCTTATTTGTATTTCTTTGAGATATTAATATCTTTGACACTGTAGTGAAAAGATGACTCTGGCATTGAATATCTTTGGCTGTATGTCAAAAGATGACTTTTGCAAAGATGACACATTGTTGAATATCTTTGGCTGTAGTGTAAAGATGAGCTGTTGATGAATATCTTTGGCCGTGGTCTGAAGATGAATTTATTAGTATGATTATGAGCAGAATTGTGATTTGGTATAACCATGATTTTGATGTTTCGAGGTAAAGGCGGTGATGAAAATTATCTTAAATCCTGAATCTGAAAAGGAATTTAGAACTACAATTATAATTATGAGTTATTTACATGATTGTGGGCCGAGAAGCTGTTGATTGATGTTCTGAGGTTAAAACATTGTTGATGGACTTTTAACATGGAGAAGATAATAGATCTTATAGTCTATTTGACTCTTTAATGGATTGCTCGTTCATTGTAACTATGGTTGAAAAGTTTTATCATCTACCGTATGTTCTAAATCTACGATTTATTCTTTGTTGAAGGATATTGATAATTTATTTATCTTTAGTCATGATATTCTTTCTTGAGCTAGTTGTGCTTTCACCTTTTCCTTCTGATTCCTTTTAGATAATAAAAGTGTATTTGGGTCAGTGGGGATATGAGGGAATAGAGCGATTGGTCTACATAGATGTTGAGGTGAGGTGAATTTAACTTGGAAGGGTGTTTTGCCCTTTGTCGTACAAGATGTCTAATGACACTCTGACCTCGTGTCATCATAAGGCAGGAGGTTGTGCTCATCCACTTCTTTGAGTATATATCACGAGCACTACTATATAATCTTGGAGTTTTGGTTGAGTATAATTCTCGATTAGAGGCGGTGGAGATAATGATATATCGAGAAGACAAGCCGTTGGGAAGAATATGATAGTAATCTTCTCGTTTTTCTTTGGGGTCTATTAGATTGACCAAGGATAATTTTGTGGGCATATGATATCTATCATAACCTAGGCCGCGTAGCCTCCCAGTATGCGAAAGGTTTCTTGAGCACTTCCCAAAGATTTTAATTTCTAAAATGATTCTAGATTGTACCTTTATGTAAGGTATCCTTTGTGAGAGTCTTGTCGTAGTTGGGACATAAGTCGTAGTTGGTATTAAAACTCCTGACATATGTGTTGTTGTATTTTACTTGGCGACAAATATTGTAATAAAGTTGTAGTTATTTTTACGTACCATGTATTTGGCGACTCGAGAATAGGTTGGATAGAATGGACCTATTTTTGGGGTGCGTCGCGTGATGTTTATGTGATAAGTCACTCAGGTTTTGTTTTATTGGTATTATTAATGTAATAAAAGCAGAATACTTTTTATAAAGTTATTACATAAATAGAATATATTATATACTATTATGCATAGTGTTGCATAATGTGCATAGTATTTTGCATAGTAAAATCTTTTATATAAAAGCAGAATACTTTTATAAAGTTATTCATAAATAGAATATATTATATTTTATTATGCGTAGTGTTTGCCGCACTTATGGTGTTTGCGTAGTATTTTGCGTAGTAAAATATTTTTATATAAAACAAAATACTTTTATAAAGTTATTTGTTTTATTAGACAATAATTAGAATATATTATATTTTATTATGCGTAGTGTTTTGCGTAAGTACTGCATAGTGTTTGCGTAGTAAAATCTTTTATAAAGTTATTTTTTATTAAATTATAAATAGAATATATTATATTTTATTTAAAAGATTTTGCTTTAAATATGGATAAAATCAGTTAAAGTAAATCAATCTGGGCCAGTTAAATGGAGTTAATTCTTATACGATCCATTTTCATAAATAGAAGCTCATTCTTCACGTTATTTTCACTACAATTTCTTTGAAACTACAGAGATAAACAATAGAGAAGAAAAGAAAAGTATATTGCTTCTTCACTTTCATATATCCGATGCTCTTCTTCTTAAGGTAGGAATATTATTTGTTGTACTCGTAAGGGATACTCTTCTTTCTTTCTTATTTATGAAGAAGAACTTACATTATTCCATTCTTTATTATTACATTGGAATAACTTTATCTGTGTGGGCTACCCTATACTTGGTGACATTCTTACATTATTAAGTCTTTATTATTACATTTGGAATATCACATGCATGCGTTTTATGTGGCGCCCCCAAAATAGGTCCATTCCATCCGACCCATTATGAGTGCGCCAAATACATGGTGCAGAAATAACTACAACTTTATTATTACAACATATAAAGCATGTGAGTTTAAATACGAGATATTGCCATCTGACAATATCCACACGCAAATAAATCCTCATCATAATTATTGATACATTATTTTACAAAATGGTGAGGACTACTAAACAACTCTCTACAGAACCTTCATTCCATACCCCATTAGTACTTTGCATTACATTTCTAGCCTCACGAGAAGAAAAATGGAACAAAAAGGAAAAGGGTGAGCTCGACTAGCCCGATAAAAGAATATTATGACTAAGATAATATACAACAAATTATCATTAGTCTTCACAGGGAAAAAAACTAATAGAATCTGATAGACAAACAAGTTTTTAAACCAATATTACTTGGTGGAAATAATAATTCATTAGAAGAGTTAAGTAGAATGCTGGCTACTATCTTACATGTATGAATTTAAAAGTTAAATGCGTCATCTTTTATCCCTGTAACATCAATCGATATACATCGGAATCAAATATTCATCTTTGCACTCTGAGGCCGAAGATATTCATCGATTAGCCATGTTCATCTAAACACTGTTCATCTTTACTTTCCAGGCAAAGATATTCTTCAGAAATCATTCATCTTTTACTTTCTGGGCCAAAGATATTCCATAATATCATCATTTAAGATCGAAGATGATGAAAATATTTTTAAAAGAAATGAATCGGTGAAACAAAATGACAAGGATTAAGGATTAAGGATTAGTACTTTTTGTTTTATCACGTCAAAAAATACCTCAAAAATAATCATAGTGGTGTAAAATTCGAGAATGATCAAAACATGGATCTGATCAAAAGCTAGTCTCGAATAGATATTTTGGACGAAATTTTTTTTTCATTTTCGATGAATAGTGCCGTATTAAGTGAATAGTCTTGAGTATCACGTGAATAATAACTCAGAGCACCAAAAGATAGAAATTCCACAAAAAACATCTTCAAGCTTGTGAATAGTACTTAAGTGAATAGTAACTTCGTGAATAGTAACTCGTGAATAGTAACTTTCGTGAATAGTAACTCATGAATAGTAACCCAGAAGCGTGAAAAAGTTCCAAATTTGATAAAAGTTCCAACTAATATTCAAAGATAATGATATTGAAGAAATAATATCATTTGAGAAGAAAATAACATCCACTACTCGAAAAGCGGTGCTTACAGTTGAAACAGGATATAGGCTATGACTTGAACTTGCACCGTATAGCAATACTCAAAGTATACTCAAATACTCCACAAGAATACGCTCGATAATATAGAGAGAAAACTTGATTTACGTGTGATTTTCAATTCTAACCTAAACACCTATTTATAGGAAATTGCTTAGAACACAAAGCGGAAAATTGAATATAATAATATTATATATAAACAAATCCATCCACGCCTTAGCATCTTGAATCGAATTGACCACCTGTACTGCATGTTAAATGTGGCGCCCCCAAAATAGGTATACATCACCCATTACGAGTTGTCAATACATGATGAAACAACTACAACTTTATTATTACAACGATGAAAAGCTGTGAGTTTGAATACAAATATTATCTTTAGACAATATCTATACTCAAATAAATCCTCATCACATTTATTGATACATTATTTTACAAAAATGGTGAGGACTACTAAACAATTCTTTCTAAAACCTTCATTCCATACCCAGAGCTGCGTACTTCATTATATTCTAGCCTCACGAGAAGAAAAATGGAACAAAAAGGAAAAGGGTGAGCTCAACTAGCTCGATAAAGAATATTATGACTAAGATAATATACAACAAATTATCGTTAGTCTTGACGAGGAAAAATCTAATAGAATACTGATAGGCAACAAATTTTAAATCAATATTAGCGGTGAAATAATAATTCATTAGAAGAGTTAAGTAGAGAATGCAAACTACTATCTTACATGTATGAATTTAAAGTTCATCGTCTATCCTTTATCCTTGTAACATCAATCAATATACATACGGAATCAAATATTCATCTTTGCACTCTCGGGCCAAAGATATTCATCGATTAGTCGTGTTCATCTAAACACTGTTCATCTTTGCTACGGGCGAAGATATTCTTCGAAATCATTCATCTTTGCACTACTGGGCGAAGATATTCAATAATATCATCATTTAAATGAAGATGATGAAAAATATTTTAAAAAGCGAATCGGTGAAACAAAATGATGAGGATTAAGGATTAAGGATTAAGTACTTTGTTTTATCCACGTCCAAAAATACCTCAAAATAATCATAGTGGTGTAAAATTCGAGAATGATCAAAACATGGATCTGATCAAGCTAGTATCGAGAATAGATATTTTGGACAAAAAGAAGAAATTTTATTTTTTGGTGAATAGTCTGGTATCGTGAATAGTCATAGTATCGTGAATAGTAACTTTCAGACACCAAAAGATAGAAATTCCACAAAAAACATCTTCACGCTTCGTGAATAGTACTCGTGAATAGTAACTTCGTGAATAGTAACTCATGAATAGTAACTTCGTGAATAGTAACTCATGAATAGTAACCCAGACATGAAAAAGTTCCAAATTTGATAAAAAGTTCCAACTAATATTTGACATAATGATATTGAAGAAATAATATCATTTGAGAAGAAAATAACATCCTTACCTCGAAGATCGATCTTTTAAATTTAAAACAGGGATATAGGCTATGACTTGGACTTGCACCGTATAGCAATACTCAAAGTATACTCAAAATACTCACAAGAATAATTTCGATAATATAGAGAGAAAACTTGGTTTACGGTGTGATTTTCAATTCTAACCTAAGCACCTATTTATAGGAAATTGCTTAGAACACGAAAATTTAGAAAATTTAATAAATTAATAATAAATTTCCTACACATGCCTAGAATCTGATTTCAGCCATCAAACACATGCCACATTCTAGAAAAAGTAAGGAAAAAACGTTTTTCTAATTTTAAATATTTTAAACTTCAAAAATCAATTATTTTGAACTTGAACTTCAATAATTCATAATAAATAGCCCTTTCATCAGAAAATTCGAATCTCATGAGTTTTTATAGGAAATTCAATTCTCTACAACTTTGCAGAAGAAAGTTTTTCCAAATTCCAAATAGAAATTGGCCGAAATCCACAAGCAGGCGATTTTACAATTTATAATCAAATTTGATTCGATAAATGGGGTCCGCAAAGCATGTTTAACATGTTTTTAAACATTTATTGCAACAAAAATACTCTTCCTCCTCTTATACTCATATATCCCACATTCGTTGTAAAAATATCACCATTATTATATTATTAAAATATAATAATATATTTAAATGAATTATTTTATCGAGAAAAAGATAAAATATCAATTTTCAACAATTGTCACAATAAAAATTTTCTCCATCTATATCCACATAAAATCAATATTTTTTCTCATCGTATGAATCAATAATTAATTATTCACAAATAATATTCTGAGAATCCTGATATTGTGAACGAGGCGGTTCAGGGAAGAGGGGCTTTCAATAAAATTTCTTCTTCTTGGCTTGATTAGGTGACCAAACCTCTCCTTGAGCGAGAACTTTCTAGACATTGCCAATAATGTTATCTAATAATATTATTGAGATAATATGAATTATTAGCCGATAATAAAAAATCTTGTGTAATGTGATTATTGAAACAATGACAATATAAAATATCAACGCGACAATTATTAACTTTCGATAAAATCTTGAACAATAATTTTTGTAACCATTATTGAGTAGTGCCTTCTTACGTAAGAATCAACAATTGGTGCAATCAGGTGGTGTCTTCTTGTGTTTTAACCATAGGGTATTTTAACGGTGATACTTGGTAACAACTTCTGTAGTTATTTTTAAACAACTTATATTTATCGTTTTCTTCATCAATCGCTTTCAGTTATGGGGCCCACACATGGCATGGGCTTGCGTGGTAAATCACGAATATTCCCTGAAGCGATCTGAATATTCCACGACGAACGAATATTCCCAAACAACAATGAATATTTTATAACCACTTGCTTATTTTGAAATATTTGCGTATTTTACCCTAACTATCCACATTAATCAAATCAACCCTTACTTATTTCAAAATAATAAATAGAAAATTAAATTTCATTAATAATACGTTGGGGTCTTACTGACCTCCCTCCTTATGAAATTTAGTCCTCGAAATTGGCGTGCGTACACAGTGTTTGAAAAGGTGAGGATACCTCGCTTTCATTTTAGTTTCCAATTCCCAGGTCATTTCCTCTATAGCATGATTCCTCCACAAAACTTTAACTTGTGGTATGACCTTTCTTAGCGTAGGACATGCTCCTTCTATCTAAGATCTTGGCGGTACCTCCTCATACGTTAAGTCTTGGCTATCTCGTGGGTTCTAACTTTCGATAGCGTGGTTTGGGTCTTTCACATATTCTGAATACGGATATATGAAACACATTATGAACACGAGACGTACTTCGGAAGTAATGCGAGTACATAGGCTACATTTCTACTCGGTCAAGAAAATTTGAAATGGACCGATAAATCGTGGATTGAGCTTTCCTCTCTTCCCAAATCTTGTAACTCCCTTCCATGGAGTAACTCATGACAATCATGATCCCTACACTAAATTTCCGTCCTTTCGATGAAGATCCGCATAACTCTTTTGTCGATCTTGTCTTGGTTTGTATATCGTTGTCGAATCATTTAGATCTTTTCGGTGAGTAAATACGTCTTAACTAGGGTCCCAACAATGTTGCTTCACCCACCTCATCCCAACATATTGGAAGCGACACTTTTCGTCCATATAATGCTTGAATGGAGCCACACTATACTTTCACGATAGCTTTGTTGTTGTAGGAGAATTCACTGATGGTAAATACTTATCCCAAGCGCCCTTGAAGTCAGGACCACGAGTCTTAATAAATCTTCAAGAGTTTGAATAGTCCTTTGTGATTGTCGTCCGGGTTTGAGGATGGTATCTTAGAACTAAATCGTAAATCCGTGCCCATAGCTTTTTTGCAAGCTAACCCAAAATCTTGAAGTGAATCTTGGGTCACGATCGAAACTATGGATCTTGAGGCATGCCATGCAACCTCACAATCTCATTCACGTACATACTAGCAAAGGCGTTCAAGTGAATAAGTCTCCGTGTCGGCAAGAAATAAGCGGACTTGGTTAATCTATCAACAATAACCCAAATAGCATTGATGCCACGAGAAGCGAAGTAGGAAGACCCGTAAATGAAATCCATGGTAATATGTTCCCACTTCCATTTCGGAATCTCAAGTGGTTGCAAGCGGACCCTTAGGTACTAGATGCTCACTTTACCGTTGACAAGTTAAACACATCGAGATAAACTTTGCGATTTCTCTCTTCGTATTGTTCCACCAAAATGTATGTCGAAGATCACGATACATTTTAGTACTTCGAGGATGGATTGCAAATGGTGTATTGTGTGCCTCCATCATAATCTTGTACTTCAAATCAAGTCGTTAGGAACCTGAAAGTCTAGAGTGGACTCGAAGTATTCCTTCTTCATCGATTCTCGCTTAGGAATAGCTCCTTCTTGTACTTTCTTCTTCATACGCGCATTTCAAGATTCGGTGGCTTGAGTAACCTTAACTTTTCTATTAAAGTTGGCTCTCATCGTATACTTGAAATCATCGCGCTTTCGTTCCGCATATGATCTTCTACTCGATGCGTCAATTTACCACGTTAAACTTTACCGAGGATGGTATTGAATAGTGTGGTCGTAGTCTTTCAATAGTTCGAAGCCAGCGTCATTGCTTAGCGTGTTGAGTTCTTTTTGAGTGAAGAAATATTTAAGGCTTTTATGGTGCGATATATCTCCACTTTCTCCCCATATAGATAGTGCCTCCGTATCTTTAGCGCGAACATTGCTTTTTGCATGACTCTAGATCATGAGTAGGATAATTCCTCTCATACTCTTTAAGTTGTGTGAGGCATAGGCTATGACTTTCCCACGTTGCATGAGAACACATCCTAACCCTTTGCACGAAGCATCATTTGTAGATAACAAATCCATCCAAGAACGGATGGTATTGTTAGAGCAGTCTTAGAAATAAGTCTCCTCTTAAGCTCTTGGAAACTCTTCTCGCATTCTTCGCTCCTAAAGCGAATTTTGTATCCTTAGAGTTAAATTTGGGTTAATGGAGTAGCGATTAGAAAACCCTTCCACGAATCTCCGATAATAACCAATTAAGCCCAAAAAACTTCGTCTTGATCCGCCGACTTGGTTGCTCCCAACTTTGTATTGCTTCAATCTTCGTCGGATCAGCGGATACTCCGTGTTTCGACACTGCGTGCCCAAGGAATGCTACTTCCTCGAGCGAACTCGCATTTCTTCAATTTGGCATATAGTTTGTTTTCACGAAGCCTTTGGAGTACCGACTTCAAATGGTGCTCATGATCTTCACGACTTTTGGAATATATGAGGATGTCATCAATAAAACAACAAAGCTAACCGATCAAATATTCCTTGAATACTCGGTTCATCGTATACGTGGCGACCCCAAAATAAGTCCATTCCATCCAACCCATTCTGAATTCGCCAAATACATGATGCGTAAACAACTACAACTTTATTATTACAACATAGAAACTACGAGTTTAAATACGGATATTATCATACAGACAATATCCACATCAAATAAATCCCCATCGTAATTATTGATACATTATTTTACAAAAATGGTGAGGACTACTAAACAACTCTCTCTAGAACCTTCATTCCATACCCAGAGCTAGTACTCATTACATTCTCGCCTCACGAGAAAAAAAATGGAACAACAAAGAAAAGGGTGAGCTCAACTAGCCCGATAAAGAATGTTATGACTAAGATAATATAGAACAAATTATCGTTAGTCTTCAACGAGGGAAAAATCGATAGAATATAATAGACAACAAGTTTGGATCAATATTCGCAGTGAAATAATAATTCATTAGAAGAGTTACGTAGAGAATGAAATCTACTATATAATCTATGAATTTAACGGTCCATCATCAATATTTTATCCTGTAACATCAATCGATATTCATCTCGAATCAAATATTCATCTTTTGCTTCTGAGCCAAAGATATTCATCAATCGATCGTGTTCATCTCAACACTGTTCATCTTTGCACTAAAGGCCAAAGATATTCATCGATCGGTGTATTCATTTAAACACTGCTTTCATCTTTGCACTTCTGGCCAAAGATATTCTTGAGAAATCATTCATCTTTGCACTACTGGGCCAAAGATATTCAATAATATCATCATTTAAGGCGAGGATGATGAAAAATATATTTTAAAAAAAAGCGAATCCGGTGAAACAAAATGACAAGGATTAAGGATTAAGGATTAGTACTTTGTTTTATCCATGTCAACAATACCTCAAAAATAATCATAGTGGTGTAAAATTCAAGAATGATCAAAACATGGATCTGATCAAAGCTAGTATCCAAAATAGATATTTTTGACGAAAAGAAGAAATTTTATTTTTAGATGAATAGTCTTCAGATATCGTGAATAGTCTTGAGTATCGTGAATAGTAACTCAGACACCAAAAGATAGAAATTCCAAAAAAACATTTTCACGCTTCATGAATAGTACTCGTGAATAGTAACTTCGTGAATAGTAACTTCATGAATAGTAACTTCGTGAATAGTAACTCATGAATAGTAACCCGAGCATGAAAAAGTTCCAAATTTGATAAAAGTTCAACGATATTTCAACATAATGATATTGAAGAAATAATATCATTTGAGAAGAAAATAACATCCACTTACCTCGAAAAGGCGGTACTTACAAGTTGAAACAGGATATAGTCTTTGAAGGAACTTGCACCGTCTAACAATACTCAAAGTATACTCAAAATACTCACAAGAATAAACTCGATAATATAGAGAGAAAACTTGTTTACGGTGTGATTTTCAATTCTAAACAGCCCCTATTTATAGGAAAATGTTAAGCAATGAGCGGATTTAATAAAATATTACGATGGCTTTACAAATGCTTACTATTCCCACCACTACATTTGAAATAAAATTCAGCACATTTCTTCACCAACCACAAGTGGGGCCCACTCAATTCTAGAATTTTCCACCAAAATCAATTATAAACCTAATTTCGAAAAATTCACCTCTTAAAATTCATAACAAATTATTCGTTCATTTTAACGGTTCAAAATTTGTGAACATATACTCAACTTATGTATGTATAACATATCCAAAAATTACAACGATCATGCGGTCGGGATTAAATATTATAGCTCACACAATAAAATTTAATAATAACAGAATTTAATCTTTTAATTCCTCAATCAGGCAAAATAAAACATCTCAACATTAATTCCTTCATTAATAACCACATAAATAAATCCATCATTGATATTCATATAAAATAAATATTTCCTTATCATATGAATCAATAATTAATTATTCACAAATAATATTACGAGAATCACATTTATAATGACCAGGTACGTTCGAGGAAAGGGGCTTTCGATAAGGATCTCTCTTCTTGGCGTATGATTAGGTGACCAAACCTCTCTTTGAAGCGAACTTTCTAGACATTGCCAATAATGTTATCTAATAATATTATTCAAATAATATGAATTATTGATTCGATAATGGAAAATCTTTGTGCGATGACAATTATTGAAAGCAATAATAATATAAAATATCAACGCATGACAATTATTGAATCGATAAAATATTGAGCGGTAATTCTTTGTGAAAATTATTGAGTAGTGCCTTCTTACGTACGGATCGATAATTCAACAATTGTCTGCAATCATGTGTCTTTCTTGCGACCACGGCAGCGACATTTGTATTTTAACCACCGGGTATTCAGCGATCTTAGCGGTAACAAACTTCTGCAGTTATTTTTAATCAACTTATATTTGTCGTTTTCTTCATCCAATCGCTTTTTCAGTTATGGGGCCCACACATGGTACTGCTTTGGTCGTAAATGCGAATATTCCCTGAAGCGATCACGAATATTCCACGACAAACGAATATTCCCAAACAACAATGAATATTTTATAACCACTTGCTTATTTTTGAAATATTTGCGTATTTAACCCCTAATTATCCACATTAATCAAATCAAATACTACTATTTCAAAATAAAAAATAGAAAATTAAATTTCATTAATAATAAGTTGGGGTCTTCTGATATCCATGAAAGCCGCGGGAGCATTAGTCAATCAAAGAAGAGCATGACTTAAGAATTCATTATGCCCGTCTAGGTTCAGGGTTCTAAAAGCGGTCTTTGGAATATCCTCGAGATTCTAATCTTGGTGATGATATCCGAGCGAAGATCGATTTTGAAAAGAATTGTGCCTGCTAGAATTGGTCAAACAAGTCATCAATACGAGGTAGAGGATACTATTCTTGATGGTGACATGGTTCGATTCAGATAGTCAATACAAAATCGCATACTCCGTCTTTCTTCTTTACTGAATAAAATAGGAGCACCCCGAGGAGATGTCTTGGGGCCGAATGAAAGCAGATGTCCAACAATTCACGTAGTTGGACCTTTAACTCTTGAAGTTGATAGGAGCCATTCGATATGGGGTTTTAGAAATGGGCTTTGTGCGGGTTGAGATCGATAAAGAATTGACTTCACGTTACGGGGGTAGGCAAGGGAAGTTCTTGAAATCGTCGAGGGAAAGTTAATAACAACAGGAATATTATTCAAATTTGGCGTGTCTTTATTCAAATCCATAACATGGGCTAAGAAAGCTTGACATCCAGTTTTTTGATAAGCGAATAGCTTTATGATTAGATATGGCGGTGATTGATTTTAATGGTTTAGTTGCTTGAATTAAATACAACGGGTTGGTTAGGAATATGAAAACTAACAACCTTACGAAAACAATCAATTTTGGCATGATGAGTAGTTAACGATCAATCCCTAAAATCACATCAAAAGCAAGTATCTTTAAAGAGATAAGGTCGACGGGTAAAGTGATGGTGCCAACTTAGAATCAAACAAGATTTATAAGCGAGTGGATGTGATGAAAGTTTTTCTCTAGCGGAGTTTCCACGAGATAGGTCAAAGTCTAATTTCTCGGTCGAGTTTAAGCGTTGAGCACATGCGGGAGAGATAAATGAATGGGTATACCGGTATCAAGTAAGGTATAAACTTTGAGAATTTATAAATAGCTTACCGTGATCACCTCGTTTGGGTTCTCGCATTATGACCGATCTGACAAAGCGCTCTTCCGGAATCGTTGACTTTGACTTTTACGGGGACGATCTTTTGAGTCACCGTCCCCATTGAACTAGGTTTTTATTCTTGAAATGTACGATCTCGGCGATATGTCCTTCCTTTCCACAATAATAGCATACCTTGAAGCTGTTGTGGGCGGTTTGGTGATATGTCCCTCTTTCAAGCATTTATAGCATATGACCGGTGGTCGTTCTCCTCCCTTAGAACCGATTCTTTGTCGGCCTTTGTCGTCTTCACATGGTCATTGTTAAATCTCCTCTTTTTAAAATCTCCTCTGACTCGCTTCTTTTATTTTCATGGCCATGATTACCACCGGAGTGGTTACCAATTTTAATAATCTGTTTCTTTCTCCATTTTGGTTATCATTATTACATTATTCGCTTATCTACGAGATGCGATCTGGTTGTGGTCCCTCGAGTTGGTAGTACTTCGTTATCTCGCTCTAATAATTGAGCCACATTTATAACATGTCTCGAATAGAGAAAGTTTATGAGAAATGAGATCTTGGCGTATCTTGGGTTTCAAACCTCTAAGAAACATCCAGGCGTCATCGTTCCTCATTCTCCACCGAATGAGGTGCAAACACGGATAACTCTGCAAACTTTGCCTCGTCTTGAGACTTGCGTCGTGTTGTTTTGCTTCTGTCGATGAACTCCACTTCCTTCATATAGCCGAACACTTTCGGAAAATATTTGTCATTAAATAGTTTCTGAAAGCGTTTCCCAAGACATCTTGATGCAATTTGGATGGAGTGCGCTTCTGAGACTCCCACCCGATGATGTCTGCCTTTCGCCACGGAACATAAAGGTGGCGAATGGAACCTTCTGTTCTCCGTGCATCCCAAGACATCGAATATCTTGGTAATTTGTTTGACCCGTGTTTTCCGCCGTGATCGGATCGGCTTTCCCTTAAATTACGGTGGTCCCTGACTCTTTGAAGCGCTTGGTTGTGTGACAACCCGTGTAATTCTTATCATTTCCTCTCGTATTTTGAACACGAGTCTCCTAAATGCGATTTTGCATGAGCTGAAAAACTTCTAAACATCCCCTCGTTCATCATACGCTTTCGATTGGTGTTGTTCGCGGGAGGAACATTGCCTTTGTTGCACGTTCTCCTCGTTGGTGAGTCTGAGTGTCTCCACGGTCTCATTTCCATTGTTAATATTCTCGATCGACATTCTCAAATCTTTGTCATAAAACAAGGGTTAATTAGGAAATCAATATATCACATAATATCCTTATATCTTGACCACTAAAAAAATAAGCTTAGGTAGGACACTTTAGCGAAGGATTTCCTCGTCTCTCCCCTCTAGTTACATTCCCGATCTCATGGAGATCATATCCTAAGCTACGATACCAGCTGTGACACCCTCAAAATAGGTATACATCACCCATTACGAGGTTGTCAATACGTGAGTGCGAAGCAACTACAACTTTATTATTCTGACGGTAAAAGCGTGAGTTTGAATACAAATATTATCTTACAGACAATATCTATACTCAAATAAATCCTCATCACATTTATTGATACATTATTTTACAAAAATGGTGAGGACTACTAAACAATTTTTCTAAAACCTTCATTCCATTACCCAGGCTTCGTACTTCTTTATATTCTCGCCTCACGAGAAGAAAAATGGAACAAAAAGGAAAAGGGTGAGCTGACTAGCTCGATAAAGAATATTATGACTAAGATAATATACAACAAATTATCGTTAGTCTTGACGAGGAAAAATCTAATAGAATACTGATAGGCAACAAATTTTAAATCAATATTCATGGTGAAATAATAATTCATTAGAAGAGTTAAGTAGAGTTACTATCTTACATGTATGAATTTAAAAGTTTATTATCTATCCTTTATCCTGTAACATCAATCGATATACATACGGAATCAAATATTCATCTTTGCACTCTGAGGCGAAGATATTCATCGATTAAGTCATGTTCATCTAAACACTGTTCATCTTTGCACTACAGGCGAAGATATTCTTGAGAAATCATTCATCTTTTGCTTCTGGGCCAAAGATATTCCATAATATCATCATTTAAAATGAAGATGATGAAAAATATTTTTAAAGAAATGAATCGATTGAAACAAAATGTGAGGATTAAGGATTAAGGATTAGTACTTTGTTTTTATCCACGTCAAAAATACCTCAAAAATAATCATAGTGGTGTAAAAATTGAGAATGATCAAAACATGGATCTGATCGAAAGCTAGTATCCGAGAATAGATATTTTGGACAAAAGAAAAATTTTATTTTTAATTGAATAGTCTTCGTGTATATCGTGAATAATAGGTAGTATCGTGAATAGTAACTCAGACACCAAAAGATAGAAATTCCAAAAAAACATCTTCACGCTTCATGAATAGTACTCGTGAATAGTAACTCGTGAATAGTAACTTCATGAATAGTAACTCGTGAATAGTAACTCATGGATAGTAACCCAGAAGCATGAAAAAGTTCCAAATTTGATAAAAAGTTCAACCGATATTTTAGCATAATGATATTGAAGAAATAATATCATTTGAGAAGAAAATAACATCCTTACCTCGAAAGATCAGTCTTACATTTGAAACAGGATATAGGCTATGACTTGGACTTGCAAGTATAGCAATACTCAAAGTATACTCAAAATACTCACAAGAATCATTTCGATAATATAGAGAGAAAACTTGAGTTTACGGTGTGATTTTCAATTCTAACTAAGCACCTATTTATAGGAAATTGCTTAGAACACAAAGCAGAAAATTTAATAAATTAATAATAAATTTCCTACACATGCCTAGAATCTGATTTCAGCCATCAAACACATGCCACATTCTAGAAAAAGTAAGAAAAACGTTTTTCTAATTTTAAATATTTTAAACTTCAAAAATCAATTATTTGAACTTGAACTTCAATAATTCATAATAAATAGCCCTTTCATCAGAAAATTCGAATCTCGCGAGTTTTTATAGGAAATTCAATTCTCTACAACTTTGCAGAAGAAAGTTTTCCAAATTCCAAATAGAAATTGGCCGAAATCCACAAGCGGAGGCGATTTTACGGTATAATCAAATTTCGATCGATAAATGGGGTCCACAGAGCATGTTTAACATGTTTTAAACATTTATTGGAACAAAAATACTCTTCCTCCTCGTATACTCATATATCCCACATTCGTTGTAAAAATATCACCATTATTATATTATTAAATATAATAATATATTTAAATGAATTATTTTATCGGAAAAAGATAAAATATCAATTTTCAACAATTGTCACAATAAAAATTTTCTCCATCTATATCCACATAAAATCAATATTTTTCTCATCATATGAATCAATAATTAATTATTCACAAATAATATTACTGAGAATCATGATATTGATGACGAGGCGGTTCGAGGGAAGGGGGCTTTCGATAAGAATTTCTTCACTCTTGGCGGCTTGATTAGGTGACCAAACCTCTCCTTAAGGCAGAACTTTCTAGACATTGCCAATAATGTTATCTAATAATATTATTAGGATAATATGAATTATTGCTTCGATAATGAAAAATATTGTGTAATGTGATTATTTAAACAATGATGATATAAAATATCAATGCGACAATTATTAACTCGATAAAATCTTTGAGCGATAATTCTTTGTAACCATTATTGAGTAGTGCCTTCTTACGTAAGAATCAACAATTGGTGCGATACTGGTGTCTTCTTGTGTTTTAACCACGGGTATTTTAACAAGATATTAGCGGTAACAATTCTGTAGATTATTTTTAAACAACTTATATTTTATCGTTTTCTTCATCGATAAACTTTTTTATATGGGGCCCACACATGCATTGGTGCTTGTGGCGTAAATACGAATATTCCTCGACGATCACGAATATTCCACGATCAAACGAATATTCCCAAACAATGATGAATATTTTATAACCACTTGCTTATTTTGAAATATTTGCGTATCTTACCCTAACTATCACATTAATCAAATCAACCCTTACTATTTCAAAATAATAAATAGAAAATTAAATTTCATTAATAATAAGTTGAGGTCTTACATTAAATATGCCCACAACATAATAAATAGCCATTTTATCGGAAAATTGAATCTCGCGACTTTTTATAGGAAATTCAATTCTCTACAACTTTGCGGAAGAAAGTTTTCCAAATTCAAGCAGAAATTGGCGAAATCCACATACGGACAATTTTCTGAAATTTATAATCAAATTTCGATCGATAAATGGGGTCCGCAGACATGTTTAACATGTTTTAAACATTTATTGCAACAAAAATACTCTTCCTCCTCGTATACTCATATATCCCACATTCGTTGTAAAAATATCACCATTAATATATTATTAAAATAATATATTTAAATGAATTATTTTATCGAGAAAAAGATAAAATATTAATTTTCAACAATTGTCATTTAAAAATTTTCTCCATCTATATCCACATAAAATCAATATTTTCCTCATCATATAAATCAATAATTAATTATTCACAAATAATATTCTGAGAATCACATTATTGTGATTAGGCGGTTTCGAGAAAGAGGGCTTTCGATAAAATTTCTCTCTTCTTGGCATGATTAGGTGACCAAACCTCTCCTTTAGGCAGAACTTTCTAGACATTGCCAATAATGTTATCTAATAATATTATTAGGATAATATGAATTATTAGCCGATAATAAAAATCTTTGTGTAATGACAATTATTGAAACAACAACAATATAAAATATCAATATGACAATTATTGAATCGATAAAATAAAATCTTTGAGCGGTAATTCTTGTAACAATTATTGAGTAGTGCCTTCTTTACGTAAGAATCAATAATTGGTGCAATCTGGTGTCTTCTTATTGACAACAGCGCGTATTAGTGTGTTTTAACCCATAGGGTATTCAACGGTGATACTTGGTAGTAACTATTCTGTAGTTATTTATAAACAACTTATATTTGTCGTTTTCTTCATCCAATCGCTTTCAGTTATGGGGCCCACAAAAATTGCTTCAAAGTAAATGCGAATATTCCCAAAACGATCTGAATATTCCACGACCAAACGAATATTCCCGAAACGATAATGAATATTTTATAACCACTTGCTTATTGAAATATTTGCGTATTTTACCCATAACTATCCACATTAATCAAATCGACCCTTACTTATTTCAAAATAATAAATAGAGGAAAATAAATTTCATTTATTAATAATTGAGGTCTTCTGACCTCCCCTCCTTATGAAATTTAAGTCCTCGAAATTGGCGTACGTATACAGTGTTTGAAAAGATGAGAATACCTCGCTTTCATTTCCGTTTCCAACTCCGGTCATTTTCTCGATAGCATGGTTTCTCCACAAAACTTTAACTTGTGGTATAACCTCGGTACATAGGACATGTTCTTTTCTATCAAGATCTTGTGGTACCTCCTTAAATACGTTAAGTCTTGGCTATCTCGTCGGTTACAACTTTCGATAGCGTGGTTGGATCGTCCACATATTTACGTAACATCGATCACGTGAAAAGCGTTATGAACACGCGTCGTACTTGGCGGTAAAAGCGAGTCTATAGGCCGCGGTTCTATTCGATCGAGAATTTTAAATGGATTAATAAATCGAAGGTTTGAGCTTTCCTCACCTCACCGATTCTCTCGCTTTTGAAATAATGACTTCTTGCACCTCCTTCTTCAAATTCATCGACTCGGTGTGTGGCTTGAGCGACTTTAACTTTATCGATTAAAAGTCGATTATACTCGTATATCATCACGTGGGTAACTAGAGTTTTCATCTCCATCTCTATTATTTATAAATTATTGAAATGAGTCTTTGTGATATATACTTTCGTACTTGTATCGATCTTCTACTCGACACGTCGGCTACCACGTTCGCTTTTTCGGGATGGCGTGGTCGAGAACATGTCTTTGAAATGAGTCTCTCTTGAGTTCTTGAAGCTCTTCCCACATTCCTTGCTCCATTCGAATTTTGTATCTCTGAGTCAATTTGCGTTAATGGAATAGCGATTGAGAATATCCTTGACGAATCTCAGATAATAACCAACTAAGCCTAAAAGCTACGTATTTCGATTACCGAGCTTAGGTTGTTCTCAATTGTGACTCATATATCGACCTTGGATATGCGTTACAATGACACTGTCAGTTTCTTATCGCATGCGAATATGGTGTCCCCTACGGAGATGCAGGCAGCGGTGCATTCCTGAAAAGTCACCGGATAAAGGCTCGGTACCAAATTCTATAGTTGAATTTTTAACTCTTGAAGTTCAATAGGAGCCATTCGATATGAGATTTTAGAAATGAGTTTTGTATCTAGGGTTCAAAGTCGATACAAAATTTAATATCGGTCTTTGGGAGTAAACGAAATTCTTTGAAATCGTCGGGAAAAATCAATAACAAGGAGGAATATTATTCAAATCGGCGTGTCTTTATTCAAATCCATAACATGGACTAAGAAAACTTGACATCCGTAATAAGCGAATGACTTCATGGCTTGATATGAAAATGTTTGACTCTGATGGTTTGATTGCTTGAATTGAATAACGAGGTTGCTTAGGAATATGAAAACTATGACACTACGAAAGTAATCAATTTCGGCGTGATGAGTAGTTAACCTTAAAATCACATCAAAAGCAAATATCTCTATAGAAATAAGGTTAACGGGTAATGTGATAGTGCTGACTGAATCAGCAAGATTTTAAACAACGGATGTAATGAAAGTTTCTCTAGCGGAGTCTCCATAAATAGGTTAAAGTCTAATTTCTCGTAGTCGAGTTCAAGCGTTGGTATAAGCAAAAGAGATAAAGAATGGGTAGAGGCAAATTATCTAGTAAGGTATAAACTTGTAAGAATTTATAATTAACTAACCCGTGCTAACCGTTCGGGTTCCTCGCATTTTGGCCGGTCGCGACAAAGCGCTCTTCGAGGCCGTTGACTTTGACTTTTACGGGACATCTTTTGAGTCACCATTCATTGAATTTGGTTTCGATATCGTCTGATCTCGGCGATATGTCCTTCTTTTCCACAATTATAGCATACCTTTAAGCTGTTGTGGGCGGTTTGGGGTGATATATCCCTCTTTCCGCATTTGTAACTTGTCTGATGGTGGTCTTTCTCCTCCCTTGGAACTAGTTCTTCTTGGTGTTGGCGTCTTGAATGGTCGTTGTTGAATCTCCTCTTTTAAAATCTCCTCCAGGCTCGCTTCTTTATTTTCATGGCCACGATTACCACGAGTGGTTCTGCCTTTGTACGTATTCTTCTTTCTCATTTGGTTATCGTTATTACGATGTTGCTTATCTTGGTATGATCTGGTTATGGTCCCTCGGTTGAGCGTACTCGTTATCTCATTTCTAACAAGTGAGCCCTGTTGACAACATCGAATAGAGAAAATTTATGAGAAATGAGATCTTGGCGTATCTTGGGTTTCAAACCTCTCGAAACATCCGCGTCATCGTTCCTCATTCTCCACTGAATGAGGTGCTGAACTGGATAACTCATGAACCGCCTCGTCTTTGGGACAAATCGTCATTATTATTCTGCTCGGTCTAATAAACTCCACTTCCTTCGTATAGCCGAATACTTTCGGGGAAGTACTTGTCATTGAATTTATTTTTGAAAAGCGTCTCCCATGACATCTTTGAGTGAAATTTGGATGGAGTGCGCTTCCTGATTCCCACCGATGTCTGCCTCATCACGGAACATAAAGGTGGCGAATGGAACTTCTACATTCCTCCGTGCATCGAGACATCGAATATCTTGGTAATTTGCTTGACCCGTGTTTCGCCCGTGATCGGATCGGCTTTCCCTTAAATTTTGGTGGTCCCGACTCTTTGAGCTGCTTGGTTGTGACAACGGTAATTGCTATCATTTCTCTCGTATTTTGAACACGAGTCTCCACAAATGCGATTTTGCATGAGCTGCAAAAAGCTTCTAAACATCCCTCGTTCATCATACATTCGGTGGTGTTGTTCACGGGAGGTACATTGTCGACTGTGTTGCGTTCTCCTCGTTGGTAAAATCTGAGAGCATCTCCACGGTCTCATTTACTCCTTTGTTAATATTCTCGATTCGACATTCTCAAATCTTTGTCATAAAACAAGGGTTAATTAAGGAAATTAATATATCACATAATATCCTATATCTTGACGACTAACAAATAAGCTTAGGTAGGTAGGACACCTTTAGCGAAGGATTCTTTCGTCTCTCCCCTCTAGATTCTATTCCGATCTCTTGCGGAGATCGTATCCTAAGCTACGATACCAATTGTGGCGCCCCAAAATAGGTCCATTCCATCCAACCCATTACGAGTGCGCCAAATACATAGATGCGAAATAAATAACTACAACTTTATTATTACAACATATAAGCTGTGAGTTTAAATCTGAGATATTGCCATCTAGACAATATCCACACGCAAATAAATCCCCATCATAATTATTGATACATTATTTTACAAAAATGGTGAGGACTACTAAACAACTCTCTCTAGAACCTTCATTCCATACCCCAGAGCTAGTACTCATTACATTCTCGCCTCACGAGAAGAAAAATGGAACAAAAAGGAAAAGGGTGAGCTCACTAGCCCGATAAAGAATATTATGACTAAGATAATATATGACAAATTATCATTAGTCTTGTGAGGGGAAAAAAACTAATAGAATACAATAAACAACAAGTTTTTAAACCAATATTCGCGTGAAATAATAATTCATTAGAAGAGTTAAGTAGAGAATCAAACTACTATCTTACATGTATGAATTTAAAAGTTAATCGTCTATCTTTTATCCTGTAACATCAATCGATATACATACGGAATCAAATATTCATCTTTGCACTCTGAGGCCGAAAGATATTCATCGATTAGTCGTATTCATCTAAACACTGTTCATCTTTGCACTCTGGACGAAGAAGATATTCTTGAAATCATTCATCTTTTGCACTACTGGGGGCGAAGATATTCCATAATATCATCATTTAAATTTGAAGATGATGAAAAATATTTTTAAAAGCGAATCCGGTGAAACAAAAATGAAAGGATTAAGGATTAAGGATTAAGTACTTTGTTTTATCCACGTCAAAAATACCTCAAAAATAATCATAGTGGTGTAAAATTGAGAATGATCAAAACATGGATCTGATCAAAGCTAGTATCGAATAGATATTTTGGACGAAAAGAAAAATTTTCATTTTTAGATTGAATAGTCTTAGTATTAAGTGAATAGTCTTGGTATCGTGAATAGTAAGTATCGTGAATAGTAACTCAGAGACAAAAGATAGAAATTTCACTGAAAAAAACATCTTCACGCTGACTTACTTAATGAATAGTACTTCGTGAATAGTAACTTCGTGAATAGTAACTTCATGAATAGTAACTCGTGAATAGTAACTCATGAATAGTAACCCAGAGCATGAAAAAGTTCCAAATTTGATAAAAAGTTCAACCAATATTTGACATAATGATATTGAAGAAATAATATCATTTGAGAAGAAAATAACATCCACTTACCTCGAAAAGGCAATCTTTAGTTGAAACAGGATATAGGCTATGACTTGAACTTGCATAGTATAGCAATACTCAAAGTATACTCAAAATACTCACAAGAATCGCTCGATAATATAGAGAGAAAACTTGAGTTTACGGTGTGATTTTCAATTCTAACCTAAGCACCTATTTATAGGAAATTGCTTAGAACACAAAAAGAGAAAATTGAATATAATAATATTATATATAAACAAAATTCATCGCCCACATCTTGAATCTGAATTCAGCCACCATGCACATATTAAATATGCCCACAACATATAAAAAACGTTTTTATTAATAAAATAAATAAAACTTCAAAAATCAATTATTTGAACTTGAACTTGATAATTCATAATAAATAGCCATTTTATCAGAAAATTGAATCTCGCGACTTTTTTTATAGGAAATTCAATTCTCTACAACTGCGAGAAGAAAGTTTTCCAAATTCAAAGCAGAAATTGGCCAAAAATCCACATACGGACAATTTTACAAATTTATAATCAAATTTCGATCGAGAAATGGGGTCCATGAGCATGTTTAACATGTTTTAAACATTTATTGCAACAAAAATACTCTTCCTCCTCGTATACTCATATATCCCACATTCGTTGTAAAAAATATCCAGATTAATATATTATTAAAATAATATATTTAAATGAATTATTTTATCGAGAAAAAGATAAAATATTAATTTTCAACAATTGTCATTTTAAAATTTTCTCCATCTATATCCACATAAAATCAATATTTTCCTCATCATATAAATCAATAATTAATTATTCACAAATAATATTCTGAGAATCACATTATTGTGACCGAGCGGTTCAGGGAAGGGGCTTTCGATAAAATTTCTCACTTCTTGGTGGCATGATTAGGTGACAAACCTCTCCTTAGGCGAGAACTTTCTAGACATTGCCAATAATGTTATCTAATAATATTATTGAGATAATATGAATTATTAGCCGATAATAAAAAATCTTGTGTAATGACAATTATTGAAAGCAATGACAATATAAAATATCAATATGACAATTATTGAATCGATAAAATAAAATCTTGAGCGATAATTCTTGTAACAATTATTGAGTAGTGTGCTTCTTACGTAAGAATCAATAATTGGTGCAATCTGGTGTCTTCTTGTTCAACAATGGCGTATTAGTGTGTTTTAACCCAGGGTATTCCAACGGTGATACTTGGTAACAACTTCTGTAGTTATTTATAAACAACTTATATTTGTCGTTTTCTTCATCCAATCGCTTTTAGTTATGGGGCCCACAAAAGGCTACTTGTAGTAAATGCGAATATTCCCAGAACGATCTGAATATTCCACGACCAAACGAATATTCCCAAACGATAATGAATATTTTATAACCACTTGCTTATTGAAATATTTGCGTATTTTACCCATAACTATCCACATTAATCAAATCGACCCTTACTATTTCAAAATAATAAATAGAGGAAAATAAATTTCATTTATTAATAATTTGAGGTCTTTGCAATTTATTGATTAAGATAATTTTGACACAGTTCCAGATTATTTAGTATTCTATTGGAATAACACATACATCATGCGAAATCTGCGTGCGTGGTGATTTCTTTTGTTATTCCATTCTTTATTATACTCGGTTGGTTAAAGTTTTGACTTCTATACTCCATGAAATTAGTGGAATATCATTGATATTTACGCTTCGTCGATATCTTTTATGGAAATATTCTTCTAAGCATTCTTGAATTTTACTCTACAAAGCGATGTCGTGTTGACAATTTGGGCGTTATTGATTTTTGGACAAATTAATTTTTGAACTTGTTTTATTGAATTCTTATATCATTGTCATCATCCTCGTATTTATATTTTTTGAAAGTCATACGTGGCTTTGTAGTGCGTAGATGGACATGGTATGATTATGACCGAGGATTATTGGTGTAATCATGGTAGTAATGTTACAAATAATGTGATAAAAGTCCTCGTTGGCGATAGTGCATTGATGGGCCGAGTTGTTGGCATGATCATGACCATTAATGAATACCACAAATATTCTTGGCCCGTAGTGCATGGATAATTGTGGTCATGATACTAAAGAATATCATTGGTAGTAGTGCGGGGATGATTCGATGATGCGGATTATTTATTAAAAGTCGAGTCCAAGCGATAAAAGTGATGAAAAACCTTTTAAATCATAAAAGATAGTAGATTTTATTCTCTCTTGACTCTTTTAATGGATTGCTTGTTTTTATTACTGATTAAACTTGATATTTGTTATATTTTATCGGTTTAACAACGTTGAAGGCTAAATATAATTTATTACGCATTATCTTAGTCATAATATTTCTTCTTAGGCTAGTTGAGCTCACCCTTTTCTTTCTTTGTTTCTCTTGAAATGAGAACATAAATTGGGTCGAGTCGGGGAGCGGAGTGATGGTGGGATGATAGTATTAGCTAGTAGTCCTCACTATTACATTAAATAGTGTGACAATAAATATAATGAGGACTTATTCGAGAGTGGATATTATGCTCGAAGAAAGTATTTGTATTAAAACTCACAGCTCTCTTGTTGTATATTAAAGATTGTATTTGTATTCTGTACCATGTATTTGGCGACTCAGAATAGGTGATGTATACCTATTTTGGGGGCGTCACAGTATATACTCCCTCCGTCCCAGGTAAAAGTCCTGATTGACTTTTTGCGCATATTAAGAAAGAGAATAAAATGACAAAATTATCCATATTTAATTTCTCATTTAATTGCATAGTTTTTTGCATATTACTACTGATGTTCTATAAATATGCATAGAGAATAGAAATATAACAATTAATAATAATGGTATTATTGTGACGCCCCCAAAATTAGGTATACATCACCCATCTTGGGTCGCCACTTACATGGTACATAAATTCAAATACAACTTACTAATATAAGCGTCGTATGCAATCGACATAAGCGTGAGTTTGAATACAAATATTGTCTACTAGATATTATACAAACTCAAAAGAGTCCTCATTACAACTATTATCACACTATTTTCACGAGAATAGTGAGGACTACTAATCTATCCTGCGGACCATTACTTCGTTCCCAGGCTTCGTCCGGTATGTTCTCATTTCACGAAGAGAAGCGGTGAAAGAAAAGGGTGAGCTCAACTAGCCCAAAGAAGAAATATTATGACTAAGATAATGCGTAATAAATTATCATTAGCCTTGATGTTAAAGCGATAAAATACAATAGACAACCGGTTTAAGCTGCGGTAATGAATATGCAATCCATTAAAAAGTCAGTGAAAATAAAAGTCTACTATCTTTTAGGTTTTAAAAGGTTTTCATCAATTTTATCGTAGAGACTAAACTTAATAAATAAACCACCACATCTAATCATCCCCGTACCACGATCGAGGATTTTATCAAATTATCAATGGTCATGACTATCTTAGAATCACCGGTCATAATCATACCAAAAGCTGTCCATCATTTGCATTCTGAGGCAACGTGGACTTTTGTCACATCATTTATATCAAGTCGTGATTATCTTAGAATGATCCTTGGTCATAATCATACTAAGTTCATCTATGCACGTAAGCGAAGATAACATAATATAACATGAGGATGATGACAATGACATAATAATTGATAAAACAAGTTCAAGAATTATTTAATCCATGAATTATTAACGTCCATATTGTCAACATGATCTTTGTTTCGTGAGTAAAATTCAAGAATGATCGGGAAGAATATTTCCATGAAAGATCTTTGGATGAAACGCAAATATCAAGGATATTCCACTAATTTCATGGAGTATAGAAGTCAAAGTTTTAACCAATGAGTATAATAAAGAATGGAATAACAAAAGAAATCACCGTGCATGCGGTGCTTGCATAGGCGGAGTTATTCAAGCAAGAATAATAATAACGAAACCGGGTCGGGTGAAATTCACTGCAAGCGAGGATGTTCCAACAGAATAATAAAGATGGAACCGGATCCGGTGTAAAACACACAGATAGGATATTCCAGCGAGAATGATAAAAAGCGGAACCGGTCGGTGTAAAACACACGAGACGGGATATTCAGCAGAATAATAAAAAGGCGGAACGGTCCGGTGTAAAACACACAGAGCGGGATGTTACAACAGAATAATAAAAAGGCGGAACCGGTAGGTGTAAAACACCATGAGCAGGATGTTCCAATGAGAATAATAGAAGAATGTCACCAAGTATAGGGTAAAGCGTATCTGAGTTATTCAGCCAAGAATAAATATGAATGGAATAACATAAAGATTTCACCAAGTATAGGGTATACTGCGTATACGAGGTTATGTATAGGGTATACCACTTTTACTGAGTTATTCAACAGAATAATAATGAATGGAATAATGAAGTTCTCTTCGAAGAAGAAGAATAACACTTCTACAAGTAAAAAGAAATGAATATAGAAGTAGTGAAGTAGCGAGAATACTCTTCTTCTTTCTATAATTTTTCTCTCTATAAGCTTCTCTATAATTTCTCTCTACAGAGTTTGATGAATTAAGTAAGAAAATAATGAAGGAATGAGCTTATTTATAGGAAAATGAAATGCATAGTAACTAATCCATGAAGCGGTCAGATTGATTTACTTTAATCGGCGGTCCGTATTTAAAAGCAAAATCTTTTAAATAAAATATAATATATTCTATTTATATAAAATATTTTTCTTATCTGCAAAACATACGCAACTTATATGAAACTTATGCAAAACACTATGCAACTCTTATGCGTAATAAAATATAATATATTCTATTTATAGAATAACTTTAATAAAGTATTACATTTTATATAAAAGATGTTTACATTTTATTACGTTAATAATCGAATAAAACAAAAGCGTCATTATCATTATAATAATTCGTATTATTAATCGATGATAATGGAATCAAAGTTGAGTGACTTCTCACATAAGCATCGATAATCAATCTGAGGTATTTTCTTATGCGACCACACGTATTCTTTGTACTTTTACTACCCAAGAGTAGTTCAACGATATCAGCGGTAAAACTTAAATAGTTATTTCAATAAAATATTTTTGTCGTTTTTTCGATCAAATGATAATTACATTAATGAGGTCCACCAATGATTGGTAGTTATCACGAATATTCCTGCTTTAAAAGCAAGAATATTCCCAGAGCCAATCGAATATAATATAACCACTTGCATACTTTGCAAAATTTATAAATACTACTTACAACTATAATATTATCTTAAATTCACACCATAATATTAAAAATTATTTCAACAAAATTTAAATCTTTATTGATAAAATCAGGTCTCTGATCTCCCTCTTATGGAATTTAAGCCCTCGAAATTAGGGGTGCGATACTGATATGATAAAGAGATGAGGATACCTTAAATACCTTTATCGTTTAAAATATTAAATTCATCTTTGAAATCGCGAAAATTTATTCATTAACAATTCATCTCTTTGCCTTTCTACAAAGCTAAAGATATACAATTTGTAAAACCAATAATCTTTGAGGCCGCGACTTAATAGTATCACGACCACGAATTATCCATTGCACCATTGCCAAGGATATTCGTGTTTTCAATCTGATCGTGATTATCTTAAGAATAATCCTTGAGTCGTAATCATACCAAGTCTATCGATGCACTACTGACCAAAGATGACTTTTACCACATCCATGAATTAATATTTCATTCTTTGAGACTCAAATTTCGATAATTAATCCATATCATCGAATCATCCGCACTACTGAGGCCGAGGATATTCATTAGTATCATGACCACGAATTATCCGTTACTTCTACCGAAGATAATCGTGTATTCATTTAGTATCACGACCACAAATTATCCAAACACTCTTACCAAAGATAATTGTGTATTCATTAGTATCACGACCACAAATTATCCAAGCCTTCTTTGTGAGACCCAGATTTTATCAATAAAGATTTAAATTTTGTTGAAATAATTTTTTTTAATATTATGGTGTAAATTTAAGATAATATTATAGTTGTGGGTAGTATTTATAAATTTTGCAAAGTATGCAGTGGTTATATTATATTCGATTGGTGGGGAATATTCGATTTAGCGAGGGAATATTAAATACAATGACTCAATCATTGGTGGACCACAATGTAATTATTGCCGGATTGAGAAAGCGACAAAAAATATTTTATTGAAATAACGGCGGAAGTTTTACGAAGTGGTTCTTGTTGAACTACTCGGTAGTAAAAAATACGATGTCGTGTGGTTGCGTAAGTAGCACAGCACGGTATTGATTATTGATGCTTTATGTGAGAAGTCACTCAGTTTGATTCCATTATTGTCGATTAATAATATGAATTATTATAGCGATAATGACGTTTTGTTTTATTCAGTATTATTAACGTAATAAAAGCGAAACATCTTTTATATAAAATAGAATACTTTATTAAAGTTATTACATAAATAGAATATATTATATTTTATTATGCGTAGTGTTGCGTAGTGTTTTGCATAGTATTGCATAGTATTGCGTAGTGTTTGCATAGTAAAATGTTTTTATATAAATAGAATATATTATATTTTATTTAAAAGATTTTTCTTTAAATATGGACCGTCAGATTAAAGTAAATCAATATGGATAGTTCATGGATTAGATTCTTATGCATTCCATTTTCCTATAAATGAAGCTCGTTCCTTCATTATTTTCTTACAATTCATTGAAACTACAGAGAGAAATTATAGAAGAAGCTATAGAGAGAAAATTATAGAAAGAAGAAGAGTATTCTCGCTACTTCACTTACTTCTATATTAGGTTCTTTTACGGTAAGGGAGGTTATTATTGGTAAGAGGATATCATTTTTTTTATGGTAGAAAGAATAACTTTGTTTATTACATTGGAATACCGCATACGTGGTGAAATTCTTTTATTATTACATTCTTTATTATTACATTGGAATATCATTCATTGTGAATTTCACGACTGGTTCCATTACTTATTATCTTGCATTTAATATTACATTGGAATATCACATGCATGCGTTTTTTACGGAGACACGGGTTCCATTACTTGTTATTCAGATTATTTACGATTACATTGGAACATCACATGCGTGTGTTTTACAGGACTGGTTAAAATCTTTATCATTACATTGGAATATCTATCGTGTGTTTTACAGGATGCTGGTTCCATCTTTATTATACATTGGAACATCACTGCCGGTGTGAATTTCACGACTGGTTAAGTTATTATTATTATTATTGGAATAACACATACATCTGAAATCGCATGCATGGTGATTTCTTTTGTTATTCCATTCTTTATTATACCCGGTTGGTTAAAACTTTGACTTCTATACTCCATGAAATTAGTAGAATATCCTTGATATTTGCGTTTCATCTAAATATCTTTTCATGGAAATATTCTTACGATCATTCTTGAATTTTACTCTCTGAAAGCGATATCATGTTGACAATAAGGGACGTTAATAATTCATGGATTAAATAATTCTTGAACTTGTTTTATTGAATTATTATGTCATTGTCATCATCTTCATGTTATATTATGTTATCTTTGGCTTACGTGCATAGATGAACTTAGTATGATTATGACCGAGGATCATTCGGTATAATCATGACTTGATATAAATGATGTGACAAAAGTCCTCGATTGGCTGTAATGCGTTGATGGACAATTTTTGGTATGATTATGACCGGGGGTGATTCGGTATAGTCATGACCATTGATAATTTGATGAAAATCCTTGGCCAGTAGTGCGGGGATGATTAGATGTGGTGGTTTATTTATTAAAATTTGAGTCTCGGCGATAAAAATTGATGAAAACCTTTTAAAACCTAAAAGATAGTAGACTTTATTCTCTACTTGACTCTTTTAATGGATTGCTTATTCAGCTGCAGATTAAACTGGTTGTTTATTGTATTTTATCGGTTTAACCTTTGTTTAAGGCTAATGATAATTTATTACGCATTATCTTAGTCATAATATTTCTTCTTGGGCTAGTTGAGCTCACCCTTTCTTTCTTTGTTCTCTTGAAATGAGAACATATGGGATTTGAGACGAACGAGGAGCAGTAATGGTCGAGAGGATAGCATTAGTAGTCCTCACTATTACGTGAAATAGTGTGATAATAGTTGTAATGAGGACTCCTTTTGAGTTTGTATAATATCTAGTAGACAATATTTGTATTCAAACTCACGGTTTATGTCGTATTGTACTGCTGACAGTTAGGTTAGTAAGTTGTATTTGAATTTATGTACCATGTAAGTGGCGACCCAAGATGGGTGGCGTATACCTAATTTTGAGGCGTCGCGGTTAAATATCGAGCTTAGGGATATGATCCCTGGCTAAGATGTGAGAATAGTACTAGGAGGGGAGAGACGGGGAATTCCTTCGCTAGTATGACCTACCTAAGTTTATGTGGTATTTATTTGGTCGGTCAGAGTATAGGGATAATATGTGATATGTTATTTAACCCATGTTTGGTGGCAGTATTTGAAAATGACATCTGAAAATATTGAGATAAGCAATGAAGCACATGAGACCGTTGAGTCAGCTCAACCAAAAGGTAATGAGCAACAACACGATAATAATCATCATGGGTGCAGCGATCGTGAACAATGATAACCATCGTGGGGAAATTATCATGTCAAGAATGGTAACCATTTAAATTGGTAATCATGGCAAGATAATAAGAATGGACATTTCAAGAAGAGAGGGTTCAACAATGGCGTGAAGACGCGTCAAGCATTAGCAACCGTTTCAAAGGAAGAAGAGCGACCACCGGTCGTATGTTTCAAAAATTGGACAAGAGGGACACATCCAGTAAAGCAGCATGCTGTGACAATCAAAGAGTGTTTTAATTGCGGAAGAGAAGGTCACTTAGCTCGATTTTGTCGTATGGTGAAGTCAAGTCCAGTTGAGATAGGGATGCCAAAGGATGTCCCGGACAAGCCAAAGCCGGTAGTTTAAAGAAGCGTTTTTTTCTCGTGACGAGGAACACGAATAAAATTATCACGAGTAAGTTAATCATAAGCTCTTGCGAAGTCTATATCGTATTCGATACCTGGGTTCTACCTATTATTTTATCTCTCTTGCTTGCGTTCAACGTTTAAATTTAACTCCAGAGAAATTGGACTTTGATTTATCTCTGTTTAAACTTAGTTGGGAGAAACCTTCGTTACCTCCACTGTTTATAAATCTTGTTGATTCAAATCGAAACTTTCACGTTACCTGTCAATATTATCTCTTTGAAAATATTTGCCTTTGATGGGATTTTAGGAATCAATTGGTTAACTACTCATCATTCTTTTCGTAAGGTTGTTAGCTTTTATATTCATAACCAACTTGTTATGCGAATTCAAGTAACCAAACTACTAAAGTCAATTATTGTCATATCAAGCCATAAGTAAAGAGCCCCGAACCTTTCGTTGTTGACTTCCTTGTATGGAATGCACCGAAGCCGGACTTTCTGTAGGCGACATCGTGAATGAAGATGGCAAGTTTATAGGTATCATTGTGAGATCTTATCTAGGTTAAGGGATAGAAGTCACGGTTGGTATTAATGTGACGTCTTATCCAAGTCTTGGACGAGAAATATGATTTTGAATGATATTTCTATCATTAATAAATTTCTTGGCGTATTCTTGAAGACTTCCTAGCCTACCCTAGAACGTGAAATCGAATTTTGTATTGACCCCAGAACAAAAATCCATTTCTTAAACCCTCAAATATTTCTTCAACTAAAAGGATCTGTTTACGTGGATTATTATGAAAGTCATAATAAAAGTATAGAACTAATAAAAATCATGGGTATATGAAATATTAGTAAGTTTTATGATGAGTTATGTTGGTTAGTATGTGAAAACATGAAAGTTTCTTAGAAATCACAAAGAGTTGAAAATCAGATTTTAGTGAAAAACGTAACATGAAATTCAATTGACCATATCTCCTATTATATTTTGAATTTTTGAATGTGGTCAAATCCTAGAGTTAGATCTATGAGTTACCTAACTAATCCAAGTGGAATTACTGGAAAATGTGTTGTAGATTTTTTGTGTGGACTGATTTTAGCAAAGGAGGCCAAAGCTGTAATTTCGAAAATGCTACTGCCCAGAAACTTTAAGGGCTGTTTCGGCCACTTAAATTATGAGAAAAATTCTGGCCTTTTGGGACATGAAGGTATATGGTATAAAGTATCTCCTGTCCAAAAATGAGCTCATTCGACTTAAAATGAGCAAGTTATGACTATTTCAATATTTAGGTTTTTAAAAAAACGCTATAACGAGGAGTTCTATAACTCCAATGACCATGAAATTTAAACTAGAAGCTCATGTTAACATGTGTAAGGTCCTGCCAAGATTGGGGAATTTTGGAGTTAAACTTGAGGTAGCTAATTTCTTAAGGAATTAATTAGAAATTGATTTTTGAAAAATAGTAAATGAATTTTAAAAATTCCGAGAAAAATATATTTTCATCATGGGACTATATTATGCTAAATCCCAGAAAAGAAATATTTTTGGGACTGATTTGGTATTTTTCATGAAAATAGTTTAATTCTGAACATATGAGTTAAATATGTTATGTGAAGTAATGAAAGTTGAAAATAGGATTTTATGGCTAGAGAATCCTATATAGAGTATATGCATATTTTTTTGAGGATTTGATAATTGGTAATGATATCTTATGAGTATGGCATTTTTGAATGATTAAATGCATTATATGGTTAAAGCGTAAACAATTGAGATAAATTGTTTATAAATTTTAGAAGTGATTAAAATATTGGTATAATATTAATGATATTAGATTATGAGATTATTAAGTGATTGATAACATGGGGATATTCTTGAATCTGGATAAATTATATTATAAATGTTTAATATTTATCCTTTATCTTATTTGATTGATTCTTTATATCATTATCCTCGTGTTTATATTTTTTTAAAGTCATCGTGGTGCGTGAAAGCATAGATGGACTTGGTATGATTATGACCGAGGATTGTTAGGGTATAATCATAAGCAGTAATTGAAAACACAATTATCTTTGGTAGTAGTGCATGGATAATTTTTGTGGTCGTGATACTAATGAATATCCTTGCTTTTGTTTTTAGAGTGCGGGGATGATTCGACGATGTGGATTAATTATTGGTGAGTCTCAATGAATGAAATATTAATTCATGGATGTGTTCAAAGTCATCGTGGCTTACGATGCATAGATGGACTTGGTATGATTATGATTGCGGGGATCATTCGGTATAATCATAACAAGTCGTGATGAAAAACACAATTATCTTTGGTAGTAGTGCATGGATAATTTGTGGTCGTGATCTTAATGAATACACGATTATCTTTGGTAGTAGTGATAATGGATAATTTGTGGTCGTGATACTAATGAATATCCTTGGCACGTAGTGGGGATGATTCGATGATATGGATTAATTATTGAAATTTGAGTCTCAAAGAATGAAATATTAATTCATTGATATGGTAAAAGTCATCTTTGGTAGTAGTGCTTTGATAGACTTGGTATGATTATGACCACGGATTATTCGGTATAATCATGGATCAGTAATGAAAACACGAATATCCTTAGCAAGATGGTGCATGGATAATTCATGGTTGTGATCTTATTAAATTTGAGTCTCGGCATTATTGGTTTTGAGTTGTATATCTTTGGCACTGTAGTGCAAAGATGAATTGTTAATGAATATCTTTGGCGGATTGCGAAGATGAATTTAATATTTTTAACGATAAAGGTATTCAAGGTACCCTCACCTCTTTATCATGCAGTGCGTACCCTAATTTGAGGGCGAAATTCCATAAGGAAGGAGATTGTGAGACCCCAGATTTTATCGATAAAGATTTAAATTTTGTTGAAATAATTTTTTTTTAATATTATGGTGTGAATTTAAGATAATATTATAGTTGTGGGTAGTATTTATAAATTTTTTTGCAAAGTATGCAGTGGTTATATTATATTCGATTGGTGGGGAATATTCGGTTTAGCGAGGGAATATTAAATGCAATGACTCAATCATTGGTGGACCCCTAGCGAAATTATTGTCGGATTGAAAGCGACAAAATATATTTTATTGAAATAACGGCGGAAGTTTTTCAAGTAGTTCTTGTTGAACTACTTTCGGTAGTAAAAGTGCGATGTCGTGTGGTTGCATAGTAGCGGTATTGATTATTGATACTTATGTGAGAAGTCACTCGGTTTGATTCCATTATTGTCGATTAATAATATGAATTATTATAGCGATAATGACGTTTTGTTTTATTCGTATTATTAACGTAATAAAAGCGAAACATCTTTATATAAAATAGAATACTTTATTAAAGTTATTCTATAAATAGAATATATTATATTTTATTATGCATAGTGTTGCGTAGTGTTTTGCGTAGTGTTTTGCATAGTATTGCATAGTGTTTGTATAGTAAAATGTTTTTATATAAATAGAATATATTATATTTTATTTAAAAGATTTTCTTTAAATATGGACCGTCGATTAAAGTAAATCAATCTGGATAGTTCATGGATTAATTCTTATGCATTCCATTTTCTATAAATAGAAGCTCATTCCTTCATTATTTTCTTACACAATTCATTGAAACTCAGAGAGAGAAATTATAGAGAGAAGCTATAGAGAAAATTATAGAAAGAAGAAGAGTATTCGCTACTTCACTACTTACATATTAGGTTCTTTTACGGTAAGGGAGGTTATTACTATTGGTAAGAGGATATCATTTTTTTTATGGTAGAAAGAATAACTTTTTTTACAAGAAGTACCGCATACATGATGAAATTCTTTTATTATACATTCTTTTTTATTATTACATTGGAATATCCTTATTGTGAATTTCACGACTGGTTCCATTACTTATTATCTTTGCATTTAATATTGCGCCGGAATATGACATGCATGCGTTTTACATTTAGAACATCGGGTTCCATTACTTGTTATTCCAGTATTTACGATTACTGTTGGAACATCACATGCGTGTGTTTTACAGGACTGGTTAAAATCTTTATCATTACTGTTGGAATATCCTACGTGTGTTTTACAGGATCTGGTTCCATCTTTATTATTACTGTTGGAACATCACATCGGTGTGAATTTCACGACTGGTTAGTTATTATTATTACATTGGAATAACTTTTATACATCTGCAATCTGCATGCATGGTGATTTCTTTTGTTATTCCATTCTTTATTATACCCGGGTTGGTTAAAACTTTGACTTCTATACTCCATGAAATTAGTAGAATATCCTTGATATTTGCGTTTCATCCGATATCTTTTCATGGAAATATTCTTACGATCATTCTTGAATTTTACTCTACTGAAACGATATCGTATGTTGACAATAAGGGCGTTAATAATTCATGGATTAAATAATTCTTGAACTTGTTTTATTGAATTATTATGTCATTGTCATCATCCTCATGTTATATTATGTTATCTTTTTGGCTTACGTGCGTAGATGAACTTAGTATGATTATGACCGAGGATCATTCGGTATAATCATGACTTGATATAAATGATGTGACAAAAGTCCTCGATGGCTTTTGTAATGCGATGATGGACAATTTTTGGTATGATTATGACGGGGGTGATTCGGTATAGTCATGACCATTGATAATTTGATGAAAATCCTTGGCCGTCTTCTGAGGGATGATTAGATGTGGTGGTTTATTTATTAAAAAGTGAGTCTCGGTGATAAAAATTGATGAAAACCTTTTAAAACCTAAAAGATAGTAGACTTTATTCTCTACTTGACTCTTTTAATGGATTGCTTATTAAAGCTGCAGATTAAAGCTGGTTGTCTATTGTATTTTATCGGTTTAACCTTTGTTTAAGGCTAATGATAATTTATTACGCATTATCTTAGTCATAATATTTCTTCTTGGGCTAGTTGAGCTCACCCTTTCTTTCATTATTCTCTTCGGAAATGAGAACATATATTTGAGGGACGAGTCGGGGAGCGTAAGTAATGGTCGAGAGGATAGCATTAGTAGTCCTCACTATTACGTGAAATAGTGTGATAATAGTTGTAATGAGGACTCCTTTTGAGTTTGTATAATATCTAGTAGACAATATTTGTATTCAAACTCACGGTTTATGTCGTATTGTACTGACGAGTTAGGTTAGTAAGTTGTATTTGAATTTATGTACCATGTAAGTGGCGACCCAAGATGGGTGGCGTATACCTAATTTTGGGGCGTCATGACTACTGACGAAAGATAATTGTGTATTCATTTACGGTTATGATTATCCCAACAACAATCACAGTCATAATCATACCAAGTCCATCTATACACTACTGTGCCGCAGATGACTTTCAACATAATATAAGCATGAGGATAATGATATAAAGAATCAATCAAAGCGAGATAAAGGATAAATATTAAACATTTATAATTTATCCGAGGATTCAAGAATATCCCCATGTTATCAATCACTTAATAATCTCATAATCTAATATCATTAATATTATAACAATATTTTAATCACTTAAATTTATAAACAATTTATCTTAATTGTTTACGCTTTTACCATATAATGCATTTAATCATTCAAAATGTCATACTCATAAAATATCATCACCAATTATCAAATCCTCATCAAAAAATATGCATATACTCTATATAGGATTCTCTAGCCATAAAATCCTATTTTCAACTTTGTTACTTCACATAACATATTTAACTCATATGTTCAGTAACTAAACTATTTTCATGAAAAATACCAAATCAGTCCCCAAAAAATATTTCTTTTCAGGGATTTAGCATAATATAGTCCCATAATGAAAATATATTTTTTCTCGAATTTTTAAAATTCATTTACTATTTTTCAAAAATCAATTTCTAATTAATTCCTTAAGAAATTAGCTACCTCAAGTTTAACTCCAAAAATTCCCAAATCTTGGCAGGATCTTACACATGTTAACGTGAGCTTCTAGTTTAAATTTCATGGTCATCGAGTTATAGAACTCGGTTATAGCGTTTTTAAATCGGAGGAAAACCTAAATATTGAAATAGTCATAACTTGCTCATTTTAAGTCAGAATGAGCTCATTTTTGGACAGGAGATACTTTATACCATATACCTTCATGTCCCAAAAGGCCAGAATTTTTCTCATAATTTAAGTGGCCGAAACAGCCCCTTAAAGTTTCTGGGCAGTAGCATTTTTGAAATTTACAGCTTTGGCCTCCTTTGCTAAAATCAGTCCACACAAAAATCTACAACACATTTTCCAGTAATTCCACTTGGATTAGTTAGGTAACTCATAGATCTAACTCTAGGACTTGACCATACTCAAAAATTCAAAATATAATAGGAGATATGGTCAATTGAATTTCATGTTACGTTTTTCACCAAAATCTGATTTTCAACTCTTTGTGATTTCTAAGAAACTTTCATGTTTTTACATACTAACCAACATAACTCATCATAACAATTACTAATACTTCATATACCCATGATTTTCATTAGTTCAATGCTTTTATTATGACTTTCATCATAATCCTCGTAAACAGATCCTTTTAGTTGACGAAATATTTGAGTGTTTAAGAAATGGGTTTTTATCTTGGGGTCAATCTAAAGTTCGATTTCACGCTCTAAGTAGGCTAAGAAATCTTCAAGAATACGCCAAAAATTTATTAATGATAGAAATATCATTCAAAGCTATTACTCTCGTCCAAGACTTGGATAATACGTCACATTAAAACCAATTGTGACTTCTATCCCTTAAACAGATATAGCACCTCACAATGATACCTATCAACTTGCCATCTTGATCGACGTCGCTTTATAGAAAGTCGGCGGTGCATTCCACACAAGGAAGTCAACAACGAAAGGATCGGGCTCTTTACTTATGACTTGATATAACGATGATTAACTTTAGGATTTGGTTACTTTGAATTAAGATATAACGGGTTGGTTAGAATATGAAAGCTAACAACCTTACAAAAAGAATAATGAGTAGTTAATCAATTGTTTTCAAAAATTACCTCAAAGGCAAGTATTTTCAAAGAGATAAGATCGACAGTAACGGAAAGTGTTTATTTGAAACAACAAGATTAATAAAGCGGTGGAGGTAACGAAGGTTTCTCCCAACGAAGTTTCAATAGATAAATCAAAGTCTAATTTCTCCGAGTCAAATTTAAGCGTTGAAGCATGAGCAAGAGAGATAAAAGAATGAGTAGAACAGGTATCTAATAAGGTATAAACTTCGCAATTTATAATTAACTAACCCGTGCTAACTTCGTTCGGTTTACTCGCTTTTGAGAAGTCATGAAAAATGCACTTCCTAAAACCAACGACTTTGTTTTGTCCATATCCACCTTTGGTGCCTTAGTCCCAACTAGACTTGACTTTGGTGTGCAACAAAATTGAGCTAAATGACCTTCTCTTCTTGAAATTTTCACTTTATTATCTTTGCCATGATTACCATCAAGTGGTTACCATTCTTAGCATGATAATTTCCCCACGATGGTTATCATTGTTGGGATGGCCGTTGCCACCGATATGATTATTATCGTGTTGTTGGTCGTTACCTTTTGTTTGAAATTTGAATCAACACTCTCATGTGCTTCATTGCTTATCTCAAAGCATTTTCGGATGCCATTCTCAAATCATGTCACAAAACAAGGGTTAATTGACATGTAACAAATTATCCCTATATTCGAATGAGACCAATAAAATATAGACATAAACTTAGGTAGGTCATTCTAGTGAAGGTATTCTCCTCCCTCCACAAGTATTATTCTCACCTCTTAGCGGGGATCATATCCTAAGCTCGATATACTAACCGTGACGCCCCAAAATTAGGTATACATCACCCATCTTGGGTCGCCACTTACATGGTACATAAATTCAAATACAACTTACTAATATAAGCGTAAGGTATGCAATACGACATAAGCGTGAGTTTGAATACAAATATTGTCTACTAGATATTATACAAACTCAAAAGGAGTCCTCATTACAACTATTATCACACTATTTTCACGAATAGTGAGGACTACTAATCTTATCCTACGGACCATTACTTCGTTCCCGATCGTCCCGGCTATGTTCTCATTTCTCAAGAGAAAAAGTGAAAGAAAGGGTGAGCTCAATTAGCAGAAGAAGAAATATTATGACTAAGATAATGCAGAATAAATTATCATTAGCCTTCAATGATGTTAAACCGATAAAATACTGATAGACAACCGGTTTAAGCTACTAGAATGAATATGCAATCCATTAAAAGAGTTGAGTAGAAAATAAAGTCTACTATCTTTTAGGTTTTAAAAGGTTTTCATCAATTTTATCATTTGAGACTAAAACAATAAATAAACCACCACATCTAATCATCCCCGTATTCACGGTCGAGGATTTTCATCAAATTATCAATGGTCATGACTATTAGAATCACCTCGGTCATAATCATACCAAAAAGCGCCCATCATCGCTGCATTACAGTAGCTTTGTGGACTTTTGTCACATCATTTATATCAAGTCGTAATTATACCGAATGATCCCTCAGTCATAATCATACTAAGTTCATCTATGCGTAAAGCAAAAGATAACATAATATAACATGAGGATGATGACAATGACATAATAATTCAATAAAACAAGTTCAAGAATTATTTAACCCATGAATTATTAACGTCCATATTGTCGACGATAATCTTGTTGCAGTAGAGTAAAATTCAAGAATGATCGGAAGAATATTTCCATGAAAAAGATCTTTGGATGAAACGAAATATCGAGGATATTCCACTAATTTCATGGAGTATAAGTCAAAGTTTTAACCAAGTGAGTATAATAAAGAATGGAATAACAAAAGAAATCACCCATGCATGCAGACATATGATAGACAAAGTTATTCCAATGAATAATAATAACGGAACGGTCGGGGTGAAATTCACAAGCGACAGGATGTTCAACAGAATAATAAAGATGGAACTGGATCCGGTGTAAAACACACGAGATAGGATATTCCAACGAGAATGATAAAGATTTTAACTGGTCCGGTAAAAAACACGCAGACAGGATATTCCAATGAGAATAATAAAGGCGGAACCAGTCAGGTGTAAAAACACATGCACGAGGATGTTCCAACGAGAATAATAAAAGGCGGAACCAGTTAAGGTGTAAAAACACATGACGAGGATGTTCCAATGTAATAATAGAAGAATGTCACCAAGTATATAGGGTAAATCAGCGTTATACGAGTTATTCCAATGAATAAATATGAATGGAATAACATAAGGATTTCACCAAGTATAGGGTATCGCCAGCATATCTGAGGTTATGTATAGGTATACCACTTTTACTGAGTTATTCCAACGTAATAATAATGAATGGAATAATGAAGTTCTCTTCAAGAAGAAAGAATAACACCCCTTACCGTAAAAAAAAGCTGAATATAGAAGTAGTGAAGTAGCGAGACTCTTCTTCTTTCTATAATTTTCTCTATAAATTTCTCTCTATAATTTTCTCTACAGAGTTTGATGAATTAAAAGAAAATAATGAAGGAATGAAGCTTTATTTATAGGAAAATGAAATGCATAAGAATTAATCCATTTAAGCAGTCAGATTGATTTACTTTTAATCGATGATTCATATTTAAAGCAAAATCTTTTAAATAAAATATAATATATTCTATTTATATAAAAATATTTTCTTATCGCAAAACATTTATCAACATTTACGCTTAAAAACACTACGCAACACTACGCGTAATAAAATATAATATATTCTATTTATAGAATAACTTTAATAAAAGATTACATTTTATATAAAAAGATGTTTACATTTTATTACGTTAATAATATCTGAATAAAACAAAACGTCATTATCATTATAATAATTCATATTATTAATCGTGATAATGGAATCAAACCGGAGCTGACTTCTCACATAAGATCGATAATAATGGTGTGTTTCTTATTATGCAACCACACGACATCTTTGTATTTTTACTACTGAAAGTAGTTCAACAAAGATCAACCAGAAACTTCCATAGTTATTTCGATAAAATATTTTTGTCGTTTTCTCGATAATAATAATTACGTTAATGGGGTCCACCAATGATTGGTAGTTGTCACGAATATTCCTCGCTAAACCGAATATTAAACCAATCGAATATAATATAACCACTGCATACTTTGCAAAATTTATAAATACTACCCACAACTATAATATTATCTTAAATTCACACCATAATATTAAAAAATTATTTCAACAAAATTTAAATCTTTATTGATAAAATCTGGGGTCTCACAATTATAGACAAATTATTGTAAAAAATTAATTCTTAAATAAACATTTAACTTGGAATTACCTAGAATAATAATAAAAGTCCTGGGACGAAGGGAGTAGATATTAATGTTATTTTAAGGTCTTTACAATGCTAACTCTGAAGAAAGGGTTATATCAAAAAAATTTAAATTTTTATATTCAAAGTTTTTTGGTTCCAATCAGGCAATCACGCCATAAAGTTTACGCGATCTATCTCCAACTCCAACGAAAACAAAAAAGAACACAATGCACCTTCTGCTCTACTGGACTTCTTCTAGTGTTCAAAAGGCACTTTCTGTGTATATCAAACTCAAATTTGGTATGCTATATTATTTTAATTTTTTAACCTTTGTAGTTGTTGTGTTAATCGCTCTACTTTGCCCTCTACATTGTTTAGTTGTATTTGCTGTTAATAAACTGGAATTTAGAGCTGTCCGATAGATGTTTGATAGAATGTCATAACAAAATGAAAATTCATTTTGTTGTTCATAAGTTTTTCAGTTTCTCGTTTCCGTTTGCCCAAGAAAAACATTTTCTTGCTTCTCATACAACAGAATATCATGCATGATAGTTAGTTGGTATTATTGTTTTCAAAATTTATTTGAATCACATCCATTTTGAATTTAAAATCATTTCACTTTGACTTCAAAAAGTTAATATCCATCTTGTATTCCTGAACTACTTGGAACTGCTGTCCATTTATTTGTAATTCGTATGGAAAGCAACTTGATCCGGAGAAAAAATGATACATCTATGTTCTCCCTTATTTGTAGAAGTGCCTCACTAACTAATACTACCGGGCACAAGAACCATCAAGCAGTGCATGACCACTCTCTTAGACTTGGATACTTCAAATAATACTTGAGACAAAAGCTTAGCTAGCATCCCATTACTTTCTTAGGTTTGAGCAAAGGTTTGTCCACCACAGTGCCATCATTCCCGGCAAGTGCTCTGTACTTATCTTTAATAGTAAATGTGGTGCACTCGTAGGAAAGAGTAGCAGCAATGACCCTCTGTATGTAATTCGCCACTTCATGGCTAGACTTTCCAGACTCGCATGTTAATTCCTTAGGCAACTTGTTCAAAAAAGTTACTTCATAAGTAGGGCTAGGGTTCATAAAGAAGTAAAATTGGTCCATCCCTTTCCACCCCCTTGCTGTTGTACCATGGAACATACTCATCCGGTTCTCCATGGCCACTGGGACGAGCTGATCGGTTAGTTCAGCAAACATAGCAGAAAACCTTAGAAGGAACGGCTCACGACATGTAGTTCCCTCCGGGCATATGGCTAAGTCACCTTCTTTTAACAACTTTTTTATCATTGCTGCATCAGTGGCTCGGTCCCTGCTTAGTCGAACAGTTTTGATGGGTGAAATGATCTCAGAGAGTCTAGAAACAGAGTATGTGACAGCAGGGATTGGGCGACCAAGCGCAGTGGAGAGGAATATTGGGTCTAGGAGCGTCCTGTGGGAGCAAATAAAGAGGACTCCAGATTGTCCTGTGAATTTCTTGACTGGAGGAGGTGGATTACCTTTAATGGTGACTCTAACACCAAGTGCCAAGAAGGCGTAGTATACTATTGGCCTGGGTAGTAATGATCCGGCAGCTACTCGCAAGATGGCAAGAATGAAGCCAATGGGGATCCAAAGAATGATGAGGAGTGCCATGAGAGGGGTAGGCTTTTGGACTAGGCGACCGTCATGGAAGATGATTGGTTTGGGGAGCTTGTCATTTGTTATGGCTTTAACCTCTGGCTTTGGTGGCACAATGTACCCCTCCTGCATTTCAAACATCGTAATTGTTATGAGCCGCGTGTGAGTTGATTTGACTCTCACATCGTTTTGTTTAATTGTTTAGTTTGGTGTGAATGTGGAAATTGAAAGTTGTTTGTTTTCAACTTTTGGGTCTACTTGAGTTTCATATATTTTGATAGTTTTATTACTATTCAAGCATATTTGCCAAATTTTGTGAATACTAGGAGGAGAAAAAATGTGGGTTAAATCAATTGTTAACTCGAGGATTATATTGCAAACCTTGCACAAGGCCATGAAAGGGTGATCAGTATACCTATCTCCAAACCCAATTTGTGGTTGAGCCTCTCCGAAAGCCCTTTGCAGAGCATCAGCCTTGTTCTCTCCTACAAGTACCCCAGGCTTAAGAACAAAACCTGTTGCTCTACCCTTATAAGTTCCTATCTCTGTCCCTAAAACCAAATCAGTTCCCAAGAAATCTTTCAAGAAAGCTTCCACCATTATTCTTGGATTCGCAGTAAGAACACAACGCCTACCACATGCTGAGAACACGCGCCACGATTCGGGGTGGAGGTCGGCTGAGTAAAACTTAGGCAACACTGCACGAGCCACGGATTCAATGTCCGAAACTCTCATCCCAACAAATGTTGCAAAGATTAAAACTTGGATTCCAGCGGACTCGGAGACAAAGTAGTACAAAAATCCAGCAAGTGGTGAACACAAGAGCAAAATTAGAAGCCTTAAAATCCCTCCAACCTCAAAAGCAACCAAGGCAAAGTAAGGGAAAGAACTACGGCCTATAAGCAAGGTTCCATCCAAATCCGCAACCACTGTGTCTTTTTCCCGGCCATTCGATGCACAATTCTCAACAGTGGGAAAGGTTGACATAACCATTGTAGGTTTTATTACAAAAGCTACCCCAAATGGCTCATAAAACTACTACTACTACTACTACTAGTTTAAGTTTTGTGATGAATTCTTTGAATTTTATTTTCCATGAGTTTTGAGTGTATATATAGATGTTTAAGCAAGTGAGAGATGACAAATTGAAAGAACATAAAGGGTGGTTGAAAAGGGGACAAAACTAAATGGTTTGGTTTGGTTTATAAGTTCAATGAGAATGGTTGGTGAAAGAGATTGACAGCCCCCGGAATCACCGAGAATGGTGTATTCTTGTATTTGGAGGAGGACAAATCAAACCAGTTCGGTTTTAGTTGGGGTCGCCAATTCTCGTCAATTTTAATCTTAATTTTGAATTAAACTGTTTGCAATATATATATATATATATATATATATATATATATATATATATATATATGAGCTGCTACTATGTTTTGTTTTTTCTCTTGTCTTCAGGCTGAATCTTGATTAACAAGTAAAATACATTCATAAAGTTACAAGTTTAGGTTATAGGCCGGGTAAGCATATGATTTATGGAAACAAGGAAAGCAACGTTGGTTAAATAGTCTAGTTATATCCATAAATTGTATGCAGTTGAATCTTTGTGGGAATTGAAAGTCACTAATATGTCTGTTTGGAATTGAAAGTCACTAATATATTCTAAAATTTGAAATTTGTTAAACGTATTACACAAGTAAAAAGGATCAAATTATTACTACTTGTGAAAAGCACAGATCGTTAGAGTTTTGACTAGTAATATTACGGCTATTTTTATTGAACACTAAAATTACAGTGGAATGGTGTTAGAAATTAAACCTACTTATAAACTTGACAAGTGGAAGTGATTATAAAAAAGATAACGAAATTATTACTATATTTTTATATGTAAAGCATAGAGCGATATCAGGTGTGTGAAAATATTAAAAATACATAAATAATAAGCTTAAATTGACTATATAAGAAACTTTTTTTTTGTATAATTAATCACTTATTAATATTTTACTTATCTTTGGAGGAAATACAAATAAGTGAAATCATCATAATCATATGTATAATTAATTAATCCAGTATCCATCACATATCATATCCAGTTTATCAAAAGCTGGGACTAATTAAGCGATTGAAAATCATATTTATAAAATCCTAAGACGATGTCGATTACTTTGTAATGAATTTTTTTTTATCTCAAACAGAACGTCGTCGTTAATATACTTCGCCACATATTGCTTTCCTCTTCTAGCGGTAGCTTTCTCAGTGGAGAAATCTTTTACTCTCTGTGTGTATACAGACTACAGTATACATACATACATATATGCTCATGAGCTAAACCTGTTTTGAAGTTCTTCGAAATTCTGGGGTTTTGGACTTTCAAAACAAAATCATAAATTTCCTATAAATTTGGTTTGTTTTAAAAGCCCAAAACCCTTCTCGTTCGTAAATTTTTGTACAATGAAGAAAGTGAAATATGACACATTGGTATCAGTGAGTCGACTCAGTTTGATTAAGGTGTTAATGATTGTTTTATTAGTCTATCTCGTCTTTATGACCTTTGAAATTCCCCTCCTCTTCAAAACTATTCTATGGTTAGAATCAGCTGAGATAAGTTCCAATAATCCTATCAAAATCCACCAATTTGTAGGCACAGAATCCCCAGTAACGTTTTCAGTTAGCTCCTTTCACCAAACGCATGAGCAGCGAATGAAATTGTATAAGAAAGTATCTGGGTTAGTTTTGGACCAAAGTGTAATTGGTAGTATTAGTAAAAATGAATTCTCTGAGCTTCACAAGATGGCAAGGGATGCTATTGTTGCCGGTAAGAATCTTTGGGGAGATATTGTATCGGGTAAAATTAAAATTGAGTTGGAAAATAAGGAGAGTTATTCCGAGTCGTGCCCAAATTCAGTATCTTTATCAGGGGATGAGTTTGTAGAGAGGGGTAGGGTGATTGTGATTCCCTGTGGGTTGGCATTGGGATCACATATTACCATTGTGGGAAGCCATATTGGGCGCATTCCGAGAAAAACCCAAAGATTAGGTTGGTGAAAGACAAGGAAGAGAGTGTGATGGTGTCACAGTTTATGATGGAGCTACAGGGTTTGAAGGCTGTGGATGGGGAGGACCCACCGAAAATACTGCATTTTAATCCAAGGTTGAAGGGGGATTGGAGTGGAAGGCCAGTGATTGAGCAGAATACGTGTTATTGGACTCGATGGGGGTCTGCGTTGAGGTGTGAGGGGTGGAAGTCTAATGAAGATGAAGAAACTGGTGAGCGATTGTTCATTTTTTAGGGTTATAGATGAATGTTTTTGGTACAAACTGAGTAAATAGAACTACTTATATTGGATGACCAAAGAAAGCTGCTTATATTAGGTAAAGAGAGTTAAACTTACTGAAGCATTGTTTGATAATCTCATACATTTGATGTAGTTGTAGCAAAACTCGTTGTAGGCTAGATGTACTCCTTATGGTGAAAAGAGATTAGCCTTGTATTTGAAACAAAATAGCCTGATATTTATAGGTATAATTACTACACGAGGTTGGTACAAGTTAACTAGTTGCAAAATATTGGAGCATGTTGCTTAATTAATCTAGATGATGTGCTGTTTCTGGTGATCACTGGCACCAGAGGATTTAGAACTGCTCAAATAGAAAAGGGTGGTGTGTGTGTGTGTATGTAGATTGAGTACATCTACAAAGTATTAAAGTCTTAAGATTTACCTTGGGAGTTTTCTGCACAGCTAATGTTTGGTTTGTATGAAGTTGATGGACAGATAAAATGTGAGAAATGGATCCGTGATGACGATAATCTCTCAGAAGAAGCAAAGGCCACATGGTGGTTAAACAGGCTTGTAGGGCCGACAAAGAAGGTTCCTATTAATTGGCCGTTCCCTTTTGTGGAGGACAAGTTGTTTGTTCTTACTCTACATGCTGGCTTAGAAGGTTATCATGTCAATGTAGATGGGAGGCATGTTACATCGTTTCCTTATCGCACTGTGAGTAACCTTTTATCTTAAGTTGTGACATGTGAGTGTGTGATCAATTCTGATTGTCTAACAGCGCTTGTATAATTGACAGGAGTTTTCTCTTGAGGATGCCACAGGTCTATCTGTAAGAGGGGATGTTGGTGTGCATTCCATATTTGCTGTTTCTTTACCCACAACACATCCAAGTTTTGCTCCACAGAGGCATCTTGAGATGTTGCCTAAGTGGCAAGCTCCACCTCTCCGTGATGCACCAGTTGAATTTTTTATTGGAATACTTTCGGCAGGCAATCATTTTGCTGAGAGGATGGCTGTGAGGAAATCATGGATGCAGCATCAAACAATCAAATCTTTGAGTGTTGTTGCTCGGTTTTTTGTAGCACTGGTAAAAATCAGTTGGCATTTGTTAATTGTTAGCTTTATTAGGACCGTTCTTGGAAGAAATCATAGGTTTGATGTGCTAACTTTTCTTCAATGTTTTGCAGCACAGAAGAAAGGAAGTAAATGCGGAACTTATAAAAGAAGCAGATTTTTTTGGTGATATTGTTATAGTACCTTACATGGAGAATTATGACCTTGCGGTTTTAAAGACTGTTGCAATCTGCGAGTATGGGGTGAGTGGTGATATAAGTTTCACATTTGGCAACTTTTCATGTATTTTTGCCCACGATGCATATTTCATGCCTGGGGTTGGTTACAGGTTCGCACAGTGGCTGCAAAGTATATTATGAAGTGTGACGATGACACATTTGTTAGAATAGAAGCTGTTATCAAGGAAGCTAAGAAAGTCCTGGATGGTAGAAGCCTCTATGTCGGAAACATCAATTACTACCAGAAGCCCTTCAGACATGGTAAATGGGTGGTGACATACGAGGTACTTTTTCTTCCTTTCACCTCTTTTCCTTTCTTAGTTTTTGCTAGATTAGAGGTTTCAACACCTTAGGCCCTTCTTGCTTCCATTAACGTGCTACATTATCATTTAAATTGATATATGGATTGATTAGAGCCTTAATCTCAATTACATGTGCTATTATTTGACAAAATAGATGACTGGATTTTTATTATTCTAAATTGATATAAGAAAGGGTTGTCCATCATCTAGAATAGAACAGTGAGTACATGTGAATGATTTACAACTTACCACTAAGCAATACTTACAAACTTAGTGTCATTTCTCTTTGTGGCACCAGTGGCTCCTAACAGTACAGAAATTCTCTGCCTGAACATTTAGTTGTCTATCTGATTTTTTAATTGCTATTTTTATATTGTACGTTCTATTTTTTATGCATGATAAACATTGCCATATCATGAATGGTTTCTCACCTTCATTTCTTTCTGGAGAGTTGCAGGAATGGCCAGAAGAAGATTATCCACCATATGCAAATGGTCTGGGTTACATTGTATCATCTGACATTGCTCACTATGTTGTATCTGAGTTTGAAAAACACAAGTTGCGAGTATGTTAATTATTACTTTCTTATATGAATATCTCTCTCTTAAGTGTGTTACTAATGTTGTGTATATTTTACATGGTGCAGTTGTTCAAGATGGAAGATGTTAGCATGGGGATGTGGGTTGGGAAGTTCAACAGTTCAAGGCCAGTTGAGTATATTCACAGCTCAAATTTCTGTCAGTTTGGATGCATTGAAGACTATTATATAGCACATTACCAATCTCCTAGACAGATGATATGTCTCTGGGAGAAATTGAAACGTCTAGGAAAACCCCAGTGCTGCAGCATGCAATGATGTTTAGAAGATGGTTTAGGTAGAATCTGAAAATATTGATAGAGGAGGCAAAGGTAACAAGTTTTGCTGTCATAGCTTGTACATTCAGTTTTGGTTAGATACATAATTAGATTGGGGCAATTCCATTTACCTTTTTCAGTTAATTCATTACCTAATTTACTCTTTTTTGGGATGCCCCCATGTTGTCTGTACAGTGGTTGCTTGCCAAATTGTACAAGAAACAATCTTAACAAACCAGGTATAGAGTAGGAAATCTATACATGCAAAATTTGAAGTTTGTTTTTAGCATTTGAACTTTTAAAGTTTCACTTATTTCAGTTCAGTTGGCATCGTTTGTGTCCATTTGATATGGGATGATTAAAGCTCAAACAAAAAAAGATTTACTTCTACTACTACTACTATTATTATTATTATTATTATTATTATTATTATTATATTATTATTAATAATAATAGTGTACTAGTGTTGTCTTACTAGTGCACTGGAACAATTCCAAGGAATGAATACTAGAGCAATTTCTTTGAGTATATTTACACACCTAAATTGTACATCCAAATACACACTCAAGTATAAAATGATAGTAGTAGTAAAATATTTCTCTCTCCTCTATCTACAACATTTTCTCTCTCCTCATTTACTATTATTTAACACTTTTGAGTGTCTTTGGATATATACTTTGGATGTGTACATAGATATATTCATTTCTTAAGTTTCTAATTGTTACAGAAATTCAGTTGTTCATGTTGGATTGTTGTGGCCTGAAACGGTTTTGAATTTTCCAATACCCATTTACGCAATGCCCCTGCCGTGCGTGCCAAATTGAGAGTCCATTCTTGGTACAAGCATCCCAAAATAAGAGTCACCTTTAGAAATCAAGGTTTCAAATCCTTCCTCAGTTTGCCTCTGCGGTTGAGTAGTGACGGCCTTTCTATTTTAATGAAACACAGGTTCCTTATCTTGCTGCAATAATACTTTGGTGACAAAAAATTGATGTGGGTTGGTTGTGGCCGGTTATTTTCACTAATTCCACCCATGTATAGTCAATTAATTACACTTTGTCACAACATTTTGCAAGTGTGATTATTTCGTCACCATAGCAATACTCATCTATCTGAGTTTGGTCCATTCAGAATTTTGATGCCCTACAAACGCAATATCTCATTACTTAGTAGTTAATCCTCCTTAAATCTTCTCTCACCACTAACATTAAACATAATAATACTAGTATTTCCTAAGAAGATGTAGTGATGTGTATAGCTTTCCAAGATAGTCTGGAGCTTGTCATGAAAATGGGGGTGGGGGTGGGGGGTGGGGGGTGGGGGGTGGGGGGTGGGTTTCAGAATAAATATTGGAATATAATGCTTTCCCTATCACTATCCGGACCTTCCTGAATTGAGAAAACAACCATAAAAGAAACAACATTTTGAAAGATAATGTATTGATGATTCTGGCTTGGTGGAAGAAATGCTCAAAAGATGGAACCTTATTCCATATTTCCATCTCAATAGAATATCAAATGTCACTTTTAGATATACAAACAATTCCTAAAGGCCTAAAAGGCTTTGCTTTTGAAGAAAGCAGGCCAGATCACATTCGATCTTAGCTCATCGATACACCATAGACTTTTGCCTTTAGAATCTAATGCTTATTCTCTAATTGGCTTCTGCTATCATGGCTTAATTATTTAAATGTTTGGTTATTTATTTGCCTTCTTGCTGTGAAATAGTGCACAGATATACTTTTGGAGTCAGCAAGCTTAACTCTATACTGCTTCACAATAGGATTGGATTTAATACAAAATTTACGATTTGAGGCCTTTTAGAAATCTCCAGAATTGGTCAGGTGTTGAGATTATGGCCATCTCATTTTCCTGACTCTAAAGTTCTCAAATCATTCATTAGACGGCTAGACCCTATAATCATTCTGCATGTACGTCTTCCATATGAAAACACCACAAGTACTAAATTTCCAAGTACATACAAGAATTTATTTCTTCCAATATCGAGCTCAGCATTGAAATCAGATTTTAAACATCGTTCCAAATTCACTATATTCACATTTCACAAATAAAAAACTAGCAGACCTAATGATCTCCCTCATAACGACAAATTTGAGCACTAGCCAAACGTTGGCCTGCAATTAGTTACAGAGCACGACAATCTACACCAACATCGGTCCGAGCAAACATGCCAATGAAGTAACAATCTGCCACGGTAGGAGTCTGAAAGCTCTGCTCCAGGATTGCCATTGCCCGTAGTAACAATCTGTAGCCGTATTAAAACCGCTAGGACAATTACATGAAAAAGAATTGTAAGGTCCGTTGTATCCGCAAACTCCATTGCTCTTCTCACAGTGACCACATATTATAGGATACTCGTTCTTGAAATTGAACTTATACTTAATTGCCACCCCATATTTCCAACTCTCTGGGTTATTCTCCTGGCCATCAAAGCCATATAACCCAGTATATGAACTGCACTCTAATTTGTCTAAATCCATTTCAAAAGATGGCCCGAGATCCACCGGTGTATAAACACAACATGTAGAGATTGGAATGTTGAGTCTGCTAATAGCTTGGCAAGAGAAGAGGTGATTGCAAATGGAGGCTCCTTGAGAATCACAAAGGGAGAAAGAAGAGTTATCTGCGCCGCTAAAGGATTTGTATATAGGGGAAGAAGAAGTCGAGCAGTCAAGTAGAGCAAAAACAGTGTTGTCATGAAAGCTAAATGGCGCGTTCCAGTCTAGGCTAAATCCTTTGCTTGGCTGTGTACAAGAGCAAGTTGACATGGAGAGATCTGCGATATATATGACTTGGTTATTGTAGTCTATGGAGGTGATGGGGTAGCTGCCGGTGTGAGTGGTGAAGGTGAGTTGGTCTTGGTTGCAAGTTACGTATGTTTGGAAGCGCGGATCGCCACATCCCAGGCCAGTGCCTAATGGGTATTTGATGGATTGTTTGCCGCATGAGTTTTGGCAGGTTTGGGATGAAATTAAGGATGAGAAGAAAATAAGTGAGATTAAGAAGAATTGGATGATGATAGAAGAATTGATGAGCTTCATGTTTACGACTCAAAGGAGGATGAGGAGAAGAAACAGAGAGGAGTTGAGATGTGAAGTATTTGGTGATATATATAGTGATGTGCAGCTAGCAAGGTAATAACCATTGCCTTTAGGGAGTCCAAAACCACCAATCCTTCCTTCACAGACAATATACTCTATAGAGTCTCTTTTCTTTTTTTTCTTTTTTTTTAACTAATGAGAACCCAGACTATAGATTCTCAACTTTTGATTCGCCAAACGTAAACTACTTGATTAAAGCCCCAAGAGTTGCATGGAGCTGGTTAAAGTGGGCTTGGAGCGTTGGGAGTCTATATTTATTAGTCCAGTTTGAGTCGTCACATTGCTTAACCACGGTAACTAAGTTGGTGAATTCCTTAATAAGGATATTATGGGTGTAACTGCTCCTTGAATGTGTTTATAGTTTTTTTGGGCTTTGCCCTCCAATGCAAGTAGATTTGAATTTTTTTTGTGTGGCGATTTGATGCATCTCCTTAGCATTGAACACCTGATTGGATCACATCTCATTCCCTTTCCTATCACTTGTCTCATCCTATGTGGAGTACTTATTATTGCTAAATAATCTTCATCCATCAACAAAATTAATCATAAATAAGTGAATTAAATACACTCGGCGGCACGTGACAATGATTGCGAGAGGGGATGAGGCCAGAGATTTGGAGCGGATAATATTACATCAAAATTTTCCATATTTGACAAACAGGGAAAGAGGAGAGTACATGTTTGCATAACTGCAAGTTTTCAGGGAATAAGGAATACAATATATCTATCACACACCAGAATTTTAACATATAACAAGAGCAACATCATTTACCTCTTACAATGTGAAGGCCACCAACACCAAGAATGAATAAAGAAACAACTTCAAGTGGTTGGTGATGTGATGACCCTTTGAAGAGGACGGGGGCGAATTTGGAACTGTAGTAGCTGTCGTCTTATCTTCCTTTGAGCAACTATAATTGCAACGACTTGGCAGAACTACCCTGTAAACCCCTGTACTTGTTAATATATAAATGTCTTTCCTGTTATCCTCTCCGAACGAGAATATATAACCTAAAGCAGGTAAATGACTATTTGGCACCGAGTCGCACTTTATAGGAGAATCCTGAGCACAACTGAAAGGAATCGACTCAGTGCTGAAGTTTCCGCTGCTTTTTGGAGTTTCAGCAGCTGCCCATATGTTACTAGCATACAAATCCGCATACAAATAACTGAACATATATACATTGATAGTTAGAATGACTGGATAATTGGTAAAGTTTTCGTATTTGAGGTCAACAAGAGGATGTTGTATATTTTAATTTACCTTCCATACATGCATGGATCAGTCATAGAACGATAAAAATACCCGCCTGATATTGCAGCTGATCCTTCCTTCTTGTTCACATCAGAATGGTTATAACCCACGACAGGGAAGATTAGATTCATGATATCAACTGAATTATTTCCTGTGGCCGATTGCTGAGGGCTATAAAGAAGGGGTCCTTCATAAACAGGCCATCCGTAATTCCCACCCTTGCTGATAATATCAACTTCTTCGTATCGATCCTACAGGATTTAGTCAGTTCAGTCAATTTTGATCAGCTCAAAGATTGTCTAAAGGGCGCTGTGAAATGCTTGGGGAGCATTTGACAAAAAACAAAACATTCAGCTCCGTGATTTATTATTAGCAAAAAAAACACAAGAAGAAAAGCTAAGCTAAGCTAAGATCATTTGAACCTGCCCAGTATCTGCGCAAACAAAATAGGAAGGCCTCTCCACATCAAAGCTACAACGCCAAGGATTTCTCAGACCTTGGGCCCAAATTTCAGGCACTGCTTCTTTATCATCAGAATAAGGGTTATCTTGAGGGATGGAATAATTTCCCCATAAATCTATGTTTTCTTCACCTATATGATTCAGAAGATTTGTAGACAAGGGAGAATTAACAAATGCAGAAATGAGCAGGTAGGATAGTTTATATTTTAACAAGATTTCTTAATTAGATACCACAACAGGGGAATCATGTCATACATTTACCATAAGATCATTCATTTAGAAATACATTTACTTGTATAGAAAGAAAGTTAGTAATGTTGGTCAACAATTCCTCATCTCATTTATTACCCCACCCCGCCCATTGAAAATTCCACCTTCACCGCCCATTGAAAAACTTGTCAACTTTATTTAATTCTTCTCCTTCTCATTCGGCAATAAAAGGCAGCAATTGAGGAAGGATTATACACACCAGCAACAATTCATACTCCATCCGAAAGTAAGAGAGAAAAGAGAGTAGCTTTTGTAAAGCTTTTGAAAAATAGGGAGAGAAAGATAGTTCAAATAAAAGGATGTTTTATTTGGGTTCCATCACATAGTTATTATGGTGAAGTAATTTGAGTTTGTACTCAAATTAATATATCTTTGTATTTTCTCATATTATTCTAGTGAATTATTCGGAGTTTGTCCCGTGGTTTTTACCTCTTAGTTTAGAGGGTTTTCCACGTAAAATCTTGATGTCTCGTGGTTGGATATTTTATACTCATTATTTCCTGCAGTGGTTATTATTTTGGTGGAACTGCAAATTTAATCTGTTTGGCATGTTGTGATATTTTATCCGTCTAATTTATCAAAGACAACAGTATTTGGAAGGTGATTTTTTCCCGACAACTGGTATCAGAGCTAAGGTTATTTGCTCGGTTGTTTTTAATAAATTTTATGGAGGAATCAGTCGGAGCCATGATTAAATTGACCTCTTCAAATTTTTCGATCTGGAAGCCTAGAATGGAGGATATCCTTTATTGCAAAGATTTGTTTGATCCGTTGGAGCTCAAGGGAAAGAAGCCCGCGGATAAGTCTGAGGCTGATTGGAATAAAATGAATAGGAAGACTATTGGTCACATCCGGCAGTGGATTGATCAAAGTGTGTTCCACCATGTTTCGCAGGAGACGGATGCTCACACCTTATGAACAACACTAGAGTCTATGTACGAGAAGAAGAATGCACAAAATAAAACTTTTGTCATTGAAAAATTGTGAATCTAAAGTACAACAGGGGAGCAATGTGTCGGAGCATATGAGTGAGTTCGAGGTTTGGTGAACCGGTTGTCAACCATGAAGTTGAATCTTGATGATGAGATTCAGCTCTTTTTGCTTCTCGATTCGTTGCCCAGCTTGACTAGGAGACTTTGGTGGTGTCTCTAGCAATTCACCTCGAGAAGGAAAAATGACTATCTGCAGATGGTCGAGGCGGTCTTCATAATGAGGAGACAAGGCGAAGGAGAAAGCGTAAATTTTGAGACACATGCTCTTGTCACAGAGAACGGGGGGTATAATTTTAGGCGATCTCACAAAGGAGATACAAGTCGCAGCAAAAACAAAAATCACAGGAGCAAGTCAAAGACCAGACAAGGTGAAACGTATCGTTGTTTCCATTATAATAAGGAAGGTCATTACAAGAGAAATTGCAGAATCTGGTTAGACAAGCAGAAAAATTGTGAGCAGGGAAAGGTTGAGGAGAAGAACACTGCAGCCACAGTTACCGAAGATGTTGTTATTCTTTCATTTGGGGAAGAAGAATGCTTGCATGTTGATGATCAGAAAGTTGATTGGGTGGTTGATACTGGTGCCTCGTATCTGAAAGTAGTATGCACACAAGCTAATCATGTTTGATGATAAAGCATATACTTTGTAACAATCTTATTCATTTATTAATAAAAAGTATTAATTTATTAAAGGCTTTTAATTATCTACGTGATCTTTTTTTATAATATGTGATAAACCCATAGTTTTAAGCAATGCTTTTAGAATAATGATGATGATCATTCTAATGAGATCTAAATTCTTAGAAAGCTTAAAACTAAGATAGTTCCCAATCATTGGATTACTAAATTGGGGATTAGTGAATCCGGATAGATTGGTACATACGTTGCTTTCTCATTGGATGAGGATGATTGATCTCATGATCATTTGTGTGGAGACACTAAAGCGCAGTATGTAGGTGCTTATTAGAGAATAAGTTCCTTCGAACGCATTGGCTCGCTAAGGAATACCTAATGGAGTTTTACTCATTTGTCAATAGGAATTCTGAAGTGATAGTAAAGACAAGTGATCCTTGGACTTGAGATCATCATAAGTATCTTGTGTATGATGAGTTATACTTTGACTTATTCCTTAAGACCCTTAGGGTATATCAAAGGTATGCTTGGGTATAATAAGTTGTGCATGGAGATAATGTATGATCAATAAAGAATCTACCACTTATTAAAAGAAGAGAAATGTCTATGTGATTCGATAAATGACAACCCAAGAGTCCTCGGGTTATAGGCAGAATGAAATTAGAAAGGAGTTTCTAATTTGCATTATTTGGAGTTGTGCATTTAAGAGTCGAAATACATATAATTAAATAAAATAAGACTTGACAAAAATTCCATATCTTATATTTAATTGGGACATTGTATGGTGGAAGGATTGAATTGTACGGTAACTATTTACTCAAAGGTTCTTTTATGATTAATGTTGAAATCTATATTATCTGGAAAGTCGTTGATCGCTAGGGAGGCTTATCCCTATTATAGAATAAATATTATTTATTTAAATAAATTAATTGTTCAATTTATTTATTTAAATAAGATTAGAATTGTTCTAATTAATTTATTCACAACCGGTTTAATATGGAGAACCTAAAGGGTCACACCATAAACGGAAGAATAATTATTTAAGAAGTTAATGGCATAATCGTAATAATATGTTATGTATATTTAATTTAATCTATGGTGATAGAATAAATTAAATAGCTTAATATTTATTATTTAATATTTTAGAAATATTAAATATAAATTAATAAGAGGAGTCTTATTAATATTATTACAATTATTATTATTATTTTAATTTCTAAAAGAGTTTAGGAATTAATTTAATATAAGTACTCTCATTTATTCCTAATAAGATTAGGAGGGAAAATTAATTAAAGGAGTTTAATTAATTATCCCTAATAAGATTAGGGAGCCCATTTAATTAAAAGAGTTTAATTAAATAATACCTTATTTTAATAGGGTTACTTGATATCTTTATAAGAAGAGTCTTATATCAGATATCACATATACGTAATAATTCCAATAGTTGGGAGAGTACGCTCTTTTTCTATAGAGATAGAAAAACTAGGGTTTAGCCAACCACCCATCTTCTTAAATCCTTCTTCTTCCTTGGTGGATCACCTCTAGAGGCCAAACACTTGGGTGGCTAACGTTGATCAAAGGAAGGAACCAAACCCGGTGGATTCAAGTTGAACGCGAAAAGGATTGGAGGTGAACTTGCACTACGAGGAAGCTCGGATCTTCAAGGGTATGTTTCTTATTCATCTTTTTCGTTTAATTAATAATTGTGCATAAAGGGTGATCCGGGTATATGGTTTGTAAAATTTTTAAACTCTGATTTTTACACGTTTCCGCTTATTTATGCAATTTTGATTGCGTTCTTGAATATTACAAACCTAACAATGGTATCAGAGCCAAACCTTTATGCGAATTATTAATTGTTTTAATTTGATATGTATATTGATATGTGTTTAGAATAATTTAATTGGGCACAATTTTATTGTATAAATTTTTTTTTAAAAAAAAAAAAAAAAAAAAAAAGCTGTTATTCGCGTGGGTTAATCAAATGGATTCGGCAGGAGCATGCAATTTATTTTTGAGATTCACGTGACCCATTTTTTAAAGTTGCAGGAGATCATTTTTTGGGTTAATCAAATGGATTCTTGTAATGATTAAAGTAATCATTAGCATGTAATGATTAAAGTAATCATGAGCATGTTATATATATAAAAAAAAAAAAAAAAGTTACGGTGATTTCTTTTAAAAAGGATAAGGAGATGCGGATATATATATATATATATATATATATATATATATACATATATTCGGTTATTTTATAATATATTATATATACATTATATATATATAATATATTATTCTCAATTATTTTATAATTAAAATAAAATTTATTTTAATCTTAAAATAAAAGTTTATTTTAATATTAAAATTAAAGAGTTTATTTTAATTTTAAAATTAAATTTCATACTAACTAATTAGAGTTGAAATTTGATTCCATGATAACTAATTGGAGTTGAAATTGGATTGCTTAATTTCCTTAAATAAAGGAGTTTATTTAGATATGAAATAAGATTTCATATTATTCAAAATAAAGGAGTTTATTTGTGAATAGGAAAGAGAATCATAATTTCCTTAAATAAAGGAGTTTATTTAGATATGAAATATGATTTCATATTATTCAAAATAAAGGAGTTTATTTGTGAATAGAAAGAGAATCCGTGTTTCCTTTAATAAAGGAGTTTATTTTATTTTTTTTACATGGAATTGGATTCCATAATTAATTAAAATAAAGGAGATTATTTTGATTAAAGATTTTGATTAAAATAAAATAGTTTATTTTATTCAAAATTGGATAAATTAAAATAAAATAGTTTTATTTTGATTTAAATTTGGATTAAAATAAAGGAGTTTATTTTGATTCAAAATTAGATTTTATACTAACTAAATTTGCCCATTAAATGATATCAATATATATATTAAATGTTTATTATTCATCGGATGAATGTTATGTATTGATGCATATGGTGATACGTATGATAATAAATGAGATTGATTATGAACAATCGACCAATGTGATTGGATTTTATTTTAGTTGGATGCATGAATGTATGAGTTTTATTAAATGGGGTCTCACAGTACTCGCCTTCTCTAATTTTTCGAATGTAAATTCTATCTCCTCCTATGCACTTTCCCTCGATCACGATCAAGGTTTCTATTTATTTTAAATAGTTTTGTAATAGGAATAGTTAGAATTAATTTTGAAAAATTGGAGATCAAGGAAAGGAGGAGAGCGTGAAGACCCGTTTGTAATGGAGCCCGAGTTTAAATGTAATAGTTATATTTAAATATTATTTCTTGCCTTTGTAGAGTTTGACCTTTTGGTTCACACTTGGTGGCTCTAGTGAACCAAACTAGAATAAAAGTCCATAATCAATCCGTAGTAGAATATAGTATTCTATATGTGCATGCTTATACTATATATATTATATATTATGCAAACATGCTTCGTAGATGTTAATTAATATACGACGCGTATTTTATTTATATATATATATGCATGCCGCTAAACAAGATGAGACAAATTAATAACAAACCCCTCAATTTTTTTTATATTAAGTCCTAAGCGTTCAAAGATATTTGGAATATCGAACGTCGCTTTCTAGCATGATAAAATTAATAGAGTATTAAATATTTAATATGAGTTTGTTGTGTCACCACAAGGCAAGTATTAAGTATTTAAGATGTTAATTTATCACATTTGATGCTTATAAAGAAAATTGAACAATATTGTTTTGTTGTGTCACCACAAGGATGATATTTTTCTTTTTGAATATATATGGAGTGCTAGGTCGGACTTAACTTGGATAATTTTGATTCGGATGTGCTACCACTTGATCAAAATAATCTAAGAGGCAAAAGAAAAGGAGTCAGATAGTTGATGTAATTGACAAAAGTTGTCTACCTATTTATTTATATATAGTTTGTTGTGTCACCACAAGGCTATATACATTTGAAATGGGATCCTTATTCTCACTAGCAAATCTTTAATTAGATTTTGCCGAACTATATAAGTGAGGGTAATATAGTTTGAAAAAAATAGTGGGAGATACCAATTTAAAAAACAAGACCTAATTTATTTTGGTAATTAATAAAAGAATGTATGTTAAAATGTTGTTAATTACAAATTCATTTACGTAATTTTACAATGTCTAAAATTACTATCATCGCGAAGCATATTAGATGCTAAATTAACCGTAATCAATTAAGCGGATTGGTTAAGGAATTTGAGAATAGTTCTCATGGTTGAAAAACTATCTTATGTCCTTAATACGCCTATCCTCGCAATGGTTGCGCATAATGCCTCGAGGAAAGAGATGCTACTTTTAGAAAGTGGCAAGATGATGCACACTGCTCAATGCATCATGCTCGCATCCACGAAAGTAACGAGCTTCGCCACAAGATGAAACTATGGATGCTCCTACTATATTCCCGCACACCAAGTAGTTGATGGTGAGGAAAGTAGGACCGATAGATATCGATATCTAAGGAGCTCTTCCGATCTAGAATGGCCAATGGCACTATAAGATGCATAAAAAGTTCTTAACATAATCAATTTGATTGATCAATTAGACAACGGGTTTTGTCATGGATGGAGAGTTGAGCCAAGATTGATCTTGCACTCAATTTTAATTCTTTCACAATTGTTGTGAATTTTTCATATAAACAAGCTAGATATCAGCCTTGCTGATTCGCTTAACATGTTGAAAATGTTGAGAGTGACTTTCCAACCAAGAAAAACAAAGTCTTACTGGTAGGGGCCAAAGGATCTTCTAAAAAGAAGAACGATTCAAAGAAGGTAAATGAAAAAAAAAAAAAAAAAGGATAATAAGAACAAAACTGATACGGATAGCAAAGGAGTTTGCTTCCACTACAATAAGCCTGGACACTGGAAAGAAACTGCAAGAAGCATCTTGCAGAGGCTAACCAAAGAAGCTTAGTGAAGTTTTGGTTACAAATACAAATATGTTCATGATTTAAAATAATTTTTTTTAAGTCAAGGTTCTACTTGGATATTGGATACCGACTTTGGTTATCATAAATATAGATTTATGAAGGAACCAAACAGAAGTAGAAAGTTAAACAAAGATAAGTAATCCTATGTGTGGAAAATGAAGCAAAGGTTCTTTGCATTAGCTATAGAAACTTATAGTTTAGAAGATCGCCTACGGCAAATCTATTAAGTCAATAAGTTGTTATTGTATTCCAATTCTTGTTAGAAACATTATTTCCATTTTATTGTTGGACAATAAAATTTTTGGTATTATAATTAAGAACAATTGTTGTTCTATTTATAATAATAATGTTTTATATAGAATCGAAATATTACTTAATGGATTTTGTATACTGATTTACGTGAAAATATATTTTGCAAATTGAACAAACTAGTATAAGAAAATGAGATGATCATTCAAAGAGTTGAATGTGTGTATTTTCCGAATACAAGTACTAATTATTTGAAAGGTTCAAAGAATTCGTGAAGTGAAATAAATTGATAAAGTATTAGAATTCTTTGATCGGATCAAGGAATAAATACTTGTGCAATAAGTTTCAGATCATCTCAAATGGTTTTTCATAATGGACACATCCCGACACGCAATAATTGATTGATGTATCCGAATGAAAATCGCACCTTGTTGGACATGGTGCGGTCCATAATGATTTTACCGACATTCCAAAGATCCTTCGGGATAATGTCCTAGAAATGACTACATATCTACGAAAATGGTAACCTCAAAATCCTACCCCAAGACTCCATAAAAGTTATGGATGTGGAGGATTCCTAATCTTAAGTTTGTTAAGATAAGGGGTTCCAACTTATGTGAAAAGGTTTCAAAAGGATAAGCTTGGGACAAGATTTGACAAGTGTCGATTTGTGGGACATCCTAAAGTAAGTTTAGGCTATATGTTCTATAATTACTACTTAGTAAAAGGTGTTTGTTGTAAAACACGCCTTCTAAGATAAATGTGTTTATCATTCAAGGGGCTAGTGGAGGATAATAGATCTTCAAGAGTTCAAGAACCACAAAAACACTATAAGTCAAATAAGATGAACCTATAGATAATCTATTGTACCACAACAAATCGAATCAGAATCAAATAATCATCAAGATACCTAGAGGTATGGATTCATCATGGATGATGATGATGAGGTACGATCATCAGAAGATGATGATCCGAGTTACATACGATGAGGTAAGAGTTCTAGTGTGTACAAAAGGGTCAGTGGGAGCGTCGTGAAATTTCTAGTATTATATGTTGATATACTACGGATGAGGAATTACATACCAATGCTACAATCAGTAAAGATAAAGTTGTCTAAACATTCCTCCATGAATGATTTGGGAAGAATATCTTAATTGGGGATATAAATCTATATAGATAGATTTAAGAGGATGCTCGACTTAACCCAAGGAACGTATATTCATTTGATGCTAAAGTCGTTTAGCATGGCAAACTCCAAGAGATGTCTCATGTCGATGAGCTATGGAGTGTATCTCTCTTAATAGTCCCCACAGACTCCTGAAAAGAGAGGTCGCATGAGTGACAATCATGCATGCAATGAAATGTACGAGACCTAATGACGATCAGTCATATTATGGAGAAGTTCACTATGAAGTCGCTGAAAACATCTTAAAGTGCTTAACCCGGCACTAAGGATGTGATCATATTCATGGTGGGTCTAAATTAAAACTAGAGGGCTTAACAGACTCAAGTTTTTCAGACAGACCAAGATGACATAAAATCCACTTTAAGGTAAAGCGTTATCTTGAACAGTGGTGCAAAGTTGAATCGAAAGGTTCCAAACAAAGAAAGAGAGTTCTTTGGTTTAGTGATAAAGACAAAGTATATAGCTATAAATGAAGTCGCAAGATGATTGTTTGGATTAAAAGTTTATTACGTAACTAGAATAGTTCCTAAGTCTCATCTTGGATCTAAACATGTGTGTGGCACTTTCATTTGATTATTAGAATCATGAAAGATGGGAAATCACTATAGAGATAGTGGACTCTCATGAACAACATTACATATCCATTAACTAAAGCTTATCCAACAAAGCAGGATAATCGCCACTTAGAGAAGAAGAGTATGAGATACCGTGGCGTGGCGATTGGGTTTTAGTGCAAGTGGGAGATTGAAAGTAGTATGCACACAAGCCAATCAAGTTTGATGATAAAGCATATACTTTCAGAACAATCTTATTCATTTATTAATAAAAAGTATTAATTTATTAAAGGCTTTTAATTATCTACATGATGTTGCTTTTTATAATATGTGATAAACCCATAGTTTTAAGCAATGCTTTTAGAATAATGATGATGATCATTCTAATGAGATCTAAATTCTTAGAAAGCTTAAAACTAAGATAGTTCCCAATCATTGGATTACTAAATTGGGGATTAGTGAATCCGGATAGATTGGTACATACGCCGCTCTCATCGATGAGGATGATTGATCTCACGATCATTTGTGTGGAGACACTAAAGCAAGTATGTAGGTGCTTATTAGAGAATAAGTTCATCGAACGTGGCTCGCTAAGGAATACCTAATGGAGTTTTACTTGCACCTCGTCAATAGGAATTCTCAAGTGATAGAAAGACAAGTGATCCTTGGACTTGAGATCATCATAGTATCTTGTGTATGATGAGTTATACTTTGACTTATTCCTTAAGACCCTTAGGTATATCAAAGGGTATGCTTGGGTATAATAAGTTGTACATGGAGATAATGTATGATCAATAAAGAATCTACCACTTCTATTAAAAGAAGAGAAATGTCCTATGTGATTCGATAAATGACAACCCAAGAGTCCTTGGTTATAAGCGTAATGAAATTAGAAAGGAGTTTCTAATTTGCATTATTTGAGTTGTGTATTTAAGAGTCTAAATACATATAATTAAATAAAATAAGACTTGACAAAAAATTCCATATCTTATATTTAATTGGGACATTGTATGGTGGAAGGATTGAATCAGATTAAGAACTATTTACTCAAAGGTTCTTTTATGATTAATGTTGAAATCTATATTATCCGAAAAAAGTCGTTGATCGCTAGGGAGGCTTATCCTATTATAGAATAAATATTATTTATTTAAATAAATTAATTGTTTAATTTATTTATTTAAATAAGATTAGAATTGTTCTAATTAATTTATTCACAAAGATTTAATATGGAGAACCTAAAAAGGGTCACACCATAAAAGGAAGAATAATTATTTAAGAAGTTAATGGCATATAATCGTAATAATATGTTATGTATATTTAATTTAATCTATGGTGATAGAATAAATTAAATAGCTTAATATTTATTATTTAATATTTTAGAAATATTAAATATAAATTAATAAGAGGAGTCTTATTAATATTATTACAATTATTATTATTATTTTAATTTCTAAAAGAGTTTAGGAATTAATTTAATATAAGTACTCTCATTTATTCCTAATAAGATTAGAGGTAAAATTAATTAAAGGAGTTTAATTAATTATCCCTAATAAGATTAGGAGCCCATTTAATTAAAAGAGTTTAATTAAATAATACCTTATTTTAATAGGGTTACTTGATATCTTTATAAGAAGAGTCTTATATCAGATATCACATATACGTAATAATTCCAATAGTTGGGAGAGTACGCTCTTTTTCTATAGAGATAGAAAAACTAGGGTTTAGCCAACCACCCATCTTCTTAAATCCTTCTTCTTCCTGGTGGATCACCTCAGAGGCCAAACACTTGGGTGGCTAACGTTGATCAAAGGAAGGAACCAAACCCGTGGATTCAAGTTGAACGAAAAGGATCGAGGTGAACTTCAGCACGAGGAAGCCTTCGGATCTTCAAGCAGGTGTATGTTTCTTATTCATCTTTTTCGTTTAATTAATAATTGTGCATTAAGGGTGATCCGGGTATATGGTTTGTAAAATTTTTAAACTCTAATTTTTACACGTTTCCGCTTATTTATGCAATTTTGATTGCGTTCTTGAATATTACAAACCTAACAGTATCATGCTACACCTAAGAGAGAATTTTTTACAACTTACAAAGTTGGAGACTTTGGGTACATGAGAATGGGAAATACTGATCAGTCCAAGATTATTGGAATTGGTGAGTTACCTTGAGGGATGTTAGACACGTTCCAGATTTGGGTCTCAACTTGATTTCTGGCATGGCCTTATACAGAGAAGGCTATGAAAATCACTTTGGCAGTGGAAAGTGGAAGCTTACCAAGGGCTCTATGGTGATCGCAAGAGGCGTTGCTTGTTGTCTCGTTGACAAGACTCCATGAAGGTGTGTTCTAGTGGTTGAATGCAGTTGAAGATGAAGCTTCACCAAACTTATGGCACAAGAGGCGGCCACATGAGTGAGAAAGGTTGCAGATTATTAGCAAAAGGTCACTCATTCCTTTCGCTAAAGGTACTGTTTTAAGCCCTTGTGATTATTGTTTGTTTGGGAAACAACATAGAGTTTCTTTTAGTAGTTCAGCTAAAAGAAAATCAGAGCTACAAGAGAGAGTATATTCTGATGTATGTGGACCCATTGAGGTTGAGTCTTTGGGTGGAAATAGGTACTTTGTTACCTTTATTGATGATGCTTCGCGGAAGGTGTGGGTATTTTTGTTGAGAACAAAAGACAAGGCATTCTAGCATTTTCAGAGTTTTCATGCTATGGTTGAAAGAGAGAATGGAAAATCGTTGAAGTGTCTTCGTAGCGACAACGGAGGGGAATACACTTCAAAGGAGTTTCTTGAATCTCGCAAAGAAATATGGCATCTGACATACGAAAGCAGTCGTTCTGGTACCCCACAACATAATGGTGTGGCTGAGAGAATGAACCGCACTATTATTGAGAGAGTGCGATGCATGTTGAGAATGACTAAACTGCCTAAGTCATTTACGGGGAAGTCGCTCAGACCATCTTGCTTGTTTACGATTAATAGATCTCCATCAAGACCGTTGGATTTTTGATTCGTAAAAGATTTGGAGTGGTAAAGATTTGTCTTATTCTTATTTGAGGGTATTTGGGTGCAAGGTTTTTGCACATATCCCCAAGGAACAAAGATCGAAACTTGATGACAAGTCTACTCTATGTGTATTTGTTGGCTATGGAGATGCAGAGTTTGATACCCAAGTTATGGGATCCAGTCAAGGCGAGAAAATTATTCAGAGCGAGAGATGTGGTGTTTCATGAGCACCAGAATTATGAGTATTTTGATAATGCTACACAACCCAGAGATAATAGAGTTCCAGACCTCAGCGAAGTTCCATCTCCAGTACAGAATGCCACAGTTGGAGAAGGAGGTCAAAATGAGGATTTGCACGATGGTGATGGGTCGAGATCGCAGAGAGTGTTGATCGTGGGGAGCAAACGATATTCAAGAACCTCAATTTGAGAAGATCCACTAGAGAACATGTGCCATCGATCCGATATCCTTCATCCGAATATCTTTTAGTTCTTTGAGGAGGGGAGCCGGAGGATTTTCGTGGAAGTCAAGACTCATGGGAGAAAAGCAATTGGCCGAGAGCTATGCAGGATGAGATGGATTCTTTCAAGACAAGAATCATACCCATGAAAGTTAACTACACTTTGAAGGCAAGGGCGGAAAACATTGAAAAACAAATGGGTGTTTAAGCTTAAGAAGGATGGTGAAAAACTAGTGAAGTCTGAGGCCGATTAGTTGTCAAGGGTTTTGCTCAAAAGCAAGGTATTGACTTCGATGAAATTTTTTCTCCGGGGTTGTGAAGACGACTTCTATTCGAGTAGTCTTTGGGGTTAGTAGCTAGTATGGATCTTGAGCTTCGAGCAATTGGATGTAAAGACGACTTTTCTTCATGGTGATTTGAAGGAAGAAATCTACATGGAAAGCGACGGAGAGGATTTGAAGTTAAAGGAAAGAACACTTGGTTTGCAAGTTGAAGAAAAGTTTGTATGGCTCAAACAAGCCCCAAGCAAAGGTGTACATGAAATTTGATTCATTTATGGTGGATCGAGGTTCTGATGAGAACAATTGCGAGATCAACGTGTGTATGTTAAAAAGGTTCCGGATGGTAACTTCGTTATTTTGTTGCTATATGTAGATGATATGTTGATAGTTGGACGGGATGTCGATATGATTCATGCAGCTCGAGGGTGAGTTGTTCAAGTCTTTTGATATGAAGGACTTAGGTCCAATTTAAACAGATTTTTGGGTATGAAGATTGTTCGTGATGTGAAAGCCAAGAGGTTTTGGTTGTCACAAGAGAAGTATGTTGAGCTGGTGCTTGCAAGGTTCAACATGAGTGATGCTAAACCAGTTAGACACCACCGGCTAGTCATATTAAGTCGACAAAGTGCATGTGTCCTTCTACCGAGGAAGGAGAGATGATATGACAGCGAGCTCCCTACTCCTCTCATTGTAGGGAGTCTTATGTATACAATGGTTCAGACTGCGCCGGATATTGCTTCATGCGGTTGGTGTTGTGAGCGAGGCATTTGTCAAATCTGGCAGGAACATCGGGAAGCGATTAAGTGGATTCTCGATACTTGAAAGCTACTTCCGGTTTATGTTTGGTTTTGGTAGTACGAGTCCCGGTCTTGAGGGTTTTACTGATGATGCGCATACATGGCAGTTACGAAGAAGAAGTCTACTTCGGGGTATTTGTTTACTTTGCGAGGGAGCGATGATCATGGGCAAATCCAAGTTGCAAAAGTGTATTTTGTCTACTGGTCGAGTGAGAATACATCGGCGCTCATCAAGCGAAGCGAGGAGATGTTGTGGTTAAAACGGTTTCTCCAAGAGTTGGGTTTAAAACAAGATGAGTATGTGGTTTATTGTGATAGTCAGAGTGCAATTGACTTGACCAAGAATGCTACGTATCATAATCGGACCAAGCATATTGATGTTCGTTATCACTGGCTTAGAGAAGTGATGGAAAAGGAATTGATGAAAGTGAAGAAAGTTCATACCGACGAGAATCCCTCAGACATGTTAACAAAAGTTGTCACTCGCGACAAGCTGGAATTTTGCAAGGAATTGGCCGGGATGGACTCCAAGTGACGGGGTCACAAAGATTACCTCCTCTAATGGGTTCGGAGGGGGAGATTGTCGGTCAACAATTCCTCACCTCATTTATTACCCCGCCCATTGAAAATTCCACCTTCACCACCCATTGAAAAACTTGTCAACTTCATTTAATTCTTCTCCTTCTCATTCGGCTATAAAAGGCAGCAATTGAGAAAGGATTATACACACCAGCATCAATTCATACTCCATCCGAAAGTAAGAGAGAAAAGAGAGTAGCTTTTGTAAAGCTTTTGAAAAATAGGGAGAGAAAGATAGTTCAAATAAAAATGTGTTTTATTTTGGTTCCATCACATAGTTATTGTGGTGAAGTAATTTGAGTTTGTACTCAAATTAATATATCTTTGTATTTTCTCATATTATTCTAGTGAATTATTCGGAGTTTGTCCCATGGTTTTTACCTCTTAGTTTAGAGGGTTTTCCACGTAAAATCTTGGTGTCTCGTGGTTGGATATTTTATACTCATTATTTCCTGCAGTGGTTATTATTTTGGTGGAACTGCAAATTTAATCTGTTTGGCATGTTGTGATATTTTATCCGTCTAATTTAGCAAAAACAACAGTATTTGGAAGGTGATTTTTTCCCAACAAGTAATATATATAAACTCACTGGGTATGTTGTCTACATCAACCCTCATGATCTTTCCAAGCAAAGATTTCTTATTTTGGGCAAAGTCATACGAATTGCCTTTGAGTCCACCATCTCCAGTCATGATGTACATGTACCCATCTGCAGGGCTAAAAAGAACCTGCCCGCCATGACTTGATGTTGATGGAAGTCCCATCGTAAATATCCTTCTCACTTCTGATGGTTTTGCCATTTTTGCCTGGAATTAATTACAACAAAAAATCAAGGTTGATTAGAAAAAAAAACACCTTAGTGAATACCAATCAAGAAGTGCATATGATCATATATGTTTGTCTACCATTGAAGGCTCTAATGTTGTCCCATTAGCAGTGTACTCTGCAACTACCATATGATATTGGCATGGCTGAGCTGCGCTTGAAGAAGGTAGCTTGGAAGGGTCACAACCTACATCCGAATTACAAGCGCACCTTCCAGAACATCCCGGAGACGAGACCTTATCACAGTTAAACGAGGCAAAGAAACGACCATTTCGGGCAAAATTTGGGTGAAAAGCCATTCCCATCATCCCAAAACTAGTGTCGAAATGAACTTGATCTGTTAAATCCACAAATGGACTAGACTCGTCCAGCTCCAACATTTTTCCTGAGCCTTGCTCTGGCACAGTGGCTAACCAAATTTTACCGGGCTGGTTAGAGAAGAACGCACGATTTGAGCCGTCAGGATGAGCTACCATGTTGAGGTAAGATCCGCTGCCTATTTTCTCAAGGCACATGCCTTTAGGGGCAACTGGAGATTCACTTTTGTTAAGTGAAATTGGTTCACCATCAAAACATAAGGAATCTTCCTCAGAAACACCACCAAAGGAGTTGCAGAAGTCATTTTGTGACTGCCATAGATCAGTTAGTTTGGATGAGGTGGAATTTTGAGGCAGTCCAGCCCCCCTGCCTTGTAGTGAAGGGGCGAAGGGAGAATTCAATATTGAGATATCTTTGCAAGTGTCCCATACAGCTGAACAATAGCTACTTGCTGCCTGTCTTGACACGAATGAGTCGGATGAACCGGTAAAGTTACATAGGACTGGAACAGGACGAGATCTGGATTCAGCCCTGTATAACTCTGCTGAGAATGGATCACATGTCTGCAAGCAAATCATGATAAGCATAAGTTTAACTTAATTGTCGTAGAGGTTTGTTTTTTGAGCCAAATTTCATTGTCAAACTTGGACAAAAAGTGTAAATCCACGATAATTTAGAGTGTTTTTGTATATATACAAAATGAGGAACAAGAACTTACAGCGCATAGAATTGATTTTACAGTCGAAGCACAGGCAGGATGAGATATATTCATTCCCTCATACTGCTTCTGCAGTTGTAAATCTTTGGGTAAGTCACAACAGACACTCCCGTTGTACGGACAGAAAGCCAGAGATTTCTTTGGGAAGAAAGGTGCTCCTGTTCCAGTTCAAACAAAATTAACATAAATTTTTTGGACAAAAATGAACTGAACTGATCAATCTTTGTCTGTGTCTGTGTGTGAGAGAGAGAGACTCACTCAAATCAGTACATAATGGGAGTGATGCAGCGGGATATGGGAGCTGCAGCAAGAAGAGACAAAACAGGAAGAGAAACTTGACAGCACCTTCCATTTCTGGAGATGTTAAACAAGGAAAGAGAACAAGAGGATCAATAATAATCTCTTCTCTGCTACTTCCGCACGAGGAGACTATGGTTGTACGGACAGCCTAACATTCTGGGACACAATTCCAAAACTAAAGGTGGCAAAACATATATATACATATATAATACTCCTATATATGTATATCACGAGCTGTTGAAACTTCCATAGTTATCCTTTCAATAAGCGGCAGTTCTTTCTCATTTGACATTTTCTGTCAGTTAAAAGTAAAGATAAAGTGTACAGTGTATATTGAATTCACAACCAAAAAAGGAGAAAAATCCAAAAGTTGACTTGACTTCATCAGCCTCATAAATCTCAGTGGGTTGGGGTAGTTATGACCAGAGAGAAAGCATAAGCATTGATAACCCAACTTGGATGAATCTAGGTGATAGTTTAGACTTTGGTGGGTACATTTATTATTGGTATGGTATGCTAGGTTATACTTTTAGACTACTAATGCCTGATAAATTTTAGAAAAGCTATGTGAAAAGTGTAATATTTGTTCAGGCACTAGGTAGATTAATGGAGCAATTTGTAGAGATAAAAAGTCCACTACGTGAAACAAAAATCAAATGCTGCAGTGGGTTTATGAAATATTTTAGGTGGGGATAGGATAGGATATGATAGGAGTATATTTAATTGGAAAACAAAACAGGAAGAAAACAAAGAACATACAGCACTAATAATCACGTTCTCATCCAAAAGATTATGCCAACTATCAGCATCATGCCTAGTACCTCTTAGAAAGAAAAATATCACTAGTGGTTCATTATTTTCTTCATTCAAGCCGGTACAGACCCGGGTTCGATTCCCGGCTTGTCTAGTGGTAGTGGACCTGGTGGGTGACGTTTTGTAGTTTTGCACTTTCCTTCAAAAGATACTACTCATTATCTAAATAAATCTGATCTCTCACATTCACCCTATATTGACCAAAAGGAATGGTAATCGATGGATGCTGTTGTTAACGACCATATTTTGCTAGATCTTAAGAAGCTCATGTAGGTTGTTAATAAGAGCTTCTTCAAATCCATGATTATTGTTAACGCCAGGGATCTTTCTTATCGCTCCAATCACGTAAAGACGCCCTTATCCCCGCATACAAGAAACACGATAAACACCATGTTCGACTACGGTTGAGTCGAGGATAACAAAAGCGTGAGAGTCGAAGATACGTGTTCACGAGTTAAACAATGGAGGAATATAACGTTTCAGTGTCTTGAGAGAAATAATAATTCTCCGTGTATATGTGATTATGAATGAAGAAGTGTATTAGAAGCGTCACTCTTTGTGAAGACTTCCTTCGCTTTAAGTTATTCTCTTTTTCGGATTAAAGTCTGCCACCCACTATTACGACACACCCTCGATCGATGGGTTCCACCGATCGCATATAGTTTATCCACCGCTTTTTGGTCATCGCTCCCACCGCACGTAAGTAGGTTATAATCCCATCCACATTAATGCGTGGTAGGTTCTCTACCAATCGTAAATCGCTTTTTCATCATTCTGAGTCAAAGATGTAGATATTTAAATATGATGGCCGATCCCACCGATTGGGTCCGATCTTTAGAAGGACTTAATAAAGATAATAAAAGTGACTAGATCCGATAATGTCAACACCGATAATGAAGACCCAATGGATTAATCGAATATGTGGCGCCCCCAAAATAGGTATACAACACACCCATTCCGGTACATAGCGAATACGTAGTGATGAGAAGAAAACTACAACTTCAATAATACAAATGTCGTGTGAAATACGACAATATATATAATGAGTTTAAATACGAGGATATTGCCATCTGCATAATATCCACACGCAAATAAATCCCATCATAATTATTGATACATTATTTTACAAAATGGTGAGGACTACTAAACAATTCTCTACAAACTTTCATTCCATACCCCCATTAAGATTACTGCCAATATTCTACGCCTCCCTGAGAAGAAAAATGGAACAACAAGGAAAGGGTGAGCTCAACTAGCCCAAGAAAGAATATTATGACTAAGATAATATACAACAAATTATCGTTAGTCTCTCAACAGGAAAAATCGATAGAATCACAATGTACAACAAGTTTCGGATCAATATTCGCAAGCCGTGAAATAATAATTCATAGAAGAGTTACGTAGAGAATGAAATCTACTATAATCTATGAATTTAACGGTCCATCATCGATATTTTATCCCCGTAACATCAATCAATATTCATCTCAAATCAAATATTCATCTTTCTTCAGACTACAGCCAAAGATATTCATCAATCGGTCATGTTCATCTCAACACTGCTCATCTTGCACTAAAGGCCAAAGATATTCATTGATCGGTCGTATTCATTTAAACACTGTTCATCTTGCACTACAGCCAAAAGATATTCTTCAGAAATCATTCATCTTTGCAGACTACAGGCAAAGATATTCAATAATATCATCATTTAAGATCGAGGATGATGAAAATATTTTTAAAAAACGAATCCAAAATGAAACAAAATGACAAGGATTAAGGATTAAGGATTCGTACTTTGTTTTATCCATGTCCAACAATACCCCAAAAATAATCACGGTGGTGTAAAATTCAAGAATGATCAAAACATGGATACAATCAAAGCTAGTATCCGTAATAGATATTTTAGACGAAAAGAAAAATTTTCATTTTTCTATGAATAATAGTCAAATGATTCGTGAATAAGGTCGTATCGTGAATAAGTCTTAAGTATACGTGAATAGTAATCCGACACCAAAAGATAGAAATTCCACAAAAAAAACATTTTCACGCTTTCATGAATAGTACTGTGAATAAGAATCGTGAATAAGAACTCATGAATAGTAACTCGTGAATAGTAACTCGTGAATAGTAACTCATGAATAGTAAACCCGACATGAAAAAGTTCCAAATTTGATAAAAACTTCAAATCAACATTTCAAAGATAATGATATTGAAGAAATAATATCATTCTGAAAAAAAATAATATCCCTTACCTCAAAGAATCAAGTTCTTGGAAGGAAAGGTCGAAAGTAATCTTTGAATGAAACTTGTCTTTAACAAAGAACTCTCAAAGTATCTAAATACTCACAAAATACGCTCAATAATATAGAGAGAGAAAGAGAGAAAACTTTGTTTTCGTGTGATTTTCAATTTAACTTAGCCCTCTATTTATAGGAAAATGTTAATTACCAAGCAGAAGCAGACTCGACCTTGCTACGATGATGGCTTTACTCGCTACTATTTCCACCCACCACATTTGAAATAAAATTCAGCACATTTCTTCACCAACCACAAGTGGGGCCCACTCAATTCTAGAATTTTCCACCAAAATCAATTATAACCCTAATTTCTGAATCAGACACCTCTTAAAATTCATAACAAATCATTCGTGCATTTTTAACGGTTCAAAATTTGTGGACATATACTCAACTTATGTATGTATAACATACCCAAAAATTACCACAATCCAACGGTCGGATTAAAAATTATAACCCCCGCAATATATCTCAAAACCCCTGATTTAATTTTTAATACCTCCAATCTGGTAAAATACTGATAAAACACCTCAACAATAATTCCTTCATTAATAACCACATAAATAAATTCATCATTTATATTCATATAAAATAAATATTTCCTTATCATATGAATCAATAATTAATTATTCACAAATAATATTACATAATCACAATTATGATAACCAGCCGCTCCTGTGAAAGAGGGGCTTTCCAATAAGGATCTCTCTCATCGGGCGCCGCAATTAGGTGACCAAACCTCTCCTTCGATGTAACTTTCTAGACATTGCCAATAATGTTATCTAATAATATTATTCAAATAATATGAATTATCGATCCGATAATGGGAAATATCGTGCAAAGTTGACAATTATTGAACAACAATAATATAAAATATCAACGCAGCAAGAATTATTGAATCAATAAAATAAAATATTGAACAAAGAATTCATCGTGAAAATTATTGAGTAGTGCCATCTCACGTAAGGATCAATAATTCAACAATATCGCGGTAATACAATCTGGTAATCATCGCGGCAACCACGCCAGACATCGATTTTAACCACCGGGTATTCCAACAGCCTCTTAACGGTGAATAACTACGCCTGTTATTTATAACCACCCAAACTTTGTCGTTTTCCTCATCCAATCGCTTTTCAAGTTATGGGGCCCACACATGGTCGCTACTGGTCGCATTTAATATTCCCGACAAGATTTAATATTCCACGCACCAAACTAATATTCCCACAAAATGAATATTTTATAACCACTGCTTATTTGAAATATTTCATGATTTTACCCATAACTAACCACATTAATCAAATCCACCCTTACTATTTCAAAATAATAAATAAAGGAAATTCCTTTTTATTTAAAAAATTTTGGTCTTACAACCTCCCTCCTTATGAAATTTCGTCCTCGAAATTCGACGTGACGCATACTGTGTGTTTCAAAAGATGAGATTACTCGCTTTCATTTCGCTTTCCAATTCCCGTGTCATTTCCTCTATAGCATTGATTCCTCCACAAAACTTTAACTTGTGGTATGACCTTTCTTGGCGTGTAGACACGCTCCTTCCTATCCAAGATCTCGACAGTACCTCCTCATACGTTAAGTCTTCTGGCTATCTCGTCCGGTTCTAACTCAATAACATGGTTCGGGTCTTTCACATATTCTGAAGCATACGGATATGTGAAACACATTATGAACACGAGACATACTCGGAGGTAACGCAAGTCTATAGGTTACATTTCCTACTCGGTCAAGAATTTGAAATGGACCAATAAATCGTGGATCGAGCTTTTCTCTCTTCCCAAATCTTGTAACTCCCTTCCACGGAGCAACTCGCAACAATACACGATCCCCTACATTAAATTCCACATCCTTTCGATGAAGATCCGCATAACTCTTTTGTCGATCTTGTGCCGCTTTAGATACGTTTGTCGAATCATTAGATATTTTATACGTCTCAACTCGGGTCCCAACAATGTTGCTTCACCCACCTCATCCCAACATATTGGAGAACGACATTTTCGGCCCATATAATGCTTCGAATGGAACCATGCCTATATTTGTTTAATAACTATTGTTGTATGAGAATTCCACCAATGGCAATACTTATCCCAACTTCCTTTGAAATCTAGGACACAGAGTTTTAATATATCTTCAAGAGTTTGAATAATCCTCTCGATTGTCGAATAAGTCTCCGTTTGGGGATGGTATCTTGAACTAAATCAAGAATCCTGCGTCTCCATAGCTTTCTAACCCAAAATCATGAAGTGAATCTTGGGTCACTATCCGAAAAACTATGGATACAAAAATGCCACGCAACCTCACAATCTCATTTACGCATACATACTAAGCAAAGACGCTCAAGGGAATAAGTGTAAAGACCTCAAATTTTTTAAAAAAAAGGAATTTCCTTTATTTATTATTTTGAAATAGTAAGGGTTGATTTGATTAATGTGGATAGTTAAGGGTTAAATACGCAAATATTTCAAAATAAGCAAGTGGTTATAAAATATTCATTTTTGTTTAGAATATTCGTTTGGTCGTGGAATATTCAGATCGCTTGTGAATATTCGTATTTACTGCCAAAAAGCCCATGTGTGGGCCCCATAACTGGAAAAAGTTTATTGGATGAAGAAAACGACAAATATAAGTTGGTTAAAAATAACTACAGAAGTTGTTATCAAGTAAGACCGTTGAATACCCTATGGTTAAAATACAAGAATACGCGCGGGTCGCACAAAGAAGACACCAGATCGCACAAGATTGTGAATTATCGATCCTTACGTAAGAAGGCACTACTCAATAATTTTCACAAGAGTTACTCGCTCAATATTTTATTTTATCGATTCAATAATTGTCGCATTGATATTTTATATTATCATTGTTCAATAATTGTCAACGCATTATTATTCCATTATCGATCAATAATTCATATTATTTGAATAATATTATTAGAAAGATTATTGGCAATGTCTAGAAAGTTCTCACAAGGAGAGGTTTCGTCACCTAATCAAGGCTACCAAGAAGGAGAAATCCTTATCTGAAAGCCCCTCTTCCCGGAACTACCTGGTCATTATAATTCAGGATTCTCGTAATATTATTTGTGAATAATTAATTATTGATTCATATGATAAAGAAATATTTATTTTATGTGGATATAAATGATGGATTTATTTATGTGGTTATAAATGAAGAAATTATTGTTGAGGTGTTTTATCAAGATTTTACCGTGATTGGAGGTATTAAAAATTAAATCGTGGGGTTTTCAGATATATCATGGGTTATAATTTTTAATCCGACCGTTGGATTGTGGTAATTTTTGGGTATGTTATACATACATAAGTCGAGTATATGTCCACAAATTTTGAACCGTTAAAATGCACTAATGATTTGTTGTGAATTTTAAGAGGTGCTTGATTCAAAATTAGGTTTATAATTGATTTTGGTGGAAAAATCTAGAATTGAGTGGGCCCCACTTGTGGTTGGTGAAGAAATGTGCTGAATTTTATTTCAAATGTGGTGGGTGGCAACAAGTAGCAGTAAAGCCATCGTAAAAAGTCAAGTCCGCTTCTACGGCTAACATTTTCCTATAAACAGAGGGCTGTTAGAATTGAAAATCACACCGTAAACAAAGTTTTTCTTCTCTCTATATTATCGAGCGATTTTGTGAGTATTTAGATACTTTGAGAGTTCATTGCTCAAGATAAGTTTCATTCAAAGATCACTTCCGACCTTTCCTTCCTTCCAAGTAATCGATTCTTCGAGGTAAGTGGATATTATTTTTTTCAGAATGATATTATTTCTTCAATATCATTACGCTGAAATGTCGATCCAAGTTTTTATCAAATTTGGAACTTTTTCATGTCGGGGTTACTTATTCATGAGTTACTATTCACGAAGTTACTATTCATGAAAGTTACTATTCACGAAGTTACTATTCACGAAAGTACTATTCATTAAACGCGAAGATGTTTTTTGTGGAATTTCTATCTTTGGAATTTCTATGATTATTTTGTGATCTTGAGTTACTATTCACGATACTTCAAGACTATTCACGATACCAAGACTATTCACGATATACTCAAGACTATTCACCAAAAAATAAAATTTCTTCTTTTCGTTCAAAATATCTATTTTGGATACTAGCTTTGATCAGATCCATGTTTTGATCATTCTCGAATTTTACACCACTACGATTATTTTTGAGGTATCATTTGGACATGGATAAAACAAAGTACTAATCATTAATCCTTAATCCTTGTCATTTTGTTTCACCGGATTCGCTCTTTAAAAATATTTTTCATCATCCTCGCCTTAAATGATGATATTATTGAATATCTTCGCCCAGTAGCAAAAGATGAATGATTTTCAAGAATATCTTTGGCCTCAGAAGTGAAAAAGATGAACAGTGTTTAAATGAATACGACTAATCGATGAATATCTTCGGCCTCAGAAAAGATGAACAGTGTTGAGATTTAATACGACCGATCGATGAATATCTTCGCCTCAGAAGTAAAAGATGAATGTTTGATTTGAGATGAATATCGATTGATGTTACAGGATAAAATATTGATGATGGATCGTTAAATTCATAGATTATAGTAGATTTCATTCTCTACGTAACTCTTCTATGAATTATTATTTCACGCTAATATTGATCCTAAAACTTGTTGCCTATCAGATTCTATTAAATTTTTCCTCGTCAAGACTAACGATAATTTGTCAGATATTATCTTAGTCATAATATTCTTTATCGAAGCTAGTTGAGCTCACCCTTTTCCTTTTTGTTCCATTCTTCTCGTGAGGCTAGAATATAAGAAAGTACGAAGCCTGGTAATGGAATGAAGGTTTTAGAAAGGATTGTTTAGTAGTCCTCACCATTTTTGTAAAATAATGTATCAATAAATGTGATGAGGATTTATTTGAGTATAAATATTGTCTGTAAGATAATATTTGTATTTAAACTCACGCTTTTATCGTTGTAATAATAAAGTTGTAGTTGTTTTCGCACTCATGTATCGACAACTCGTAATGGGTGATGTATACCTATTTTGGGGGCGCCACAGCTGGTATCGTAGCTAGGATACGATCTCCATGAGATCTGGGAATGTAACTCAGAGGGAGAGACGAGTAAATCCTTCGCCAAGGTGTCCTACCTAAGCTTATTTGTTAGTTGGTCAAGATATAGGGATATTATGTGATATATCGATTTCTTAATTAACCCTTATTTTTATGACAAGATTCGAGAATGTCGATCGAGAATATTAACAAAGGAGTAAATGAGACCGTGGAGATGCTCAGACTTTACCAACGAGGAGAACGCAACAGTCGGGCAATGTTCCTCCCGTGAACAACACCACGGAGCAGATGATGAACGAGGGATGTTTAGAAGTTTTTTTTTAGCTTCATGCAAAATCGCACGAGTGGAGACTCGTGTTCAAAATACAGAGGAAATGATAGAATTACAAGTTGTCACAAATGCAAGCAGCTTCAAAGAGTCAGACCACTGTAATTTAAGGGAAAGCCGATCCGATCACGGCGGAAACACGGGTCAAGCAAATTACCAAGATATTCGATGTCTTGGGATGCACGGAGAACAGAGGTTCCATTCGCCACCTTTATGTTCCGTGCATGCAGGCAGATCATCGGTGGGAGTCTCTGAAGCGCACTCCATCCACCGCACTCAAAGATGTCTTGGGAGACGCTTTCAGAGACTATTTAATGACAAATACTTTCCGAAAGTGTTCGCTATATGAAGGAAGTGGAGTTCATCGATTAGAGCAAAACAACACGATTTGTCTCAAAGACGAGGCAAAGTTTGCAGAGTTATCCGTGCTCAGACCTCATTTGGTGGAGAATGAGGAACGATGACGCGGATGTTTCTTAGAGGTTTGAAACCCCAAGATACATCAAGATCTCATTTCTCATAAACTTTCTTTATTCAGATGTTGTAAATGTGGCTCAATTATTAGAGCGAGATAACGAGTACTACCAACCGAGGGACCATAACCGTGGATCGCACTCGTAGATAGCAGCCAATGTAATAATGATAACTCATGAGAAAGAAATGACGGACAGTAAATGGTAACCACCGTGGTAATCATGGTCATGAAATGTAAGAAGCGAGTCAGAGGAGATTTTAAAAGAGGAGATTTAACAACGACTATGTGAAGAAGACGACAAAGGTTTAAGAAGAATCGGTTCTGGTGGAGGAGATCGACCACGGCCATATGCTACAAATGCGAAAAGAGGGACATATCGCCCAAACCGCCCACAACAGCTCAAGGTATGCTATAGTTGTGGAAAGGAAGGACATATCGCCGAGATCAGACGCAGAATAAACCTAGTTCAATGGGGACGGTGACTCAAAAGATCGTCCCTGTAAAAGTCAAAGTCAACGATTCCGGAAGAGCGCTTTGTTGCGATCGGGTCATAATGCGAGGAACCCAAACGAGGTGATCACGGGTAAGCTATTTATAAATTCTTGCTAAGTTTATACCTTACTTGATACCGGCATACCCATTCATTTATCTCTCTCCGCATGTGCTCAACGCTTAAACTCGACCGAGAAATTAGATTTGATCTATCTCGTGGAAACTCCGCTAGAGAAACTTTCATCACATCCATCGCTTATAAATCTTGTTTGATTCAAGTTGGCACCATTACCTTACACCGCCGACCTTTATCTCTTTAAAGATACTTGCTTTTGATGTGATTTTGTGGATTGATCGTTAACTACTCATCATGCCAAAATTGATTATTTTCGTAAGGTGTTAGTTTTCATATTCCTAACCAACCCGTTGTATTTAATTCAAGCAACTAAACCATTAAAATCAATCATCATCATATCTAATCATAAAGCTATTCGCTTATCGAAAAACGGATGTCAAGCTTTCTTAGCCCATGTTATGGATTTGAATAAAGACACGCCAAATTTGAATAATATTCCGTTGTTATCGACTTTCCCGACGATTTTTCAAGAACTTCCTTGCCTACCCCGTAACGTGAAGTCAATTCTTTATCGATCTTGAACCCGCACAAAGCCCATTTCTAAAACCCCATATCGAATGGCTCCTATGAACTTCAGAGTTAAAGGTCCAACTACGTGAATTGTTGGACATCGGTTTCATCTCGCCCCAAGACATCTCCTCGGGGTGCCCCTGCTTTATTTGTAAAGAAGAAAGACGGAGTATGCGATTTCAGATTGACTATCGGAATCGAACCATGTCACCATCAAGAATAGTATCCCTCACCTCAGATTGATGACTTGTTTGACCAACCGTGTAAGGGCACAATTCTTTTCAAAATCGATCTTCGCTCGGATATCATCACCAAGATTAGAATCGAGGATATTCCAAAGACCGCTTCGTAACTCCCCAGATGGGCATTATGAATTCTTAGTCATGTCTTTTCTGACTAACTAATGCTCCTCGCGGCTTTCATGGATACGATGAACCGAGTATTCAAGGAATATTCGATCTGGCTTCGTTGTTCAGTTTTTATTGATGACATCCTTATATATTCCAAAAGTCGTGGAAGATCATGAGCACCATTTGAAGTCGGTACTCCAAAGGCTTCGTGAAAACCAACTATATGCCAAATTCAAGAAATGCGAGTTCGCTCGAGGAAGTAGCATTTTGGGCACGTGGTGTCAAACATGGAGTATCCGCTGATCCGGCCAAGATGAAGCAATACAAAGTTGGGAGCAACCAAGTTCATGGATCAAGACGAGCTTTTTGGGCTTAACGGTTATTATCGGAGATTCGTGGAAGGGTTTTCTAATCGCTACTCCATTAACTCGCCTAACTCCTAAGGATACAAAATTCGCTTCGAATGAAGAACGCGAGAAAAGTTTCCAAGAGCTTAAGAGAGACTTATTTCTAAGACTGTTTCTAACAATACCATCCGGTTCGGATGGATTTGTTATCTACAACCGATGCTTCGTGCAAAGGGTTAGGATGTGTTCTCACGCAACGTGGGAAAGTCATAGCCTATGCCTCATGACAACTTAAAGAGTATGAGAGGAATTATCCTACTCATGATCTAGAGTCAAGCAAAAGCATGTTGTTGCGCTTAAAGATATGGAGGCACTATCTATATGGGGAGAAAGTGGAGATATATTCGCATCATAAAAGCCTTAAATATTTCTTCACTAAAAAGAACTCAAACGCGGCAATGACGCTGGCTCGAGCTATTGAAAAGACTAACGATTACACTATTCAATACCATCCCGTAAAGTTTAACGTGGTAGCCGACGCATCGAAAGTAGAAGATCATACGCGGAACGAAAGCGATGATGTCAAGTATACGACAGAGCCAACTTTAATAGAAAAGTTAAGGTCGCTTCAAGCCACCCGAATCTTGAGCCGATGCGCATGTAAGAAGAAAGTACAAGAAGGAGCTATTCCTAAGTTTTAGAATCGATGAAGAAGGAATACTTCGAGTCCACTCTAGACTTTCAGGTTCCTAACGACTGATTTGAAGAACAAGATTACGATGGAGGCACACAATACACCATTTGCAATCCATCCTCGAAGTACTAAATGTATCGTGATCTTCTACATACATTTTGGTGGAACAATACGAAGAGAGAGATTGCAAAGTTTATCTCAATGTGTTTAACTTGTCAACGTAAAGGTGAGCATCTAGTACCTAAGGGTCCGCTGCAGAACCACTTGAGATTCTGAATGGAAGTGGGAACACATTACCATGGATTTCGTTACGGGTCTTCCTACGGCTTCTCAAGGCATCAATGCTATTTGGGTTATTGTTGATAGATTAACCAAGTCCGCTTTCATTTCGCCGACACGGAGACTTATTCACTGAACGCCTTGCACAGATGACGTAAATGAGATTGTGAGGTCAGCATGGCATGCTCAGATCCATAGTTTCGGATCGTGACCCAAGATTCACTTCAAGATTTTGGGTTAGCTTGCAAAAAGCTACGGGCACGGATTTGCGATTTAGTTCTAAGATACCATCCCCAAACCAGGACGGACAATCGAGAGGACTATTCAAACTTCAAGATTTATTAAGACTGTGGTCCTAGACTTCAAGGGGCATTGATAAGTATTTACCATTGGTGGAATTCTCCTACAACAACAAAGCTTATCGTGCAAGTATAGTGTGGCTCCATTCAAGCATTATATGGATTTAAAATGTCGCTCTCCAATATGTTGGGACGAAAGGTGGGTGAAGCAACATTGTTGGGACCCGAAGTTAAGACGTATTATCACCGAAAAGATCCAAATGATTCGACAACGATACAAACTACCAAGATCGATAAAAGAGTTATGCGGATCTTCATCGAAAGGACGGAATTTAATGTAGGGATCATGATTGTCATGAAGTCGCTTCCATGGAAGTGGAGTTACAAGATTGGGAAAGAGAGGAAAGCTCAATCCACGCATTTATCGGGTCCATTTCAAATTCTCGACCGAGTAGGAAATGTAGCCTATAGACTTGCAAGCATTCTCCGAAGTATGCCTCGTGTTCATAATGTGTTTCACATATCCGCATTTCAGAATATGTGAAAGACCCAACCACGTTATCGAAGAACCTGACGAGATACCAAGACTTAACGTATGTAGGAGGTACTCATCAAGATCTTGGATAGAAGGAGTATATGTCCCACGCCAAGAAAGGTCATACCACAAGTTAAAGTTTTGTGGAGGAATCATGCTATAGAGGAAATGACCCGAATTGAAACTAAATGAAAGCGTAGGTATCCTCACCTTTTTTCAAACACTGTATACGCACGCCAATTTCGAGGACGAAATTTCAAGAAGGGAGGTCAGAAGACCTCAAATTTTTTTAAATAAAAAGGAATTTCCTTTATTTATTATTTTGAAATAAGAAGGGTTGATTTGATTAATGTGGATAGTTAAGGGTTAAATACGCAAATATTTCAAAATAAGCAAGTGGTTATAAAATATTCATTTTGTTTGGGAATATTCGTTTGGTCGTGGAATATTCGATCGTTGGGAATATTCGCATTTACTGCCAAAATGTGTGTGGGCCCCATAACTAAAAAAGTTTATTGGATGAAGAAAAACGACAAATATAAGTTGGTTAAAAATAACTACAGACAGAAGTTGTTACAAGTAAGATCATTGAATACCTTATGGTTAAAATACAAGAATACGCTGGTCGCACAACAAAGAACATTACCAGATTGCACAAAGATTGTTGAATTATCGATCCTTACGTAGCAAGGCACTACTCAATAATTTTACAAAGAATTATCGCTCAATATTTTATTTTATCGATTCAATAATTGTCATATTGATATTTTATATTATCATTGCTTCAATAATTGTCACCGCATTAGTATTTCCATTATCGATCAATAATTCATATTATTTGAATAATATTATTAGATAAAGATTATTGGCAATGTCTAGAAAGTTTCACAAGGAGAGGTTTGGTCACCTAATCAAGCGCTACCAAGAAGGAGAAATCTTATCTGAAAGCCCCTCTTTCCGGAAACTACCGTCATTATAATTGTGATTCTCAGAATATTATTTGTGAATAATTAATTATTGATTCATATGATAAAGAAATATTTATTTTATGTGGATATAAATGATGGATTTTTTTTGTGGTTATAAATGAAGAAATTATTGTTGAGGTGTTTTATCAAGATTTTACCGTGATTGGAGGTATTAAAAATTAAATCGTGGTTTTTTAGATATATCATGGGTTATAATTTTTAATCCGACCGTTGGATTGTGGTAATTTTGGGTATGTTATACATACATAAGTTGAGTATATGTCCACAAATTTTGAACCGTTAAAATGCATTAATGATTTGTTGTGAATTTTAAGAGGTGTCTGATTCAAAATTAGGTTTATAATTGATTTTGGTGGAAAATTCTAGAATTGAGTGGGCCCCACTTGTGGTTGGTGAAGAAATGTGCTGAATTTTATTTCAAAATGGTGGGTGGCAATAAAGTGTAAAGCCATCGTAAAGAAGTGTCAAGTCCGCTTTCACGGCTAACATTTTCCTATAAATAGAGGGCTAAGTTAGAATTGAAAATCACACCGTAAACAAAGTTTCTCTCTTCTCTATATTATTGAGCGATTTTGTGAGTATATTTAGATACTTTGAGAGTTTTGCTCAAGATAAGTTTCATTCAAGATCACTTCCGACCTTTCCTTCCAAGCATCGATTCTTCGAGGTAAGTGGATATTATTTTTTTCAGAATGATATTATTTCTTCAATATCATTACGTTGAAATGTTGATCCGAAGTTTTTATCAAATTTGGAACTTTTTCATGCTCTGGGGTTACTATTCATGAGTTACTATTCACGAAGTTACTATTCACGAGTTACTATTCACGAAAGTTACTATTCATTATTCATGAAACGTGAAGATGTTTTTTTTGTGGAATTTCTATCTTTTGGTGTCGGATTTACTATTCACGATATTTATTATTCACGATACTGACTATTCACGATACTAAGACTATTCACGATACTATGACTATTCACCAAAAATAAATTTTTCTTTTTTGTCCAAAACATCTATTTTGGATACTAGCTTTGATCAGATCCATGTTTTGATCATTCTCAATTTTACACCACTACGATTATTTTTGAGGTATTGTTGGACATGGATAAAACAAAGTACTAATCATTAATCCTTAATCCTTGTCATTTTGTTTCACCGATTCGCTTTCTTTTAAAATATTTTTCATCATCCTCGCCTTAAATGATGATATTATTGAATATCTTCGCCCAGTAGGCAAAGATGAATGATTTCTCAAGAATATCTTTGGCCTCAGAAGCAAAAGATGAATGTGTTTAAATGAATACGACTAATCGATGAATATCTTTGGCCCAGAGTGCAAAGATGAACAGTGTTGAGATTTAATACGATCGATCGATGAATATCTTTCGCCAGAAAGCAAAGATGAATGTTTGATTTGAGATGAATATCGATTGATGTTATAGGATAAAATATTGATGATGGATCGTTAAATTCATAGATTATAGTAGATTTCATTCTCTACGTAACTCTTCTATGAATTATTATTTCATCACGCGAATATTGATCCAAACTTGTTGTCTATCAGATTCTATTAAATTTTTCCTCGTCAAGACTAACGATAATTTGTCAGATATTATCTTAGTCATAATATTCTTTATCGAAGCTAGTTGAGCTCACCCTTTTCCTTTTTGTTCCATTCTTCTCGTGGAGGCTAGAATATAAATGAAAGATTTAGCTGGGGTATGGAATGAAGGTTTTAGAAAGGATTGTTTAGTAGTCCTCACCATTTTGTAAAATAATGTATCAATAAATGTGATGAGGATTTATTTGAGTATAAATATTGTCTGTAAGATAATATTTGTATTTAAACTCACGCAGCCTCATTGTAATAATAAAGTTGTAGTTGCTTCGCATCATGTAATGAAACTCGTGAATGGGTGATGTATACCTATTTTGGGGCGCTACAATAAGTCTCCCGATTCAAGCAAGAAATGAGCAGATTTGGTTAATCTATCAACAATAACCCAAATAAAGATTGATGCCTCGAGAAACCGTAGGAAGACCCGTGAATCTAAATCTATGGTAATGTGTTCCACTTCCATTCCAGGAATCTCAAGTGGTTGCAACGGACCCTTAGGTACTAGATGCTCCGCCTTTACACGCTAAGCAAGTTAAACACATCGAGATAAACTTTGCAATCTCTCTCTTCATATTATTCCACCAAAATGTATGTCAAGATCACGATACATTTTAGTACTTCCAGGATGGATTGCAAATGGTGTATTGTGTGCCTCCATCATAATCTTGTACCTCAAATCGAGTCGTTAGAACACAAAGTCAGAGTGGACTCAAGTATTCCTTCTTCATCAATTCTCGCCCTAATAGCTCCTTTCAGACTTTCCTCTTCATACGATCACTCCTGCCCAGGGTTTGGCTCGCAGCCTTTTAACTAAAGTCGATTATACTCAGATATCATCAATGGGTACCTAGAGTTTTCATCTCCATCTCTATTATTTGTAAATTATACTGAAATTAGTCTTTCGATAATATCGCACTCAGATTTCAGTATACGATCTTCTACTCAACACGCCACCTACCACGCTCGCTTTTCCAGATGGGTACGGTCGTAACACGCTCGAAATGAGTCTCCTCTCGAGTTCTTCAAGCTCTTCCCACATTCCTCGCTTCCATTCGAATTTTGTATCTCTACGAAGTCACCACGATAATGGAATAAAGCGATTCGAGAATATCCTTCAACGAATCTCCGATAATAACCAACTAAGCCTGTAAAGCTACGATTTCGACATCGACTTAGGTTGCTCTCAATCGCGACTCATATCCCAATCTTGGATAAGACGTCACAATGACACCTATCGCTTTACTATCGCATCTAATACGACGCCCCCTATAGAGAGTTCGCCAGTGAATTCCACAAAGGAAGTCACAAGATAAAGGCTCAGTACCAAATTTATAGTTGAATTTTTAACTCAAGTTCAAACAGAGCCATTCGACATGAGATTTTAGAAATGAGTTTTGTAACGGGTTCAAAGTCGATACAAAATTTAATATCGTGCTTTGGGAGTAAAGAAATTCTTCAGAAATACATCAGAAAAATCAATAACAACAGAATATTATTCAAATCGACGTGTCTTTATTCAAATCCATAACATGGATTAAGAAAACTTGACATCCGTAATAAACGAATGACTTCATGGCTCGATATGAAAATGTTTGATTACAATGGTTTGATTGCTTGAATTCAATAATGTTTGTTTAGAATACGAAAACTAACAACCTTACAAAAGCAATCAATTTGGTATGATGAGTAGTTAACCTTAAAATCACATCAAAAGCAAATATCTCTATAAGAATAAGGTTAACAGTAATGTGATAGTGCCAACTCGAATCAAGCAAGATTTCTAAACAACGGATGTAACGAAAGTTTCTCCTAACGGAGTCTCCATAAATAAAGTCAAAGTCTAATTTCTCCGTAGTCAAGTTTAAACGTTGAGTAAAGCAAAAGAGAGATAAAAGAATGGGTAGAACCGATATCTAGTAAGGTATAAACTTCGCAAGAATTTATAATTAACTAACCCGTGCTAATTTCGTTAGGTTCCTCGTGATTTTGAATTTGGCCACGACAAACGCCTTCCAGAATCGCTGACTTTCGACTTTTCTCGACATCCTTTCGAGTCACCATTCCCGCTGGATCGGTTTCGATATCGCATAATCTCGAGCGATATGTCCTTCCTTTCCACAATTATAGCATACCTTAAATCGTTGTAGGGCAGCTTAGCCGATATGTCCCTCTTTCCCGCATTTGTAACATACGCATCGATGGTCTTTCTCCTCCTCGAACCAGCCATATCGGGCGCCGACGCCTTCACATGGTCGTTGTTGAATCTCCTTTTAAAATCTCCTCCCGACTCTCTTCTTCTATTTTCACGGCCACGATTACCACCAGAGTGGTTACCGCTTCATTCGTATTCTTCTTTCTCCACCGGGTTATCGTTATTCGACGATCGCCTATCTTCTAGTAAAATCTCGGTTATGGTCCCCGGTTGAACGCATGCTTCGTTATCTCGCTTCTAACAATCGAGCCTCGTTGACAACATCCGAATAGAGAGAAAATTTATGAGAAATGAGATAATGACGACGCCGTGTTTCAAACCTCTCATAAACATCCGCTGCATACGCTCCTCATTCTCCACCAAATGAGGTGCAAACTCGATAACTCGCGAACTTCTTCGCCGCATCGACACCGCCATGTTATTCGCCCAAGCCTAATAAACTCCACTTCCTTCATACGATTTAATACTTTCGTGGAAGTACTTGTCATCGAACTGCTTTCAAACGCTCCCATGCGATACCTTTGGGCATTTGGACGGGTACGCCTCACGATTCCCACCAAGAATCGCCGCCACGGAACATAAAGGTAGCGAATGGAACCTTCATTTCTCCCATCATCAAGACATCGAATATCTTGGTAATTTGTTTGACCCATGTTTCCGCCACGATCGGATCGGCTTTCCCTTAAATTTCGTGGTCCCCAACTTTGAACTTCTTGCCGTGACGTGACCAACGTGAATCGCTTATCATCTCCTCCTCGTATTTTGAACACGAAGTTTCCTCGTCGATTTTTGCATGAACCGCAAAAAGCTTCTAAACATCCCCTCGCTCATCATCTCGCCAATGGTGTTATTCACGGGAGAGTACATCACATTGTCGCTGACTTCTCCTCGTTATTAAGTACAGCATCTCCACGGTCTCATTTACTCCATCGTTAATATTCTCAACGACATTCTCAAATCACATGCCATAAAACAAGGGTTAATTAAGAAATCAATCACATAATATCCCTATATCCTCAATTAACTAACAAATAAGCTTAGGTAGACACATTAGCCAAGGTTTTACTCTGCTCTCCCTCCTAGTTCTATTCCCCGATCTCCGCCTGTAGATCATATCCCTAAGCTCGATACCAACCGTGAACTCATGTCCCAAACCGCGACGACACTCCTGATGGTACTTCCCGGTTTACCCACAACAGAATCCAAGGCCCCCACGGAGAGTCCGGCTTCAGTGCATCCCCATCAACAGAAGTCACCAAATGAGACTGGGGCTCTTTTACTTATAAATTGATAATTAATCGTGGACGCCCCAAAATAGGTATACACAACACCCATTCTACGAATTAAGCCAAATACATGGTACAAGAAGAAAACCACAACTTCAATAATACAAATGTCGTGAAATACGACAATATATATCATGAGTTTAAATATGAATATTGCCATCTGCATAATATCCACACGCAAATAAATCCTCATCATAATTATTGATACATTATTTTACAAAATGGTGAGGACTACTAAACAATTCTCTCTAGAACTTTCATTCCATACCCCGACTAAGACTTTCATTCTCGCCTCCCGAGAAGAAAAATGGAACAACAAGGAAAAGGGTGAGCTCAACTAGCCCAAAGAAGAATACTATGACTAAGATAATATACAACAAATTATCGTTAGTCTCCAACAGGAAAAATCGATAGAATACAATAGACAACAAGTTTTAGATCAATATTCGCAATGAAATAATAATTCATAGAAGAGTTACGTAGAGAATGAAATCTACTATAATCTATGAATTTAATGATCCATCATCAATATTTTATCCCAGTAACATCAATCAATATTCATCTCAAATCAAATATTCATCTTTGCACTACTGTGCCAAAGATATTCATCAATGTTCGGTCATGTTCATCTCAACACTGCTCATCTTTGTACTAAAGGCCAAAGATATTCATCGATGGCCATTCATTTAAACACTCATTCATCTCGTGCACTCAAAGCCAAAGATATTCTTCGTAAATCATTCATCTTTGCACTACTGCCAAAGATATTCAATAATATCATCATTTAAGACCGAGGATGATGAAAAATATTTTAAAGAAACGAATCCAAAGGAAACAAAATGACAAGGATTAAGGATTAAGGATTCAGACTTTGTTTTATCCATGTCCAACAATACCCCAAAAATAATCATAGTGGTGTAAAATTCAAGAATGATCAAAAACACGGATACAATCAAAGCTAGTATCCGTATTAGATATTTTAGATTTAAAAGAAAAATTTCATTTTTCTATTGAATAGTCTTGCGTATTCGTGAATAGTCAGATAACGTGAATAAGATCGATATACGTGAATAGAATCTCGACACCAAAGATAAAAATTCCACAAAAAAACATTTTCACGCCTACATGAATAGTACTCGTGAATAAACTTCGTGAATAGTAACTCATGAATAGTAACTCGTGAATAGTAACTCATGAATAGTAATCCCGATATGAAAAAGTTCCAAATTTGATAAAACTTCAAATCAACATTTCAAAGATAATGATATTGAAGAAATAATATCATTACGAAAAAATAATATCCCTTACCTCAAAAATTCTTGGAAGGAAAGGATATTCAAAGCTATAATCTTTGAATGAAACTTTGTATCAACAAAGAACTCTCAAAGTATCTAAATACTCACAAAATACGCTCAATAATATAGAGAGAAAGAGAAAGCTTTGTTTTACGGTGTGATTTTCAATTCTAACCAAATTTCTATTTATAGAAAATGTTAAAATTAGCCGTGAAAGTGACTTGACTGCCATTGATGGCTTTACTCGCTACTTTTTGCCACCCACCACATTTGAAATAAAATTCAGCACATTTCTTCACCAACCACAAGTGGGGCCCACTCAATTCTTCTATCAATTATAAATTTTTTTATTAAACACCAAAATCAATTATATATAAATAATCCAACTATTTGATTAAAAAATCGCAAATATATATCAAACCTCTTAAAAAGGAACTAATATACAAATCAAAATTCGATAAACATACTCAATAATTTTTAACGGTTCAAAATTTGTATAAAATAAATATATTATCTTATGTATATGCAAAAAATTACCACAACATCAATTAATTAATATATCTCCAAAAGTCCATCATTATCACAAATAAATCGATATAAAACACCTCAACAATAATTCCTTAAAATATAATAACAACAACATAAATAAATTCATCATTTATATTCATATAAAATAAATATTTCTTATGCAATATGAATCGCAACCATAATTAATTATTCCACCAAATAAATTTCATCCAATCGTCCATGGGTCCCACATGGTCGCATTCCTCAGCATTTAATATTCCCTTGATAAAGAATACACCAAACGAATATTCCTTCGACAAAAATGAATATTTCAAAATTTTTCCAAAATTTTTTTAAATAAAAAGGAAATTTTTATTTATTATTTTGAAATAGTAAGGGTTGATTTGATTAATGTGGATAGTATAAAAGGGTTAAATGCGCAAATATTTCAAAATAAAAGTGGTTATAAAATATTCATTTTTTAAATTTTGTGAATATTCGTTGTCGTGGAATATTCGTATCGTTTGGAATATTTCGCTTTGGTTTTATTGGGAACGACGCAGCCCATGTGTGGGCCCCATAACGAAAAAAGTTACATGGATGAAGAAAATGACAAATATAAGTCAAGTTAAAAATAATCTGCCAGTAGTTGTTACCAAGTAAGACCGTTGAATACCCTAGTGGTTAAAATACAAGAATACGCGCGTGGGTCGCACAAAGAAGACACCAGATCGCATGATTTCAATTATCGATCCTTACGTAAGAAGGCACTACTCAATAATTTTACAAGAGTTACCGCTCAATATTTTATTTTATTGATTCAATAATTGTCATATTGATATTTTATATTATCGTTGTTCAATAATTGTCATCGCGACATTATCTCCATTATCGATCAATAATTCATATTATTTAAATAATATTATTAGATAGCATTATTGGCAATGTCTAGAAAGTTCTCAAGGAGAGGTTTGGTCACCTAATTGCGCCCAAAGAAGGAGAAATCCTTATCTGAAAGCCCCTCTTCCTCGAACTACCGTCATTATAATTGCGGATTCTCAGAATATTATTTGTGAATAATTAATTATTGATTCATATGATAAAGAAATATTTATTTTATGTGGATATAAATGATGGATTTATTTATGTGGTTATAAATGAAGAAATTATTGTTGAGGTGTTTTATCAAGATTTTACCAGATCGAGGTATTAAAAATTAAATCGTGGGTTTTCAGATATATCATGGGGTTATAATTTTAATCCGACCGCTGGATTGTGGTAATTTTGGGTATGTTATACATACATAAGTTGAGTATATGTCCACAAATTTTGAACCGTTAAAAATGCAACTAATGATTCTTTCTGGACAAAAGGGCTATTTGTTATGAATTTTAAGAGGTGTCTGATTCTGGAAATTAGGGTTATAATTGATTTTGGTGGAAAATTCTAGAATTGAGTGGGCCTCACTTGTGGTTGGTGAAAAAATGTGCTGAATTTTATTTCAAATGTGGTGGGTGGCAATAGTAGCAGTAAAGCCATCAGTAGCAGTGTCAAGTCTCGCTTTTACGGGCTAACATTTTCCTATAAATAAGAGGGCTAAGTTAGAATTGAAAATCACACCGTAAACAAAGTTTTTTTCTTTTTCTCTATATTATCGAGCGATTTTGTGAGTATTTAGATACTTTGAGAGTTGTTGCTCAAAGATAAGTTTCATTCAAAGATCACTTCCGACCTTTCCTTCCAAGGCATCGATTCTTCGAGGTGTGGATATTATTTTTTCAGAATGATATTATTTCTTCAATATCATTACGTCAAATGTCGATCCAAGTTTTATCAAATTTGGAATTTTTTTCATGCTCAGTTATTATTCATGAGTTACTATTCACGAAGTTACTATTCATGAGTTACTATTTATGAGTTATTATTCACAAGTACTATTCATGAAGCGTGAAAATGTTTTTTTTTTGTAGAATTTCTATCTTTTGGTGTCTGAGTTACTATTCACGATACTAAGACTATTCACGATATTCACGATGAGACTATTCATTTAAAAATAAAATTCTTCTTTTCATTCAAAAAATATCTATTCGGATACTAACTTTGATCAGATCCATGTTTTGATCATTCTCGAATTTTACACCACTATGATTATTTTTGAGGTATTGTTGGACATGGATAAAACAAAGTACTAATCATTAATCCTTAATCCTTGTCATTTTGTTTCACCGGATTCGTTTCTTAAAAAAAATATTTTCATCATCCTCGCCTTAAATGATGATATTATTGAATATCTTTACCAGAAAGCAAAAGATGAATGATTTCAAGAATATCTTTGGCCCAGAAGCAAAGATGAACAGTGTTTAAATGAATACGATCGATCGATGAATATCTTTCGCCTTTAGTGCAAAAGATGAACAGTGTTGAGATTAATACGATCGATTGATGAATATCTTTCGCCCAGAAGGCAAAGATGAATATTTGATTCGAGATGAATATCGATTGATGTTACTGTGGATAAAATATTGATGATGGACCGTTAAATTCATAGATTATAGTAGATTTCATTCTCTACGTAACTCTTCTATGAATTATTATTTCATCGCGTAATATTGATCCAAAACTTGTCTGTCTATCAGATTCTATTAAATTTTTCCCGTCAAGACTAACGATAATTTGTTGATATTATCTTAGTCATAATATTCTTTATCGAGCTAGTTGAGCTCACCCTTTTCCTTTTTGTTCCATTCTTCTCGTGGAGGCGTAGAATATAATAGTATTTAGCCTGGGGTATGGAATGAAGGTTTTAGAAAGGATTGTTTAGTAGTCCTCACCATTTTTGTAAAATAATGTATCAATAAATGTGATGAGGATTTATTTGAGTATAAATATTGCTCTGTAAGATAATATTTGTATTTAAACTCACAGCCATCGTTGTAATAATAAAGTCAGTAGTTGCTTCGCACTCATGTATCGACAACTCGTGAATGGGTGATGTATACCTATTTTGGGGGCGCCACGCTTGGTATCGTAGCTTAGGATATGATCTCCAGCGGAGATCGGGAATAGAACCAGGGGAGAGAGATTTGTAAATCCTTCGCTAAAGTGTGTCCTACCTAAGCTTATTTGTTAGTGGGTCAAGATATAGGATATTATGTGATATATCGATTTCCTTAATTAACCCTTGTTTTATGACAAGATTTGAGAATGTCGATCGAGAATATTAACAAGATTGGAGTAAATGAGACCGTGGAGATGCCTCAGATTTACCACCAACGAGAACGAACGTGCAACAGTCGGCAATGTTCCTCCCGTGAACAACACCAACGAGCAGATGATGAACGAGGGATGTTTAGAAGCTTTTTGCAGCTCATGCAAAATCGACGAGGAGACTCGTGTTCAAAATACAGGAGGAAATGATAGCAATTCACGGGTTGTCACATGCCCAAGCAGCTTCAAAGAGTCGGGACCACCAGACTTAAGGGAAAGCCGATCCGATCATAGGCGGAAACACGGGTCAAACAAATTACCAAGATATTCGATGTCTTGGGATGCACGGAGGAACAGAAGGTTCCATTCGCCACCTTTTATGTTCCGTGGCGAAGGCAGACCATCGGTGGGAGTCTCGTGAGCGTACTCCATCCAAACCGCACTCAAAGATGTCTTGGGAGACGTTTCAGAGACTATTTAATGACAAATACTTTCCCGAAAGTGTTCGCTATATGAAGGAAGTGGAGTTCATCGATTAGAGCAAAACAACATGATTTGTCTCAAAGACGAGGCAAAGTTTGCAGAGTTATCCAGTTTGCAGACCTCATTTGGTGGAGAATGAGGAACGATGACGCGGATGTTTCTTTAGAGGTTTGAAACCCAAGATACGCCAAGATCTCATTTCTCATAAACTTTCTTTATTCAGATGTTGTAAAATGTGGCTCAATTATTAGAAGCGAGATAACGAGTACGGCCAACCGAGGACCATAACCAGGATCGTATCGAGAGATGGCGGTCAATGTAATAATGATAACTGCGGAGAAAGAAACAGACGGATAGAAATGGTAACCACTCCGGTGGTAATCATGGTTATGAAAAAATGTAAGAAGCGAAATGAGGAGATTTTAAAAGAGGAGATTTAACAACGATTATGTGAAGACGATGCAGGTCTAAGAAAGAATCGGTTCTAAGGTGGAGAGAACGACCACCCATTATATGCTACAAATGCGGAAAAGAGGGACATATCGATCAAACCGCCCACAACAGATTCAAGGTATGCTTATATAGTTGTGGAAAGGAAGGACATATCGCCGAGATGTAGCAGTAGCGAAACCTAGTTCAATGAGGGACGGTGACTCAAAAGATCGTCTCCGTAAAAGTCAAAGTCAACGATTCCGGAAGAGCGTTTGTTGTGGATCGGTCATAATGCGAGGAACCCAAACGAGGTGATCACGGTAAGCTATTTATAAATTCTTGCTAAGTTTATACCTTACTTGATACCTTAGGTTACCCATTCATTTATCTCTCCGCATGTGCTCAACGCTTAAACTTGACTCGGAGAAATTAGACTTTGACCTATCTGTGGAAACTCCGTTAGAGAAACTTTCATCACATCCATCGCTTATAAATCTTGTTTGATTCAAGTTGGCACCATTACCTTACCGCTGACCTTATCTCTTTAAAGATACTTGCTTTTGATGTGATTTTAGGGATTGATTGGTTAACTACTCATCATGCCAAAATTGATTGTTTTCGTAAGGTTGTTAGTTTTCATATTCCTAACCAACCCGTTATTTAATTCAAGCAACTAAACCATTAAAATCAATCATCATCATATCTAATCATAAAGCTATTCGCTTATTGAAAAACGGATGTCAAGCTTTCTTAGCCCATGTTATGGATTTGAATAAAGACACGCCAAATTTGAATAATATTCCTGTTGTTATCGACTTTTCCGACGATTTTCAAGAACTTCCGCCTACCCCTTAACGTGAAGTTGAATTCTTTATTGATCTTGAACCTGGCACAAAGCCCATTTCTAAAACCCCATATCGAATGGCTCCTATTGAACTTCAGAGTTAAAGGTCCAACTACAGAATTGTTGGACATCGGTTTCATCTGGCCCCTACTACATCTCCTCGGGGTGCTCCTATTTTATTTGTAAAAAAGAAAGACGGAGTATGAGACTTTGTATCGACTATCGGGGAATCGAACCATGTCACCATCAAGAATAGGTATCTCTCACCTCGCATTGATGATTTGTTTGACCGATGCAGTGAGGCACAATTCTTTTCAAAAATCGATCTTCGCTCCGGATATCATCAAATTTCAAGATTAGAATCGAGGATATTCCAAAGACCGCCTTCGTAACTCGGTAGATGGGCATTATGAATTTTTAGTCATGTCTTTCGGACTAACTAATGCTCTCGCTGGCTTTCATGGATATGATGAACCGAAAGTATTCAAGGAATATTTGGATCGATTCGTTGTTGTCTTTATTGATGACATCCTTATATATTCCAAAAGTCGTGAAGATCATGAGCACCATTTGAAGTCGGTACTCCAAAGGCTTCGTGAAAACAAACTATATGCCAAATTGAAGAAATGCGAGTTCGCTCGAGGAAGTAGCATTCCTTGGGCACGTGGTGTCAAAACATGGAGTATCCGTTGATCCGGCCAAGATTGAAGCAATACAAAGTTGGGAGCAACCAAGTTTCGGTGGGATCAAGACGTAGCTTTTTGGGCTTAATTGGTTATTATCTGAGATTCGTGGAAGGGTTTTCTAATCGCTACTCCATTAACTCAACCTAACTCTAAGGATACAAAATTCGTTTGGAGTGAAGAATGCGAGAAGAGTTTCCAAGAGCTTAAGAGAGACTTATTTCTAAGACTGCTCTAACAATACCATCCGGTTCTTGATGGATTTGTTATCTACAAACGATGCTTCGTGCAAAGGGTTAGGATGTGTTCTCATGCAACGTGGGAAAGTCATAGCTTTATGCCTCATGACAACTTAAAGAGTATGAGAGGAATTATCCTACTCATGATCTAGAGTCGGCAACAAACAAGTTTTCGCTTAAAGATATGGAGGCACTATCTATATGGGGAGAAAGTGGAGATATATTCGATCATAAAAGCCTTAAATATTTCTTCACTCAAAAAGAACTCAACACGCGGCAAATGACGTTGGCTCGAGCTATTGAAAGACTACGACCACACTATTCAATACCACCCCGGTAAAGTTTAACGTGGTAAATGACGATCGAGTAGTAGAAGATCATATGCGGAACGAAAAGCGATGATGTCAAGTATATACGACAGAGCCAACTTTAATAGAAAAAGTTAAGGTTCTTTCAAGCCACCCAATCTTGAGTTGATGCATATGAAGAAGAAAGTACAAGAAGGAGCTATTCCTAAGCTTAGAATTGATGAAGAAGGAATACTTGAGTCCACTCTAGACTTTGTGTTCCTAACGACTTACGATTTGAAGTACAAGATTATGATGGAGGCACACAATACATCATTTGCAATCCATCTTGGAAGTACTAAAATGTATCGTGATCTTCTACATACATTTGGTGGAACAATACGAAGAGAGAGATTGCAAAGTTTATCTCAATGTGTTTAACTTGTCAACGTGTAAAGGCGCGAGCATCTAGTACCTAAGGGTCCGCTGCAACCACTTGAGATTCCGGAATGGAAGTGGGAACACATTACCATGGATTCAACATTTTGGGTCTTCCTACGGTTTCTCAAGGCATCAATGCTATTTGGGTTATTGTTGATAGATTAACCAAATCGCTTCATTTCTTGCCGATATGGGAGACTTATTCCTTGAACGCCTTGCTAGTAGATGTACGTAAATGAGATTGTGAGGTTCATGGCATGCCAGATCCATAGTTTCGGATCGTGACCCAAGATTCACTTCAAGATTTTGGGTTAGTTTGCAAAAATCTGGGCACACGGATTTGCGATTTAGTTCGCATACCATCCCCAAACGGACGGGACAATCAGAGAGGACTATTCAAACTCTTCAAGATTTATTAAGACTCGTGTCCTAGACTTCAAGGCGGTTGGGATAAGTATTTACCATGGTGGAATTCTCCTACAACAACATTAGCTTATCGTGCAAGTATAGGTGTGGCTCCATTCAAGCATTATATGGACGAAAATGTCGTTCTCCAATATGTTGGGATGAGGTGGGTGAAGCAACATTGTTGGGACCCGAAGTTAAGACGTATGACTCACCGAAAAGATCCAAATGATTCGACAACGATATAAACGGCACAAGATCGACAAAAGAGTTATGCGGATCTTCATCGAAAGGACGTGGAATTTAAATGGGGATCATGTATTGTCATGAAGTTGCTCCATGGAAGGAGTTACAAGATTTGGGAAGAGAGGAAAGCTCAATCCACGCATTTATGGTCCATTTCAAATTCTCGACCGAAAGTAGGAAATGTAGTTTATAGACTATGCGTTACCTCCAAGTATGTCTCGTGTTCATAATGTGTTTCACATAATGTATTTCAGTAAATATGTGAAAGACCAACCACGTTATTGAAGTTAGAACCAGGACGAGATACCAAGACTTAACGATGAGGAGAGGTACTGCCAAGATCTTGGATAGGAAGGAGCATGTCCTACGCAAGAAAGGTCATACCACAAGTTAAAGTTTTGTGGAGGAATCATGCTTTATAGAGGAAATGACACGGAATTGGAAACGGAAATGAAAGCGAGGTATCCTCACCTTTTCAAACACCAGTATCGTCACGCCAATTTCGAGGACGAAATTTCATAAGGAGGAAGGTCAGAAGACCCTAAATTTTTTAAATAAAAAGGAATTTCCTTTATTTATTATTTTGAAATAGTAAGGGTTGATTTGATTAATGTGGTTAGTTATGGGTAAAATCGCAAATATTTCAAAATAAGAAGTTGGTTATAAAATATTCATTTTTGGGGAATATTCGTTTGGTCGTGGAATATTCAGATCGTCTTGGGAATATTCGATATTTGACAAGGTATGCAAATGTGGGCCCCATAACTGAAAGCGATTGGATGAAGAAAACGACAAATATAAGTTGGTTAAAATAACGGGCGTAGTTGTTACCAATTAAGATCGTTGGAATACCGGTGGTTAAAATACGAGAATACTGCGTGGTTGCACAAGAAGACACTTACAGATTGCACAAAGATTGTTGAATTATTGATCCTTACGTAAGAAGGCACTACTCAATAATTTCTACACAAGAGTTATCGCTCAATATTTTATTTTATTGATTCAATAATTGTTGCGTTGATATTTTATATTATTGTTGTTCAATAATTGTCATCACGCATATTATCTCCATTATCGATCAATAATTCATATTATTTAAATAATATTATTAGATAGCATTATTGGCAATGTCTAGAAAGTTCTGTCAAGGAGAGGTTTGGTCACCTAATCAAGGCCAAGAAGGAGAAATCCTTATCGGAAAGCCCCTCTTCCTCAGGAACTACCTGGTTGTCATAATTGTGATTCTCGTAATATTATTTGTGAATAATTAATTATTGATTCATATGATAAAGAAATATTTATTTTATGTGGATATAAATGATGGATTTATTTATGTGGTTATAAATGAAGAAATTATTGTTGAGGTGTTTTATCAAGATTTTACCAGATGGAGGTATTAAAAATTAAATCTGTGGTTTTGAGATATATCATGGGGTTATAATTTTTAATCCGACCGTTGGATTGTGGTAATTTTGGGTATGTTATACATACATAAGTTGAGTATATGTCCACAAATTTTGAACCGTTAAAAATGCACGTAATGATTTGTTATGAATTTTAAGAGGTGTCTCGATTAGGAAATTAGGGTTATAATTGATTTTGGTGGAAAATTCTAGAATTGAGTGGGCCCCACTTGTGGTTGGTGAAGAAATGTGCTGAATTTTATTTCAAATGTGGTGGGTGGCAATAGTAGCGTGTAAAGCCATCGTAGGCAGTCAAGTCCGCTTTATGGGCTAACATTTTCCTATAAATAGAGGGCTAAGTTAGAATTGAAAATCACACCGTAAACAAAGTTTTCTTTCTTTTTCTCTATATTATTGAGCGTATTTTGTGAGTATTTAGATACTTTGAGAGTCATTGCTCAAAGATAAGTTTCATTCAAAGATCACTTCCACCTTTCCTTCCAAGCAATCGATTCTTTGAGGTAAGGGATATTATTTTTTTACAGAATGATATTATTTCTTCAATATCATTATCTTGAAATGTCGATCCAAGTTTTTATCAAATTTGGAATTTTTTTCATGTCTGGGGTTACTTATTCATGAGTTCATTATTCACGAAGTTACTATTCATGAGTTACTATTCATGAAGTTACTATTCACAGTACTATTCATTAAGCGTGAAAATGTTTTTTTGTGGAATTTCTATCTTTTTGTGTGTTTGAGTTACTATTCACGATACTTCAAGACTATTCACGATATCAAGACTATTCATAGAAAAATAAAAATTCTTCTTTTCGTCCAAAATATTTATTTCGGATACTAACTTTGATTGTATCCATGTTTTGATCATTCTTGAATTTTACACTTATGATTATTTTTGAGGTATTGTTGGACATGGATAAAACAAAGTACCTAATCATTAATCCTTAATCCTTGTCATTTTGTTTCAATCGGATTCGTTTCTTTAAAATATTTTTCATCATCCTCACCTTAAATGATGATATTATTGAATATCTTTGGCCCAGTAGTAAAGATGAATGATTTCAAGAATATCTTTGGCCCTGTAGTGCAAAGATGAACAGTGTTTAAATGAATACGATAGGATCGATGAATATCTTTGGCCTTTAGTGCAAAGATGATGAGCAGTGTTGAGATGAACATGACCGATTGATGAATATCTTTGGCCTCAGAAGGTAAAGATGAATATTTGATTTGAGATGAATATTGATTGATGTTACAGGATAAAATATTGATGATGGATCGTTAAATTCATAGATTATAGTAGATTTCATTCTCTACGTAACTCTTCTATGAATTATTATTTCCACCATAATATTGATCTCAAACTTGTTGCCTATCAGATTCTATTAAATTTTTCCTCGTTGAAGACTAACGATAATTTGTTGTATATTATCTTAGTCATAATATTCTTTATCGAAAGCTAGTTGAGCTCACCCTTTTCCTTTTGTTCCATTCTTCTCGTGGAGGCGAGAATATAAGCGAAAGTATTTAGTCGGGGTATGGAATGAAGGTTTTAGAAAGGATTGTTTAGTAGTCCTCACCATTTTTGTAAAATAATGTATCAATAAATGTGATGAGGATTTATTTGAGTATAAATATTATGCAGTAAGATAATATTTGTATTTAAACTCACAGCTTTCTTGTTGTAATAATAAAGTTGTAGTTGTTTACGTGCATCATGTATCGACAACTCAGAATGGGTGATGTATACCTATTTTTGGGGCGCCACACTAACATACAACAACAAATATTTCACCGCCGCCTCGAACAAACCCAAACCTTCGTCACAAAAACCATTTCTTCTCGAATCTAGGTTCAAGTCAGTAGCGACATCGATGATCATCGGCTCGGCAATAATTCCATCATGGAACCGATGGGTGAAGGAGTGATATACCGTACTAAAGGAAGTTGAGATTTGACTATCAACTGGAATCGATTAATATTGGTCATCTGCAGTAAACATTGTCTTCGTGTGTTTCCGCCCCAAATACAAAAGAAAGTTCTAAAAGGATACCAAGATAATGCCAAGAGAATGCCAAGATAATCATCAAGAGAATGTCAAGAGAATGCCGAAGGAATCATCAAGATAATGTCAAGAGAATGCCAAGATAATACTAGAAGATAATACTCAAGAGAATGTCGAAGGAATACCAAGGAAAAAGCCATTCAAGTTTATGTTTGGCAAAAAGGAAAGAATCAACCTTGACATTGTTCTTCTCAACAATGAATGCCTTGGAAGGATATCGACAAGGTCAAAGAAGAACCGAAACGACCAAGGCCACTCATCGGGTCATCACCGATATAAATGCCGATCTGTCGAGCTAAAGGATCAAAGCATCCGTACATCGTCGAAGCTCAAGAAGAGCTCAAAGAGCTTCGCCCTTAGAGATTTGGGTCCGCCATCGATCAAGACTTTCGTAAGGAGATACTGGTGAGTAATACGTAAAATCCGCCAAGCTGAACAATAAGATCGTCCATATGTATGCCAAAGGATATGAAATCTGCCGAAGTAAAGGCAAGAAAAAGCTAAAGGCCAAGGTAGATCCATCTCTTCAGACTCTTTAGATGGTGACGATGACAAGGAAGAAACTGAAGACGACTCTCCTTATCTTTAGTCAGAACTTTCTGTAAAAATTCTAACTTGTTGTGAACAGTTAATATTTAAAATATCAACTTCATGCCTTATTACTTCTGAATGAACATTTCTTGTCAATAATTCAGTATCAATTAAATTGTATGAACTTAACTTAGGACATGAACTAGATAAGGCGTATAACAGTTAATTTATGAAATGAAGTGAACTGAATTTAATGGATAGAATTTAATGAACAATATTGAATGAACTGAACTCAACACTTGAACAAAATAAAGTAATGTATACTTATCGTTTCCGAAGTGTGAGATCGGTCATGTGTGAGGTGAATTTGGATGATCCTCCTTGCACCATCGAAATCTTGCTTACCACTCGGGGTAGAACAAGTATATAAGGACCAAGATATAAGGATCAAGATATAAGGATCAATAGTGACCATTGATTTACCACCCCGGTAAAATCAATATAGGATCATAAGGACCTGGGCTACCATCGAATGGCCAAACGAGTCCTACCATACCTCCTTACACCATAGTGACCATTGATTTACCACCACGATAAAATCAATATAGGATCATAAGGACTTGGGCTACCATCGAATGGCCAATGAGTCCTACCATACCTCCTTACACCATAGTGACCTTCGGGACCAATAGTGACTATCGACTTACCACCACCGATAAGATCAATATAGGATCAAAAGGACTCCTGGGCTACCATCGAATGGCCAAATGAGTCCTACCATACCTCCTTACACCATAGTGACCTTCGGACCAATAGTGACCATTGACTTACCACCTCGATAAGATCAATATAGGATCAAAAGGACACAGGGGCTACCATCGAATGGCCAATGAGTCCTACCATACCTCCTTACACCATAGTGACCTTGGGACCGTGGATCAATAGTGCAAAAGTGAATGTGGATGAGCCACCGGAATCATCTCTGTCTTCGACTTCGGTTCTTTCATGAATATCCCCGCCAAGTGCTTTATAGGCCAACAACTTGAAGTCAAATGATCGCCACAGATGTCTTTGTGAATTTCGAAGAACATACTCGCTCTTGGATGGAACCAAATGTTTGAGTAATGATGACGAAAAGGTCCTTCGATAAAGATTCTCATCAATGAGAACAAAGTTGACACTCTTGTAATTGGTTCTCTTCACAAAGACTCGATCCGAAGGAAAACGCCATCCGCCATCAAAGTTATAAGCATCAGTAGTGGCCAACTTCGATAATGCATCAAGAACGGAATTAATTATTGTGATCGACCCTCGATAGCTTTCAACAGATCGATGTCCAAATAGAATATCCATCTCGCATGTAATGTCCACGAGCTCGCTTCATTTCAAGAAGAACGCAACGGCTTGCACGATTCCTCGGCTTCTCTTTAACTATTATTAGCTTCGTAAAAGAATTGTCCGACCATAATGTCAACCGACTTTGGAAATATTTATCGAAGTGTTCGAATTTCCAAGAGTGCGCGGCTTATTGATCCGCTTTGGTGACGAGTCCTTCATCTTGCGGAGAAAACACTCAAGGCAGAGTACCTTTTTTGCATTCTCGGATGAATATATTCTTGAATTGCTCCCCTCATCCGTTTGTGCCATAGTCCCGAGAACCCCTAGGATGAGGTATCTCTTCTGGATGCTTAGGAATATGGGTGCATTTTGTGTCTTTGAATCAACCCGATGAAATCTTTGGGACGGGCATCTCCGAAGAAAAGTATCTATAGGCGGTGTGCCCCAAAGTGGACTCTCTGGAGTGTGATTTGGATATACTTGATGAAACTCTCCGTCGTGGTGATGAGGATACTCGAGGCAAGTATGCCTTATTCAGATTCTCGAGGTGCAAAGCTTCTGGATCGATCTCGCCTTCGCTCACGCGACCATAATCCCCGAAAATCGATAGAGGCGGGATACCTTCTTGCTAATCGGAAAATGGCATTGGGACTTCATCTACTCGCTTCGATTATCATCCCGAAGACCAATAGGGGTGATTACCTCTTCTCGGCAAACAGAAATGGGCATTGGGTCTTCATCTACTCGCTTGACCATCATCCCAAGACCATAGGAAGGATTACCCTCTTCTATTAAACAGAAAACGGTCATTGGTCTTCATCTACTCGCTTCGACCATCATCCCGAAGACCGATAGGATTAGATTACCTCTCTCGGTCCAAACAGAAATGGTCATTGGGTCTTCATCTACTCGCTTCGACCATCATCTTTATCACCGACCACTTTGGCGCCGAATTATGGGCTGGTGCCTTTTACTTGCTTTTGGCCATAATTTCGCTCTTTATCAAGAACAAAGACCAACCATCTTCTAAGCTTTAGTGGGATCTCTAACAAGAACTCCCCGATTGGTGCCATAACTTCCGATGTAGAACAACCGGAAATATTGTGATTGATAGCTCAAGAACACTAGAAAACGCCTCCTTCTTGGCGCCAATGTTAACGCCAGGATCTTCCGCCACGCCCCAATCACGTAGAAGACGCCTTATCTCCGCATAAGAAACACGATAAACACCACAAGCTTTCGACGGTTCCGTCCGCTTGGGATAGCTTCGAGCGTGAGAGTCAAGATACGTGTTCACAAGGTTAAATAATGGAGGAATATAATGCTAAAGTGTCACGAGAGAGAAATAATAATTCTCTGTGTATATGTGATTATGAATGAAGAAGTGTATTAGATGCACTTTTTTGTGAAGACTTCTCTAAGTTATACTCTCTTTCGCTCGGATTACAAATTACGGCCACCCACTATTACCCGACACACCCTCGATCCGATGGGTTCCACCGATCGCGTATATAGTTTATCCAACGCTTTTTGGTCATCGTTCCCACCGCCACGTAGGTTATAATCCCATCCACATTAATGCATGGCAGGTTCTAGTCAACCGTCATGCTTTTTTCATCATTCAAGTCAAAGATGTAGATATTTAAATATATGATGGGTCGAAATTCCATCGACGGGTCCGATACTTGAAGCGACTTAATAAAGATAATAAAGTGATTAGATCCAATAATGTCAACACCCAATAATAAAGACCCAATGGACTAACTGAATATGTAGGCCCAATCCATTCGGTCCAATAGGAGAAATATCACGACCCAACAATTATGAAAAAGGCCCATGTTTAATCAGATTACATGCCCACAACACCTTTTATTTATTTATTTTTATCTCCCCAGTCTATTGTTATTCCAAAACTGGAGCTGAGGGCCCTTCTCCTTTGTATTGTAAATAAGTGTCAAATAAATTAAACATTCGACTCACGATTTAAATATGAGCAAATTTCAAAGTTAGACAAATACAAATTACTCAGATCTTTTTAAATTATAAATTTTTATTGATATTTAGATCATATTCACTTGAAAAGTTCAGACTCAATTCGACTCTTAATCAAATCTTATTCCATAGTCGATAAGCAACTTAAATTTAAATATCTGGGTTTAGATTTGCAAGTATTAAAAAATTAAATATTAAGATTGAAACCGGTGGGAGTAAGTTGAAAGACCATGCGATTATGTAGCCCATTAAATTAAATTGTCCCACTTCTGGGAAGGAGTGCAGAGCCCATCTTGGATGACTTTTCTTCCATTTGTTTGATGATAATTTAGTCTTTAGTCAAAGTCAATTGCTCTTGTTTAGATTCACACCTATCCGTTCTTATACACATCACAGCATACGTCACAATTCACAAAATTCATCCAGTATATAGTATAGTGTGGTGTGAGAATCCTTCTATGCATTCCATCCCAGATATTGCATAGCCTAATTCTGATCAAATCCATCATGCCCGCAAATGCTGTAAAGCTTCTGGGATTTTGGGCAAGCCCAAATGTTAATCGGGTTCAAATTGCCCTCAATTTGAAGTCTGTCAGTTATGAGTTCATGGAAGAGAATCTGCGTTCCAAAAGCCAGCTCCTTCTGAAATCAAACCCTGTTCACAAGAAAGTCCCAGTTCTCATCCATGGTGATAGGCCTATCGCGGAGTCCCTTGTCATCCTCCAGTATATCGATCAGGTTTGGGCTGATGCTCCCTCCATCCTCCCCTCTGATCCCTATGATCGTGCTGTAGCTCGCTTTTGGGCCGCCTATATTGATAATAAGGTATGCTACTGTTGGTTATTATTACTATTATTTTCCGCACAAAAAAAGGACACTTTTTTTTATGGGACAAAGTTCTCAATTAATTTTTAGCGTCACAATTCAATGATCATATCCTCGATCCTTAATACTTCAGCTGAACACCAACAAATTTAGGATACACATTGAACAAAAATATATTTTTAAGGAAAATATGGAGGTACACAGACGTGTAATTTTAACGTGTAACTTTTAAAGTTAAAGTTACACGGTCTACGATCGTAGAGTAATTTTACTCTACGATCGTAGAGTATTCACCAGATAGTAGAGTCTCCACGATCGTAGAATGAATTCACAAATCGTAGAGTGACTACTCTAGTCACTCTACGACATTTTTACCTATTTTTAAACATTGTAAATTTTTGCAAATGGGAACGGAGGAGCTAAGGTATCCCAAACCGAATGTAATGTCCCGCAATAATGCACTTGTTACCCTGATTTTAAGGTTTTCTAAATGGGTTTTATGTTTTTTTTTCTTTCAATTGCCTTTATGTTGTCCTATGGTATTCATTTTAAGACTATCCAATTTATTTGGGATAAAAGGCATTGTCGAGTTGAGTTAAATTTTCTTGTGCTCTCATGTGTGTTGACAAAGTCCAAATTTTTTGCAGTGGTTTCCGATGTTGGGTGAGTTTAGAACAGCACAAGGGGAGGAGGCAAAGGCAGCAGTGAAAGAGAGAATTATTGAAGGTTTGGTGTTTTTGGAGGAAGCATTTGTGAAATGTAGCAAAGGGCGGGATTACTTTGGTGGGGATAATATTGGGTACCTTGACATTGCACTAGGAAGCCTCTTGGGGTGGCTTAGGGCAAGAGAGAGGACCCAGGATGTTAAATTTCTAGACAAAACCAAAGCCCCCGAGCTAGCTGGTTGGGCTGACAGGTTTACAATGAACCATGCTGTCAAAGATGTTCTACCAAAGACTGAGAAGCTCATTGAGTTGATTAAGATGTTTTAAGCCAAGGCTAATTAAAAATTCTTGAGAGCAACATATTTCCTGTTTTCCCTGTGATTTTGATGAGTTAGTTCACATTAATAAAATAAATATTCTGTTTTTAGTACCTTAATTTCCTTTTGTTTTCCTTGTGATCTCTATTATTACCTACTCTAGCTGATTGAGTCATCAGTTAACTTATTCCTTGTGATCTTCTCTCTTGCTTGCTCCTTGTGTATCTCGTTCTTCTTCATATTTTATTTTGGACCATGGTGTTCAATCTCAGATTCACCATAGTTAATGGAGTCACACTAGCACTTTTAGTTTTACCATAAACAGTTGATCCCATTCTTATTGTGTTTGTGTACTAAAAATAGTACTCAAATCTTCATTTCTAGACTCGAACGAACCTTGAAGCATCAGCACCAGTGGTGTCTAGTGTGGTAGAATAATACGCTGCCACGGTACAGACCCGGGTTCGTTTCCAGGCTGGTGAATTCTTTTTTGTTTATTTATTATATCCCCAAACTTTTTATTTATTTCATCCCTATACCTAAAACTTTTATTTATTACAATTTGCATACTTGGATTTTTTTACTAGCTGTGAAAGTTTAGGGACTAGAAATCATCTATTAGAACGAGAAATTAACTGAACACTTTGATTTGGAGCATCACCGGTTAAAAATCACTAAACCTCAACGGTATTCTCTCTATGTTTGTGTTTTTGTGTGTAAGAGATATGAGAGAGAGAGAGAGAGAGAGAGAGAGAGAGAGAGGTGGAGAGAGTAGTGGGGTGGAAAGAGTAGTGGAGACATCCTGCACGGCTGCATCTGTACCTGTCATTAAGGCCTACGAAAATCTGATATGTTTCTGATCTTTCTCAGATCTCCATGCATCTCATATCTTATATGTATGTGATTGTGTCTCTGTGAATACATATATATGAAGCTCCTCTCAGAAAGAACTTATTTTATGCTCACATTAACTAATGATCATATTTATCGCCTCTAAAATTATGAGATTAGTAGAAAGATTAGTATTATTATGCCAGAGCTGACTGTAAGGTTTTCAGTTAATTATTTTAATTTCATTGTGGGAAATCAGGATTAGAAGGAGTATTGTTTTGAAGATTTTTCTTTCCTTGTTTCAAGATTCAAACCACGTGTGAAACTAGAACTTAGTACTTTGGACTTTGGAGTATGTGATGCCTAAACCAGGGATAGATGGATACTAATAGGTAAGTGTCGTGTACCCAATTAAGCTCGGAACCCTTTCTTCATATTAAAGTGAAGCCAGTTATAGTGGAATCTGTATACACTCTTAAAAGTTAAACCATTCGAATGATATTATTAGTTTTGTCTCATCCCTTTACTTGATGACAACTAGGCGTATTTATTCATCACAATAACATATAGTGCGCGATCACTCATGAATCTGAACTCCACCAAAATATTCTTTTTGTGGATAATTAGGCTCTCGTTCTTGGACATAGCTAAGAGTGGTTATACATCACAGTTCACAATACCTATGTAGTGCACTTTCATATATTGTGAGTCTTAATTAACTCCATCCAAATAATTAACATACAAAAGGAAGCATATACAACTTGTAAGAGGCATGTCCCATGAATCTCAATAACAAACCCCTCCAATGAGAGAGAACTTTCATAAAGAACTCCAGCCAAATATTGCATAGTTTGGTTCTGATAATTAATCATGGCAGCAAGTGATGTGAGGCTTCTTGGTAGATGTGCAAGTCCATACGTTAATAGAGTTCAAATCGCCCTCAATGTGAAATCCATCAACTATGAGTACCTGGAGGAGAATCTCGGTTACAAAAGCTTTCTCCTCCTTAAAACAAACCCTATACACAAGAAAGTCCCTGTTCTTATCCACAATGATAAATCTATATCGGAGTCCCTTGTCATCATCCAGTACATCGATGAGGTCTGGACTAATGGTCCCTGCATTCTCCCCTCTGATCCCTATGATCGTGCCGAAGCTCGCTTTTGGGCAGCCTATATTGATCATAAGGTATAGCTCAGCTTCTTGAGTTCAAGTATCATAAGATCCAACTCCGTCATTTTGTTTCAAATTGACTGATCATATATAGCTATGTCAAGTTTAAAACTATAATCCCAAGGGGTGATGCCTTGAGGACCTTAAAGGTTCCAATCCCCACACCACACTTGGGCCAAGCTTCTTTTCTTCTTTTTTTTCCCAAAAAGAAACTAAAACTTATCATCATCACATCAATACATAGGAATTTTCATATTGCAATTAATCAGTGGGGAATAATCAAAATCCTTGCAGTGGTTTCCACAAACTACAGAGCTTAAACTGACACAAGGAAAAGAGGGAAAGTTTGCGGTGAAAGAGCGAATCATTGAAGGTTTGGTGTTCTTGGAGGAGGTTTTTGTTAAATGTAGCAAAGGTAAAGCATACTATGGTGGGGATAGTATCGGATACCTTGATATTGCTCTAGGAAGCTTCTTGGGGTGGCTGAGGGCTGTAGAGACGACGTCTGATGTGAAGTTGCTCGACAAAACCAAAACCCCGATTTTAGTGGGATGGGCTGATAGGTTTACTTTGAATCATGCAGTTAAAGATGTTCTGCCAGAGACTGAGAAAGTCATAGAGCTTCTTAAATTTTTTTTTAAGCTGTCTTCAACATTAAAAGCCCATGCGGCCATGCCTATGCTTCTGATCGGACAACGTGAATGCATTTAATTTCAATCAAGATTATCACAATTTTTGTATGTGATCTGTTTTCAGTTTTCATTTCTCTAATTATGTGCCTTGAGGCTTAGATTAAAGCTGTACTTGTAAATTCAAGAAAGAATTTCTCTGATTCTAGCAAACAATTGAATTGAATTTGCATGTAAAATAGAAATCTCAAGTTGAAATAGTAGTCATAGGGATAGGCTCATAGCTGCTGTTTGGATAAATGATGAAAAAGATTATGGAAGGAAGGAAGTGAATCAGTCTGTTTGCTAAGATCAGCTTGAGTTCGTTCTTCGCCCCGTTAGTATAGTGATTATCAGTTACGAATTGAATCCAGGAGTAGAATACACCTTATCACATGCCCATGATACAGTAATTGATTGATTAATCCATCCTCTTGTTTCTCGAGTGCTGGCAATAAAATTCCAAACTTTAGAACTTAGACCGCTGCACTATATGGTTTGTTTTTGACAGTCAAGAAACACGATCAGTTTGTTTTTGTTTGTTTATTTATTACTAGTAGTACTCTATATCACTTTGTTTTCAGTGCCCAACAGCCCATGTTCCTTGTCGTTCAAGATGCACTGTTCTCAAAACCTTATAAATAAATAATTATATTTTCTGGGGCCACTCAAAAATAATTTATTGACGTGATTGCACCCTCTCTATTTCTGACTTGCACTTGTGCTTGCTAGTTTTAAAAAGGGGAGAAAAAGAAAGGAACAAAAGAGAAATTTAGCTGTGTAATCACTATTCAGTTACTAGTTGCTTCTGTTTTTTCTTAGAAGTATGTTATTGTCAATAGAATATAGTATGAACTATTAATTAGGCCGACTAGCATGGGAAGGAATAGCCCAACATAAACATGTGTGTATTTCAACTGTGCCAATATTCAGAATAAATTAAGATAAGTAACTTTTCGTTGATTCAAATACAGCAGAATTTTTACAATCTGTGAGTTCCATGATAAACGAAATCCAGGATCCTTGAACCTTGTGATTTCAGCTAAAGGGTTTGAAGGAATCAATTCCATTCGGCCTCGGCCATGGCCATGGGATGCTCTAGTAGACAAACATATTATTCTCTAAGAACGGATATTACTATGGACAAACTTTATGTGGAAACAAAAGAAAACCCTATGTATGTTGGACTTAAAACAAATGCTCAATTGAGGGGGGAAGGAAGGTTGCCATTTTGGCAACACTTAATACCTGCTAGTCTACTGTAAGGGAAGGGGGTAAAATTATATATATGACTGATATGATTAGTCATAGGGAGAGGGAGGGGAGGGAGGGAAGGAAGGTTGCCATTTTGGCAACACTTAATACCTGCTAGTCTACTGTAAGGGGGGGGAGGGGAGGGGGGGGGGTAAAATTATATATATGACTGATATGATTAGTCATAGAAATACACGGATCCGGGATTCTGTATAAGTTGGTCGTATGATCAATCAAATCTTTGATATGTAATAACTCATATTTTTTTAAAAAAATTAAATATTAATTGATTTTATCTTATACAATTGTATTTAAATTAGAAAAGGTAAATGATTTTGTTTCCTCTTTTCTTCCTTGTTTTGTTTGAAAAATTAAATTCTTTTAGCAGATAATTAAATAACTGATTAAATTAAAATTGAGGAAGGTAATTTTTTTTATTAAAGTCTTGTGGTAAAATCATTCGGAGCGGGAAAGTACTTGGGAGATAGAGGAGTCTATTCGAGCGGAGTATCCGCATCTTTTGATAATTAAGTACATTCATTCTTTTGATTCCGGGGACGGAATCATTTTATAGGGGGAGTTAATGTAATATCCCGAAAAAAAATAATAATATTAAATTTATATTCTTAAAACATATTGTTTGGACTTTGTTATTTATTGGGTCAAACTAATCATTTAATTTATGTGGGCTAATAAATTAATAAGTGATAGATAATTTGGTAATATATTTGGGCCTTAATATTTAATTGAACTCAATTAGAAGTTCATTAGGGCAAGACCCTTTTAATTAATAAATAGTTAGACCTAATTTTATTTCACTATACAAATTAATTGAGGGGAGAGAACGGAAAGGGAGCCGCAAAGGAGAACAACTTATATTTCAGTTGTTGATTATTTTGAGGTAAGTTGCTCCTTTAATTCATGGTTGTTGTGAATGGATTGTAAATAAAAATAGTTGAGGTCAATAATAATAAGAGGGATTTCTTGTGATAATGAAAACGTAAAAGTTGTATTCTTATTTTGATAGTTATGGGTCAACATATAGAATGGTGAGAATTAATTCTATTATATATCTGGAATAAATATACAATATGGAGAATTATTAATATTATTATTATATGTGTGTATATATAAGAATGGTTTTGAATGAAGTTGACATAAAGAGTAAAAAAAAAAAAAAGTGTGGCATGGCTTAAGGTCACTGTTATGAAGCAATGGGGATGTATAGTATACATAAAGAATGAGTCTATATTATATTATATATATTATTTTTGGAACAGAAGTTAGTATGAATCTTGGTGTACTTTGTATATAACGAACATGAAGCTCATATTATTTTATAATAGTAATATTAATATTAATAATAATAATAGTAATAACAAATCATGGGAAAGGAGAAATTATTAATTATTAATTATGAATTTAATATACTGTTATTAATTTATTTATGTTAATTTGTGTAATTAGCTCGGACGGAAGAAACTTAACGAGTTATATTTGGAATATAAATTTTGGAGTATTAATAATTGATATAAAACGATGATTAATGTGACGCCCCCAAAATTAGGTATACGTCACCCATCTTGGGTCGCCACTTACATGGTACATAAATTCAAATACAAACTTAATTATACATCCGTCAGTGTATCATACGACAATACATAAACCGAGAGTTCTAATAGGAATATTGTCATTTAGACAATATCCATACTCAAGGAGTCCTCATTACATTTATTGTCACACTATTTAACAGAATAGTGAGGACTACAAATGCTATCTTCTAACCATCACTCTTTTCCCCGACTCGTCTCAAATATATATTCTCATTTCAAGAAGAAAACGGTGAAAGAAAGGGTGAGCTCAACTAGCCCAAAGAATAAATATTATAACTAAGATAATGCGAGAATAAATTATCAATAGTCTTCAACAATGTTAAAGCGATAAAATACAATAGATAACCGGTTTAGCTGCAATGGAATATCAATCCATTAAAAGAGTCAAGAGAAAATAAAGTCTACTATCTTTAGGTTTTAAAAGGTTTTCATTAATTTTTATCACTAAGACTCAGGTTTAATGAATAAACCACAATATCTAATCATCCATGTATCACGCGGCCAAGGATTTTCATCAAATTATCAATGGTCAGCGACTATACCGAATCACCCCGGTCATAATCATACCAAAACTATCCATCATCGCATTACATGTGCCACCGAGGACTTTTGTCACATCATTTATATCAAGCCATGATTATCTTGAATGATCCCCGGTCATAATCATACTAAGTTCATCTACGCACGTAAGCCCAAAAGATAACATAATATAACATGAGGATGACATAATAATTCAATAAAACAAGTTCACGAATTAATTTATTCAGAACTAATAACGTCAAATTGTCAACATGATATCGCTTTGTGAGAGTAAAATTCAAGAATGCTCGGAAAAATATTTTCATTAAAAATATTGGATGAAGCTTAAATATCAAGGATATTCCACTAAATTCATGGAGTATAGAAGTCAAAATTTTAACCAACCGAGTCTAATAATGAATGAAATAACAAAAGAAATCACCATGCATGCGGTGCTTGAATGATATGATTATTCCAATAGAATAATAAATACGTAATAATAAAAAGCGGAACCGAAGTTAGGTGTAAAACACACTGCATGACGGGATATTCCAATAGAATAATAAAAACGAGAATAATAAAGGCGGAACTGTGTACGGTGTAAAACACATGCATGGATATTCCAATAGAATAATAAAAAGAGAATAATAAAGGCGGAACCGAAGTCCTACAGAAAGCATGACAGGATGTTCCAACGGAATAATAAAATAATAGAAGAATGTCACCAAGTATGGGGATTTCAGATATACTGAGTTATTCCAATGAATAATAAAGAATGGAATAATGAAGTTCTCTTCATGAATAAAAAAAAAATAACACCCTTACGAAGTACAACAAATAATATTCCTACCTGAAGAAAGTGAATATTGGAAAAGTGAAGAAGCAAAATACTTTTCTTCTTTCTCTCTATAGTTTCTCTCTACAGAGTTTCGGTGAATTCGTAAGAAATAATGAAGGAATGAGCTTTCTATTTATAGAAAACCGAGGGTGGCTCTTGGTCTTAACGAAGGTCAAAATGACTCTTAGTAATATCAAGAGACAACTACTATTCATTGAAGGGTAATTAACCCTTGGAACAATAGAAGAGGAAAGTTAACTCTTGGTAATATTGAAGGGACAACTACTATTTCATGAAGGGGTAATTACTTATATCGACGAAGGTAAATACTATTGACAAAGGTAATTACTATTCACAAAGGTAATTACTATTCACAAAGGTAATTACTATTCACAAAGGTAATTACTATTGATTTGAAGGACTCTTAGATGATGACATATGGGCCCCCATAAAATAATCAAACTTACCACAAACGCCTCATAATGTAACTCTTTTATATACATCAAGGATTGAATAAATATTACCACAAATTATTTTATTTTTAATCAACACATATTTAATCTTTCAACAATTATTAATCATTTATAACTTGTCGTCTCACTTAATAATTTAATACTATAACATATTATCTGATGATATCTTTGTGACAATAATTGAATCAATAATATAAGAGATATGATGCAAGAATTATTGTAGCAATAATTGAGCATATTTGAGTGACTTCTCACGTAAAGCATCAATAATCAATATCGTGTGTTACTTATACAACTACGCACATCGTATTTCTTTTTACTAGGGTAGTTCAGCGGTTTGATGGTAACACCTCTGCTCCGTTATTTTTATAGAAAAATAATTTTGTTGTTTTTCTAACTACGACAATACTTAGTTGTGGGGTCCACTGATGATTGAGTAGTCGCATCTAATATTCCCGACAAAAAAGAATATTCCCTAACCAAACGAATATTTTATAACAACTTGCTTACTTTTGCAAAATTTATAAATATTACCCACAACTATAACATTATATCAAATTTATTCCATAATATTCAAAAATAATATTTATAAAAAAATTCATCTTTATTTATAAAAATTTGGGGTCTTACAACCTCCCTTCTTATGAAATTTCGCCTCGAAATTAGTAGGTACGATACACGATATGATAAAGAGGTGAGGATACCTTGAATACCTTTATCGTTAAAAATATTAAATTCATCTTCGTAATCCTACCAAAGATATTCATTAACAATTCATCTTTGCACTTCACAGTGCCAAAGATATACTGTTGTAAAACCAATAATCTTTGAGACGTAGCTTAATAGTATCACGACCACGAATTATCCATGCACTCATCGCCAAGGATATTCGTGTTTTCAATTACTGATCATGATTATACCTAGAATAATCCTTGGTCATAATCATACCAAGTCTATCAATGTACTACTGACTAAAGATGACTTTTACTACATCCATGAATTAATATTTCATTCTTTGAGACTCACTCAATAATTAATCCATATCATCGAATCATCCCCGCACTACGAGGCCAAGGATATTCATTAGTATCACGACCATTAATTATCCATGCACTACGCCAAAGATAATCGTGTATTCATTAATATTAACGATTAAATTATCCATTTACTACTACTAAAGATAATCGTGTATTCATTAGTATCACGACCACAAATTATCCATGCACTACTACCAAAGATAATCGTGTTTTCAATTACGGTTATGATTATACTAGAACAATCTCTGGTCATAATCATACCAAGTCCATCTATTCACGTAAGCCATGCGGATGACTTTCAAACAATGATATAAGCGTGAGGATAATGATATAAATAATCAATCAAATGAGATAAAGGATAAATATTAAACATTTATAATATAATTTATCCAGATTCAAGAATATCCCCATGTTATCAATCACTTAATAATCTCATAATCTAATATCATTAATATTATAACAATATTTTAATCACTTAAATTTATAAACAATTTATCTCAATTGTTAACGTTTTACCATATAATGCATTTAATCATTCAAAAAAAATGCTATACTCATAAGATATCATCACCAATTATCAAATCCCTCATCAAAAATATGCATATACTCTATATAGGATTCTCTAGCCATAAAATCCTATTTTCAACTTTTGTTACTTCACATAACATATTTAACTTATATGTTCAGAATTAAACTATTTTCATGAAAATACCAAATCAGTCCCAAAAATATTTCTTTTTCGGGATTTAGCATAATATAGTCCCATGATGAAAATATATTTTTCTCGGAATTTTTAAAATTCATTTACTATTTTTCAAAAATCATTTTCTAATTTATTCCTTAAGAAATTAGCTACCTCAAGTTTAACTCCAAAATTCCCAAATCTTGGCAGGACCTTACACATGTTAATGTGAGCCTCAGATTTAAATTTCATGGTCATCGGAGTTATAGAACTCCAGTTATAGCATTTTTCGTCAAAAAAACCTAAATATTGAAATGGTCATAACTTGTTCATTTTAAGTCGAGAATGAGCTCATTTTTGGACAGGAGGTACTTTATAACATATATTTTCATGTCCCAAAAAGGCGGAATTTTTTCACATAAATTTAGTGGCCGAAACAGCCCTTAAAGTTTCAGGCAAGAAGCGCTTTTGTAATTTGCGACTTTGGACTCTTTTGCTAAATTCAAATCCACACGAAAAATCTCAGAACCTTTCCAAATTGATTCCACTTGGATAAGCTACAAAACTCATAGATCTAACTCTAGGACTTGACCACACTCAAAAATTCAAAATATAATAGGAGATATGGTCAATTGAATTTCTTATTACGTTTTACCAAAATCGATTTTTCAAATTTTGTGATTTCTAAGAAACTTTCATGTTTTCACATAATAACCACATAACTCATCATAACACTTACTAATACTTCATATACCCATGATTTTCATTAGTCCAATGCTTTTATTATGACTTTCATCATAATTGTAAGACCAGAAATTTTTAAATAAAAGGAATTTCCTTTATTTATTATTTTGAAATAGTAAGGGTTGATTTGATTAATGTGGATAGTTAAAGGTTAAATACGCAAATATTTCAAAATAAGCAAGTGGTTATAAAATATTCATTATCGTCGGGAATATTCGTTTGGTCGTGGAATATTCAGCATCGGGGAATATTCGCAGACGACGGTAGCGACCATGTGTGGCCCCCATAACTGAAAGCGATTGGATGAAGAAAGCGACAAATATAAGTTATTTTTAAATAACTACAGAAGTAGTTATTACTGAATTATCTTGTTGGAATACCGGTGGTTAAAACACACTAATACGCCGTCAACAAGAAGAAGGCACCAGTATTGCACCAATTATTGATTCTTACGTGAAGAAGGCACTACTCAATAATGGTTACTGATGAATTATTATTCAAAGATTTTATTGAGTTAATAATTCTTTGCGTTGATATTTTATATTGTCGTTGTTTCAATAATTGTCATTACACGTATTTTTCATTATCGAAGCAATAATTCATATTATCTGAATAATATTATTAGATAATATTATTGGCAATGTCTAGAAAGTTACATACAGGAGAGGTTTGGTCACCTAATTGCGGCCAAAGAAGAAGAAATTCTTATTGGAAAGCCCCTTCTTTCCTGAACCGCACGGTTGTCAATATTGTGATTTCGTAATATTATTTGTGAATAATTAATTATTGATTTATATGATGAGGAAAATATTGATTTTATGTGGATATAGATGGAGAAAATTTTTAAAATGACAATTGTTGAAAATTAATATTTTATCTTTTTCGATAAAATAATTCATTTAAATATATTATTTTAATAATATATTAATGGTGATATTTTTACAACGAATGTGGGATATATGAGTATACTGAGGAGGAAGAGTATTTTGTTACAATAAATGTTTAAAACATGTTAAACATGCTTTGGACCCCATTTATCGATCGAAATTTGATTATAAACGTAAAATCGCTTGCTTGTGGATTTCGGTCAATTTTTATTTGGAATTTGGAAAAACTTTCTTCTGCAAAGTTGTAGAGAATTGAATTTCCTATAAAAACTCGCGAGATTTGAATTTTCTGATGAAAGGGCTATTTATTATGAATTATTGAAGTTCTGAAGCTCCGAAATAATTGATTTTTGTAAGTTTTAATTATTTATTTTATGAAAAACGTTTTTTATCATTTCTTTCTAGAAGGTTGGCATGTGGGAAATGTTGGGATCTGATTTCCAAAGAGGCGTAGGAAATTTATTAATAATAATATATTTTATTAAATTTTCTGCTTTGGTGTTCTAAGCATTTTCCTATAAATAGGTGCTTAGGTTAGAATTAAAATCACACCGTAAACTCAAGTTTTCTCTCTATATTATCGAGCGTATTCTTGTGAGTATTTTGAGTATACTTTGAGTATTGCTATACGGTGCAAGTCCAAGTCATAGCTTTATATATCCTGTTTCAAATTAAAAATCTTGATCTTTCGAGGTAAGGGATATTATTTTTTTTCGTAATGATATTATTTCTTCAATATCATTATCTTTGAAATATTGATCCAAGTTTTTATCAAATTTGGAACTTTTTCATGTAGGGGTTACTTATTCATGGGTTCTTATCCATGAGTTACTATTCACGAAGTTATTATTCATGAGTTCTTATTCACGAGTTACTATTCACGAAAGTACTATTCACGTAAGCGTGAAGATGTTTTTGTGGAATTTCTATCTTTTGGTGTCTGAGTCCTTTATTCACGATACTCAAGACTATTCACGATACTGACTATTATTTTATTCAAGAAAAATAAAATTTCTTCTTTTCGTCTAAAACATCTATTCGGATACTAACTCGATTGTATCCATGTTTTGATCATTCTTGAATTTTACACCACTATGATTATTTTTGAGGTATTTTGGACGTGGATAAAACCAAGTACGAATCCTTAATACTTAATCCTTGTCATTTTGTTTCATTGGATTCGTTTCTTTAAAAAATATTTTTATCATCCTCGGTCTTAAATGATGATATTATGGAATATCTTTGGCCCGAAAGGCAAAGATGAATGATTTTTAAGAATATCTTTTGGGCCAGTAGCGTAAAAGATGAATGATTTTTGAAGAATATCTTTGGCCGTAGTGCAAAGATGAGCAGTGTTTAAATGAACATGACCCTAATGAATGAATATTTGGCCAGTAGTGTAAAGATGAATATTTGATTCCAGATGTATATTGATTGATGTTCTGGTGGATAAAAGATAGGCGATGAACTTTTAAATTCATACATAGAAGATAGTAGTTTGCATTCTCTACTTAACTCTTCTAATGAATTATTATTTCATTGCGAATATTGATTTAAAATTTGTTGTCTATTGTATTCTATTATATTTTTTCCTGTTGAAGACTAACGATAATTTGTTGTATATTATCTTAGTCATAATATTCTTTATTGAAAGCTAGTTGAGCTCACCCTTTTCCTTTTTATTCCATTTTTCTCGTGGAGGCGAGAATATATAGCGAAAGTACTTAGTCTGGGGTATGGAATGAAGGTTTTAGAAAGGATTGTTTAGTAGTCCTCACCATTTTGTAAAATAATGTATCAATAAATGTGATGAGGATTTATTTGAGTATAGATATTGTCTAGTAAGATAATATTTGTATTCAAACTCACGCTTTTTCTTGTTGTAATAATAAAGTTGTAGTTGTTTACGCACTCATGTATTGACAACTCGAATAGTGATGTATACCTATTTTGGGGGCGTCACGGTTTGGTATCGAGCTTAGGATATGATCTCCATGAGATCGGGGAATAGAACTAGAGGGAGAGGCGAGTAAATCCTTCGCTAAGGTGTCCTACCTAAGCTTATTTGTTAGTTGGTCAAGATATAGGGATATTATGTGATATATTGATTTCCTTAATTAACCCTTGTTTTATGACAATATTTGAGAATGTCGATCGAGAATATTAACAATGGAAATGAGATCGTGGAGATGCCCTGACTCACCAACGAGGGAAAAGCGTGCAACAGTGACAATGTTCCTCCGTGAACAACACCATTGAAAGCGAGATGATGAACGAGGGATGTTTAGAAGTTTTTTGCGATTCATGCAAAATCGCATTTAGTGGAAACTCGTGTTCAAAATCTGAGGAGGAAATGATAGCAATTCACGGGTTGTCACAACCAAGCAAGCGGTTCAAAGAGTTGGGACCACCACGAATTAAGGGAAAGCCGATCCGATCATGGCGGAAAGCATGGGTCAAACAAATTACCAAGATATTCGATGTCTTGGGATGCACGGAGGAACGAAGGTTCCATTCGCCACCTTTATGTTCCGTGGTGAGGCGTATCATCGGGAGGAGTCGTGAAGCGCACTCCATCCGGCCAAGACTCAAAAGATGTCTTGGGAGGCGTTTGAAGTTATTTAATGATAAATACTTTCCGAAAGTGTTCATCGTATACGAAGGAAGTGGAGTTCATCGATTGGAACAAAACAACATGACGGTGTCTCAAAGACGAGGCAAAGTTTGCAGAGTTATCCGTGTTTACACCTCATTTGGTGGAGAATGAGGAACGATGACGCGGATGTTTCTTAGAGGTTTGAAACCCTAAGATACGTCAAGTATCTCATTTCTCATAAATTTTCTCTTTATTAGGATGTTGTAAACAGGCTCAATTATTAGAGCGAGATAACGAAGTACGGCCAACCGAGGACCACAACGAGGATCGTACGAGAGATAAGATCAATGTAATAATGATAACCGGCGGAGAAAGAAAGCAGACGGACAAAATGGTAACCACTCTGGTGGTAATCATGGCCATGAAAATAGAAGAAGCGAGTCGGGAGGAGATTTTAAAAGAGGAGATTTAACAATGACCATGTGAAGACGGCAGCGGTCGGCAAAGAACCGGGTTCTAAGGGAGGAGAACGACCACCATTCATATGCTACAAATGAGGAAAAGAGGGACATATCGGTCAAAGCGCCCACAACGATTCAAGGTATGCTATAATTGTGGAAAGGAAGGACATATCGCTCGAGATTAGACAAGATGAAAAACCTAGTTCAATGGGGACGGTGACTCAAAAGATCGTCCCGTAAAAGTCAAAGTCAACGATTCCGGAAGAAGCGTTTGTTGTATTTGGTCATAATGCGAGAACCCAAACGAGGTGATCACGGGTAAGCTATTTATAAATTCTTGCGAAGTTTATACCTTACTTCGATACCTGGTCTACCCATTCATTTATCTCTCCCTGCATGTGCTCAACGTTTAAACTTGACTCAGGAGAAATTAGACTTTGACCTATCTGTGGAAACTCCGTTAGGAGAAACTTTCATCACATCCATTGTTTATAAATCTTGTTTGATTCAAGTTGGCACCATTACCTTACCCGTTGACCTTATCTCTTTAAAGATACTTGCTTTTGATGTGATTTTAGGGATTAATTGGTTAACTACTCATCATGCCAAAATTGATTGTTTTCGTAAGGTTGTTAGTTTTCATATTCCTAACCAACCCGTTGTATATGCAATTCAAGCAACTAAACCATTAAAATCGATCACCATCATATCTAATCATAAAGCTATTCGTTTATTGAAAAGCGGATGTCAAGCTTTCTTAGCCCATGTTATGGATTTGAAAAAAGACACGCCAAATTTGAATAATATTCTGTTGTTATTGACTTTCCCGACGTATTTCTAGAAGAACTTCCGGCCTACCCCGTAACGTGAAGTTGAATTCTTTATTGATCTTGAACCCTGTACAAAGCCCATTTCTAAAACCCCATATCGAATGGCTCTATTGAACTTCGGGGAGTTAAAGGTCCAACTACAGAATTGTTGGACATTGGTTTCATTCGTCCCAGTACATCTCCTTGGGGTGCTCCTGCTTTTATTTGTAAAGAAGAAAGAGCGGGAGTATGCGACTTTTGTATTGACTATCGGGAATTGAACCATGTCACCATCAAGAATAGGTATCCTCACCTCGTATTGATGACTTGTTTGACCGATTCTGAGGGCACAATTCTTTTCAAAAATCGATCTTCGCTCGGATATCATCACGGTGAAGATTAGAATCGAGGATATTCCAAAGCGCGCCGTAACTTCGGTATGGGCATTATGAATTCTTAGTCATGTCTTTCGGACTAACTAATGCTCTCTGGCTTTCATGGATATGATGAACGAGTATTCAAGGAATATTTGGATCAATTCGTTGTTGTCTTTATTGATGACATCCTCATATATTCCAAAAGCCGTGAAGATCATGAGCACCATTTGAAGTCGGTACTCCAAAGGCTTCGTGAAAACCAACTATATGCCAAATTGAAGAAATGCGAGTTACGGCGAGGAAGTAGCATTCCTTGGGCACGTGGTGTCGAAACATGGAGTATCTGTTGATCCGGCCAAGATTGAAGCAATACAAAGTTGGGAGCAACCGAAGAAGTCGTGTGGATCAAGTACGTAGCTTTTGGGCTTATTTGGTTATTATCGGAGATTCGTGGAAGGGTTTTCTCGAATCGCTACTCCATTAACTTCAGCCTAACTCGGAAGGATACAAAATTCGTTTGGAGCGAAGAACGCGAGAAAAGTTTCCAAGAGCTTAAGAGGAGACTTATTTTATGACTGTTTCTAACAATACCATCCGGTTCGGATGGATTTGTTATCTCTGACGATGCTTGTGCAAAGGGTTAGGATGTGTTCTCATGCAACGTGGGAAAGTCATAGCCTATGCCTCGCGACAACTTAAAGAGTATGAGAGGAATTATCCTACTCATGATCTAGAGTTACCAGCCAAATTTTCGCGCTTAAAGATATGGAGGCACTATCTATATGGGGAGAAAGTGGAGATATATTCGCACCATAAAAGCCTTAAATATTTCTTCACTCAAAAAGAACTCAACATGCGGCAATGACGTTGGCTCGAGCTATTGAAAGACTACGACCACACTATTCAATACCATCCTCGTAAAATTAACGTGGTAGGCGACGCATTGAGTAGAAGATCATATGCGAGGAACGAAAAGCGATGATGTCAAGTATACGACAGAGCCAACTTTAATAGAAAAAGTTAAGGTTGCTTCAAGCCACCAGGCCGGGAAGTGATGCGTATGAAGAAGAAAGTACAAGAAGGAGCTATTCCTAAGCGAGAATTGATGAAGAAGGAATACTTGAGTCCACTCTAAACTTTGTGTTCTAACGACTCGATTTGAAGTACAAGATTATGATGGAGGCACACAATACGCCATTTGCAATCCATCCTGGAAGTACTAAAATGTATCGTGATCTTCGACATACATTTTGGTGGAACAATATGAAGAGAGAGATTGCAAAGTTTATCTCGATGTGTTTAACTTGCCAACGTGTAAAGGCGGAGCATCTTGTACCTAAGGGTCCGTTGCAACCACTTGAGATTAGGAATGGAAGTGGGAACACATTACTATGGATTTCGTTCACGGGTCTTCCTACGGTTTCTCAAGGCATCAATGCTATTTGGGTTATTGTTGATAGATTAACCAAGTCTCGCTCATTTCTTTTGCCGTCACGGAGACTTATTCCTTGAACATCTTGCTAGTATATGCGTGAATGAGATTGTGAGGTTGCATGGCATGCCTGTATCCATAGTTTTGGATCGTGACCCAAGATTCACTTCAAGATTTTGGGTTAGCTTGCAAAAAGCTATGGGCACGCATTTGCGATTTAGTTCGCATACCATCCCCAAACGGACTGGACAATCGAGAGGACTATTCAAACTCTTGAAGATCTATTAAGACTCGTGTCCTAGACTTCAAGGGTAGTTGGGATAAGTATTTACCATTGGTGGAATTCTCCTACAACAACAGTTATCGAGCAAGTATAGGTGTGGCTCCATTCAAGCATTATATGGACGAAAAAATGCCGTTCTCCAATATGTTGGGATGAGGTGGGTGAAGCAACATTGTTGGGACCCGAGTTAAGACGTATGATCACCGAAAAGATCCAAATGATTCGACAACGATACAAAGCGGCACAAGATCGACAAAAGAGTTATGCGGATCTTCATCGAAAGGACGTGGAATTTAGTGTAAGGGGATCATGTATTGTCATGAAGTTGCTCCATGGAAGGGAGTTACAAGATTTGGGAAGAGAGGAAAGCTCAATCCACGATTTATTGGTCCATTTCAAATTCTTGACCGAAAGTAGGAAATGTAGCCTATAGACTTGCGTTACCTCGAAAGTATGTCTCGTGTTCATAATGTGTTTCACATATCCGTACTTCGTAAATATGTGAAAGACCGAACCACGTTATTGAGTTAGAACCGGACGAGATAGCCAAGACTTAACGTATGAGGAGGTACTCGCCAAGATCTTGGATAGGAAGGAGCATGTCCTACGCCAAGAAAGGTCATACCACAAGTTAAAGTTTTGTGGAGGAATCATGCTTATAGAGGAAATGACACAGGGAATTGGAAACGGAAATGAAAGCGAGGTATACTCACCTTTTCAAACACCAGTACGTGACGTCAATTTCGAGGACGAAATTTCATAAGGAGGGAGGTTGTAAGACCCCAAATTTTTAAATAAAAAGAATTTCCTTTATTTATTATTTTGAAATAGTAAGGGTTGATTTGATTAATGTGGATAGTTAAGGGTTAAATACGCAAATATTTCAAAATAAGCAGTGGTTATAAAATATTCATTATCGCTTGGGAATATTCGTTTGGTCGTGGAATATTCGCATCGTGTGGGAATATTCGCACGACGGTAGCCACCCCATGTGGGCCCCATAACGGAAAGCGATTGAATGAAGAAAACGACAAATATAAGTTGTTTTTAAATAACGGCAGTAGTTGTTAATCAATTATCTTTTGTTGGAATACCGGTGGTTAAAACACACTAATACGCGTTGTTGAGCAAGAAGCATTACCGGTATTGCACCAATTATTGATTCTTACGAAGAAGGCACTACTCAATAATGGTTACTGTAATTATTGCTCAAAGATTTTATTGAGTTAATAATTGTTTGCGTTGATATTTTATATTCATTGTTGTTTCAATAATTGTCATTACACAAGATTTTTCATTATCGAAGCAATAATTCATATTATCTGAATAATATTATTAGATAACATTATTGGCAATGTCTAGAAAGTTCGTCTAAGGAGAGGTTTGGTCACCTAATTGCGCCAATAAGAAGAAATTCTTATTGAAAGCCCCTCTTCCTTGAACCGCTTAGTTGTCAATATTGTGATTCGTAATATTATTTGTGAATAATTAATTATTGATTTATATGATGAGGAAAATATTGATTTTATGTGGATATAGATGGAGAAAATTTTTAAAATGACAATTGTTGAAAATTAATATTTTATCTTTTTCTGATAAAATAATTCATTTAAATATATTATTTTAATAATATATTAATGGTGATATTTTTACAACGAATATGGGATATATGAGTATACGAGGAGGAAGAAGTATTTTTGTTGCAATAAATGTTTAAAACATGTTAAACATGTCATTGGACCCCATTTATCGATCGAAATTTGATTATATTTTGTAAAATCGCCCGTTTATGGATTTCGGTCAATTTTTATTTGGAATTTGGAAAAACTTTCTTCTGCAAAGTTGTAGAGAATTGAATTTCCTATAAAAACTCGCGAGATTTGAATTTTCTGATGAAAGGGCTATTTATTATGAATTATTGAAGTTCTGAAGTTCCGAAATAATTGATTTTTGTAAGTTTTAATTATTTATTTTATGAAAAACGTTTTTTATCATTTCTTTCTAGAAGGTTGGCATGTGGGAAATGTTGGGATCTGATTTCCAAAGAGGCGTAGGAAATTTATTAATAATAATATATTTTATTAAATTTTTCGCTTTTGGTGTTCTAAGCATTTTCCTATAAATAGGGTCTTAGGTTAGAATTAAAATCACACCGTAAACTGAAGTTTTTCTCTCTATATTATCGAGCGTATTCTTGTGAGTATTTTGAGTATACTTTGAGTATTGCTATCTACTTGCAAGTCCAAGTCATAGCCTATATCAGGTGTTTCAATTAAAATCTTGATCTTTCGAGGTAAGGGATATTATTTTTTTTCAGTAATGATATTATTTCTTCAATATCATTATCTTTGAAATGTTGATCTGAAGTTTTTATCAAATTTGGAACTTTTTCATGTCGGGGTTCTTATTCATGGGTTACTATTATTCATGAGTTCTTATTCACGAAGCTATTATTCATGAAGTTCTTATTCACGATTCTTATTCACGAAAGTACTATTCATGAAAGCGTGAAGATGTTTTTTGTGGAATTTCTATCTTTTGGTGTCTGAGTCACTATTCACGATACTAAGACTATTCACGATACTGATATTATTCATAGAAAAATAAAATTTCTTCTTTTCGTCTAAAACATCTATTCGGATACTAACTCGATTGTATCCATGTTTTGATCATTCTTGAATTTTACACCACTATGATTATTTTTGAGGTATTTTTGGACGTGGATAAAACCAAGTACGTAATCCTTAATCCTTAATCCTTGTCATTTTGTTTCCTTTGGATTCGTTTTTTAAAAAATATTTTTATCATCCTCATCTTAAATGATGATATTATGGAATATCTTCGGCTTCAGTAGTGCAAAGATGAATGATTTCTTAAGAATATCTTTGGCCCGTAGTGCAAAGATGAATGATTTTCAAGAATATCTTGGCCCGTAGTGCAAAGATGAGCAGTGTTTAAATGAACATGATTAAGTGATGAATATCTTTCGCCTGTGAAGTGCAAAAGATGAATATTTGATTCGAGATGTATATTGATTGATGTTACTGAGGATAAAAGATAGACGATGAACTTTTAAATTCATACATAGAAGATAGTAGTTTGCATTCTCTACTTAACTCTTCTAATGAATTATTATTTAATCATGTAATATTGATTTAAAATTTGTTGTCTATTGTATTCTATTATATTTTTCCTGTCAAGACTAACGATAATTTGTTGTATATTATCTTAGTCATAATATTCTTTATTGAGCTAGTTGAGCTCACCCTTTTCCTTTTTGTTCCATTTTTCTCGGGAGGCGAGAATATAGCGAAAGTACAGTCTGGGTATGGAATGAAGGTTTTAGAAAGGATTGTTTAGTAGTCCTCACCATTTTGTAAAATAATGTATCAATAAATGTGATGAGGATTTATTTGAGTATAGATATTGTCAGAAGATAATATTTGTATTCAAACTCACGCTTTCATCGTTGTAATAATAAAGTTGTAGTTGTTTCGCATCATGTATTGACAACTCGTAATAGGTGATGTATACCTATTTTGGGGGCGCCACAATAATCCTCGTGATTTGTAAAAATGCATCCTTTTAGTTGAAGAAATATTTGAGGGTTTAAGAAATGGGTTTTGTAAATGGGTCAATACAAAATTCGATTTCACGCCTAGGTAGGCTAGAAATCTTCAAGAATACGTCAAGAAATTTATTAATGATTGAAATATCATTCAAAATCGCTACTCTTATCCAAGACTTGGATAAGACGTTACATTGATACCAACTGTGACTTCTATCCTTTAACCTAGATAACACCTCACAATGATACCTATCAACTTGTCATCGTCATTCACGACGCCGCCACTGTAAAGTCCGCTTCCGGTGAATTCCATACAAGGAAGTCAACAACGAAAGGATCGGGGCTCTTTACTTATGGCTTGATATAATGTTGATTAACTTTTGGGTTTGGTTACTTTGAATTCAGATAACAAAGTTGGTTAGGAATATGAAAGCTAACAACCTTACAAAAAGAATAATAAGTAGTTAATCAATCGTTTTCAAAAATTACCTCAATGGCAAGTATTTTCAAAGAGATAAGATCGTGAAAGTGTTTATTTGAAACAACAAGATTAATAAAGCATTGGAGGTAACGAAGGTTTCTCCCAACGAAGTTTCAATAGATAAATCAAAGTCTAATTTTTTTGAGTCAAATTTAAACATTGAACACAACTAGGTAGAATAAAAGAGTGGGTAGAACTTGTATTGAATAAAGTATAGACTTCGCAATAATTTATAATTAATTTACCCGTAATAACTTCATTCGGGTTTTTCGACAAACGCCTCTCGCTTAAATTACCGAAGTTTGACTTTACTATAGGGTATATTCCACCCTTAAGTGCTTCTTCACATTTCGATCCATGATTTGAATCATTATTCTCGATCCATATCGAATTAGGGTTGACCGCTACGCATGTGGTAATTCAATTCGATGTTGGGTTCTCCCAATCGTCGTCCAAAAGCAAAGTCCATTTCATCTATTTTGGCTTTATTGGATCGGACGCCTTTTTACACACTATCAACGCGTTGCAAACTTTTACCCATGCATCGTCTCATTCTCATTCATTCGCTTGTTTCTTCTTTCAAATTTGATCTTTGATTTTTAAATTCTCGATTCCAACTTTAATATCTTACACCGCCAAAGCGTGATTTTGTTCGAGCATCACATATCGGGTAACCCAATTTTGAATTGTTGTATCCCTTTGTTCCACGTAATCGCTTGCCGTTCTTCAACAACCTTTTTTCTAGCTCACGAACACGATTTTGTAATTCTAAGTTTTGATCATAAATTTCTTCTAACCAATTCTCCTCAAAGTTGCTTCTTTCTTCTTCTCTTCTTCCTCACTCTCACCGCTACCTGCAACTAGCTCTAAGGTGCAACAATTAGTTCTTCATTCACTACGTGGATATCTCTAATTTGTTCCTCGTCGACAATTTGCATTAACTCGATTAGTGATTAAAGGTGTCACAACGGTCACATTCACTCTATTGTGAATATTTTCAAATTTGCCATTTCAAACACCGCCACAACACAAGGGTTAATTAATATATCAAATATTATCTCTATACTCCTAATTTAGGCCAATTAAATAACAAATAAACTTAGGTAGGTCATACTAGCGAAGGAATTCCCCATCCTCCCTCCTAGTTCTTATCTCGATCTTAGCTGTGGATCATATCCTAAGCTCGACGATACCAACCGTGACACCCCAAAATTAGGTATATCGCCACCCATCTTGGGTCGCCACTTACATGGTACATAAATTCAAATACAAACTTAATTATACATCCGTCAGTGTAACATACGACAATACATAAACCGAGAGTCTTCTAATAGGAATATTGTCATTTAGACAATATCCATACTCAAGGAGTCCTCATTACATTTATTGTCACACTATTTAATGTAATAGTGAGGACTACTAATGCTATCTTGGGACCATCACTCTTTTCTCCGACTCGTCCCAAATTTATATTCTCATTTTCAAGAAGAGAATAGTGAAAGAAAGGGTGAGCTCAACTAGCCCAAAGAAGAAATATTATAACTAAGATAATTCGTAATAAATTATCAATAGTCTTCAACAATGTTAAACCGATAAAATACAATAGACAACTAGTTTAACTGCGGTGAATACGTAATCCATTAAAAGAGTCAAGTAGAAAATAAAGTCTACTACCTTTTAGGTTTTAAAAGGTTTTCATCAATTTTATCACTAAGACTCGGTTTAATGAATAAACCACAATATCTAATCATCCTCGCATTACTACGGCCAAGGATTTTCATCAAATTATCAATGGTCATGACTATCTATAAGAATCACACCGGTCATAATCATACCAAAAACTATCCATCATCGTCGCATTGTGCCATCGAGGACTTTTGTCACATCATTTATATCAAGCCATGATTATACCGAATGATCCCCGGTCATAATCATACTAAGTTCATCTATGCAACGTAAGCCAAAGATAACATAATATAACATGAGGATGATGACAATGACATAATAATTAAATAAAACAAGTTCATTTAATTAATTTATTCAGAACTAATAACGCCCAAATTGTCAACACGATCATCGCTTTGTAGAAAGTAAAATTCAAGAATGCTCGGAAAAATATTTTCATTAAAAATATGGATGAAGCGCAAATATCAAGGATATTCCACTAAATTCATGGAGTATAAGTCAAAATTTTAACCAACCGAGTATAATAGTGAATGAAATAACAAAAGAAATCACCATGCATGCGATTATCAGATGTAGACAAGTTATTCCAATGTAATAATAAATACGTAATAATAAAAGCGGAACCAGTCCTGTAAAACACATGCATGTGATATTCCAATAGAATAATAAAGACATAATAATAAAAGCGGAACCTGTGTCCTGTAAAACACATGACAGGATATTCCAATAGAATAATAAAGAAGAATAATAAGAAAACCGGTCCCGGTAAAGTAAAGTATGTGAGGATGTTCCAACGGAATAATAAAATAATAGAAGAATGTCACCAAGTATAGGGATTCCGCGATATACAAAAGTTATTCCAATGTAATAAATAAGAATGGAATAATATAAGGATTTCACCAAGTATAGGTATTCGTGATACTCACAGTCATGTATAGGGTATGCCACTTTTATAGGTTATTCCAATGTAATAATAAAGAATGGAATAATGAAGTTCTCTTCATGAATAAAAAAAATAACACCCCTTATTTAGTACAACAAATAATATTCCCTACCTTAGAAGAATGAATATTGGAAAAGTGAAGTAGTAAAATACTTTTCTTCTTTCTCTATAGTTTCTCTCTCAGAGTTCAAATTGAATTCGTAAGAAATAATGAAGGAATGAGCTTTCTATTTATAGAAAAAAATGAGGGTGGCTCTTGGTCTTTCTGAAGGGTCCAAATGACTCTTGGAAATATCAAGAGACAACTACTATTCATGAAGGGTAATTAACCCTGGAACAATCAAGAGGCGCTTAACTCTTGGTAATATCAAGGGACAACTACTATTTGCGAAGGGGGTTATTATCGATTTAAGGTAATTAAGGGTAATTATATCGAAGGTAATTACTATTGAAGAAGATAATTACTATTAACGAAGGTAAATACTATCGACGAAGGTAATTACTATTCACAAAGGTAATTATTATTCACAAAGGTAATTACTATTCACAAAGGTAATTACTATTGACAAAGGGACTCTTAGATGATGACATATGCCCCCCCATAAAATAATCAAACTTACCACAAACGCCTCATAATGACTCTTTATATACATCAAGGATCAATAAATAAATATTATCACAAATCATTTTATTTTTAATCAACACATATTTAATCTTTCAACAATTATTAATCATTTGTAACTTGTTGTCTCAATTAATAATTTAATACTATAACATATTATACATATTATGATGATTTGTGACAATAATTGAATCAATAATATAAGAGATATGATGCAAACAATTATCAGTAGTAATAATTGAAAGCATAGGTGAGTGAATTCTCACGTAAAGATCAATAATCAATATCGTGTGTTACTATACAACTACGCCAGACATCGTATTTTTTTACTAGGGTAGTTCAACGTTTTGCAGAACACCTCCGCCAAGTTATTTTTTATAGAAAATAATTTTGTCGCTTTTAACTACGACAATACTTTCGTTATTAGGGGTCCACTAATGATTGAGTAGTCGCATTTAATATTCCCCGACAAAAGAATATTCCCTAATTAAACGAATATTTTATAACAACTTGCTTACTTTGCAAAATTTATAAATATTACCCACAACTATAACATTATATCAAATTTATTCCATAATATTCAAAAATAATATTTATAAAAAAAATTCATCTTTATTTATAAAAGCTGGGGTCTTACAAAGTGAGCACGGGTTAGTTAATTATAAATTCTTGCGAAGTTTATACCTTATTAGATACCTGTTCTACCCATTCTTTTATTTCTCTTGCTTGAGCTCAACGTTTGAACTTGACTACGGAGAAATTAGATTTTGACCTATTTATGGAGACTCCGTTAGGAGAAACTTTCATTACATCCGTTGTTTAGAAATCTTGCTTGATTCAGGTTGGCACTATCACATTACCTGTTAACCTTATTTCTATAGAGATATTTGATTTTGATGTGATTTTAAGGTTAACTACTCATCATGCCAAAATTGATTACTTTCGTAAAGTTGTTAGTTTTCATATTCCTAAGCAACCTGTTATTCGAATTCAAGCAATCAAACCATTATAGTCAAACATTTTCATATCAAGCCATGAAGTCATTCGTTTATTATGGATGTCAAGTTTTCTTAGTCCATGTTATGGATTTGAATAAAGACACGTCAGATTTGAATAATATTCCGTTGTTATTGATTTTTCTAACGTATTTCTGAAGAATTTCTTCGCTTACTCCCAAAGCCCGATATTAAATTTTGTATCGACTTTGAACCCTAAGACAAAACTCATTTCTAAAATCTCATATCGAATGGCTCCTATTGAACTTTAGGAGTTAAAAATTGAACTATAGAATTTGGTACCTGAGCCTTTATTTGGTGACTTCCTTTGTGGAATGCACCGAAGCTAGACTCTCCGTAGGGGACACCATATTCGATGCGATAAGAAACCGATAGGTGTCATTATAACGTCTTTATCCAAGGTTGGGATATGAGTCACAATTGAGAACAACCTAAGTTTCGGAATCGAAATACGTAGCTTTCAGGCTTAGTTGGTTATTATCGGAGATTCGTTGAAGGATATTCTCGAATCGCTATTCCATTAACGTTGGTGACTCGTAGAGATACAAAATTCGAATGGAGCAAGGAATGTGGGAAGAGCTTAGAAGAACTCAAGAGGAGACTCATTTCAAAGACATGTTCGACCACGCTTATCTTCGAAAAGCGAACGTGGTAGCTTACGTGTTGAGTAGAAGATCGATATCTGATACGTAATACGATATTGTCAAAGACTAATTTCGTATAATTTATAAATAATAGAGATGGAGATGAAAACTCTAGGTACCCACGTGATGATATACGAGTATAATCAACTTTAATCGATAAAGTTAAAGTCGTATTCAAGCTACACAATCGAGTGATGAATTTGAAGAAGGAGGTAAGAAGTTGTTATTTCAAAAGCGAGAATCGGTGAGGTGAGGAAAGCTCAAACCTTCGATTTATTAATCCATTTGAAATTCTCGATCGAATAGGAAGCGTGGCCTATAGACTCGTTTTACCACCAAGTACGACGCGTGTTCATAACGCGTTTTTCACGATCGATGTTACGTAAATATGTGGACTAATTCAACCACGCTATTGAGTTAGTAACCGGACGAGAGATAACCAAGACTTAACGACGAGGAGAGGTACTGTCAAGATCTTGGATAGGAAAGAACATGTCCTATGTACCGAGGTTATACCACAAGTTAAAGTTTTGTGGAGAAACCATGCAATTGAGGAAATGACCGGGAGTTGAAAGCGGAAATGAAAAAGCGAGGTATTCTCATCTTTTCAAACACCAAGACGTACGCCAATTTCAAGACTAAATTTCATAAGGAGGGAGGTTGTAAGACCCCAAATTATTAATAAATAAAATTTATTTTTCTCTATTTATTATTTTGAAATAGTAAGGGTTGATTTGATTAATGTGGATAGTTATGGGTAAAATACGCATAAATATTTCGAATAAGCAAAGTGGTTATAAAATATTCATTATCGTAGGAGAATATTCGTTTAATCGTGGAATATTCTTCTTTGTCGGGGAATATTAAATTTGACAGTATGCCATCTTTTGTGGGCCCCATAACTGAAAAGCGATTGGATGAAGAAAACGACAAATATAAGTTGTTTAAAAATAACTACAGTAGTTATTACCAATTAATAATTGTTAAAATACTCGGTGGTTAAAACACAAGAAGATACACGGTATTGCACCAATTATTGATTCTTACGTGAAGGCACTACTCAATAATGGTTACGTAATTACTATTCAAGATTTTATTGATTTAATAATTCTTTGCGTTGATATTTTATATTGTTGTTGTTTCAATAATTGTCATTACACAAGATTTTTCATTATCAGACAATAATTCATATTATCTGAATAATATTATTGGATAACATTATTGGCAATGTCTAGAAAGTTCATTTAATGAGAGGTTTGGTCACCTAATCAAGGCGCCGCAAGAAGAGAGATCCTCCTTGGAAAGCCCTCTTTCTTGGGGAACTACACGGTTGCCAAGATCTTGTGATTAAGTAATATTATTTGTGAATAATTAATTATTGATTTATATGATGAGAAAAATATTAATTTTATATGGATATAGATGAGAAAATTTTTAATGTGACAATTGTTGAAAATTAATATTTTATCTTTTTCTAATAAAATAATTCATTTAAATATATTATTTTAATAATATATTAATGGTGATATTTTTATAATGAATGTGGGATATATGAGTATATGAGGAGGAAGAGTATTTTTGTGGCATTAAATGTTTAACACATATTTTGTGTGTTGGTGGACACAATTATTGACCGAAATTTGATTATAGCCTGTAAAATTGTCCGTTTATGGATTTCGGTCAATTTCTGTTTAGAATTTGGAAAAACTTTCTTCTGCTAAGTTGTAGAGAATTGAATTTCCTATAAAAAGTCTCGAGATTCGAATTTTCTGATAAAAGGGCTATTTATTATGAATTATTGAAGTTCCGAAGTTCCGAAATAATTGATTTTTGAAAGTTTTAATTATTTTTATTTACAAAAAAGTGTTTTTCATTTTTTTCCCCTCATTTAGCATGTGATAGGGGCTGAGTTCAGATGGTAAAAGCATGCGTATGAGACTTTGGAAAAAAATATAATAATATTTAATAAATTTTCTACTTTGGTGTTCTAAGGATTTTTCTATAAATAGGGTGCTTAGGTTAGAATTGAAAATCACACCAGAAACTGAAGTTTTCTCTCTATATTATCGGCGTATTCTTGTGAGTATTTTGAGTATTGCTATACTATGCAAGTTCAAGTTATAGTCAATATCCCGCTGCGTTTTAACTGTAAATCTTGTCTTTCGAGGTAAGGGGATATTATTTTTTCGTAATGATATTATTTCTTCAATATCATTATCCGAAATATTGGTTGGAAATTTTATCAAATTTGAAACTTTTTCATATGTCGGGGTTACTTATTCATGAGTTACTTATTCACGAGTTACTATTCATGAGTTACTTATTCACGAGTTCTTATTCACGAGTACTATTCACTTAAGCGTGAAGATGTTTTTTGTGAAATTTCTATCTTTTGGTGTTTGAGTTACTTATTCACGATACTCTGACTATTCACGATATCTATGACATTATTCACGTAATCAAGACTATTCAATTTAAAAATGAAATTTCTTCTTTTTATCCAAAATATCTATTATGGATACTAGCTTTGATTGTATCCATGTTTTGATCATTCTTGAATTTTACTCCACTCGATTACTTATGAAGTATTTTTGAACTTGGATTGTTTAAAATACGAATCCTTAATATTTGTTCTTTTGTTTCTTTGGATTCGTTTCCTTTAAAATATTTTTCATCATCCTCATCCCTAAATGATGATATTCTTGAATATCTTTGGCTTGTAGTGCGAGAGATGAATGATTTCTTGATGAATATCTTTGGCCCGTAGTGCGAAAGATGAACAGTGTTGAGATGAACATGACTCATCGATTAATATCTTTGGCCCGTAGTGCAAAAGATGAGCAGTGTGTTGCGAACATGACATGACTAATCGATGAATATCTTTGGCACAGTAGTGCAAAGATGAATATTTGATTCCGGATATATATTGATTGATGTTACTGAGGGGATAAAATATCGATAATGAACTTTTAAATTCATATATAGAAGATAGTAGTTTGCATTCTCTACTTAACTCTTCTAATGAAATTGTTGTTTCACTGCAGATTGTTGATTTAAAACCGGTTGTCTATCGCATTCTATTAGATTTTTTCCTGTTGAAGACTAACGATAATTTTTGTATATTATCTTAGTCATAATATTCTTCTTGGGCTAGTTGAGCTCACCCTTTTCCTTTTTGTTCCATTTTTCTTCTCTCGGAGGCGAGAATGTAGCAGTACTTAGTCGGGGTATGGAATGAAGGTTCTAGAGAGAGTTGTTTAGTAGTCCTTACAATTTTTGTAAAATAATGTATAAATAATTGTGATGAGGATTTATTTGGTATGTATATTGTATGCAGAAGACAATAATTGTATTTAAACTCACATTATATATGTTGTCGTATTTTGCACGACAAATGTATTAATAAAGTTGTAGTTATTTCTGTACCATGTATTTGACGACTCAGAATGGGTTGGATGGAATGTACCTATTTTGGGGGCGTCACAGGGTATACCTGAGCTATAACCACTTGTGGGGGTACCACAGGCATGTCGTCTTGGCATGAGAGGCATGACACTTTTCATGGCAGTGTGATTAGTCCATGGCGTCTCCGTTTTGGGGTCCGAAGGAAGTGGGCCATTTGGTGTTTTGTTGTGGGAGGCGTATGGGTTAACCCTAGTTTTCTGTTCTGCGGATCGGTGATGTTGTGCCAAACACACCTATCCGATTTGCATACATTTGGAATCGCGGTCCAATGTGTGATTTGCCTGTGTGACATTATTTTGGTTGCCTGTGTGGCATCATTTGACTTGTCTGTGTGGCATTATTTTGATTTGCATGTGTGACAATGTATATTTCTGAGCTCATTCGGTATGAAATAACTCCAGCCATTTGTTTCAGCCTATTATTTTATTGGATTAGTTTTGTTAGTTTCTGTTCAGTTAAAGTCATTGAGTTAGTTCCTTCAGTTCGTTATTTCTTTATTCTTTTATTGATTTCGTCAATTACGTTGATTCAGATATATTCATTACGTTGATTCAGATATATTCCATTCAGATCTTTGGATATTATATTTTCGTTCGTATTTGCACTTGAGGCTTTGTTCAAAGATTATTTTGTCTCGATTATTTTCAGTATATCGATTGTATATCTTTTGTATATCCGTATCCGTCTTCGGGCGATTGGCTCATGTTTGTGTTTTTCGTCCAAGCGAGTTTAGGGTGATTGAGGCTAGTGTGATGAGATTTTTGCCTTTGACTATTTAGGTTGATTCGAATTTTAAGTTTTGATTATTTTGACTCAGTTTGGAGAATTGTACTTATTACTTTATTAATGGATCACCACTATTAATATTTTGAAGTTGTTAGTGCTCTGTTTATTTATTTTGAGGTTTGTTGTGCTTTGCACGTGACCTCCCTTTCCTTTTCGGGAAGGGGGTGGTGCATGTCACGTAGAGAGAAATTATATTTCGTTTGCGTGTCAACGTCAATTGACCAAAGTTAACTTCACTCGCAAAACACACGCTGCATGAGAAAATAAGACAAAGTTTATCAGATTAACTCGTAGCTAAGTTACTGACGGAGCTTATTTGAGTTCAACTAATTCCAAATTTTGAAAGAAGAGTTGTTGAGTCATCTCAACATATTGGCAACTCATAACTACCACCAGAAAAAAGCTTGCTCCACTATCACACTATTATACAGAACGAACTACAGATCATAAAGAACAAAACTTGTACTCCTTTTTTTTATTAAAAGAAAAGAAATTTAATTTATAGATGACATGATTACATCTTAATTCACACACCCTGACACCACTATTTATAAAACGGATCCGGTTATTATGAAGTTTATTTTTTGATAAGTTGATCAATTAGTCAATAGAATACTGACACGCATAAAGTCTCGTCTACGTGTCAGCACTCTATTGGTTAATTGACCAACTTACCCAAAAATAAACTTCATACTAACCACTTCCTTGTAAAACAAAACTCAAAACTCATTACCTAATTTTCTTCTCTTAGTATCCATAATAAAATTAATAAATTATGGTAATACATTTAATACTCGGGAAAAGGGTCAAAAAAGCCCCTGATGTTTACCTCAATGTCCCACTTGCACCCTAAACTAATTTTTTTTCCAAAAGTACCCTTAACGTTACATTTTTTGGTCATCCGTGCCCCTGTCGTTAACAAAAGACAAACGAGGTTAAAATGTGATGACGTGGCAGGCTTAAATATAAAATATATTCTAAATAAAACAATATATATCATTTAATCAAAACAAAAATACTAAAATTCAAAATAAAAATGCATAACATATTTACATCATTTTATCAAAATAATAAAATTCAAATTATTGTGTTAACTAATCAAAACAACTAATTAAATAAAATAAGTTGTATAACATATTTACATCATTTAATCAAAATACTTAAATTACTAAAATCATAATACTAAATAATATTTTAAAATTCAAAAGCTGAGTATTATGATTATTTTAGTAATTTTAATATTAGTTTTAAAATCATATCAATTTAAAATATTATGATGTAATTTGAATTTTTAATACATTTTTAAAAATATTATTACATCATCAAATTATAACATATATTTGTTATGCATAGATTATTACATCATCAAATTATTTATAACATATATAGATTATGTATATATTATTACATCATCAAATTTTTATATAGTTTAAAAATATTATTTAGTATTATGATTTTAGTAATTTAAAAATTTTATATCAATTAGTATTTAGTATTATGTTTTAGTATTTTAATGATGTAATTTGATTTTTTGTTGTTTTGATTAATTAACAAAATAATTTGAATTTTAGTATTTTAGTATTTTTTAATTTATTTTTTTAGTATTTTAGTATTTTTTTTAAATTAGTATTTTAGTATTTTTTTTTTTAAATTAGTATTTGATGTAAATATGTTATGTTTTGAATTTTAGTATTTTGATTAAATGATGTAAATATGTTATACAACTTATTTTATTTAATTAATTATTTTGATTAGTTAACAAAATAATTTGAATTTTATTATATTGAATTTTAGTATTTTTTGTTTTGATTAAATGATATATATTGTTTTATTTAGAATATATTTTATATTTAAGCTCTTAGCGTCATCACATTTGAACTCCGTTTGTCTTTTGTTAACGGCAGGGGCACGGATGACCCAAAAATATAACGTTAAGGGAACTTTTATAAAAAAAATTAGTTTAGAGTGCAAGTGAGACATTGCGGTAAACATCAGGGGCTTTTTTGACCCTTTGCCCTTTAATACTCCCTAGTCCCTCCGTCCTATGATAAAAGTTTTTATTACTATTTTGGTAGTTTCATGTTAAATCATAAATGTCCACTTTCCTTTAATAACCAAATTTTTACATATTTTTTTCTATTATACATGTAGTATTAAATATCTCATATTTTTCTTATTATAATTCTCTCTCCATATTTAATAAGTAAGGAGAGAAAATATTTTGAATTGAATAGCTAGAAAGTCACTCTCTCACCTACATTGAAAATAATTAATCACATATTATTATGGATAATTTTGTCATTTTATTTCTCTTCTTAATATGTATGAAAAGTCCACCAAAATTTTTATGAGGGGGTAATATTTTTTAATAATAATATAAAAAAAAGGGACAAATTCGAGGCATTTTTTGTGGGACACTTGGAATTGCTGTATGATTTTAGCTTTTCATTAGTCTTGTGATAAGCATGACACGAAGTATGACGCGCGTCAAAGTCAACATCATAATTTATGTCGAGAAAAATAAATAGGCAACAAGTTCGTATGGGGGAGTATCCTACTCCTCGTCTCTTGCAACTTTTGGACTCCATGGAAGCAAACACGTAAAAACTTGAGGGAAAAATAGAGAGTGAGAGGGAAAATTGGAAAGATCAGAAAGAAAGATGGAAAGAGAAGTGAAATTGGATAGATGGGGTTACCAGGTTAAGACCAATTCCGATGCCTGCATCTCTGCCATCAACGCATACTATCATCAGGTGAACTGAAATTGGACAGATGGGTTTACTCTCTCTCTCTCTCTCTCTATATATATATATATATATTCATAAATGTATATATGTATTTGTATGACCGACTATATATCTATTTTTTGTATAATTTGTTTATGAATAAACGAATTGAATGAATGAAGGTACTTAATTATGGAAGAAATAGGTCGGTGATAGTAGAAGCTCCTCTCCACGACCCCAGCTGCGTTTTAGCCAACATCTTGGCCGCCCATTTCCTCTCTTCCTCCTCCAATTCTTCCCTTGCTCCTTCTCATCTCCACGCTGCCAACACTCACCTCGTATATATATAGATTTACTTCTCTCTCTCTATTTATATCTACAGTTATATATATATATATATATACTCCATTTACAATTCATTTTTCTCAACATCTATTTAAGAATTTACTAAATGCAATTCAGGAACATGCCACCTCCTATGAGAAAGCGGTTTTTGATGCAGTCACTTATTTGATTTCACCCAACAGAGATGATGATGTTGCCATCCAGCTACACTCTAAGGTCTGCCTTTTTATTTTGGGATTTTCTTTTTCTTCATTATTATTCATCCATCGCAAAAACACTCTTATTCTTGTTTTATATTCTCTCTAAAAACTATTTTCTAATTTATATGATGAACTAATTATGAACACTTGTAAAGCCCCGAGAAAAATCGGATTTTTGAGAATTAAATTTTTATTTTTATTAAATGAATTTAATTAATTATTTATGGAGAAAGCTAATCGAACGTCGTTCTCTGACCTATAAATGTCAGAATGTCGTAGGATTTTGGCTACATGGTAGAATTAAAGTGTTTGAATTTTCAAGCGAAAATAAAAGCTTTTAGAAATTTTTGAAAAACACTATTCACGCATTTACGCCGGGAATTATTTTTGAACTTCCGAGAAATACGTAACGATAGAATATCGAGGTGAGATGGAATATCCAATAATATTTCGATTATGGAAAACGTAATATTTCGCTGTGGACTTAAAACCTAACGTTTAAGGAAAATGATTTGAGAAGGAAATGTAATGCGATTAATGAATTAGCGATGATCGATACTACGTAGGTATTATATGAGTAATGAATACGAGTATGATACGAGGTATTATCTGAGTATGTATGAATGATGGTATATCGTATATCGTGATTTAGTATATGCGTTAGAATACAATAATTATATCGTATAATACGTTATAAGGCTTTAAGCCAAATGTAATGGATTTGTTGAATTGTGTAGGAAATATATGTATTGTCAATGGGATTAATGATAAGGCCCAAATGTAGGAGATGGTTAAGTCCGATATGAATTAATATGAAAGTCCAAAGTAATTTAATGTGTGCAAGCCCAAGTGTTTGTAATGTAAAGCCCAAAGATTTATTAATGCAAGCCCAATGTTTGTTTAATTACAAGCCCAAAGTAAAATTATGCTAGAAGCCCAAATGATTAAGTAAGTTAATTAAGCTAAGGCCCAAAGTTATTATCCAATGGGTAAGAACCATGGAGCAACCCATGGATGATCCAATGTGATGAACAAGTAAACTTAGAAGTTAAGTTAGTGTGGTGATCACCACAAAGTGCATTAATGTGATGACCAAGTAAAGGAAGTAAGGAGCAAGTAATCTTAAGTGCTAGCAAGAGATAAGTTAAGTAATAAGCAAGTAGCTTAATAGTTAAGTAAGTGTGGTGGACAAGCAAAGTACCTTTATGTGATGAGCAAGTAAAATTAAGGATTAAGCAAAGAATAAGTTAAGAAAACTTAATGGCTAAGTGTTGTGATGATCAAGTATATGTGGGGAGCAAGTTTACTTGATTAATAAGCTTGGAATAGTAAGGAGGTGGAGGATTAATGATCCTTATGCCCTAACTTTGGTTTGCTTTATAAATATGAACTTAGATTTCATTTGTTAGTTGTTAGTTTTTCATCCAACTTAAGGTTGAGAGCTTATTTGGTTGAGAGAATAAGCACTTATAAAATTAGACTTTCCTTGTTAAGCTTTTCCACCAATAACTTGTAGCTTATTGGTTAGAGAGAGTAAGTGAGAATAAGCTAGCAAGTTAACCTTTGAAGTTCAAGAATCAAGAAGGAGATTAAAGATTTACCAAGTGTTATTCAAAAGTAAGTGATCTTAAACCATGTTTCTTTCTCTCTTCCATTGATAGAGAAGGGGGTATTGGTAGAACAAGCATGCTAAGAAAAGGTTGGAATAATGAACCAAAGGGCTTAAGTCTTAATAAGCCGTATAAATCATGAATAAGCTATTCGTAATCATTTAAGTTACGAATTTGTGAAGAACAATAATGAAAGTATAAGAACTTGTAAGAAGAGGTAATATGTTACATTAAGAAGTTAGCATGATTAATAAGATGTAAGAATAAGGATTAAAGGACTTAACTTATTAATAAGTCATAAGCAATGAAATCAAGTATGTTATACTTTAATAAGTAGTTTATAAGTTTATGAGTTTTGAACTTATTAAGAACAAGTAATAACTTATCATGTTTATAAGTTAATGAAGCATGAATGTCAAGATATTAATATGATGGATTGAATCCAAGTGAAATGGTCTACAAATCTCAAGTAACGAAGTTTCGCCTGAATTCACACGATTAGACGACAATCGTCGAATTAGTGAAATTCTCGGAATGGAAGTCGAATTTTGATATTAAGCTTGGAAACATTGGTTTTCAATGGAGACAAGTCGTATTTGTCATTATAGAGTTGCGGACTCGAAAATGGTCGAATTCCGACTTAGAACGAAGAAACGAGCGTTGAACGTTCACGAACGTTTATCGTTTTCGTTAAAAATGGACTAATAGGTGAAATTTTAGCAAACGAAGTCGAATAGATAAAATTCTTACATGACCACGTAGAGTACGTGATTTGTGAACCGTAGGCTTTTGAACGAGCCAATTCGGACTTATAACGAAGAAGTTACGAGTCTGGGAATCTCGCAAAGTTGAAAATCATCAAAACTATTCGTGGCTCAGAGTCGCGCCGTAGCGACTCAAGCTTAAATGACCCAAAGCAGTAGCCGCTTAAAGTGAGCTTCAGATCTGCAAACTCGCCTTGCAGTACGATAGTTAACAAAGGACTCGTGCCGCGCAGTACCGAGTCCGGTCTCCAAGCCACATCGGGCGCATAGCAAGCAATGGCACAACAAAGGATCACCGTATGTGCATTTCGGTCTTAAAAGCTAGACAATAAAGAAATGTTTACAAGTAGAAGATGAAGGAAATTGTTGAAAATCGAACTAATGAACTTAGTTAAACATTATCAAGTCATAATTGAACCCCAAGTATGATCACTTAGGGTTAAAAGAAAGTCAATTGAAGATGAAGCATAAATGATATTCAATGTTAATACTTCACCAATAGCGATCGAAGTTTCGATTAATAACGCACGGACGTTAAGAAGCCGTGAGGAAGGATAATTAACTTTCGAAGCGAAGTTGTATTAATGAAATAATTTCACTTAAGTATAAGAGAAGCGAAGTTAGTAAGAATGATGTAAAAGAACGACGGAAAAGCGGAACAATAAATAACAAATCTAATACGGGATTAGATTGAGAAGTAGGTAAGATTCTTTAGAACTACGTATATTCATTCATTTGACCTAATGTGGTATGTTATGTGATTATGTGTTGTAGAGAGCGTGTAAAGACTCAAAGGAAACGTAATTATTACGTAGAGAGATTTGAAGGCAAGTTTTTCTTAAACCCTTGTCTAACCTTCGTGTTAGCCAGGTTTTCAAATGATTCAAATTATGAGATGCATGTATGGTTTCAAAGAAAGGGTCGAAGTCAGTTTTAACTCGGCTAGACTAATCTTGATAGATTGACTAATTTCTTTATAAGTCTTTCAATATAGAATTGCTAACGCTATTCTATGCCAACTCTTTGGTACGGATTCAAGGTAAGCCTGAATATGTATAAACAAATGTATTTTCATCGAGTATTCGATGGGCACGTGAGGTTGCCATAACTTAAACGTACACACGTTTAATGGATGTAGTGTTGATCAACATAGGGTACTATAGGCTGATCACCTAGATGTACTCGTAAGATATGCTGGGACTTTACGGACTTCGTGCGGGTTGTCCTTTTCAAAGAAACTATAAGAGGCGTTCACGTCTTGAAACCGTAATTGATGAATTGATGAATATTGTTATTGTAAAATGTTTTGAAGGAAAAAGGAAAGCTATTTTGAATTATTGATAGTACTTCGTAACTATCATCCAGTTATTGAAGATATACGATTCCTATGTTTCAAGCATGCTTTTAAAATGAAATTGTTGTACTTGCTGAGCTTGTTATGCTCATTCTTGCTTGAACCATATGAATGCGTCTTTTAGACGATATGACCGAAGGATTCTACAAGGATAAAGAGAAGGCTAAAGTGAACGTGTAGATTACCTATGTAATAGTATTGGTTTGTAATGATAATATTTGATATTATGACAAGAACAAATGTAATGGTTATAAAAAACCTGGGGAATGGTAGTATTGTTTTGGAATATATATAAGACAGATTCGTTCTTTTGAGGCTTTTTCAATTGAATGTTTGTGTGAACTGTAGCACCGTGGAGCACCATCTGTCGGGTTGAAAGAGACCCGGATTTGGGAGCGTCACAACACTAGTCTATCACATTAGTACTAAAGTAAGATGAACTACACATCGATTTCTTTTGGGTGTTTCTTATTGAGATATTTATATTTTGGAGGGGAAAAAGTTTATGTATTCTAATTTAGGCCAATGCCTTCAATTAAATAAAATCTCCATAGACCAATGCAACTGGTTATAACCATGGTAGATTCTGTATGATAATCCTCTCAAACATGCATAATACTATTGAAATTGTTCCCTTTGCTACAATTGTTGAACACTTACCTTGTAATTTAAGCTAATTAGATCTTATTGTTTATATAGCAGTTGATTGTTAAAGGTATGTAAGATACTGACAGCTATCTCCCCCAACAAAAGAAAAAAAAAATTAGATAAATAAAACTTGCATTTAGTTCACATTTGTGAGCATGAATCATAAATTAATCCAGAAAAGAGTTAGATTATGGATTTGACATCTATTTAAAGTGTCCGCATTATTCAAAAGGATTCCTGTACTAAAGTCTAATTATTACATTGTTAAAAGTTACAGAAGTTTATTTATTTATGCAAAGTAATAACAGTAGTAGTATGTAAATATTGATTTTCAGTAGAAGTACTCTCCGATTTATTGCTTTCCAAACTTTTATTGCAGCTAGTAAAAGCTTTTCCTAAAGATTTGGTTTCTCTGAAGAGGGCTCAAGTGCTAAGTTTTTACATGGGTCGACCTGATCTATCTTTGGAACTTGTGCAACAGGTACTATTCTGTACTCTACTCAACAGTTATGAATCTATCAACAATATAATAGGTTCTTCAATTTGAGTGATGTATCAATAACTACTTCCCCTCTTGCCAGGAATTCTGACAAAAATTGTTATAGCTAATCTATACATCTTCTGTTATAGCAGTAAATTCTATCCGACACATCTTTCAGTTCCAGTCAGAAACTTAATTTCTCTTTCTAATTAGTTGCATTTGATTTTTGGATCCAATAGGTTTTACCCGTAAATGAACAAGAAAATTACATATATGGAATGCTTGCCTTTCCTTTACTAGAGCTTGGTCGGATGGAGGATGCAGAGAAAGCAGCAAGGAAAGGTTTTGAGATCAACAAGGAAGATCAATGGGTGCAGCATGCTGTGAGTCAAAACTACTATTGTCTCCTCTCTATCATTTGACTCTTGTAAGCAGAATGTTAAACCATATTCAAGAGAATGGGTTTTAGTTTATAGGGTGCTATGCGGTGTACATGCAATAGCTCCTTTCAGCTAACATATTTATTTGGAAGAGTTCTATTATCTGAGTTTATTCTTTAAATGTTTGATCATGACTACATACATACACATTTCCCTCTTAGCATTTGGCATATATTTTTCTCACTATCTGTTCTTGGGTGCGTATAAAATCCTTTTAGCATTTCCAGCTTGGGTAATGGGTACAGTCTCATAACATTCAGATTCTTATGCAGTTGTGCCATGTCCTTCAGTTCAAGTGTCGTTTCAAAGAAGCAGTAAAGTTCATGGAAGATTGCTCACAGTCGTGGAGTTCTTCATCATCTTTCATGTATGAACTCATGTTGGATGAACATTCATCATGAATTTAAAATGTTTTTCTGTTCAATTTTGAGATGGCTAAACAAATTTAATATTTAGGATCACACACAATTGGTGGCATGTTGCTCTTTGTTACTTGGAAGGCCATGCACCCATTAAAAAAGTCCGAGAGGTTTATGACAGCTTTATCTTGAAGGAGCTGGAAAGAAGTGATGCTATGGCTGCAGAGGTATGTAATTAGGTATTTTTCTTCACTATTACTCGTATAAATGTACTGGAATGTTCTAACCTTTTGTGTTTTCAGGTATACTTAAATGCTCTTGGTTTGTTATTGCGGGTGTATTTACGAGGTGAAATTACTGCATTTGAGGACCAACTGAAGATCCTAGCAGGTTATCTGACAGATAAAGTGAGTTGAACGTCATCCTTTACCGCCTTTAATGATTGATTATTCAACTTATGAGGTTTCAATGTTTTTTAAAAGTAGATTCATTCAAATTTACATTCAACTGATATTTCAATTGGATTAATCTTTTTGAGTCATCCGTAAAATTTATATCAGAACCATCTTAGATCTTTAACATTGCTCTATCATGACTGGAATTCTGAGATTTAGTTTTGGTGATGGTGATCAATTTTTAACAGGGTTCTTTAAGACAATGAAAACTGTAAGCATTTGGTAATGTTCTGGTTGTAACAGCATTGGCTACTATTTGATCCTTGAGTGGAAGTGCAAGTTCTTTCGTGCTAGATCATCTTCTTTTTTTAACACGCCTTCTCCTGTTATACAAGTTGATGTGTTTGCTATATATATGATAGCTTCTACTTCTATTAAAATAGATCTTATTCTTTAAGAAGCTGAGTGAAAAGTTAATCTTTCACTGTTTCCATTGATTGTTGAGAAGTTTATGATGCGGGAAGAATTTTGGCATCTGTACATTTTTAGTTGGAATATGGACATGATGAAATGTGAACCAATTTGTATAGTAATTTATAATACTGAGGTGACGCTTTTCATAATGATATTGGTTATTATTTTAGTCAGTTTTCTTGTTCTTCAAAAACTATGTAGTAGCGTCATTGTTCTACAAAATCTATGTATATATAGGTATTTGCATTTATTTTGGCTAGACAAACTGAAAAGTAGCGCACATTTATTTGAGTTCTATATGTTTCCTTGTTTTCTAGCATATTGTTTTCAACATAATACTTGTATATGTGTTTCTCTGCCGCTCAATAGTCTATCCCCAGCCCTATTTCGAATGCATGATGTACAGGGTAGTACTTAAACTTGTAATGTTCTGGGTATGGTCTAAAATTTTCAGGCATTTTGGTATCTTGAATGGCACCTTGATGTTTTAATATTATGGGCTTTAGCTTGTAATGGGGAATTGGCTAAAGCAGAAGAGTTGCTCGAGGGCTTGAAGTCCAGGTTATTCAAATTTTGATTACTCTCTCAAGTAATTAGTTTGTCTTTAGTTTGCTGAAGTACCACATCCATTTTCTGTAGAATTTCTGGGATGAATAAGAAGAAGAAGCAATTAATGCAGAGAGGAATTATGGTTTGTTCTTTGCTTCTTTTGCCTTATATCATGACCCTTAATATGTCTAATCTATTCACTTTTTTCTATTTTCTATTCATAAGTTACAGCATTTTTTACTCGCATACTAAGACCTTACTCTTCAACTCAAAATGCTGGGTCATTGATTCCATGTGAAAGTATTACATTTACTTCACTAATTTTTAAATAGGAAAAAAACCTTTTGAAAAGATTTTAGCCCCCCCGGCCAACTCTTTCATTTCATGAAAGTGAATTCTTTTTCATTTGTGGTAGTAGCATATAGTCAAAGGTTCGAACATAGGATCGTGATTGTTTTGGCTTAAAGTTTAGAAATGCCGGCTTTAATATTAACCCTCGCCATTTTTTGGATAAGTATATCAAGCCCATCATTTTAGGAGCACATTTCAAACTCTAGAACTTGTAGTTCCATTAATATTTTTGGAGTGGGGTCTGGTTTCTGTATATCCATATGGAAGAGTATGTCAGATACTGATGCACCCGGTCTTTCAGTTATTCTTTCGTATTTCTGACCTACCTTTGTTTCTTTTGGGTCTAGCTTGCAGAAGCCTTATATAGGTACGGGAAGGGTGATTATGAACAAGCATTAGAATTTCTTGGTCCTGAATTTGATGCCAATAATTTTAAGGTAAATAAGACCAAGTAATGTTTGGTATATCTAAATTTGTCTATACTTTAGATTGAATTTGAAATTTTTGATTTTTGTGCTAGATGATTGGGGCCTCTGATGAACAGCTTGATGTTTTTAATGAAGTTTGGTTCATAATGTTGTTGAATACTGGACATGCCATGGAGGGTAGGAAAATCACTATTTTTTTTGTTCCTTTTATAACTGTTTCTCAGTGGCTTCACTACCACCTTAATATGCCTTTAAAAGGAGGGGGGAAGGCTCAAAAGTCAAATGAAACTCTCATTTTAGGACGGAGAAAGTAGTTTTTTTTATCAGTCAAAACTTAATGCCGGCTTATTTGTATCTGGACTCTTTACAGCTGTTGAAGCAATTGAGAAGCAGTTAAAGAAGAGGGAAGCAGCCCCATTCTTGTGGCACCTGCTGGTATGTCTTCCTAAGAGGATTTTAGGCAAGTATCATATGAAGGCACTTAATTCATGCATGTTGTTTGCATTTTGGTTCAGGAGAAGGGTCATTCAATGTTGGGGAGGACGCAAGAAGCTGCCACTGTTGGTGAGAAAGCCAGGGCTCTAGATTATGCATACTTCAGATAAATGATGGTTTGGTTTTATATTTCATTTTAACCCACCGTCTCCACATACATGATATTACTCTGAACTTAATGTTCATCGTCATAATTTGTTGTACATTTAAGTTTACATTGATTTAATATGAGCAAATTAATAGCACCATATTGGGCTTGTATTCTGCTAATGTAATTACTTGGGACACTAATATTTGATACCATTTTACTGCATTGGATTTGGGTTGAAGCCAATTCCCCATGTATTCAGTCAATCACAAGAAGAAAATGATAATTAGGCAACATCAATGTAGTTATACTTTTATAGTTCCATTTGTGGTGAGATTGAGGGTTCCGGTATAAGAACTAGCATGAATGGTAGTGATTTAACTATAAGAGAAAGTTTTAATAATCTAGATGTATGTAAAAAATACAGGCATTTGTGGGTTCAATGTGAAAATTATTATGGATTAAATTATAAGAAAATTTTTAAATTAAAAATGAATTTTTGTGAACAATGTGGATATCATTTGAAAATGAATTGTTCAGATAGAATCAAACTTTTGATCGATCCGGGTACTTGGGATCTTATGGATGAAGACATGGTTTCTCTGGATTCCATTGAATTTCATTCGGAGGAGGAGCCTTATAAAGATTGTGTCGATTCTTATCAAAGAAAGAAAGGATTAAAATGACCAAAAAAATAATTTATTTTTATCTTTAATTATGTATCATTGTCTATATATATATATATATATATATATATATATATATATAGTTTTTCATCTTTAATTATGTACCATTGACTTCACTAACATTATTTAAAATAAACTTAAATTTTCTTTAATTTTGTATCAGGTTTGTTTTTTTTAAACATAACTCCCAACACTTGTATTAGTAATAGTAACATATTTTCATTAGAGTACTTAGCTTACACATAACCTCCCAAAATTAATGCCTGATCAACTGCACTAATAACTTGCCGTAAGGAAAAGTGAACCCCACTAGATGAACAAAGAAATCTGACGGATGTAAGTCTAGTCAGATCAACCTCCCCAAGCCGCATGTGCACATACACGTGCTCATACATTGAACTGAACCCGAACCAATACCACGTCTACAAACTCAAACCATTACGGCCCCACTATCAGGAACCACCGCATTAGCCGAATTCCCTGACCGAACAATCCCACGTGTACAGCTCCTAATACGTTTCAACTCCTCCACCACCTCTCTCGCATCCGGCCGGTCGTCTTTTTCCGCCGCGACACACCGGAAAGCCAGCTCCGCCGCCGCACCAACACCGTCCATCGCCTCCCTATCCACCACCAAAACCGGGTCCACCACCTGGTGTAACAACCCCATCTGTATTTTAGGCACCACCAAATCAGCCAACGCCATCTCCCTTTTCTCTCTCCTCTGGTCCACAGCTCTCATCCCCGTTATCAGCTCCAACAAAATTACCCCAAAACTATAAACGTCACTCTTCTCCGTTAGTCTAAATGACCGATAATAGTCCGGATCCAAATATCCCGGCGTCCCCTGTGGTCCCGTCCATACACAATCAGAACTCACCATTGTGGTGGTTGTAATTTCTTGGCAAATCAGCAGCCTGGAAAGTCCAAAATCTCCAACTTTCACCCTCATATCTCTCTCCACAAAAATATTTGAAGATGTTACATCTCTATGGACAATTGGCGGCATCACTGAGAAATGTAGGTATTCAATTGCCAATGCTGTTTGCAGTGCTATTTCAACTCTAATGCCCCAAGTTAATGACCCTTTTTTGTACAAACTTTTTGTGCCATGGAGATGGTCGGCTAGAGTGCCATTGGGGACATAATCATAGACTAATAGTAACCCCCTTGGGTCGCTACAATACCCATGAAGTTTGACTAGATTTGGGTGGTTAATTGAAGAGAGAATTAAGATTTCATTGCAAAATGACTTGGCAGAAAAGGCTTTGGAGCTTGTTGGGTGCTGCTTGTGAAGGTGTTTTACTGCGACAATGCGACCATCTTGGAGTTGTCCTAGAAAGACTGACCCGAACCCACCGTCCCCAATTTTGCGTTTTGGGTCGAAATGATTGGTGGAGAAGTCGAGTTCCTCGTAGGTGAATACAGGTGGGAGGAGACTAGCTGAGCGGTGGCGGTGAAGAAACAGAGTTGTTGGGTCTTCTTCATTGGCCAATAATGAGTTTTGTTTTGAACGGCAAATGAATATACCAATTAAAATAACAATGAGCACGCAGATAAAAACGAAAATGAAGGAGAAAACTGCGACCCGATTGGGGGTAAAGGTTTCTTGGCGAATAAGGGGTTGTGAGAATCGAGGTGTGGATTTGAAACAGATGAAATGTTTGTTTGGGTCAGTTGAATTGAACCCACAAACTCCATTGCTGGCCTGGCAAGTCTTGCAAGCAGAAAAGTAACTGTCTCGGTCTTTATCTTCATCCCAATCGACCTCAATCCCCAATTTCAAGAAATTGTCAAGATATCCCAAAACGTCAGCTTGGCAGCCCTGTTGAGAGACTTGGTGGCGCGTAGATCCACAATCGTGTACAATTTGAAGTGGGTTTTTGATGAGCTTGCATGGCCATGAACAGTGACTGCAGTTTGGGAGACTTGGAGGGGGGCAAGGTCTGAGTTGGGAAAGGCGAGAGCAAGATGAGTCAGAGACTCGAAATGGAGAGGCAGAGAGATTGATGGAGAGATTGGGAATGGAAAAGGAGTTTTTAGGAGAAATACAATTATGCTGCTGATGAAGAGAAGTGGTGGGAGGTTGAGGGGAGAGAAGGAGAGAGGTGGAGTTGGGTTCAAAATGGAGGAGAGAGAAAGAGAGGTTGTTGATTGTAATAGTTGAGTGTGGGTGGGAGCATTTTATTTGGAAAGAAGGGTGGCCGCAGCCGGGTGAGGAGGAGAAAGGAAAGGGGAGGAGAGTGGAGGTGAAAGGTGGACATGAATTCAACGGCGGTGAGCATGTATGAGCGGCGGAGAGTGGGAGAAAAATTAAGAAGAGGACGGCGGCGGCGGTGGTGGCTGAAAGCGGTGGCGAAAGGGGTACTAATGGAGGCATGGGTGAGAGTTCAAACTGGTACCACGGACATGAATGGGAAATTAAATTGAGATGTAAAAGTATTTGATTGAGGTCATTGGCCTGCCTAGGTTGTTGGAGTGGCACTAGAACACAAACTGTGGAGGGTCTCGAGGGAGAGGAAAGAGGGTATCACGTGAAGGGAGGATGGAGATCAAGACAAAACCAATGAAAGTCGAAAGAAAATTTGCTCTATTTTTTACTACTATTAATGGTTCAGTGTCACTTTGGTAAAAAGGAGTCTAAGATCATTTCATCAGTGGGCATTCCATTTCCATTTCATTGGGACCCAATTCTTCTATTCTCATTTGCTTTGCTTTCCATCCATGGCAGATTGGTAATTAGCTCATATATTACTCCACATGGAGATCGGTGACGTCGTACGTTTCTGCTGCTAGCTGCTGCTCAAAATTTAACTGGATTCTTTGGGTACTAATTTTCTAGTGTTCTGGACCCAAAAAAGAAAATTTTGGGCTTCCGCTTCACTAAACCAGTCAAACACTACAGTTTTCAGCTTAGAATTTCATTGTCTAGGTCTAGGTCCAGGTCCTTGGTGTTAGGCTGTTAGCACTTGAATTTTATGATATGTAAATGATACAAAATGGTATTATTATTAGTTTTATATGCAAAGAGTGTAGTATTATTAGCACCAGAAAGGTATTATATATATATATATATATATATATATATATATATATATATATGAAATTCAATCCCGTGATATGTTGTCATTTATCATTTATTCCAAATGAATTAACATCCGAACTGTAGATCAATTAAATAAAAGGTTGAGATCGGTTTAGAAAAGTTCAATTCGTATTGTAGTGATCCAGAATAACAATTTTATTTTAATAATAGGACCCCACCTAGTCAAACCTGGCTTAAATGGGTCCCACTCTGTCAGATTTTTTTAAAAAATGATTTTTTTTTTAAAATATACTAACCACTACACCATGTAGCCTTTATTTTATTTTATTTTTAAACACCCACCCGTATATATATATATATATATATATATATATATATATATATATATATATATATATATCATTCATTCTTTGAACTCCTATATATATAGTGCGCAGAACTCCCCATAGAACAATGTATATAGTTTATTTGCTTGACTTTTGTAAAAGGAATAATCAATCGTATGATGTACTTTTGAAAGGTGGAGAGAGTAGCAGTACCATTATAATACGGATTCAGTTAGCATGAAGTTTATATTTTGATAATTTGGTCAATTGGCCAATAGAATACTGACACATATAGAGTGTTAGCACTCTATTGATCAATTGACCAACTTACCCAAAAATAAACTTTATGCTGACCACTCCCTTATAATACTATTAGATAGAAGACTTGCTATACCATAAAGATGAAAGAATTGAGGCATTGCCGTCAGACATATCATGCTGAAAAAAGAAGAAGGCGCTATGTGCCTATATATGGCATATATAGTAAGTACCAACTGAGGGTTGGTTTTTAGGGGTTTACTCTTAAGCATGCTTGCGAAACGCATGACTTTTGCCATATATATAATGCCTGCAAGAAGCACTTAATTTGCTCATTCGGCTTTTTATAGTCGCATGCATAAGCATAATCACACTACTTAACCTAGTATATATATTTTCCTTTTAATTAAAATTTAATTTCACATTGAACTCCTACTATATATATATATATATATAGTACTCCCACTACTACGATCTGCTTTCACGCTTGCCAAGTAAGAACTGAAAGGCACTATCCAGTTAATAGCTTATATATACATATATGCATTCTTCACCTAATCTTAATTGTTTACTGCTTTTCCAATCTTGTCTCCACCCAAATTTTATATATGCAGTACAATCCAGAATTTATTTATATGAACTAATTAAGATTGGTTTAATTGGCATTCTAAACGCTATCAAGGTCAAAAATAATTAAGAGCTCTGGGTCTGATCACACAAATTTTAAAGATAAAATTAATATGCCAAATAAAATTGGTTTGATCATGGATTGATTGGAAGTAAAGTTATTTAGAAAAAAACACTGAAAACTTTTCAAACAAGTACATTTTCTCTCTCCTAACAAGCATAGTGTGTCATGCGGATTGCACGCTTTATGGACGCGTGGCGTGGATGTTGAATTAGATGATGCCAATTGCCATGCCACATCCAAGTTTCATTTTTTTCGTCAACTCATTAATTAATTAATTAATTAATTAATCTTGGTCCTCCGTCTACATACTATTTATTTATTCACGAATTCACACCCTTTGCAAATTGCAACCATTGTTTGCTGATAAGCCAATATGATGATATTATAATCAACAAATTATCCTCCCCCTCTCCCTCTCCCTCCCCCTCTCCCTCTCCCTCTGGAAAAACAAATAACTTCTTCTTTTCTTTCGGACCGAGTTACTTAATTACTAGCTACTGCTACACTTTACTATTATATAAATAAACACTTCCCTAATGGAGTAATCATTCGATCGCTATATATGGAGTTCTTCAACAAGCAAGCTGTTAGACTTAAGAGCCGCCTTGACAAATACCTAGTGGCTGACGATGACCAGCAAACCGTCCGGCAGAGCCCTAACGGCTCATCTCGTAAATCCCGATGGCTGGTGGAAAGCGTTGACACCAACACTCACGTTATCCGACTCAAAAGTTGTCACGGCCGATATCTCACCGCCTCCAATTCCCCTTTCCTTCTCACGGTCACGGGAAACAAGGTTCTTCAAACCATACCCGACAACATGAAGGACTTATCCATCGAGTGGCAGCCGATACGGGACGGGTTTCAGGTGATGCTTAGGGGTTTTGGCGGTACGTATTTACGCGGGAACGGAGGGACACCGCCGTGGAGGAACTCGGTCACGCATGATAGACGTCCTCATACCGGCTCAGCTCAGAACTGGGTTTTGTGGGGAGTAGAGGGTGTAGACATACCTGAAGATGAGCAGTTAAATGATTATTTTTCATTAGTTTCAAGCTTTTCTTCGCTTTCCGATGAGCTTTCCAGCTTGGACGGCCTTGTGTCGCCGGTATCAATAGTCTCTGCCGGTAACTCACCTAGGTTTTTTTCAAACAAGGTATGTTTTTCTCAATCTAGACAAAATTTAAAGATTAGAAGAAAGTACTGAATCATACGTACCGTTTTTATAAAAAATTTACGTATACTATTTTAGTAATTCATAACCAATTCTGCAGTTGGATTATTCATAATCAATTGGGTTAGTATATATGATACGAGTATAATTGGTAAACATTTTCATTAATTCCAAGATTATTTCTTTGGAGACTCAACCGGACCTGGGACTTGGAGGATTACAGAGTCCTTTTCGTGGGGACAGTCGACCAACGATAGTAGGGCACGCCAACTCTTCTAGAGGATATGTCGTGTTACATGAAATACAACTATATTTCGGCCAACGATAATTGCCCCCTTTACTGCATAGCTGAATATATATAAAAAAATTATATTTTTATATATTAAAATAATATTTTCACCTGAATTTCTATGAAACTTATTCACTTTAATTATATATATATATATATATAAAATTCGGATCTTAAACTCACTCATTATCCAACTCACTCGAGTTCACCTCCCTTTAATGATTTTAATCCCGTGACAGTTGATCATACATACAACCGCAGATATATATATATGAGATCGATACATGCTAACGTTGTAAAAAAGAGTAGTCTTATAACACATCGTGACCCTCCATCTTAAGATTGAATAGTTTAATAGAGTTCTCGTCCGCAGTTTAGTTTTCAGTATTCCGCAGTTTAATACCCCTCATTTACAATTTCCAAGTCCGCAGTATTAAACTACGGACACTGGGTATAAAAAAAAATTGGCATCCATGTTATTAAACTCGAATTGGACCGAACATATATATGCTCGAATCCGACTCAAAATGTTAAATCATACTCGAATTTGAATTGTATTTAAAAAATTTTATTCAAATTCGACTTGACTCGAATATTTATTACTCGAATTTTGGTCCAACTCGAATCAAATTATATTCAAATTACTCTCGAACTTCAAATTCAAACTCAAATTCGAATCTCTATATAATAACTAGTTTTTTAATAAATTAAATTTATCATTTTACTTATACATGAGAAAATATATTTACAACTTCTTATTAAGCTAAGCTACGTGGCGTACTTATTTTCACAAGTTATTTTTTATATGAGTGCACAACTCATTTACTCAATTATTCATGTAAGGGACGGGTAACTTTTGTAAATATCGAAAATATTAATTCTTTAAAATAGATATTAACAAAATACTAATCCTAAATAAATATTAAAAAATGAAAAGAAAAAAGGAGTCGGTCTATGGGCCCCATTATTATTGACACAATCAATGGTAATGCATGAGCTTCTTGGCTTCTTCTTAAGGTCTACCTACAACGACTCTTGGGTCTCGGCTAATCAATTACTACTAGTTTCCCACGCAAAATACATACAACACGCGCATGACAAAAACCAACCGTGTGGAGTATTTTAATTTACCCGTCTGTCTGTCTGTCAGTAAGTCGGTCATATGTGGCTGCCGCTGACTGTCAAATTGTCACGTGTAATTTCGTTATTAGCCACCATTTTCCCTTATCTCTCTCCTCTCTCTCTCTCTATATATATATACAGGAGGAGGACAGGGAAACAACTCCATCTTCATCTTGTCCGAAAATAACATCTTCTCTACCTAAAAAGACTCCACCTACAACTACGGCTACTACTTTTACTACTACCATTTCTAACTCATACTGATAATTCCATCATTGTTTTAAAAAAACAGAGCCGTTCATTTCAAATTCATCAACAAACAACGGCAATGGATCTCTTCCAAAACGCCAAGGCAGTCCGCCTCCGGAGTCACCACGACAAGTACCTGACAGCTGAAGAAGACGAAGAATCCGTCAGTCAAGACCGCAACGGATCCTCCAAGAAAGCCCGCTGGACCGTCGAATTCCTCCCCGACGACAACAACATTAACCACAACATAATCCGCCTCAAGAGCTGCTACAACAAGTACCTCACGGCTTCCAATCAGCCATTTCTCCTCGGCATGACCGGCCGCAAAGTCCTCCAAACTCTCCCCCGCCGCCTTGATTCCTCCGTCGAGTGGGAACCCATTCGAGATGGCCACGGCCAGGTCAAGCTTAGGACTCGTTACGGCCAGTTCCTCCGCTCCAACGGCGGCCTTCCGCCCTGGAGAAACTCTGTTACTCATGATATCCCTCATCGGACCGCTACCCAAGAATGGATATTTTGGCATGTTGACGTCGTCGAGATCGTCGTCCAATCGCCGGCGGGAAAGCCACCGCCCAAGTTAATTCCTCACGCTGATTCTTCCGCTTCTTCTGATTCTAGCTCGCCTTCTACTGGTTCGTCAGCCAGTTTTTCCAGACAAGAGGTTTGATTCTAAATCCTAATATACTTCCTTTCGGATAAAAATGAAATAGTTCCATTGGCCAATTGGAAAATTTATGAAAATTAAAAATATATTTTATTTTTGTACTATGCATTGCAAAAAAATTTAGTCCAATTATGATTGCCACGTAGGTTCATGAAAATTGGGATATATAATTTATTTTAACTTATCATATACACTTACATAGCAATTCAACTTCGTCATATTTACCTACCTGTATATCATTCTTTTTTCAAGTTTACCTCTAAATTTAGTGAGTATAGAGATGTAATTTGTATTATTTTATACTACCATCTAAAGAAGTGGGACTCATTTTTAATTGGAACAAAACACTGGTCGAATGGGACTATTTTTGTTGATTTTATTACTTTATTAGGCCTATTTTTGTTCTTGTTGTTGATTTTGTGTTTTGTTGCTTGGTTGATTTCAGTCGGCTAATTCGCTTGTAAATTTCCCTCCAAAGAGGGAAGAAGGGAGGACTATATATTATCATGTTGCAAATGAATATGGGGATGTAGATGAGGATGGGGAGGAGTTTGTAATTACGTTTAAGGGGAATGGGGTTGATGAGTTGAACCATAGGTTGGAGGAAGAGACTGGTCTTACTGATATAACTATTTGTTCGTGGAGCCCATTGAATGGAAAGCTTTACCCTCTTAGATTGCAGCTTCCTCCTAATAATGTGACTATGAATGTAGTTGTAGTTCAATCCTCTCCAAAAGGTGAGCTTTTCATATTAATTACTACCTTCATTCTGCAAAAAGAAACTCATTATTGATATTTCATGTTTATCCTCTCTATATGTATTGAGTTTTTAGTTTTGTATTGTAGGGGGATAATTAGATTGTGATGTAAACTTGAAGATATACAATGGTTCCTAATTATTCTATCTTACTTCATTATTTGATGTCACTATGAATGCATTTTATGGAATTTGAAAACATTCTGTGTAGAATATTGAAGCAAAAAATTACAAGTAATCCAAGTGCTAGATACATACTTTGGTTCAAAAATGGCTTTGGTTTCTTGATATGGGGCATCTTCATACTGTTGCATCTTAGTTTTAGATGGCCCAGTTTTCCAATCAAAGGACTAGGCCTAGATGCAGTTCCCACTTTTATGAGCTCAACGGAAGGGGAACTTTGTTAATCTTCCTAGAAATCATCAATACACATGTATAATCTTGAGGCTCGACTACAATAATGGAGTTCCTAATCTGATCTATAAGTGCGGTAATAAGGAATTCGTGATAATTCCATCGTTATCAGATTGATCTCTAAAGTAGGGTGCACATGTCAATTCATTTATTCATACACAAGAATATGCTTACAGAACACACAAGCATATACCTTCTGCTCACGTGGGACTGCTCGCAAGGAGGGTTAAAGAATGATGTTTTTTTGTTGCAGTTAACTTAATGAATCAATACTTTTTCAGTTTGCATTTAAACACAAGACATTGATAGATAATCAGCAATCTTTTCGCTTACCATTCTTTATCTTGATTTCAGGTGTATCAGTGGTGAAAACGGGAATACCTTTATAAGTTGCAGTGAGGTTGCATTACTGTTTTGAACAAATAGTCAACTTCATGTTCTGTGCCTTCTACACCAAGCTTCTCCTTGCAGTTGTTGGAAAACATTAAACGAATAAGTTTGAGAAGCTTACATATATTACTCAGCTTTGATGTCTACGGCATGAGTAGATAAGTTCCCGAGAGACGAAAGCTAAAGAAGGCATAATACTGGCAGCAATATTTATTCATATGCTAAAAGTCAATGTTGTTTAATGGTTTCGTGGCCTCGATCTCCTGCTTGTGTAGCATTCTCTCTTCCAGGGGCTAATAGCAAACTTGCAACTGATTTTTGTGTAAATTCTTTTGAGCACCTCTAGATTTGAACAACTCTCTCTCTCTCTCTCTACTCCCCTTTTATTCAGTTGTACGTTATCGCTGTACTGTTGAGACATCTTGTATACTGAAATTTCCATTTTGTGGTTTCATATGAACTTCTCCACCAGATAAATATAACTCATATTATTATTTTTAAACATAATGTTCCAAGTTTTTACGCATGTTTGCGCATTGTGAAAGTAACTGCATAGACAGAGGTGCAGTCAAACGGGCAGGATTAGACATTAGCATATTCCATAGAACCTGCCTAAACGCCCAACTTGATATATGACAACAATAAAAAAAATCGTGTATTTCACTATAGAATAACAGGTAGAACGAATTCAGGTATAAATTTGTTTCAGACTTTCCCTGCTGACTTTTCATTTGCAGACCGGCTGTAGATGACCACTTGATACATACATACAACTTGGAACAACAAACAGTCACCAATAATCCATACATGAACATGAGCCATCTCTGAAACGATGGAATCGAGCACGATCTCTTACAATTATATCCACATTATAGATTTTAGAAATCAGTTTGGTCACGTTGTGACAATCGTTGCAGACTCTGAGATTCTTGAATATACGAATCGGCACCCCCGGCTGTAAGTTTAAGAGCCCAAAAGCAATGGCAAGTCTCTCACTGTGCAGCCTAAGTGAATGTTGTTTACCATCAATAAGTTCGTCTATCATCGGTGCTTGCGAAACATCAGGAACATACCCTATTGCTTCCAGTTGGCTTTTTATGACATCCAAAAGTTTGTATATTTCTTTAGTTCTCGAGTGAGATGTGTCCCCAGCGAAGAACTCATGGGCAATACCATCTATCTATATTGAGCTACAACCAGGCTCTTTCGTCACTCCCTTATCAGTCATCAATTTTCTTATCAACCCAACCTCGTCCCACCGACTAGCTGCTGCATAGACTCTGGAAAGAAGAACATAAACACCACTACAAACAGAACCTCCAGACTCGATGATCTGCCTAGCCACTTCTTCACTTAGCTCTAGACCTACATTTTTCTTGGAACAGGCATCTAGAAGACTCCTCCAGATCACGACGTCAGGTTTCATGGGCATGTTTGAGACAAGATCAAGCGCCTCATCAATGAGGCCAGCTCGAGCAAAGAGATCAACCAGACTTCCATAGTGCTCCAGCATCGGCTCTATTTTGTATTCAGTATTCATAATATCGAAATACTTGCGGCCCTCAACTATCAAACCTCTATGATTGCAAGCACTCAATACACTGTTGAATGTGATAGAATTGGGCACTAACCCTTCTTCATGAACCATGAGATCAAAATATTCTGAAGCTGCTTCAGCCTTTCCATGCATGGCAAATCCTAGAATCATCGAATTCCACGAAGTTACATCCCGTTTCGCCATCCTCTCGAAAACCTGTCTAGCAATATCCAAAGAACCACATTTATAATACATATCTACCGATGAATTGTTTAATAGAAGAACATTAGCCAATTCACTAGTACACTTCATTAAAACATAAGCATGAGACCACATTCCCAAAGACAGAGCCCCTAAACCAGCACAAGCAGTTACCACACTCTGCAGTGCATAACCATCTGGCTCAAACAACGTTTGCAACTCACGGAACAATTTCAATGCATCATCAAACTCACCCAGCTGAACAAGCGCATCAATCATAACGTTCCAAGAAACAACACTTCTCTCAGGCATCTTCTCGAATACGTCTCGTGCATAGTCCAAACACCCACAAGATGCATAAAGATGAATCAAACTGTTGTTAATATAAACATCTGAGCCAAACCCAAGTTTCAAAGCATGAGAATGAAATTGTTTTCCTTCAGACATGGCAAATAAGTACGCACAAGCCTTGAGAACTACTGGAAAAGTGTGTTTATCGGGAAGAGTACTTGCTGCATTCAACATTTTGTGGTACAGCAAAATGGCTTGTTCTTTTCGGTGATTGCTGTGAGCGCAAGCTCGAATGAGAGTGTTCCAAATGAAAGAATTGGGGGTTTCAATTTGGGTGAAGAGGCGGAAAGTGTAGTCAAGGTCATGTAAAGATGAGAAATGAAAGATTCGACTGTGAAGAAAGAGGGTGTCTGAATAATGGGTGGATGTGGTACGGAGTGTTTGGGCGTGGATTTGCTTGAGCTCAGACATGGAAGTGGATTGGTTTAAGAGGTGAAGGAGATGAGAGTGATGGTTGTTAAATTTGTGAAGTGAGGGAATTTGGGAGGGTGGACTTGGTGACGTTACTGCAACTACCATCATGCTCACTCAGTTTGTAACAGAAATTTAACGGTCACTTGTATTTTTTTTCTTCCTTTTCGTCTGATTATATTTCTGCTCTAAGACTTGAGTAGCATTCTACAGAACAGCTCAACTTATCACTGGGTAAACTTATGATGGCAACATGACTCAAGTTGATGTAGCAACATTTTGTGGATAAATACTAGTGGTGGTTGTGTTTTTGGGTAGATTTGTAATAAATCAAAAATTTGACTCTTTGAATTACGAGTTAAAAAATTCGGACATAAAAATTGGACATGATTATATTTAAATTTCACTTAATTGTATTTTGACCCCTAATGATGGATAAAAATAAAAATAAGTGAAATTCAAATACATTCATGTCCAATTTTTATGTTCGATTTTTATGTCTACCTAGAAGAGCTTTTACACATCACATGTTAATATAAATTTTAATTTTTTTTTAATCAGTATAAATATATATATTAATTAATTGTTCAAATAATCAGTTACTTTAAATGTTGCCTCCTGTAGCATTTACCCAACAAATTTATATATTATTGCCTTTCACCCCTAAAACTATTCCAAGAAGTGCCTAATTTACCAACCCATTGGGCCAAAACTCACGGGGTCGGCCCTAATCATAAATTCATTGCCGTTCCAGTACCAATGTACAATCCACCGTATAGGGGCCTATTGCCACCGAGCGACGCCATAACAAATTCCGTTTTAACCGTAACCGCCGCTTTGAATTTAAAGCAAAAAGTAAAATAAAAACTAAAAAGGAGGAAAAGGTTACGTACCTGTCACTGAAAACCTTATAACATCCAACCGAAAACAGCCAGATCATCGAAATAAAATCGAAAATACACGCGCAGGTGAGCTTTTTTGAATGGTTTAGGTGACAGTAATTTTACCAAAATATATTCCCATAAAAATATCCCACTATATGCGTACCTTAGCCAAATGCTAGCTTGCGCGTACGGTTACCTCTGTGTCACAACCGTCCGACTCGCTGGGAGTTGCCGATTGAATCGCTCTTCAAAGCTGATCAAGATTCTAATCTTTCTCCAAGTTTTGAATATCTATACCAAAAGATTTCTGATCAGTTTATTGAGCTGCATTTTCAGTTTAGAGAGAAGATGGGGATAGATTACTACAATGTGTTGAAAGTAGGACGGAATGCGGGCGAAGAAGACTTGAAGAAAGCTTACAAGAAGCTGGCAATGAAATGGCATCCGGATAAGAATATTTCTAACAATAAGACAGAAGCTGAAGCAAAATTCAAGCAGATCTCTGAAGCTTACGATGTTTTAAGCGATCCGCAGAAGCGTCAGATCTACGATCTCTATGGTGAAGATGCCTTGAATTCTGGACAGTTTCCTCCGCCGTCTCCCACAGGAACTTGTTGTTGGTTATGCTCCAAAATCTTATGGTTTTTCAAAGTCTCGCATCACATTTGGTTTAAGAACTACTCACGTGCGTATTAAGATTGTTGTCGTAGAAGAATACGTGGTTGGGAAATAGGGATGAAATTTCCGCGTACGTGAGGATGGCCATGAGGAATTGAAATTAAGCCAAGCTCGATTTCTCGGACTTTCGTTCAAAAACCTTAGTGCGTGTGTGCTTGCATCGACGACACTGGCACATATGAAGTGCCGATCCGGTGGATTGTGCTTCGCGGGTGCACCCAAGTAGACCACTGTTTTGGTAAAATAAATCCCCAACGGTACGTTCTTATTCGTGACAATTGGCTTTAGTTCTTGACAGAAAATATACCATACACGCAGTAATATATGCTTTCATTACATGTCTTCTCTCATCATCGATATACTCATTAAGCATTCGTCAAGAATCCACAAAAGTTATTGCGCCCATAGCCTTCTTCGCGAAAGTACATGGCCCACAAAGACGGTCCATAGCGCTTCTTCTCATGAAGACATGCAATCGAAGGCTGCCGTTGAATCTCGGAGAGTGAAACGCCATTGGAGCTCAACTGTGTCGCAAAGTTTCTAACCAGGTGGAGGCGGAATCACTTTTTAGAGTGAAGAGAATTTTGCTACGCTTTCTACCTCTTTCATATAACAAAAATTAAGTTGTTCCAATTTTGTTCGCTTTAGTGCTCTTGTTCTTGCTCTTTATCTATCGCAATTGATAGTCTTCTTTATTATCGCTATTGATATATATTTCCAACAATCTAAAAGTGATTACATTATTAACAAGATGATGAAATCTGCGCCTTTAGACTTATCTAAATTGAACGCTTTGATGGTACTAATTTTAAGCGATGGTGCGAAGACATACTATTTTATTTGGAAACCATGAACTTAGAATATGTGTTGTATGAGGATGCTCCTCATTCATTATCATTAATGATATTACCTCGCTTCTATTGAAATTGTTGAAAAGTTTGATTCGATAAATGCAAAAGAGACTATGTTAAGGATAATCGTACGTGTCGTCAATATTTGTTACACTATTTGTCTAATTCTCTGTTTGAGATATATTATCCGTATGAAAGTGCTAAGAAGATTTTGGAAGCTTTAAAATCTAAGTATGCGGTTGAAAACTCTGGACTTAAGAAATATGTTGCGTCAAAATTTCTAGATTTTAAGATGCAAGATGGGAAATCTGTTATAGATCAAGTTCATACATACCAAACAATTGTGGGGGAAGTCATTGGGGAAGGAATGAAAATATGCGAGAATTTCCAAGTTACTGTACTTATCGAAAAATTACCACCCTCGTGGAAAAATTATAAGATGAACCTCAAACATGAAACTAAAGATTTCACTATCGCAGAATTAGTGGCACACATCCATATGAAGAACATAATAGGGCTAAAGAAAGGGAGATGTAGTTCCAACTCATAATCGCATCGCCAAAGCTAATCTCGTAGTAGAAAAAGCCACGTTGGAAGAGCCAAAATCATCGGTCCAAAAACTACAAAGGAAAAATCAAAATCAATGGGAAGAAAGGATAATAGGTTCAACAATTCCAATCAAATTGAAACCTTTATCTTTCACTAAAGGTCCTTGCTTCAGTATGTGGCGAGACCGCCATATTGCTATGAAGTGTCACTTTCGCATGAGGGCAAGATAACAAAATAATAATTCTCGGCTAAGCCCAAGCGAATTTAATTGAATCCGATGATATTATCGTTCTTTGTAGTCTCTAAGTAAACCTTGTGACAACTTCACAGAATGGGTAGTAGATATCTGGGGCCACTAGATACATTTGCGGCGGATAGAGACGTAATCCTCAACTACGAAAATGTGACTAATGGAGAAAAGGTCTTTATGGGGATTCTCGAGCCACCGATGTCATGAGAAAAGGAAAAGTCTTACTAAAATTAACTTACGGGAAAACCATTGCCTACAAGATGTACTTCATGTGCCCAGATATTAAGTAGGAATCTTGTGTCCGGGTCTTTGTTGAACAAAGTGGCATTAAACTTGTGTTTGAGTCGATAAACTTGTACTTTACTCGTAATGGGAATTTGTTGGGAAAGGTTTTTGTAATGGGGTTTATTTGTACTTGATGCTTCATTTGAATTGAATAATAAGAATGCTTCTTTTGCTTATATTGTTGAATCTTTGGATATGTGGCATGCTAGATTAGGACACGTGAATGTAAGCTTCTATTAAAAAAGTTGAAACAACTTGAACTTATACCTAATCTTGCAAATACCGAGTTTAACAAATGCGAAATTTGTGTAGAAGCAAAACATGCTAAAAAACCTTTTAAAAGTGTTGAAAGACAAACTGAATTACTTGAGTTAATTCACAGTGACCTAGCTGATTTTAAAAATACTACGAGTAGAGGTGGTAAGAAATATTATATTTCTTTTGTGGATGATATGTCTAGATATACTCGAATTTATCTACTTTCCTCTAAAGATGAAGCGGAAGAAATGTTTATTAAATATAAAGCGGAAGTTGAAAATCAGTTAGAAAGAAAAATTAAAAGACTTAGATCTGATCGTGAAGGTGAATATGATTCAGGAAGTCTTAAAAAAATTTGTGAACTAAATGGAATAATACATGAAACTTCTCCTCCTTATTCTCCACAATCCAATGGAGTTGCAGAAAGAAAAAATAGAACACTTAAAGATATGATGAATGCTATGTTAATTAGTTCTGGTTTACCTTCTAATATGTGGGGAGAAGCTCATTTTACGCAAATCATATTTTAAATAGAGTTCCACATAAAAAGTTAGACTACACACCATATCATTTATGGAAAAAATATGCACCTAATTTAGGATATCTTAAAGTGTGGGGTGTCTACAGCTAAAGTAGCTATCTAGGAATTTAAAAGAAATAAAATTGGACCTAAAACAATGGATTGTATTTTTATTGGATATGCCTCTAATAGTCTTTGCTTATAGATTTTTGGTAATTAAAGCTGCAACTAATAATTATCAAAATAATTCAATTTTGGAAACAAAAGATGCAGAATTCTTTGAAAATATATTTCCAATGAAAATTAGAGATGTGGGCAATCCTTCTTTTAGTGAACCTCTCAAAAGGAAAGATAAAGAACCTGTACCTGCATCTACTAGAAGTAAAAGACAACGTTTTGAAAACTTTTGGTCCAGATTTTATAACCGCTTTCATAGCGAAGATGACCCTAAAACTTATGAAGAAGCAATGAAATCTTTTGATGTAAATTTTGGAAGGATGCTTTATTAATAGTGAGCTAGAATCTATTATGTCTAACCATACATGGGAGCTAGTTAATTTGCTGAGAGGATGTAAACCTATTGGATGTAAATGGGTGTTTAAAAAGAAGTTAAAAGTCGATGGATTCATTGATAAATTTAAGGCAAGACTTGTAGCAAAAGGGTTTACTCAAAAGGAAGGTTTTGATTATTTTGACACTTACTCATAGGGTGACTAAATTAGCAACTATAAGAATTCTAATTGCTTTGCTTCTATTCATAAATTGATAATCCACCAAATGGACGTTAAAAGCGCTTTTTGAATGGAGAGTTAAATGAAGAAATATATATGTGTCAACTGAAGGTTTTGTTGTTCCGGTGAAGAACATAAAGTGTGTAGACTTGTAAAATCTTTGTATGGTTTGAAACAAGCACCAAAACAATGGAATGACAAATTTAATAGAACTCTCTTGTCTAATAATTTTGTGACAAATGAATCGATAGTTGTGTATACATAGTAGATTCAATGGAAATTGTGGTGTGATTATTTGTTTATATGTGGATGACTTGCTTATATTTGATCTTGATGAGAAAGTTGTGAAAACTACAAAAAGAGTTTTATCTTCTAAATTTGACATGAAAGATTTTAGAAAGCAGATTTGATTCTTGGCATGAAAATAAATAAACATGCAAATGGTTTAGTTTTATCACGGTCTCATTATGTGGAAAATATTCTTAAGAAATTTGATTTCTTTAATGAAGAGCCTTTAGAAACCCCTTATGACTCTAGTGTGCATTTAAAGAGAAAAATAAAGGGAATGGTATTGCCTGAAGTTGAATATGCTAGAATCATTGGTAGTGTAATGTATTTAATGAAGCTGTATAAATCACGATATCAGATATATGCCATTAGTAGACTTAGCGAGATATACACATAATCCTTCACAAGAACATTGGAATGCATTGTCACGACTAATGAGGCATTTAAAAGAGCAGTTAATGTAGGTGTACATTTCTTTGGTCATCCTAGTGTTTTAGAAGGATATTGTGATGCTAATTGGGTATCGATAACGATGAAACAAACTCCACTAGTGGTTATGTGTGTTTACTTTTTGTGGAGGAGGCATTTCTTGGAAATCGCTAAACAAACTTATACCGCTAGATCTACTATGGAATCTGAATTTATTGCTTTAGAATTGGCGAGTACTGAAGCAGAGTGGATAAGGAATTTATTGGCTGATATACCATTGTGGTATAAGCCGATTCCATCTATTTCTTTACATTGTGATTCTCAAGCGACTATTAGCAGGCATTGAACCATGTTTATAATGGAAAACAGAGGCACATTCGCCGAGGCACAATAATATCAGACGAGGACCGATCAAGAATGGAGTTATTTCCATGGAATTTGTAAGGTCCTAAAAGAAAAGAACTGCGGATCCGCTTTACTAAGGGATTGAATAAAAGGTAGTCCAAGAAACATCCGGAGGATGGGATTATTGCCATTATTTTGAGTAAATAATATGTGATGGAAACCCAACCCGTATGATTGGAGATCCCATGAATTGGGTTCGATGGGTAATAACAAGTCATGTAATTATTTAATTATAGACTACAATTATTTATATCCCTTCTTGTGTGGTATGTGGTGCTTATTGACAAATTGTGAAAGGATGAATCGTTTAGATTCTTAATGAAACTCATAGCCTCTAAAAGGGGTGGTGTATGCCAAGATATACACTTGATGGGTTCACCTATATAAAGGTGGAAGTGTAGTCGCTTCTATGAGAGTCCTCGCAAACTCTCAGAGCCTTTATGAAAATCTGGGACATGGGCGAGATGGCCTGTAACGCGCTTCAACCGCGGACTTGTGTGGATTCAGATTTAAGATATGTGTGCAAACTCAATCGATTATATAACGAGATAATAGGTTCAAGAATATAATTCACCTATAATCTATAATCACGAGCTTGTTCCACTAAGTGTCGATTCAAACCCATAAGGTATCGACGTTATGTATCTAAAATCCATCGCCTTCTCACTTCTTTTTATTTTCTATCTTCGATAATTTTGGATCGTGTGGGGATTGTTGGTTATGCTCCAAAATCTTATGGTTTTCAAAGTCCCACATTGGCTAGTTTAGGGACTCTCGTAGGTGCATATTAGTACTTGTTGTCATGGGCTTAGTAACGTGGTTGAGGAAATAGGGATGGGCTCTCGCTACATACGTGAGGACGGCTAAGGAATTGGGCTAAGCCAAGCTTGATTCTCGGACTTTCGTTTAGAAAACCTTAGTGCGTGTGCGCATACGATACGCCGCGCCATGTGAGGGGGGTGCCGATCCGGTGGATTGTGCTTGTGGTGCACCTGTGTAGCCCATTTGTTTTGGTAAAATTCCTAATTTCGTTTTATACTAAGTCTAGCTAATGCCCTAGCTGTTTCATCCCTTAAATCCCCAACGGAAACCTTATTTATGTTTTTCTATAACTCCAACGTAAACTCAACTTAATCCGATTTCTTTTACCGTTTTGTTCCCAACCAGACGTTCTTATTCGTGTATATATATTACTTCAGCTTCTTCACGAGAAAAGATCTAATTGGCTTTAGTTCTCGATGTGAAAATATACCATACACGCATGATAATATATGCTCATTACGTCTTCTTCTCATCCGATATACTCTGTTAAGCTGTTCGTTAGGTAATCCACAAAGACAGGTCCATAGCCTTCTTTCTGCGAAGTACATGCAATCGAAGGCTTTGGTTTGAATCTGGAGAGTGAACGCCATCGAGCTCAACTGTATGCAAGGTTTCTAACCGGTGAGGTGGAATCACTTTTAGAGACGATAGCTTTGCTACGCCTCGGCCTCTTTCATATAACAAAACTAAGTTGTTCCAATTTTGTTCTTTAAAGTGCTCTTGTTTTTTTTTTTGCCATTATTCGCAATTGATAAGGTCTTTATTCATCGCTATTGATATATATTTCCAACAATCTAAAAAGTGATTCGTTATTAACAAGATGATGAAATCGCCTTAGACTTATCTAAAATTGAGCGCTTTGATGGTACTAATTTTAAGCGATGGTCCAAGACATACTATTTTATTTGGAAACCATGAACTTAGAATATGTGTTGTATGAGGATGCTCCCGTCATATCATTAATGATATTACTCCGCTTCTATTGAAATTGTTGAAAAGTTTGATTACGATAAATCTGCAAAAGAGACTATGTTAAGGATAAATCGACGTGTCGTCAATATTTGTTACACTATTTGTCTAATTCTCTGTTTGAGATATATTATCCGTATGAAAGTGCTAAGAAGATTTTGGAAGCTTTAAAATCTAAGTATGCGGTTGAAAACTCTGGACTTAAGAAATATGTTGCGTCAAAATTTCTAGATTTTAAGATGCAAGATGGGAAATCATATAGATCAAGTTCATACATACCAAACAATGTGGGGGAAGTCATTGGGAAGGAATGAAAATATGCGAGAAATTTCAAGTTATTGTACTTATCGAAAAATTACCACCCTCGTGGAAAAATTATAAGATGAACCTCAAACATGAAACTAAAGATTTCACTATGCAGGAATTAGTGGCACACATCCATATTGAAGAACATAATAGGGCTAAAGAAAGGGGAGATGTAGTTCCAACTCATACTGTCAAAGCTAATCTCGTAGAACAAAAGCCACAGTGGAAGAGCCAAAATCATCAGTCCAAAAACTACAAAGGGAAAAATCAAAAATCAATGGGAAGAAAGGATAATAGGTTCAACAATTCCAATCAAATTGAAACCTTTATCTTTCACTAAAGGTCCTTGCTCATATGTATGCGAGACTGGCCATATTGCTATGAAGTGTCACTTTCGCAAGGGCAATATAACAAAAATAATAATTCTTACTAAGCCCCAAGCGAATTTAATTGAATCCGATGATATTATCGTTCTTGTAGTCTCGGAGTAAACCTTGTTGACAACTTCACGAGAATGGGTAGTAGATCCGAGGCCACTAGACACATTTTGCGGATAGAGACGTAATCCTCAACTACGAAAATGTGACTAATGGAGAAAAAAGGTCTTTATGGGGATTCTCGAGCCTGATGTTTTAAGGGAAAAGGAAAAGTCTTACTAAAATTAAACGGGAAAACCATTTGCCTACAAGATGTACTTCATGTGTCCGATATTCGTAGGAATCTTGTGTAGGGTCTTTATTGAACAAAGTGGCATTAAACTTGTGTTTGAGTCGATAAACTCATACTTACTCGTAATGGGGAATTTGTTGGGAAAGGTTTTTGTAATGGGGGTTTATTTGTACTTGATGCTTCTCATTTGAATTGAATAATAAGAATGCTTCTTTTGCTTATATTGTTGAATCTTTGGATATGTGGCATGCTAGATTAGGACACGTGAATGTAGCTTCTATTAAAAAGTTGAAACAACTTGAACTTATACCTAATCTTGCAAATCTGGGAGTTTAACAAATGCGAAATTTGTGTAGAAGCAAAACATGCTAAAAAACCTTTTAAAAGTGTTGAAAGACAAATGAATTACTTGAGTTAATTCACGTTGACCTCATTGATTTAAAAAATACTACGAGTAGAGGTGGTAAGAAATATTATATTTCTTTTGTGGATGATATGTCTAGATATACTCGAATTTATCTACTTTCCTCTAAAGATGAAGCGGAAGAAATGTTTATTAAATATAAAGCGGAAGTTGAAAATCGGTTAGAAAGAAAATTAAAAGACTTAGATCGATCGTGGAGGTGAATATGATTCGGAAGTCTTAAAAAATTTGTGAACTAAATGGAATAATACATGAAACTTCTCCTCCTTATTCTCCACAATCCAATGGAGTTGCGAGAAAGAAGAAAAATAGAACACTTAAAGATATGATGAATGCTATGTTAATTAGTTCTGGTTTACCTTCTAATATGTGGGGAGAAGCTTGCCTTCGCAAATCATATTTTAAATAGAGTTCCACATAAAAAGTTAGACTCACACCATATCATTTATGGAAAAAATATGCACCTAATTTAGGATATCTTAAAGTGTGGGGTGTCTCAGCTAAAGTAGCTATACTTAGGAATTTAAAAGAAATAAAATTGGACCTAAAACAATGGATTGTATTTTTATTGGATACGCCTCTAATAAGGTCGCTTATAGATTTTTGGTAATTAAAGTTTGACTAATAATTATCAAAATAATTCAATTTTGGAAACAAAAGATGCAGAATTCTTTGAAAATATATTTCCAATGAAAATTAGAGATGTGGGCAATCCTTCTTTTAGTGAACCTCTCAAAAGGAAAGATAAAGAACCTGTACCTGCATCTACTAGAAGTAAAAGACAACGTTTTGAGAAAACTTTTGGTCCAGATTTTATAACTGCTTTCATAACTGAAGATGACCCTAAAACTTATGAAGAAGCAATGAAATCTTTTGATGTAAATTTTTGGAAGGATGCTATTAATAGTGAGCTAGAATCTATTATGTCTAACCATACATGGGAGCTAGTTAATTTGCCTAGAGGATGTAAACCTATTGGATGTAAATGGGTGTTTAAAAAGAAGTTAAAAGCTGATGGGTCTATTGATAAATTTAAGGCAAGACTTGTAGCAAAAGGGTTTACTCAAAAGGAAGGTTTTGATTATTTTGACACTTACTCACCGGTGACTAAATTAGCAACTATAAGAATTCTAATTGCTTTAGCTTCTATTCATAAATTGATAATCCACCAAATGGACGTTAAAAGCGCTTTTTTGAATGGAGAGTTAAATGAAGAAATATATATGTGTCAACTCAAGGTTTTGTTGTTCGGTGAAGAACATAAAGTGTGTGAACTTGTAAAATCTTTGTATGGTTTGAAACAAGCACCAAAACAATGGAATGACAAATTTAATAGAACTCTCTTGTCTAATAATTTTGTGACAAATGAATCGATAGTTTTGTTTATAGTAGATTGATGGAAATTGTGGTGTGATTATTTGTTTATATGTGGATGACTTGCTTATATTTTAATGCGATGAGAAAGTTGTGAAAACTACAAAAGAGTTTTTATCTTCTAAATTTGACATGAAAGATTTAGGAGAAATGATTTGATTCTTGGCATGAAAATAAATAAACATGCAAATGGTTTAGTTTTATCACGCCTCTCGTTATGTGGAAAATATTCTTAAGAAATTTGATTTCTTTAATGAAGAGCCTTTAGGAACCCCTTATGACTCTAGTGTGCATTTAAAGAAAAATAAAGGGAATGGTATTGCCTGAGTTGAATATGCTAGAATCATTGGTAGTGTAATGTATTTAATGAACTATACTAAATCACGATATTGCATATGCCATTAGTAGACTTAAGCGGAGATATACATAATCCTTCACAAGAACATTGGAATGCATCATCACGACTAATGAGGTATTTAAAAGGAGCAGTTAATGTAGGTGTACATTTTCTTTGGTCATCCTAGTGTTTTAGAAGGATATTGTGATGCTAATTGGGTATCGATAACGATGAAACAAACTCCACTAGTGGTTATGTGTTTACTTTAGGTGGAGGAGGCATTTCTTGGAAATCTGCTAAACAAACTTATCTTGCTAGATCTATTATGGAATCTGAATTTATTGCTTTAGAATTGGCGGTGCATGAAGCGAGTGGATAAGGAATTTATTGGTCGATATACCATTGTGGTATGTTTATTCCATCTATTTCTTTACATTGTGATTCTCGGCGCTATTAGCAGAGGCATTGAACCATGTTTATAATGGAAAAAGGAGAGGCATTCGCTTGAGGCACAATATTACGAGGACCGATCAAGAATGGAGTTATTTCCATGGAATTTGTAAGGTCTGCGAAAAGAACTGGCGGATCCGCTTACTAAGGATTTGAAAAAAGGTAGTCCAAGAAACATCCAGAGGGATGGGATTATTGCCATTATTTTGAGTAAATAATATGTGATGGAAACCCAACCCGTGTGATTGGAGATCCCGTGAATTGGGTTGATGGGTAATAACAAGTCATGTAATTATTTAATTATAGCACTACAATTATTTATATCCCTTCTTGTGTGCATGTGGTGCTTACTGACAAATTGTGAAAGGATGAATCGTTTAGATTCTTAATGAAACTCATAGCCTCTAAAGGGTGGTGTATGTCAGTATACACTTGATGGGTTCACCTATATAAAGGTGGAAGTGTAGGCCGCTTCCTATGAGAGTCCCTCGCAAACTCTCAGAGCCTTTATGAAAATCGGGACATGGCGATGGCCTGAAACGCTACCAACCAGCGGACTTGTGTGGATTCAGATTTAAGATATGTGTGCAAACTCAATCGATTATATAATGAGATAATAGGTTCAAGAATATAATTCACCTATAATCTATAATCATGAGCTTGTTCCACTAAGTGTCGATTCAAACCCATAAGGTATCGACGTTATGTATCTAAAATCCATTGCCCTTCTCACTTCTTTTTATTTTTCTATCTTCGATAATTTTGGATCATGTGGGGGATTGTTGGTTATGCTCCAAAATCTTATGGTTTTTCAAAGTCCCACATTGGCTAGTTTAGGAACTCTCATGGTGCATATTAGTACTTGTTGTCATGGGCTTAGTAACATGGTTGAGGAAATAGGGATGGGCTCGCGCACATGAGGACGGCTAAGGAATTGGGCTAAGCCAAGCTTGATTCTCGGACTTTCGTTCAGAAAACCTTAGTGCGTGTGTGCGCACGATACGCCCGCGCAGGGGGGGGTGCCGATCCGGTGGATTGTGCTTCGCGGGTGCACCCAGGTAGCCTAGCTAATGCCCTAGCCGTTTCATCCCTTAAATCCCCAACGGAAACCTTATTTATGTTTTTCTATAACTCCAACGTAAACTCAACTTAATGCCGATTTCTTTTACCGTTTTGTTCCCAACGGTACGTTCTTATTCGTGTATATATATTGCTTCAGTTCTTCACAGAAAAGATACAATTGGCTTTAGTTCTTGACAGAAAATATACCATACACGCAGTAATATATGCTCTGTTACAGTCTTCTTCTCATCTGATATACTCTGTTAACTGTTCGTTGGGCAATCCACAAAGACAGGTCCATAGCCTTCTTCTGCGAGTACACGCAATCGAAGGCTTGCCGTTGAATCCTGGAGAGTGAACGCAATTGGAGCTCAACTGTACCAAGGTTTCTAACCAGTGAGGACGGAATCACTTTTTAGGACAGTAGCTTTGCTACACCTCGGCCTCTTTCATATAACAGCTAAGTTGTTCCAATTTTGTTCGCCTAGTGCTCTTGTTCTTGCTACTGTTATTGCTTACATCGCAATTGATAGTCTTCTTTATTCTTCGCTATTGTGATTTGCTATTGATATATATTTCCAACACTTGTAACTCTGCGTTTAGATTCAATCGACGTGACGCAGAGAATATATTTGAGATGTTTTGTGGATCGGAAAGTAGTGTATTGAAGAATTCCAATTCCAATTGTAATGAAAAGAACAAAAAAGTGGCAGTGGTGGAGAATAAGTTGCCGTGTAGCCTGGAGGAGCTTTACAAGGGCTCTAAACGTAAAATGAAGATTTCTAGAACTGTTCTGGATGATTCCGGGCACTTATATTATTTAATATTTGTGTTCTAGTGTTTTACTTTATTTGATTGTGTTTACGACTGATTTTATGGTAATGTAGAGTTTGTGTGATTTAATTGATGTTTTTATAATTGTAAGCTTATTTAGTTCAAGTGTCTTTCCATCAGTAGAGTTCAATTTAGGTGTGGATTGATTCATTTAATAGTTTGGGCAAATTAGCTCCAAATTTTACTGAATCATGTGGTGTTGGAAGAAAATGTGTTTGATAGAATTCTAATTTAGGAATGCATTGGAAACTAGAGAAGAAATACTGAAATAATTGGAATGAATACAGTTTCTTCTTTTATCAACAAGAAAAAAGAATTCTGTGTGTCAAAGATTCTCTAATGGGATGAAGCATTGTTGTCTTCAGCCAAACTTGGAGTATTAGCATTTTAGACGTCACATTTGGTTCCTTTCTTGATGGTTTAGCAAGCGTCTGCTTAGCAATATTCACTACTAGTGATGAATTGATATATGGAGAGGCTGGTGACTTTGCACTTAATGTGACATTTAAAGTTATGAACTTGTGAAGAATATCTTTATGGACCATATATAGGTAGATCGGACGAGTAAGCTGTAATAATATGAAAGAACAGGATACGAGGTCAAATAGTTGTAACAATTGTCATTATATGATTACCGTCTCACTGGTTTTCTCTCTTTTTCTTGATTCGTTTTGGTAATCTTGATTTTTGTCTACAATTGGGGTTAATGCATGAGTTACTTTTGCAGTAAGCCTACTACTGTTGAGGAGATTTTGACAATACATATTAAACCTGGTTGGAAGAAGGGCACAAAAATCACTTTTCCTGAAAAAGGCAACCAAGAACCTGGTGTTACTCCTGGAGACCTAATATTTGTAGTAGACGAGAAACCTCATGCCGTATTTAAGAGGGATGGAAATGACTTAATACTTGATGAGAGAATCTCTCTACTTGATGCTCTCGCTGGAAAGACTATCAAACTGACAACCTTGGATGGAAGGGATCTCCAGATCCCAATTACAGATGTTGTGAAGCCAGGTTATGAGGAGGTGATCCCCAATGAAGGAATGCCCATCTCAAAAGAAGCTGGAAAGAGAGGAAACTTAAGAATCAAGTTTGATATCAAATTTCCATCAAGGCTCACAGTAGATCAGAAATCTGATCTCAGAAGAGTTCTGGCAGGTAGTTGTTGACTAGTGGTCGTGATTATCACTAACTCTAACTGTGTTAAGTGCAATAGAAAGCATGTATATTACAATTAGAAGAAATTTGTGCGTACTAGGAAGATAGTTTGAAGGACTGCTGGAACTATTTACCAGTATGTATTTGGAAACAGAGCTGACTTGTCTCTTCCTTTGGCTGCCAGTTAGTACTTGGTAGATTCTACGTTTTCAGCGGGATCTGAATGTGAAGGCTAACTCTGATTAGTTGCAGATTTTTAGTTTTACTCGATTATGTATGAGAAAAACATTTTCTAGTGTTTATTCATTATCCTACGATTTCTTTAGCTGTTTCAACTTGTGTTGCTTAAATTCTTCATTTTACCCCTAATTGATGATTTGGTGGATGCTTGTTAAGATTTGGAAGAGGTGAACTAATTTAACATTATTTATGCATCTGCTTGAACTAGTCTCATATTGTGTATCGGAGTCAATTGAATATCTGTCTGTCTGCTTTCTTGAACGTGTAACAACTATATTTTGAATATTCAGATTCAAAATTTTAGTTCCAATTGAAGGCACAGTCACTTTAATCTTTATTCAACTTGATACCAATTTATAAAATAATGTTAACTTAAGGTATCAAGTTCCATAATATGGATATTATTACATTTCATCATGGGTCAGCAAAGGTTGTTATTTAATCAAAATTACTGGTCTGCGTTATTCTGCTGCTTTTCGTACTACCATGCCGGCTGCCGCCACCCTTATTAGGCCATGTATTTCTCAATCTTGTTCTGGAGTTCTTCCTTTTTGGCTCCAACAACCTTGTCAACTACTTTTCCTTTCTTGATCAGTATGAATGTCGGCATTGCCTGCACACCATATTCCTGAGCCACGACCTGTGTTGTGTTTCAGTTAATTTAAACACACACCGCACACGCACGTATATAATATTAGAGGAATAAAATGAATGATCAATCTATCTTATTATATAATAATCCAAGAAAAGGAAACGAGGAGCATACTTCCAACTCATCTACATCAATCTTGATGAACTCTACGTCTACATATCTAGCAGCAAAGTCGCGAATGACAGGTTCTATGGTCCCACAAGGTCCACACCATGAAGCCGTGAAATCAATAACCAACTTCAAATTAAATCCAAATGATTATTAGCAAAAGCAGGGCAGAAGAAGTAAATGATAGAGGGAGGTAGGTTACCAGTTTATAAGTTTCTTTGGAGGCATCAAAATGGCTTATCCATTTAGCTGGGGTATGGAACGAAATAAGCTGAGCAGACTTTTTTGGCAATATGATTCCTTGTGTGGCAAAAACAGTAGAATTGTTGTTACCCATCTATCTTAACTTTCCTTTCTCTCTTTTCCGGCTTTGCTAAGATGTTCTTCTGATGATCACTGCTTTAAATTGAGAGTCGGGCCGGGTTATAACTTATAAGAAGGGCCGCTAATCGTAGTGGGAAATTAAAATAGTAAACTGTATTTTTAAAGTAAGAGAATATGATTCGATGCGATGCTTTATTATTTGGACGGACCGTTGGAGTCACTCCATCCCCATTCCAATTCCAATTCCATTAAATTAAAATGAATGTAGTGGTATGAATGAATGTTGTAAAAGCCATATGGAATTATCTACGACTTGTCAATAATTTTTTGTATTAGAATAGTATGAAATAAGGCTATGAAATTGAATGCATGCATGCATTTCCAAAAAATAAATGATAGAGCGAGAGTTGATTTGCTAATTTCTTTTGTTTTAATTATCACAATTTTTATTATTACTAGTATTAAACTAAAAACTCTATATAAATATTGAATAAAATATATGCTCACACAGGCTGACCGTACAACGGAGAGTATGATTCTGATGTGATATCAGCCGTAGGTAGAGTAATAACTAATTGCGGCGTATGGGAATAAATGCTCTCTCAAAAGAACCGCTGCTAGAGCGACCTGGTCACCATCAATTTCAAAGCTGCTCCTCGTTCTACCTCATTTATTATTTCACATACGTACCTGTTTGTTTTTTTAAAATAAACTTGACACTATCCTAAAAAATTTTGAACAAAATTAATCTTTAATTTTATTTAAAAGACTCATATATCTTATCTGTATATGCTCAAATTAATGAGAATATAATATTTTTTAAATAATTTTAGACAAAACAAACCTAACATATTTATAAAAAAAACAAACATTTTAATCCCAACATTATCATTCTTAGAATATTCCTTTTTATTATTATTATTATTATTTTATTTCAAATTTTACTTGGCATAAATTGACTTTAATCAACTTGTTAAAATTCTTATTCTGCGATTCGTCTTCCCCAGTGCTGTAATGGTGGATTACTCAAATTTTCTGCTGGGTTGCTGTTCAATTCCTTTTCGTTGATTGTGAAGGCTATATTAGTAAAAGCCAAGTAGCGTGTATCCATGAGGTAAGGATCAACAGTTAATAACTCTGTTAAGCAAGACTGGCCGTTTGATTAAGCAAGAAGAAAGTGGTGGATTGATTTGTAAGCGGAAGAACAACTTTAAACTTGAAATATCTAAAAGCATCTGTAGGAGGTCGGAGTTGTACAAATTTTAGACTAAATAAGTAAATATAATTTCGGTGAGTCAAAAGACTATATAAGGGACAAGATTTTTGATGAACTATAATTTTTAATATATTTAAATGGGAGAAATGGTTGAAGAAGAAGGTGATGAAGACAGCTTGAAGAAGAATATGTAGGGGCATAATTTTAACTATTATATTTGATTTTTGTTTTTTTATTGATAATATTTCTCTAATTTATTTTTTAAATAAAAATTACTAATAATCCAATATATTATTCTTCAATTGTAAGTATTTTGTTAATAATAATTTATTTTTTTATTAAATTCATTGATCTTTTTATATTATAATCCACAATCAGCTGAAAAAATTAAAGACTAAAGACTAAAAAACATATGCCGATGACCGACCTCTTGTTTTTTAAGGGGATGCTGAAATTAGGCTATAAAACTAAGTAAGATGATAAGCTGCACCATTCCAGTGCAGTTTAATAAGAAGCTAAGCTAAGCTATTGCTAATAAACTAATTTCCAACAAGTCCTCCATTTGATTGAATTGCAAAATGTTGGGACCTGAATGTTGCAGCAACTCACATTCAATCCATGTTTCATTTTTCCCAACCACCAAAAGAGCTAATACCACAAAAACCTATGAATACCTAGGTCACAAGTCTGCTGGAGCTGCAGCACCAGCACCAGCACCCTTACCCTTCACGCCTCCCCTTCCTCTATTGTTATGGTAGTTCCTAGGATAATAATTCCCAGGCTGGTCATGGTGTTGGCTGCGCCCATTCTGGTATGTCCCACCTCCCCTGCTGCTGCCATTTCGACCTCCACGCCCATTGGAATTTCCCCTACAATCACCCAGACCACGACCACCTCTCTGGTTCTGATACTGTCTCCGGGGAATATACTGTTTGCTCCTTCGACTCTACATCTTTCAAGTTTTGTTCCCCTTCTGCCTGTAGTACAGCCGATTCTGATTGAGCTGGTACCTCTGCAGATTTTTCGACCTCATATTCACCCTGCACAAACAGACGGATAATAAACTATATCATACATGAACAAACACAAGTAATACTATAATTTACACAACTTTGTGCTCATACAAATCACACCTTGTGAGGTTCTTCCATGGGACTAGACTGATTATCATAAGATTCATTCCCTTCATAATTTGCTAAATCTTCTTCCTAAAGAACATTGACAAGTTAGGGAACAATAAAGTAATTAATAAACAACGGAAACTAAAATGTATACTAATATGTCATGTTTGACATAGAGAAAAAATAAAATCATAGATGATAAGCTTACAAAGATAAGCCACAAATAAAATAGTCCTTCATAAAGTAATATACCTGGTGTTTTCAAGTTACACAAAATATATACCTAGTAATATTTTATTGTATAGGCTAGATAAAAGCTTCTGAATAACTGAGCTAAACGAGTTAACCCTTGACTAGGGAAAAAATCTCAAATAAATCTTGTAGATATAAATGAAATGGCACAAGAGCAAAGTCAACTTGTAGTGCTATCTCCTTGCATGAAAATGACATTATCCTGCATAAGATAGCAGAAATTGGCACCCTAACAGTAAGACCAGAGGACATGTTTACAGTAGATGACTGGAGATTTCTTTCCCTTTTTTGGCAAGTCTAAATATATATTAGACGCACCATAGAATCAGAAGGAATAAAAATAAGAATAATAGAGCAAATTGATATGGGTGCCTTTTCTTTTCTTTTTTTTTTTTTTTGCAAACCCGTGAACTGAGATGAATGGTTAATAAAATATAAAATAATTATGTATACCTCAACCAAAAATTCAATTGTCAGACCTATCTAACTAGAAAAAATTTAGAGGCCACGTATACCCAAAGTGGACCATATTTCTTCTTTCTCAAAAAACAGTGCGCCTTTAAACAGTTGACTGAAATTTGAGGGGTCCCCTATGGTCATGTGCAACATAGGCTGAAGTAATACTTCATTATGTAACTTATGTTTGCTAAATATGCAAAAAATAAGCATCTCACTTCAAAATAGATGGACAAGACGGAGTGGCTGAGTGAAAGTTACCAACAACAGATTCAATAATGTGAACTGAAGAGCAAATACTAAAAGCTAATGTTATAACATAATGCAAAATTGTAGTCTTGATGACTGGAAGTCAACTAGAATGGTTCCAATTATGTGAACTGGAGCAAATAAGAACTAGGAACTATATAACCAAGATTCCCCTGCTTTCATTAAGGATTTGTACTGCATGGTATGTGTTATTACGAGTGAACCATATCAAGTAGATGTAACAATCCATGGCTAAGTTAAAAATATGAATTATGTGGGACAGTACCAAGGGTAAAGATCTTTATATTACAATATTGTTCCCATTTAACTTTGATATGCTATTGTAATTCACGGAAGCCTCAACCAATTTGAGTGCTGTTACCTAGTAAAAATTGGACGCTACAAAGCAGACCACATATAAATCATATCTACAGATCATATCTACCACTACTGTAATACTGTTGATTGACAAAACTGACTAGGTCATTTACTTGGAAGATATGTAGAAACCAACAACCAAAATAAACAGTCAAAAAGCAAGCAGTGGGAACAATCCTATGAAATACACACTTGCAAGTTACAAAAGCCTTCACAAATTTGGTCCCAATACCTATAAAAAGTGGACAATATTGATCAATAAAACTGATCTTGGTCATCTGCGTAACAGATATGTACAAGCCATAAACTAAAATAAACAGTTGAAAAGCAAGCAGTGAACTGAAAAAAGTTTAAAGACCATAGCACAAGCTAATGTCACATAGTATGTAATTTGACAATGGTGACAACTCGAGCAAGAACATATTACATATAGCAGACAACAAGATCCTCATCTAGTTCAATATCCAAATGAACCCCGAAATCATTTGCTCCACAAGAGTTCATATCAGCATAGATATAAATACGTTGTATTACCTACATTTAAAGCCTGGTAACGTACTGAAAAATTACATCTCATTCAGCAACTACGGATAACTTCTCATGCTCACCCACTTTAAACGTTTTCAAATATAAAATAAAATGTCATAGTATATGTAAGACCCCAACTTTTATAAATAAAGATGAATTTTTTTTATAAATATTATTTTTGAATATTATGAAATAAATTTGATATAATGTTATAGTTGTGGGTAATATTTATAAATTTTGCAAAGTAAGCAAGTTGTTATAAAATATTCGTTTGGTCGGGGAATATTCTTTTTGTCGGGGAATATTCGTACGACGGCTCAATCATTAGTGGACCCCACAACGGAAGTATTGTCGTAGTTAGAAAACGACAAAATTATTTTTCTATAAAAATAACGGCAGAGGTGTTACTTAATCAAAACTGTTGAACTAACCAGGTAGTAAAAGTACGATGTCTGGCGTAGTTGTATAGTAGACACGATATTGATTATTGATGCTTACGTGAGAAGTCACTCATTTATGCGCTCAATTATTGCTACAGTAATTGCTGCATCATATCTCTTATATTATTGATTCAATTATTGTCACAGTATCATCTGTATAATATGTTATAGTATTAAATTATTAATTGAGACGACAAGTTATAAATGATTAATAATTGTTGAAAGATTAAATATGTGTTGATTAAAAATAAAATGATTTGTGGTAATATTTATTCAATCCTTGATGTATATAAAGAGTCTATTATGAGACGTTTGTGGTAAGTTTGATTATTTTATGGGGGGCCCATATGTCATCATCTAAGAGTCCCTTCGTCAATAGTAATTACCTTTGTGAATAGTAATTACCTTTGTGAATAGTAATTACCTTCGTCAATAGTATTTATCTTCGTCAATAGTAATTACCTTCTTCAATAGTAATTACCTTCGTCAATAGTAATTACCCCTTCGCAAATAGTAGTTGTCCCTTCAATATTACCAAGAGTTAACTGCCTCTTCGGTGTTCCAAGGGTTAATTACCCCTTCGCAAATAGTAGTTGTCTCTTCAATATTACCAAAAGTCATTTTGACCCTTCGTTAAGACCAAGAGCCACCCTCAGTTTTTCTATAAATAGAAAGCTCATTCCTTCATTATTTCTTACGAATTCACTGAAACTCTAGAGAGAGAAACTAAAGAGAGAAAGAAGAAAAGTATTTTGCTACTTCACTTTTCCAATATTCAACTCTTCTAAGGTAGGGAATATTATTTGTTGTACTCATAAGGGGTGTTATTTTTTTTTTATTCATGAAGAGAACTTCTGTTATTCCATTCTTTATTATTACATTGGAATAAACTGTAAAAGTGGCATACCCTATACATGATAATTGAGATATATACGGAATACCCTATACTTGGTGAAATCCTTATATTATTCCATTCTTATTTATTACATTGGAATAACTTTGTATATGCTGAATCCCCTATACTTGGTGACATTCTTCTATTATTTTATTATTCCGTTGGAACATCCTCGTCGTGCTTTTATGGGGGACTGGTTAAAATCTTTATTATTACGTCTTTATTATTCTATTGGAATATCATGTCTGTGTGTTTTACACGGACCGGTTAAAATCTTTATTATTCTATTGGAATATCATATCTGTGTGTTTTACCGGACACCGGTTCCGCTTTTTATTATTCGTATTTATTATTACGTTGGAATAACTCATACATGCAATACCGCATGCATGGTGATTTCTTTTGTTATTCCATTCGCTATTATACTCGGTTGGTTAAAATTTTGACTTCTATACTCCGTGAATTTAGTGGAATATCCTTGATATTTGCGCTTCATCCAAATATTTTTAATGAAAATATTTTTTCGAGCATTCTTGAATTTTACTCACAAAGCGAAGATCATGTTGACAATTTGGACGTTATTAGTTCTGAATAAATTAATTCGTGAACTTGTTTTATTGAATTATTATGTCATTGTCATCATCCTCATGTTATATTATGTTATCTTTCGCTTACGTGCATAGATGAACTTAGTATGATTATGACCTGAGATCATTCGGTATAATCATGGCTTGATATAAATGATGTGACAAAAGTCCTCGGTGGCACGTAATGCAAATGATGGATAGTTTTTGGTATGATTATGACCGGGGTGATTCGGTATAGTCATGACCATTGATAATTTGATGAAAATCCTTGACCGTGGTACAGGGATGATTAGATATTGTGGTTTATTAATTAAACCGAGTCTTAGTGATAAAAATTGATGAAAACCTTTTAAAACCTAAAAGATAGTAGACTTTATTTTCTACTGACTCTTTTAATAGATTGCATATTCCATTTAGATTAAACCTGGTTGTCTATTGTATTTTATCGGTTTAACATTGTTGAAGACTATTGCTAATTTATTACGCATTATCTTAGTTATAATATTTCTTCTTGGGCTAGTTGAGCTCACCCTTTCTTTCACTTTATTCTCTTGAAATGAGAATATAATGGGGCGAGTCGGAGAAAAGAGTTATGGTCCCGAAGATAGCATTAGTAGTCCTCACTATTCTGTTAAATAGTGTGACAATAAATGTAATGAGGACTCCTTGAGTATGGATATTGTCTAAATGACAATATTCCTATTAGAACTCTCAGTTTATGTATTGTCGTATGTTACACGACAGATGTATAATTAAGTTTGTATTTGAATTTATGTACCATGTAAGTGGCGATCCAAGATAGGTGACGTATACCTAATTTTGGGGGCGTCACAGTATATCTCAATGCACATGCATTACATGGAATGTATACTAATTGTGTTTTGTATAGTTAGACATGAATAAAGCTGAAAACAACTTCATGTAAACTTTGACCAAAAGTTAATATTCATGAGAAAAAAAATCAAGAAAAGCAATTGAAACCATTTTGAATAATCCCTGAAGCAAAATGAATGCATCTTAAAGAGACCATCCAGAACAATGATGCACCAAGTTGTATGCTTTTAAAATGAATCAAGCTTTTAACATAATCACAAAAAAATAAAGAAATTTCCAACATGCATAAGAGGGCATTAAATTAAAGCTATATAATAAACTCAGATCTAAAGCATCTAAGCTTTTACCTTGTGCTGATGCTGCACATCCAACTCTTCCACTTGGGCCTGAAAAGACCCATAGTTTCCAGCAGCAGTAGCCACCACATCAACTGGAGCTTTCATCTCTGGTGATGTCGTAAAGTAAGGAGAAGACATAATCTTTACCAGCTTTTCCCTTAGCCCAGAATCTGCAAAATCAAATTCCAGCTTAAACAGGAAACAATGAAAAAGACCACTACTTTATAACACAATGGGACAACAATCATACATGTAACACTGGAATCAAGCTTAATTGGATTATCAGAGTTGAAAAGCCAAAGCTTTGTATGCTCAATACACTTCTGCAAGGCATTTTTGTGAGAAAGATTTGTATCTACAGGTCGAGAGGTCAATAAACTTCCCACCATGGATATCATATCTAAATCCCTCTCAATGAGAGGATCAGTAGCATCATCGTCAGAGACATAATCGTAAGTCAAGCAGCATCCACGTTCGTGCGTCCTTGTGAGCATTGTGCTGGCGAAATCGCTCTGAGTTTTCACATCAAACATGCTTCCAAAGTACAGCAAATTTAAGAGATCCTCAACAATCACATCTTGGGGTTTTTGGTAACACTCGATGGCGAGATTTATTTCTTCGGATACCGCAGCGGAGATGGGTTGACGAAGCTTCTCGAGCTCGTCGATGGCGGCGGTGACGGAGGGTTTGGTGCGGAAGACTTCTTCTTGTTCCTTATTCAAAACTTTACCTTGAGAAATTGATTCTTCCATCTGGGTGATTCGGTTCAGTTTTTTACGGAGGGCACGGAGGCGTTTATTGATGAGGCTGAGTACTGGTCCATCAGTAATGTCAGAACCAGCCGTAGCCGCCATTGTGGTTAGGGTTTAAGTTAGTTACTTTAGGAAGAAATAGGATTTATGCCGCCGTGAGCGGCGGGTGGGTAGAGAAGAGAAGTAAAGGTTTTGGGTGGGGGTTTTTCCGGGAAATTGGATGGGGAAAAAAATGATATCGCGTTCGAAGCTGCGGATAAAGAGATGGTAGGGGATTTTAGATGAGGGTAAGTGCGATCTTTAATTTATTTAAACTAATTATCAAAAGTATGCTCTCAACTTTGTCACACGATGAGCTATAGACCTTTAACTTTTATAATTTTCTAATCCCACCCTTAAAAATACATTAAACTGTTTAAAATAGATCCAAACTTATATAAGTGGTCATAGTTCATCCAATTTGTAATTACTTGTTTATAAATCTTGGCTCTGTTTTAGATAAAAGTATATTTTGATAATTATGAAAAAATCAAAATCAAAATCAAAATCGTTGCAAGAACTTAGGGTCAATTTGCCATTTAAATTTTAACAATTTCATATTTCAATACGAGTTTTATTGCTAAAGATTTATAACGAATTACGATTACGACATATATCAATACATATTATAAATTTTATTCCTCACATCATAATAATGTTGTCAATTAAAGTTATTCACATAACTTGTAATAAAAACGTCAACATGTAAAGTCGTAATATATATATTTATACTTTTAACATTTCACAAATAATTTTTCTCAAAATCGATTATATCATCATATTACAATTACAAGAATCTAATAGGCTGAGAATTTCATGACCTTTATAGATTACCATAATAATTTATCAAAAGAGAAAAAGAACTGTACTAAGCACAAAGATTTGGTAATTGATATTTTAAAGAAAAAAATTAAATAATACTCTTAATTAACTTTTTATGGTCAATTTAACAATATTTAGAATCGAAATTTATTCTTGGATTTATTAGATATAAGCACAACATTATTATTATATCGAATATATTATAAAAGCTAACTTATTTGATTACAAAATTTATAATGCATCTTAAAATTGGTCAATTCGAGCGTAAAAAATCAATTAGAACAAGTCGGATAAAAAAAATTAAAATTTTACAAAATCTCTTTTACGATGCGAATGTGAGAAAAGCCTCTTAAATGTTGTTTTTCCTACTAAATAAACCATTTTATTGATAAAGTTTCAAAAAAGGAAAAGAAGATGGACAATACCGACTAATCAAAATAAACATTTCACAAATTTATTTAGATAAAAGCCGCTAATGTTACAGCCACAATGCTTCTTCTAGTACCAGAAAGCTACAATAACCAGAAAAGTTGAACCTCTATCAATATTGGCTATGCAACTGCTCACAAAATGAATAAACACCCCCCCTTTCCAGTCTCCTCCACCCGGAGTTGTAGTCTTGACATTCTCAAAAATTGGTTCAAGCAGCGAGTAGAGTCCGTGATGTCCCAACCCATGCAGCGACATAAAAGACCATTCCTGATATGGAACAGGATATTGGATGCATTCTATTCCCATCAATGTTCTACATCTTCTGGAAATTTAGCTCTTCCTGAATAAACATATTGCATCTCCTCTTTCCATGTCTGCAATACATCAAATTGTCAGCTACAAAATAATTGATTTATATGTTTGCATATTGAGACAAAATTATCATAAAAGTATACAAATTTTCAATAGCTCATTAGTGCCGATTCTTGAATTCTCCGGTTTCCATGTAAATTGGCATAAAATATGAAAAGTTACCTCGTGTCGAAATAAAATCCTCATATGAGGAACATTCGTCTTATGTATATCGTTTCCTTCAGGCCCTCTCTTGAAATATTTATTGCCGAGCCAATGCAACTGCAACAGTGGCAAGTAAGAGAATACGCATAAATCTTGTGTATGGCCGAAACATATATTATTCACCGTGTTGAGTAGAATTCAAAAAGTTCACAACCACCCAACATTACTGTGAAAAGTAAACCTGTCATAACTTATTTATACCAAGATCCTTATTGGACAAGAAAATTACCTTGGCTGCGTGCAAGAATCCTGACTGATAAACAGAATTTCTTGCAACCTCACAAAGGTCACATGAGCTCAGCTTCCAAACCTGTAACAAGATTAACTTTTAAATTACATGAACATGACAGTAATTGTAACCAATGACTAAGAAAAAACAAACCTTTGCAGCAACACTATATTCTTCCACTAGAGCTTCTTTTGTTAAATGAATTTGCAGAGGATCGTCACTTGAAAGTGAAACATTTAAGCCACGCTGGAAGAACATGGGAAATGGGTTGCGATGATAGTCCAAGAAAAGGGAATTATTGCTCAGAGGAGACATAGCTAATCCGACCTGAAAATTAAGATATGTTGCCAACAAATTGTAATTAGAGTGAGGGTCATACATGGTTCATCAACCTTGTATGAGGATTTGACCTTTCAAGGCTGACCCAGAAGTTTCATACTAGAAGTGTAAATTTGAGATACACAACTGAAACTATATTGATACTGAAACTAAATACGCTAGTTTTAGGCTCTCAGATAATATTAGTTAGTAATTGATGGGAGGAATATTATATTGATCCCATAATAAATATGGCCATGCTGGTTTTAACTTCAGTGCGTTTGTAGTCAGAATCCTAAGAATGATTAATGCATTTCCATTACCAAGCATCCTAGCACCACAGGCAATTCTATGATTGATGCACATCATACTGTACACGAGGGGAAGGACACAATTTCTCAACAATAATATGGCAAAAGCCTGTCCACTGGCCAACCTGAGCAAGGTAGTAGAGATACTGCAAGACAGGTGACTTTCTCAAATTGATCCCATGAGAAATATTATGGCACAGAAGGAACCCAGCAGCCAAATGGTCAATATCACCTGCCTGCAAAGATAGTCATTTTCAGCGTAAACCAAATACCATAAAAAATGAAGGTCAGACAATGGCAAATCAGAAAATAACCTCTCCACAGTGAGGCCGGAATCTGATAGTTGGCATTCCTTTAAGTTCACGAAGCTGAGCAGAAAAGAACAAACAAAAGAAAGATGATTCAGCTTCAACATGATCCAGCAGAAAAGATAATTTTGCCTTTCCCGCTGGGTGGGGGAGAGAGAAAATTAATAATATGGCAAATCAGAATATACTTTAACGACACTACTAATGGTGCAGCTTGCAGTTCTTTATCTCTATGCTCAACGCTTTTGCCCTTGTACCAATATTTGAATAATAGCATGCTCTGAGACTCTATTTCTTTCTCCGTTTTCTCGTGTTACTTTTCAAAGTAAAAGGTTCACTAGGAGATACCAAGAATGCAGGTGAAACTTAAGTATAAAGGAGCATAGAAGAGACAACCATCCACACTCGAAAAGAAATAATTAACCTCACAAATGCAAAAGCCTAGGAGACGAACCAAAAAACATTAACTTGAGCATAAATCATAGAATCCCTCCATTACAGAAAATATTTCCCTTCCAAAGTCAAACTCTTACAAAGAAGTTAAATGTTTCCTAGTCTCTCCCGACTCATCCATGAAAAGTATCATAAACTGCATGTATATGTTGAGTAAGAATAAGTAGTTCAACTGGTAAATTAGGAACAACAGATTTTAGTGGCTGAAAATTTAAATTGAACTCCCAGTCTGGGGCATCCCAAAAGTAAAGGACTCTTGATGGAGCTAAGGGTATAAAAAAATGAATTGAAAACTCTAGTCCCTATAAGGAGCTCCAGTTCCATTCCTTAATATGCACAAGGTGTGTTATAACGCCCACCTCTCTCTCCACCTAATTGGGTATAGCAGTGGAAATATAGTGTGATTGTGTCATTGGAGAGTCAACTATTGCATGATGTAGGTTTTAAATTTTTGGTGTGATTGGATCTTTGAAGCATTGCATCTCCAAATACGTTTTTTAATTGAATATTCAATATTGTGCTTTTAAATCATTTTTAGTAGATATTATTTTGAAGTTAAACGTTTCATCAAAAGCTAAATTTGATAACCATGCTAAGGTTGTGGTCTCAGAAGATCATCCCAGCTTGGCATAACAGCAAGATCATATGTCAAATTTTTCACTACTTTTCCAGCAGTCTTTTAAAGGAAACAGCTCTATAGTGTTAACATATGAGAAATTTACTGACTACAGTTTATAAGAGAAGAAAAAATAGAAACCTTATTAAGAGTATACAAGTTCGCATAGATGTAATAAGCATAATAGGAGTATGCTGGATTGAACTCGTTTGTCCACTCAGCCGGCTTGGGCATGTGCTTGGTTGGACGCCTTTCCGGTTTACTTTCATCATCTACAATGTCGAAACCCACAACCTATGCAGCAAACAAAGCCTCATTTTTAGGTACCTACCACAGAGAAAATCAAGCATAGCACTCATAGATGTGTATAGTAGGTGTCAGATCATATGTATATTCTGTCCAATAAAACGCTATTCAAGAAATCTGAAAAAGTTATAACAGTACTCTTAACCCTCCGGGCGAATTCAACAAGTCAATCTAAATGGTAATATTTCCTCTCAAGTATGAAAGAAAATGACGTTTGACCAAATTTTTAATACAGCGGGAGAAGTCCCAATAATTGCTTCATTTATGAAAGATCAGTTACCAGATATAACTCACACTCGAACACTGATGGTGGACTAATTGTATACCTCAACACAATATTTAGATAGAGAAAAAGAGAACTCTAGTTCTTCTAGAGACAATTATTATACTAATGTACAACAAGGATTATAATGCTTACCCAGACCAATACAAGTAGCAGCAACAACAACAACAAACAGCGCAATACTTAACTAATACTTAACTAATCTAGATCACACCTAATATACTTAACTTGTATAGAAGAATCCCAGCTAATTTTAGATCTAATTATATAGATTCCTAAGCATAATCCAAATAAAACCTTTAAATGTTCTTGGCAATACGTCTAGCATCAAAATAAATTATATACATCATGGGACTGTTTATGTGATTTCATATAGATATCTGAGGTAAAGTTGATAAAATAAGCACGCAAAAAGAAGTCGAATACAAACCCGTATATAAGTAAATTGGAACAGGTAAACAATAAAAAATATATACAGCACATATTTTAACATCAAACGGAGGAACACACCTGCATTAAGAACACGTGTAGTTGAGGATGAGATTTCGGATCAATTGTGACTTCGAAAAGAGGAATGAACACATTATCCAAAATGTTCTGAAAGGACGTAACAGTTCCCATACATTTGTACACATTGTAAAGCCGAGGAAGCTGCAAATCAACTCAAAGTGAGATACTAGTAAAAAACCTTGACTGGTCTAAATTTCACAATAGTTCACATAGCAATTATTCATGCTGCTACAATGAGAATCCTAAGTGAGAATTCTTTGCATAAATGAAGAATGATACAGAAGCATATGGGAAATATCTCAATAGCAATGACCCTTTGATGGTATAAACTTTTTGTGGGAACAAAACAACTTCATAAGCAATCTTATATTGTCAACTCTTAAACATTAATCACAAGGACAAAACTTACCTTGAACAGTGTCCACCCAACACCCCTTCCCCGGAAACAAAGCTACACAATCTCATATTTTATTTTTATAATCTAAATTCAGATTTTCATAGAGAGACATGTTACACAATATATATATACACACACACACACACACACACGGATTCTCCTAACACAATATATATATACACACACACACACACACACACGGATTCTCCTATTCAGCAGTATTCAAGGGAAAGTCCTAGCTACACTAACATAATATATATATATGGCTGAATGACACTTTTGTCCCTCCAAGTTGCCACTCACTTTTAAAGTCGTCCCTAAAAGTTTGTTTTTCGCTAATTAGGTCCTTAAAGTGACATTTTTTGGCATTTTCGTTCCTTTTACCCAATTTAACCTCAGCTCTGACCAAATTTTGACCAAACCCGACCCGAACCCAATTTCGCCAATTAAATTTTAAAAAAAACTAAAAAAGTTTTAGAATTATTTTAAAATAATTATTACTTTAAAAATAATAATATTATTATTATTTTAAATATTTTTAAAAATAATTAATATTTAAAATATTAAAAATAATTATTATTTAAAAAATATATTTTATTTTAAAATATTAAAAATAATTATTATTTTTAAAAAATATTTTATTTTAAAATATTAAATATAATTATTATTTTAAAAACTATTTTATTTTAAAATATTAAAAATATTTATTATTTTAACAATAATATTTATTTTAAAATATTAAAAATAATTATTATTTTAAAATATATATTTTATTTTAAAATATTAAAAATTATTATTTTTAAAATTATTATTTTAGTTTTTTTAAATAATTAAAAAAATTGGGGTCGGGTCAAACTGGGTTGGGTTGGGTCAAAATGGGTAAAAGGAACAGAAACGTCAAAAATATCACTTTAAGGACCTAAATTGGCGAAAAAAGAACTTTAGGGACAATTTTAAAAGTGAGTGACAACTTGGAGGGATAGAAGTGTCATTCGGCCTACAGGTGGTCATCATAAACATAATTGCATTCCCTCAAGAGCATATACTTCAGGCTTTTTTACAAAATTATCAATAAAAGAGAAAAAAATATATAACAATAGCATTTTGTGTTTACCTGGATTAACCAAACAGCGTTCTCACTATAAATTGCATTGTTAATAAACCAACTGGCCAGCTGATCCCATTCACTTTGTTTCCTTCCATATATGGACACCCTGTACTCAGCCATCTGGAAACAAAGAATGATGCTTATAAAACTTTCTTGAATTAACCTTCAGATTAAGCAGATTCTCTAAAACATCACCATATAGGTCATATTAAAATGGTTAAAGTACAACTAAACTCTGATCAGCGATTCTGGAGTTCGACATTAACAAGCTTTGGTAAGTAGAGATAAAGCAATACAGCTACTTCAAATCCCAGTGAGATTTGACATCTTTGAAATGCTGAATAAATGGAAAGGTTCTCAAGGGCAGTGGTTTTAAGAGCTTTAAGGGTCAAGTAAACAGAAGTACACGTTACCAGCACCCAGACAGATCCTTTAATTTTTCCATGATTATAATTTTTCCCTTCACCACTAAGGGACATTTTATATCCACAAGGCAAGCCCCAGTTGGTTTATTGATCTTCATGACCTTGTGGGCCTAGAGTAACTGGTACAAACCAACCTCAAGAATATAAAATTCCTCATGGGCCTTGATTAGCTCTTTTTGGGACAAGCCCGAGATAATGAGCTCGTTCTAGCAGATGCTTCTTTAAATTGGGAATAGAAAAAAGGTAAAAACCTTAAATGAAAAATAAAGTAGAGAAAAGGACATAAATAAAACAAAGATATTTCAAACAAAATAAGCATTCACACCTGGTATTTACTTGCTTCAAGATCTAATAAGACTTGCTTTGTCACTTCTCCCAGGAAACGACCTGAAATGTTAACCCCTCAATTACTATAACCAAGAGTTCTACGCAGTAGATGATAATCATTCAATAATTAAACCATGTGATCATCTCAACTACACGTGAAAATAGCCAATAAAATATGAATCTACATTTTAAAAATGTAAAATATCATGGATAACATTAATCTGGATTAAAACGCGAGATCAGGTAACTAGTGTATTAAAAGGATAGTTGTTCAATTGTACAGGCCCAAACTAATTGGCGATAGGTGGAGTAGCCCACAGGATTTATAATTGAACCACAAGGCTTAACTTCTACAGTGTATGATGGGTTATTCATATTCTATATAAACTCCCCTAAGCATTGCGCACTAAGCCAAATATAAGGATACTTTATGTCAGGTGGCTGAAGGGCATGTGCCATTGTATTAATTACATGAGCATAATATAGCTTGCCCTAGTATGCCCTGTACCAGAATAGATGTCCAAACAAAAATCAATCAAGAACAAGAAGCAAGAGTTTATACAATAAACCATAAGACTAAACTTGTCCAATGTGAGACTACTTTTTCAACAAAAATGTTTATCAAGTTGGCACCTAGTTTTGAATTGTAGGGAATCCATTTCACACTCCAAAAAATAAACTATAATTGCCAAAAGGCACCAAAAAAATCCAAGAACGTGATCTCCTTCCCATTTTCCTCTCCAAATTCTGAATTTCAGTGGCTCTTTCTTTTTCCAAGAGTTAAAAACAATGAGATAAAAATTAAGCTCAAAAGTAATTTTGTTATCGATTTAACAAGTAAAATTAATAATACTTATACAAATAGCAAAACACGCCACAAAAAGAGAAAAGAAAGAAAAAAGTCCCGATCAAAATGTCATCATCACAAAAACTAAAAAGGAAACCTAGATTCAATACATGGTGGAAATAACACAAAAATATGAAGGAAATACAACCTTTCTCTGGATAAGATTTGGTTGCTGGTATCAAAGAAACATGTCTTTAAAAAATTTAATAATAGTTAAACAATTTATTAACAGTTGATTTGTTTCATCTGGTTTCCAAGTATCTCCAATATGGTTCCTCATTCCTCATTATTCTAAAGACGATTCATTTTCAAATGCTTATTCCCTATTAATAGTTGTGTGGACCTTGGTACATTTCCATTTACTTCCCAAAATGTTTCAAATACTTCCTCGAAATTTATTGAGGCAATAAAAATGTTTGTGTTAAGCAAGTAGAATACAGCCAAATTGTCAAAATATCAAACTCTACTCAAGTAACCAATTTTAAATTCAAATTTCAATTTATTGTGCAACAGACCTTGAATGAGATTGTCCTGTTTTAAAAAGATTTCTCTGAGTCTGCTCTGTCCACAGGGATTATACTTGAGATTGAATTTGTCAAATCGATGAAATGTACTCTTATCCGCATGCACATCCAACAAATCAACATTAAGATCATACCTGCAACATTTACTTGTGAGTGATAAGAGATGGATTACGTATGAGAATTAAAGGTCATACCTGCAACATGCGTTTGTGTGTGTGTGTGTGTGTATATATATATATATATATATATATATGGATTTCATCCGTGGCAAACGGTTGTCATAGGCAATGTTCAGCAACCAAGTCCACATCTGTTGATCCATACATTTAATGGCTGAGATCTGTAGTTTTTTCCCCCTGCCGCTACAGCTTGTAGCGGCAGTCCTTTTTGCCCAAAGATATAGCTAAGTTACCGAACTGCCCCTCCAAAATTCCAAAATTATTGGTCATTTACCGAACTGCCCGTCCACCCTACCGCATGAGCCTGTAGCGGCAACCTTGGGAAACCAAAGCGCTGACATTGACTGACAACACGCAAGCCAAAACAGTGCAAGTTGCCTTCTTTTCTTTTCTATTCATCAATAAATATATGCATGCTGACTTGTTAATTCCATGCAACTTATAATTTATCTCGTCATTTCTTGTTCCACATCTGGTGGTGTAAATTGATGCTCGCATATGCATGTCCATATTTCCATTCCATCCTATAATAATTAATTATTTTTCAAACAGGAAAATAATTAATTAAAATAAAATAAAAATACATATTAATATTTACACAGAATACATTTAGACATTATTTTTTAAAATATAACATGGATGTGGTTTTGTGACGGCGTAGACATAACTTTAATGATAATTATATTAGACTTTATTTTCTTTATCTTTTAATTTATTTACAAGTTATAAATATTAATTAATTGGCCACAAGAAAATAGAAATAAATTGTAGACTTTATTCATGTCTAGTAAATTGATGAGAAAAAATATGATCAAAACATAGTTGTAACAAATAATTCAAAACATTAGTATTTTTAAAACCACGTCACGTTATATTTTTAAAAATAATGTCTAAATGTATTATGTGTAAATATTAATATGTATTTTTATTTTATTTTAATTAATTATTTTCCTGTTTGAAAAATAATTAATTATTATAGGATGGAATGGAAATATGGACATGCATATGCGAGCAGCGGCAGTGTATCAATTTACACCACCAGATGTGGAACAAGAAATGACGAGATAAATTATAAGTTGCATGGAATTAACAAGTCAGCATGCATGCATATATTTATTGATGAATAGAAAAAGGAAAGGTAACTTGTAGTGTTTTGGCTTGCGTGTTGTCAGTCAATGTCAGTCAACGCTTTACAGGCTCATGTGGTAGGGTGGACGGGCAGTTCGGTAAATGACCAATAATTTTGGAATTTTGGAGGGGCAGTTCGGTAACTTAGCTATATCTTTGGGCAAAAAGGACTGCCGCTACAAGCTGTAACGGCGAGGGGGGAAACTACCAATCTCAGCCATTAAATGTATGGATCAACGGATGTGGACTTGGTTGCTGAACAATGTCTATGGCAACCGTTTGCCACGAATGAAATCCTATATATATATATAGATATATATCTAGATATATATATATATATATAGATATAGAGAGATTAAATTTCATAAACAAAGATTCAGGGAACGAAATGAATTTAATGCACACCCATTTAAATCCAAACTTTCAAAAACTTCCTTGAGCGTAAGATACTGGCCGTCGCGGAATATAACAACCTGCACAAAGGTAGATAGTGTATCCTTAAGGAGCAATAACAAAAAGAAACTCACTAAACTGTGTATTAATTACAACAAAGCATAATTAATTGTCTTTAAAAAAAGTTGAAATATTATCAACAGAGTGAAAGAATTCAGAAGAAAGAAAGGTTCTACCTCGTCTGGTTCTTTTCTTAATTTTGACTTAATGAAGCGTAAAAGATGTTTCTGGTTCATGCAAGCAGAGTGATGCACATGTGTATCAACCTTTCTTATATTGTAAAAGTCACGATGGGGTGCACTCTTTTGAGCTAGAAACTCCCTATCTGCATTGACCAGCAGATGAAGGCGAAATTTCTGTACGGTATGCAAGGATAAGATCATCAACATGAATCAAAATAATAACGACAGGTAGAATTAAATCTAAAGAATATTACCTCTTCAAGAAATCGCAGTCTATGATGGCATGCAGAGCGAACATTTCCAATAGATATTATTCTTAGAAGGTGATGCATATCAGTGAAAAAAGTTGTTGAACTGGCAACTGGGAAAAGATCTACAACATCTACAAGATTTTCAAAAGTAAGAATAAGACGATTGTAGATTTTCATACATCCCAAAGTAAATAAACAGATGTGGAGTTATATAACAATTAATTTTTTTTATTGACCAAAAAATTCTTAGGAAAATTACCACTTTCACTAGCATAAATGTGTCCAACTCCGTCTTCCATTCTAAAGTGGTGCTGCACGTGAAGTGCATAAACAATATAAGAAAAAGTGCTCAGTAAATAAATGAATTTCCTCAATTGACTGTCGTACAAAGAAAACAGAAGAAGCAACTTCAGGCCATTTACTAAAATAGGATAATGTACAACTCACAGCAGTTGCTTCAACAGAGACAAAGCGAAATGGATCACTGTTGACATGTGATGCACTTGATTCTCCCACCGTTACCTTCATCCATGGAGCAATCTCTTCCCTATAAACATATTTGTCTCGCAAATCTAAGCATTCACGAATCATCCTGCGGACTTCTTCATCTTCAATGTTCAGCGACTCTGAATTTAAATGACAAGCACACAAAAAAACGCATCAAATACTAATCAGTATACCAGTATACTGAGTTAATGCAAGAAACAAATAGTTAAAAAATTAAAATAATCCCACATTGAAAAACTAATCACGTAATATTCTGGGATCCTTTTTCTTTGTTATAATTTATCGCACTCATCACACTAACATCAGAGCACATAGACGATAATACCGCCTATTTGCCAGCCAAAGGAACAATAGAACCTCAAAAAAGAAAAACTAGAAGCAGTGGAGGCCAAATATATATAATGTAAATGTATAATCCATTTGTACCAAGCAATTGAGAGTACCATGCATTGTACTTGGCAGAGGTAAAATAGTGTTCGCAAAAATGGGATCATTCCCCACAGTGTGCACTGAAGCTGTAACCACCTTTCCACCACCATGATCTACATTAGCTTTTGCTTCATTTGCAATCGATTTACGTTTTTGAACTAAAACAGAGTTCACATTTTCAGCTTTTGGTGGAACGGAAGATATCTTCTGAATGTTTGAGTATGAATCCTGTAAAGTAATGACAACCAGTTAATTTTTCAAATCTTTGGTAATGCTTCTTCTACCACATCCGAAGTAACAGAATTAGAACAGAAATGTGAAAGTAAAATGGAAACAAAAAAACGAGGATAAGTCAATTGAATAGTTGGAAGAAAGATCATTGTACACAGTATGCTAGCCAAATGCAGTTGAATATTCCTCAAGTAGAATAGAGTTTTCTCAATTCACCAATGCAAGGCTGGCATCAAGGTTTACTGTTGCAATAGCTAATGCAAGTAGCAATTGTAGCAGTGATCCATTCATTTCCCAACAAACATGGAATTTTTCTATATGAAGTATCCACATTACATATCATGTATACAAATACATATAATGATGGGTTCGTATCATGCACACACACATATATTAATTATAGTATAGCCATTTCAGTCTAAACATATTTTTTTATCATTACGCCATTATATCTCAGTATTTCCACCACTAATGACACAAATAATTAAGAAGTTGGCAGCGATGTATTGCCTAATACATCTTTCTCTATCTCTTCTCTTTCTCAAAGCTAAAGTCAAACACCTGCAAGACTTGCTATAACTTATAACATGTATATCTCAGACTTCTAAGCTACTCTATGACTTTGTTACAACATAATATACAGGAAAATGTTATAGGACAAAAAACGTAAGAAAAACACAAGTATGTCATCTAAAGAACTGAACAATTGATACAGTAGATTTATTTACATGGCCAGCTGAAGAATTTATGTTCTCATAGGTATATACAGTGTCCTCTCCAATTGTAAGTTCCATCCCTTCCTCATCAGAATCATCCACACTTTCAAATGCATAGCCACCTGAGGATCGTGGAGTAACTAGCCTGCCAACAGATCCTACCCGCATCTTTTCTCCTGCGAAAGAGAAATTGAATTCAAACATTGAAGCACCACACTAAGCATGTAGATCCGAAAGTGGGGAGGAAAAGACAAAAGTAGTAATAATAATATATTCATAATAATGGCCTGCCTGCAGATACTTCCGGGGGAATAAAGCATTGATAATTAGAATTTCATTTTACAGTAGAAAAAGTAATGTTCAGGAATTTAGAATAAGCCTTGGATTTGAAATTGTAGCTTCTACGGCCAAATTCCTCCAAAGAGTGGCAGCGCCATGCCTCTCAGATTACAGATTTTCAGAATGCAGCCACTCTCAGCATACACCTACATCATAATGGTGAAATGAAATTGCCAGAATGATTTGATAGAAATCCTCGAAAGTTCTCTCTTTAGGTTCACTCCAAGTCTCCAACACCCCAACCATAGTGATTCACAAGAAAACAATTATGGAATAAATTCAGAAAAAAAGCTTGCCTTACCCCTTGTTTTTCAAGCATGATTGAACCAACTTAATTTAAAAAAACAAAAAGCAAAGGCTAATAATTGGAATCCTACGCCATTCCTTTGGCTAACTTGTCTTAATATCTTTCAAGGATTTAGGCTTCACACCTTTCCCTAGTTATTTACTATCGGAGCAGTTGTGCTCTATTTCTCATTTATGGAAACCAATGGTACTTCTAGTTGAAAGATCGCCCTATCTAAAACCATTTGAGAGACTCGTGTTTTTCTAGCCTTGGAAATCAGGCTTAGAACACAATATCAAGGACACCAGAATTAAAGTTTTGGGCTTTAATATTTCTGAAATGCAAGTGCAAAAAATGTTGGTTTGTGCTAAAGCAAATGCTTATAAAAAATAAAAGAACCTAACTAAAATAGGTTTTTGTGATATCAAACTTTAGACATTCAATTTTTCATTGATCAAAACAATAGTAACATAACAGAGAAAAGTCTATATTCGACATCTAGCACATAAAACTGTTTGATCTGGAGAATTGCATACTAATCATGTCAACAAAGCAATAAAAAAAAACACGTGACAGCTTCACCAGATAAAGATGTACCATCTCTTTGATCCGTTCGGAGAGGGGGTAAACCAGAAGGAATCAAATTGAGTTGATTATCCAAAGAAGTCGACAAAGCTTGATGCGAATCCTTATTCAACCATTCATTCGGTAAAAGTACATCCGGCATAGACGACGAGACTCTGTGCCAGTTCATTGTACTCTCATCCGCGTCAATTTCTCTGTCATGTGCATAAAATCTTTCTGAATCGCCATCGGAAACGAACAAGGTTTTGTCATCGGCGGCGGAGGGAGAGGACTTGCGGCGGAGTTTGATGAGGTGGTCGAGGACTTGATCGACACTGCGTTTGTGAATGTAGAAGGCCGAGATTGCCATTACTGAGGCTCCGAATAGAGTTGCCAAAGCGAGTTGAACTGGCGATGATGAGCTTAACTCCATTATCTTCGCTTTTGTTTCTTCTTCTTCTTTTGGGTTTTGAGGGTTTATGAATTATGACTACTACTTACGTTATGTCCAACCTGTAAAGGTAAGAAAAAACTTGGGTGCGGCGTGAACAAGTAATACGTGTCCTCTGAATTAAACCTTTTTCTTTTTTTTACCAACTCCCTTCGTAGTTCGTACCTTAATATACATACGTATTTTTAGAGTTTTGCTAAAAGTGCTGGATATTTTTATTGAACATGAATATTAGATATTTTCAGTTTTTTTTTTTTTTTTATTTGTGGCTCTTAAAAAATATATAGTATTTATTTTAATAGAAATTTTTATAAATTATAGTATTTTAGTTGTAATTTGGATACATATACAAAAACATGGTTGTACGGTATGTATAACCCTATTTTTGTATATGTATCCGAATTACACCTAAAATACTATATTTTATAAAAATTCTTGTTGGAATAAATACTATACATTTTTTGAGAGTCACAAGTAAAAAAAAAAAAAAACTGAAACTGTCCGATATTCCGGTCCAAATTTCATGTCTGCCAAGACTTATTATTTGCGAAATTATTAGGAATTGATTCTATATTATTAAATATAATATTAATTATTTATATGATCAAAAAAATATTATTTATTAAATAAAAAATAATTAGATAATTAAAATTATATTTAATATTTGAATAATATTAGATATTAAAGAATTAATATTTATTACAAATTCTCAAAAACGATAAATATTAAAAGATAAAAATATTTCTCCAAAATGATATTTAAAAAATGACGGAGATGGAGTATTACATTTTTCTTTAAGCCAAGTACTGTTGCCAACGGGAGTTTATTATTTTTTCATAAATAAATATGTTGATTTTATAAGTCCTTGTATATGGCACGCCTTTGCAAAAATAATAATTTTAATTGTGGAACTAATATTCTTTGATTCTTGACTTTTGAAAGATATATTTTAAATTTAAATAATTTATTAACAATTATGACAATAAATTTTATAATTAATACTATTTTTAAGATAATTTATAATATTTATTATTACATTAACTAAAATTATATTTATTTACTTAGTCTTTATGTGAAACATTATTTCTTAATCATTGTGAGGCTTTAAAATTTTTAGATTTCACATTCAATTTCATTACTATTGTATGAGTTCGTTTATTATTTATTAAGAACTTTAATTTCTTACACACTTTTAAAAAATCAATACTTATATTTAAACACTTAGTTCAGATAATGATTCATATTTTAATGGATTTGACACGGTGATAGTAAATACTGTATTTAATAATTATAATTGAATGGACTCGTAATTGTTAATGTAATTTAATTGGATTATTTGTTAAGACTTTTATTTAGGAACAATTACATTTTATATTACATTTTAAAAAATAATTACAGCAATAATGCACTCTTAAAATATTTACATAATTAATGTATTTAAATATTTTATTTATAAAATTAATATATTTATTATCCCTTTATCTGTCTCTCCCAAATCAAAATAAGACAAAAATGTTTACAGATCTAGCTCTCTGTTTTCCTCACCCTTTTTCTCTCTCATCCATCAATTCTTCCATCAACACACAATATCTCTAATTGAAAGTAAAGCAATGTCCAAAACAGAAAATAACCCCCATTTGTCCATCTCATCAGAATCCTCGTAATCAAGATCAACAACTCCCAACTAATTGTCCCCATTTGGTGAATTTTCGATCCCGGCATAGCACCGTTCCGGTGGGTCCCTTCTTGCCCTCTCTCAGCTTGACCTCGCCCGGAAGCGATGATCGTGACTTGACCACTAGCCACTCCTGTGATGTTCTTTTGCATTCCGGTTTTGGTTCCGGTGGCGATAATCACGTTTTTGCTGCTCTCTGACTTTTTGGTTTTCGGATGATTCGGTGTGGCCGTCTGTGCTGTCATGGATCTACAACTATATATATATATATATATATATATGTGTTTGGGTTTAAGCTAGGTGCATGCCCACTTACTAAAAAAAAATATGTATGACATTTATTAATTACTCTATCCAGGTGTATTTTTATCATAGTGTAGTTGGCAATCAAACCTTACACCAAGGTAACCAATCATTCGTCTTAAGGTAACAAAATCTTTGTCTTAAGGTAATAATCCACATCTACAAATTGCAGTTTTTTATAGTGGGTTAGTAACAAACCTTCATATCAAGGTAACCAATTCAGCTTTTATTAAGTTACCAAATTTTTTTGAATGTAATGATTGGTAGCCAAACCTTCATATAGTTGGTTGCCAAAATTTTGAATCAAGTAACCAATTTATAGATGCGGTTGTGGAGGTAGATTGGTTACGCTTGGTATACATGTTTGTTTATCTTGGTATAAAAAATTGGTTACCTTGGCACGAAGGTTTGATTATTAATATTACATTACACATCAGTCTCTTATCTCTCTCTTTCCTTTATAGTGTTCTTATTTTCTTTTGAACATGAAATTAGAATTGAAATTTCTGGACATGAATAAATTATGAAAAAATCAAATAGCCATGCTTCTCATCCGATTCTTTGAAGCTTGACTAATATTTTCTCTACTAGTCCATTGTATTATTCGATGATGAAGGTTTTACTTGAGGTGGCTCGCACCAAATTACAATGGCTGCCCGATGCTCATTCTCTCTTCATTAAGAAAGAAAAATTTGTAATACATTAGGTTTTATTTTTATGGTTTCGAATGTACAAGTAATTTGTTTTGTTTGAGTTATTGGACTTTCTGTCTTAGAGTTAGTGAGTATTTTGAATTTGAATTTGTTTTTGTTGTTAGATCCCAAATATTTGAATTTGAATTCTTAATTATAGTAGATTATTTCTCTCTAGATTTTAGGTTTCTTTATTAATGCGAATTGTACTATTTTTGTAATATGGATCCTAATTACACTATTTTTGTAATTATTTTATTGATGCACTAATAGTGTAATTATTTTCTAATTGTTGTATACTTATGTAAAGGACCCTTTTTATTTACTCCTTTAATAGTTGAAAGTGTTCCGTACCACAGGAAACGGGCCCATTTGTTTTCGTAGGCTTTAGGATGCCTGGGGGATTGACACTTCCGCAGTAGGCCCAGCAACCGGATGTTACTTATTCCACTCTATCAAAAGGTTCTTATTTTATAATTTTAAATTTTTTTAATCAATTTACTTTAATAATAATAATATTACTATACTAAAATTGCAATGATAATTGAAGACATTGTTACATTTTATATGCAACAGAATAATTTCTCTGAAATAAATAATTTGGGACAATTTTGAGAAAAGAATATTGTACTTCCTCCGATCTCTAAAATAAGAGCTCTCTCTAATTTTATTTTTGTAATATTATTTAAAATATTAATATAATATGAAAGAATAAAATGTGATTCTAATTATTATTCAGAATTTCATATATATAATCCTTTTCTCATTGCATGCATATGCATGTTACTTATGACCATATGAATTTTGGAATTGAAATGGGGAGGAATCCCAATACAAGTAAAAAAAACATCATGGAAAAGACAAACACGTCGTCCTGGACTATATATGTTTGTTTTATTAGTTTGCAAACAAATTATATGGGTTGTAGAAAGCAAAGTTTGTAAAGAATTGCAATTCTTGTCTATGTATTAATTATCATGATATTGATAGGTGGTCCATTATTTTTTGTATATATATAATTTTATATAATATTATTTTATGGGATAATATTAATTAATTGTATATATTAAATTAATTAGACTAATCAATTGGTCCAATTAAGTGTAACACATAAACTCTAATTAAGTCAAATATGGAGGGACTAGTGTAAGTTATTTAAGTAACCTTTTGGGCTTGTGATGAGTAAGCACATTAGGGTTGTTAATCAAGTTTAATATGAATAAAGAACTATGTCATCTCCATAATACTTAAAGGTTATTGATGGTTTCTCAGCCAGTATCTAGGGCATCAAGGGAATAGTACCTTGTTCATCCAGTAGAGATAAATTTTGATGCGTTCATCATGGATTCCAATCAGTAGGGTATACATTATTATTATTTTTTATATGTTCTAGGTATTCTTCTCCTATCTATGTTAATTGATTGAATTAATTATTATAAATTAATTCTTACATATAAAATATGAGCTAACTATACAAGTGCTAAATTAATTTGTGGCAAAGGAAAGTACTTTGACCGCGCTAGTATGTATGTGCTCCAGCCTGACCATATGTTAGTTTCATTTTCATCTAGCTATCGTAATTCTCTATTTATGATTATTCAAAATGAACTCATTTTTGACATATATAATCTATTCATTAGTATTCAAAATGAACTCATTTACATATTCAACTCTTCACAAATTGGTCATTTAGCAAGTGGTATAAAAGACAAAGTAGAGTAGGGCAGATTTGAAACAAATTGATCGATCATAGGACTAATTTCATGACATCCCATATCCCACATTCACAAAGAAAAGAGAACAAACAAAAAAACCTAACTGAAGGCCAAAAATTTAGTTACTTTACCGACCAAAGTTATTGAGGCATTATATAGTGCTCATATATATAGTCATATGGGCTGAGTCTGGCTTTATGAAAAAAGAATTTTGAAATAAATTAAACATCGATTCTTATATATATATATTAGAGTGAGAAAGAATAAGCAGAAAGATTGTAAACAACCCCCTATATATATATAATCAACATATATATTACCTTCTTCTCCGTGCATCCATTTGCTATCTCAGCTCTTTTTTACATTTGTTTGTTCTCTTTAACCATAGTCGTTAGATTTAGTATGATCATCTCCTAATTTGCGCACTAATTGTGTGTACTAATAGAGAGAAAATTGTACCACATATATATAAATGTTTCACCTTCCATTACCTATATACAATCATGCCCATTAATCGAAAAAGAGCCAATACGCCATTAATAACAAAAAGTTCAGTGTCACCGAAAAGATATCTTTATTTAGTAACGGAACCCCATGCATGCATGCATGCAGCGGGCTGTTTATTGTGCCTAACCCCAATAGGGACGTCACTTTTCTTCTAGTGATCATCTAAGACAACACTAACTTTACAATCACAATGTACTCCTACTTAATTACCTTTAGTTACTGTTGGGACACCCATGCATGCTAACTGCATGAATGATAGCCAAACAGGCCATTTTATATATGGGCAGTGCATGGCACCACAAATACTTATATAGGTCGATGTCTAACTTAAAAAAGCAGCTAGCCCAGCTGTTTATTGTGCATATCCTAAAGGGATGTCACTAATTGGTACTAGCTATAACACTTCTCTCGGCTCTTTTTCCTTGTTTTGTTACCATACAATTTAATTAATTCTCCAACATGACGTAATCAATCAAGTAGCTGTAATTAAACATGCATTGACTTCATTTTTTGATCATATCATTGAGCTCAACATCATAATCTGGTTTTTCATCTTCGCCCATTATCATTTTGCTCTTGTAACGATAACGCTGAGCAACGACAAGAAAATACACCATATTTAGTACTCCCATTGCTGCTATGAGGTAGTAGAAATAATCAACTTTCCCAGCATTGATATCCTTTGTTAACCAGTCAGGCTTACCATCTTTGGCGGTGGTATTATGCACAGTACTCACCAAAAAGGTGCTAAGGTAACTAGCCCCTGCCGAAGTAACAAAAAACAGAGAATTAGCTAAACTTCTCATACTCTCTGGAAACTCCTTATAGTAAAATTCAATCTGCCCAATTATGTTGAATGCTTCAGAAAATCCCATTAGTATAAGTTGCGGAGCCAGCCACATGACTGATATGGGTGCAACTCCATCCGGACTGCCGTGTGCTACCGCTGATTCCCTTCTCATTTTTTCAAAAAATCCGGCAACAACCATTGATGAGATTGAGAAAATGATCCCAATTCCAATTCTTTGGAGTAATGTGATTCCGCCTTCAAGTTTGGTGATTTTCCGTAGGGATGGCACCATAATACGGTCATAGAACGGAATCCATAACCCAACTGTGATCATAGATATGACGGATAGAGATCCGGGTGGGATTTGAAAATGTGGACCGAGATGGCGGTCCATTTTCAAGGCTTGAGATACAGTGAATGTGCCTTGCTGTGCCATGGCTAAAAAGCAAATGATACCAGAAGCCCACACTGGGATTATTTTTATTAGGCATTTTACTTCTTCAATTTGTTGGATACTGCATAGTCTCCATGGATTCATCTTTGAGCCATCAGGCTTCACTTCACCTTCCATTATTACAGCAGCCTTGTTTAAGAACCTGAATTATATACGAACATATTCTAAATTAACAACTCAAAGCTTATAAAATATTTATCAAGAACACAAATTAAATATCAATTAAGAGGCTATTTTCATGATATATATATATATATATATATATATATATATGATCACCTGAACTGATTTGTTAGGGGTAGCTTTGTGAGTATAGAGGTTCCGGTCAATGGTGGATCATAGTAAGTAACCCCATCAGCCTCGCCATGATCAACCGGAATCTTAAGTTTACGCTTCTTGTATGCCACCACAAGCCCTTGCACAATGCCAGAAAACACACTCCCCTCCGGCTTGATGTAGACGTACAGTTTAGTACCAACAAAGAATAACACAATTGAGGCGACCATCAGTCCGGTAGGAATTCCGAAACCGACAATCCAGCTCACAGAGTCTTGTATATAGACCACCACAGTGAGAGCAATGATGAGGACCAGTGTAAAAGTGGCATAATACCAATTAAAGAAGCTGTTAATTCCTTTCCTTCCTTCATCAGTGGTTGGATCAAACTGGTCCAAACCAAAGGGAAGGCTGCATGGTCTTATTCCACCGGAGCCTACTGTTAGGAATCCTAGTGCCATTATCAGAAAGCCCATTTGAGAACTTGTGGGACCCTTGCATTGATCAAGGTGGGATTGTTGTGAAGTGCATCGAGGTGGATGGAGTTGAGATATTGATACTATTAGAGTCAAAGTCACCATTCCCTGTCAGCCATTAATTGTTATGAGACTCGGCAATTATACGAATGAGTAAAGTGACATTTAATTAGTACTCGATCCTTGGTCTCGTAAAAAAGCGTTTACAAATCTTAAGAATATACTCCCTCTTTTTATTGCACAACTCTAATTTTCCAATAATTTATTTCTTCATAATATAAGATGTTTCATATATATCAAAGAGAATAAATTAATCATTTTTTACTTTACTCCTAAAATCAATATTAATTTTCTAACACCAAAATTAATAAGATTTCTTAATATGTGTGATTATGTCTTAAAATTATATATAATGAAAAGGAGGGAGTATTATTTTTTCTTCATATGTATGGCATGAATATTTAATTTAGCAACGATGACATAATAGTGATCACTTTTTTTTATTCAACATCAAAAGTTATGTCATTTTATATTATTAATAGAAAGAATTTTTTATTTTTTTTTTGAAACGAAAAATTAATATTTCGAAGGTTTATATTTTCAAGTCGTTTAGTAAATTTTTAGTATATTAACGAAAAGGTTGACATACGTATACACACAATCTGTTGAATATAACATTGCCATAATGTAGAAAGAAACGAATAGCCATTAATTTAGGACCACTTCTGTCTCTTTGTCCGGAAAATTTATGAATTCGTGTTTCTGGAGGAGCCGGATTGATCCCTTTGTATAGTAGTAGTATCCTGTTCATAATTTTTTTCCCCGAATATGAAAGGTTTAAATTGTTTGTGGTACACAAGAAAATAATTTTTCCAATAAATATTAAAAAAGAAAATTTTATCGTTGAAAACAATTATAGAAAATATCTATGTTAGTATGTACTTTGTCAATCTCAATATGAAAGGAAAAGGTGAAGCAGGAAAAAATAGTGCTCTATTTTAACTTTTACCATTTAATTTTTAAAAAATATCAGAAAAGAGTATATACTTTAAACCACCCTTTTTTACGAGTTGAATAATTATTTTTAATTAATTTATTTATAAGTAGTTAATGCTATGTTTGGATCGGAGTAATAATGTAAGAATGGAATAACTCATTCTTATGGAATAAAAAAATTATATTTAGTTACAATTGGAATGAATTGAACCATTCTTAATTATTCCTCTCAATTTTATAAATTTTATTTTTTGAGAAAAGGGAATATGAAATAATTTATTCCGACTAAAATGGAACAAATCATTCCATTTTTTAGTTGATTGGTTGAATCCAAACGTAAGATTATATACTTGTCAAAAAAAGACCAATCTAGCTAGTCCTCTATGCCGCCACCTTGCTTTTTAAAGCATTTTCCTAAAAGTAGTAAATTAAGTAGTAAAGACCGAAACGTACAACACCACTAGCTAATAACCTGAAAGGCTGAAACTGATTTTGATATAATTGTGTAACGAAGAACGTGTATGTTCCTAATTATCTGCAGAGAAAATGGAGCTTTGAACTACGTGCCACAGAAATCATAACTTCATTTACACGCCGTTTTGATCATAGAATTAGATGTTCCATCCACTTACAAAAATAGTCACACAAAAAATATATATATATATATATATAAGGATCATATTTTAAAAATAGTGGCATATATATATAAAATTAATGACATAATATGTTTAAATATATTAACATAGTTTTATCATGATCATATAAACTATTATATTTAAAATTTATTATTTGAAAAGGTAAATACATAAAGTAGAATTAAATATATTTTTAGTGTATGTGCAAATTTTAAGAATTAGACATGATATTTATTTGGAGGACAGAAGGATTAATATTTAATTAGGTAGGTAATTAAGGTACCAGGAGAGAAGCGAAGGAGGAGAAAGCAATGGTGCGAAACCTTCCGACGTAGGCATCGGAGACAAAGGCTCCAAGGAGAGGTGCAAAGTTGGAAAATCCTGACCATATATTTATCACATTTGATGCGTACACTTGGTCCATGTGAAACTGTGTCATTAAGAACACGTTAAAGTTTGCCAGCAGCCCAATTGTTGCTAATCTCTCGAACGTCTCGTTCCCTATATATACATATACATACATATAGTTATAGTTATATACAAGGCGTACAAAAGACAATAACATTTGCAAAAATTAACGGTGTGAGTGTATGCATGTGTATAAGAGGAATTAAGACGACAAAGCTGAGACCCAAGATGAAGGGCATGGACTTCCATCCACCCGGCTTTCTTTGGGGCTTCGTGGACTTAGAAAATTGAAGGGAATTGTTTTGTTTTTCCTGATCATCGTCGTCAGAATTATATTCCGACGCCGGTGATGACTTTGAAGAAGAGATGGGAAAACATCTAGTGGAGCAACCAAGCCAAGAAGAGCTCAACTGCTTCTTCTTTTCCTCCAACTCTCCCATCTTTTAGTTTCTGGATTCTCAATTTAAATTGTGCTACCTCACTTAATTCACCTTATAATACTGAACACTTCAACGTAACTGCCTATTTATATATATATATATATATATATATATATATATATATATATATATATATGGAGAGAGAGCTAGAGAGAGGTGTGAGAGAGAGAGAGAGAGAGATGTAGGGATATTGGGGATATGATGATTAAGGGTCTGACGTAATTTGGATTGGGATGTTATGGTGTAAAATGGATAGTACGTTCGTAGTAGCTAGTGAGCATGATAATGGATCGATCCGTATATATTCAACACTAGTTATTTTAATAACTGAGCGTTTAATAGACAATCTGTTTCTTGAAAGTAGGTAAATTTATTTTTTTGTTAATTTGAAACACTCACTTGCACATTTTATCCTAACATGTCAAAGCTAGAATCCTCAATCTGAACGTTAATATGGATTGGGTAAAACGGCCAATTATGCCTTGGGTGAAATTAAAGTAGGTATCACTAAAGACAAAATCTTCATTCAATTACGTGCATGATGATAACTTTGAATTGATGTACTAGTAATATTGCATGATCCTCACTCCTCATGCTGCATGCTCAATGTGAACGGGGGACCGCCCGGTTCTTAATGAGCTTACCTATGATTGGATTGCTATATTTCATATCGTCCTTCTTTCTCATACTAGTAGTAGTAGCTATTATCTTCTACAAAAAAAATAAATTATTATCCAATCGATGAGAATCATCAACAAAATACAATTACCAAAACAAATATAACCACAGCATAATGCTCATAACATTTAAATGCAAATACGCACCGTAAATGTGGGAAAACATATACGCCTATATAATCTATTTTTTTCTGCTAACACTTAATTAATTGCTACAAATAATTTAGACATTTAAAACAATTAATGTTTTAGCAATTACTACTTATTATTTAAGATTTAATTGTATTAAGGTGTTATAATTTAATAAATTCTAATATTTCATAATGATGTATTACTGTTGGTATTTATAAGAATAAAAATATAAATATTTATTATGTATAAACTATATTTGTGTATTTGTTTAATTATATGTTGGACGTGGCACTATTTAGAGCCAACTCGATCAATTTCTACTTTCTACCGTTTGATCTATGAGTAAATGACTCGGATTTTAAAAACTTAAGAAACTATTCTGGATAGCTTTAATTAAGTATCCGCAACTATTAGTTCCATATAACTTTTTACGTTAAATAATGGAGAAGTGTCAGAATTCTTTTTCTCTATCCTAAAACAAATTTTTCTTCTTCTTTTTTTTAATCTGATTTTAAATTAACTTCCCCAGGGAAAAAAGGTGGCTAGTCTGGGTTGGGAGCGAGGTTTGAAGGGTAGTTTATACATGTAAACACCTTAAGAATTAATGAAGGAGCGAGTGCCAAGTAAACTGCAGCCGGCCGGGCATGCATGCATGTGTGGGGTGCGGGCAAAAATATTTCGTTTGTCTGTAAGTTCGGCATACAAATATTCCATTCGACTCATAGTGCAAGGGTATATTGGGTGGCTCGTCACATCAATTCACTTGTTGTCCAGTTACTTGCGCACTAGCTAGATGTTTGTGCATGTATTTATGTATAACATACATGTATGTATGTATGTATGTATGTATGTATGAGAGTGACATCTTTCAACAATTAATTAAATAAGTGTATACATGCATGCGCCTTCAGTCATGTCCAATATTATTGGTCTTACCAAATCCATGCACCAGCCACCACGGTGTCTGAAAAAGGAAGAAACTTCGGTCATTCACTTAACGTTGATATTTCACCACTCTTGTCCACTTCTTATATGAAACCAAATTGGAACTTGTCGTATCGAAATGAGAATTTCATTTTATACTAATTAATTATATATATATATATGTAACAATAATAATAATAATAAGTAATTCCGTATAAAAATCTAATTTTTTGTGTTCGTTTAACAATAAGAGTACGTCATATAGTAGTATAGATAATTTGGCGTATGTGATTCAGACAGTTGGTAGACAGATCATAAATACTACTACTACTAGTAGTATTTGATAAGAAATTACTACTACAAATTAAGAATCCAGTTCTAATTTGGTACTACTACTGTCTGTGTGGTGGATAAGATATAGGAGTATATGTGTGTGTGTGGATCTGCTCTCAAGTAATACTCCTTCTATTCTTAAAAGATTATTATCGTTTAAAATTTTGGCACATGAATTAAGAAAGTATCATTTATCAAGTAAAATTTATTTGAAATTTCATCACTACCCCTTTATGGGAAATTGAAAACTATTACTCCCTCCATTCCTAAATAAGTGTCGTTTAAGATTTTTGCACATGGATTAAGAAAGTCATTTAATACTATCATTTAATAGTTGAAATATGTGTAAAATTTCATCACTACCCCTTTATGGGAAGTTGAAAACTATTAATACTAAGAGTGATAATTTCTTGGGATAATGAGAGAAGGTAAGGGTGATATAGGAAAGTAAATAATTTATTCTCTTAAAAAGTTGTAAACGACAGATAATTTGGAACAAATTTTTCCTTCTAAAATGTCACTTATTTAGGAATGGAGGGAGTAATACAATGAAAAGAATTTATTGGGACAATGAGAGAAGGTAGGGGTAATATAGAAAAGTAAATAATTTATTCTCCTCGAAAGTTGTAAACGATAAACTTTTTGAATAAATTTTTTCTTCTAAAACGACAAACTTTTAGGAATGGAGGGAGTATTAGATACTACTACCTCCGTTCCTAAAAGATTTTCGTTTAAGATTTTTACACATGTATTAAGAAAGTACTCCCTCCATTCCTAAATAAGTGATGTTTTGGAAGAAAAAATTTATTCCAAATTGTATGTCGTTTACAACTTTCTAGGAGAATAAATTATTTACTTTCCTATATCACCCTTACCTAATTCTCTCATTGTCCCAAGAAATTCTCACCCTTAGTATTAATAGTTTTCAACTTCCCATAAAGGGGTAGTGATGGAATTTTACACATATTTTAACTATTAAATGATAGTATTAAATGACTTTCTTAATCCATGTGCAAAAACTTTAAACGACACTTATTTAGGAATGGAGGGAGTATTATTTACCAAGTAAAATTTGTTTGAAATTTCATCACTACCCCTTTATGGGAAATTGAAAACTATTAATACAAGGAAGATAATTTATTGGGACAATGAGAGAAGGTAGGGGTAATATAGAAAAGTAAATAATTTATTTTTCTCGAAAGTTATAAACGACAAATTTTTTGGAACAAAATTTTCTTCTAAAACGACAATCTTTTAGAAATGGAGGGAGTATTAGATATTACTACCTCCGTTCCTAAAAGATTGTCGTTTAAGGTTTTTAATTACACATGGATTAAGAAAGTACTCCCTCCGTCTCATAGTTATAGGCTGATTTCTTTTGGCACATAGTTTAAGAAAATCAGTTTAAGTGACAATTTTAACAAAAATTTTCCACATATACCCCTTAATATGGAATTAATGAATAAATTAAGTACTCCTTACTTATCACATTAAAACTCTCAACTTAATTGATCATTTTAATCTACATAAACTTTCAACCAATCACAAAATGTTTGTTATTCCAAATTCATTTATTGAGCCTAAAAAGTTGAATTCTTTTATTGAGAATACAACAACATTAAATGTGATGATAACAATAATGACATTGAATGTTGTTTCTTCAAAAAAAAAGTAATGGTTGAATATTTATTATAAGGGCATAAAAGTAAAACAATGAACCAACTAAATTTTATAAATAGTAAGTAGCCTATATATTGGGACATCCCAAAATGAAAAATCAGCATATAACTATGGGACGGAGGGAGTATCATTTACCAAGTAAAATTTGATTGAAATTCCATCACTACCCTTTTATGAAAAATTAAAAACTATTAATACAAGGAAGAGATTTTATTGGGACAATGAGAGAAGGTAGGGTTAATATAGAAAAGTACATAATTTATTCTCCTCGAAAGTTGTAAACGACAAACTTTTTAGAATAAATTTTTTCTTCTAAAACGACAATCTTTTAGGAATGGAGGGAGTATTAGATACTACTACCTCCGTTCCTAAAAGATTGTTGTTTAAAATTTACACATGGATTAAGAAAGTATTATTTACCAAGTAAAATTTATTTGAAATTCCATCACTACCCCTTTATGGGAAGTTGAAAACTATTAATACAAAAGAGAGAATTTCTTGGGACAATAAGAGAAGATAGGGGTAATATAAAAAGTAAATAATTTATTCTCTTCAAAAGCTGTAAACGACAAACATTTTAGAACAAATTTTTTCTTCTAAAACGACAATCTTTTAGAAACGGAGGGAATATATCCTATGATAATTAAGGAGTGTCTACTAGTACTACGTATCTATAATATTAATATTAAATGATGTGTCACTATAATATTAATATTATTAAATAAATTTTATTTAATTTTTTATATCATAAATAATCATAATTGTTGGGTCGTGATATTTCTCCTATTGGACCGAATGGATTGGGCCTACATATTCAGTTAGTCCATTGGGTCTTCATTATTGGGTGTTGACATTATTGGATCTAGTCACTTTATTATCTTTATTAAGTCCTTCTAGTATCGGACCCAATCAGTGGGTCGATCCATCATATATTTAAATATCTACATCTTTGACTTGTAATGATGAAAAAGCATGACGGTTGACTAGAGAACCTGCCATGCATTAATGTGGATGGGATTATAACCTACGTGGCGGTGGGAAGCAGTGACCAAAAAGTTGTTGGATAAACTATATGCGGTCGGTGGAACCCATCGGATCGGGGGTGTGTCGGGTAATAGTGGGTGGCACCGTAATCCGAGTGCAGAAAGAGTATAACTTAGCAAGGAAGTCTTCACAAAGAGGTGCGTTCTCATACACTTCTTCATTCGTAATCACATACACACGAGAGAATTATTATTATTATTTCTTTATCTCAATACACCAGGCGATATAGCCTCCGTTTTCGATAAACCTTGTGAACCCATATATCGACTCTCTCACGCTCGAAAGCTATCCCCAAGACGGAACCGCCGCCAAGCTTGTGGTGTTTATGTGTTTACGCTGCAGGATAAAGACGCGTTTTTATGTGATTGGGACGTGTCGGAAGATCTTGGCGTTAACATGGCGCTGTAAGAAGAGGCTCCTTTTTCAATCACAATTGTTTAAATTTGCTTGGAAGATGATGGTCGAAGCAGAGTAGATGAAGACCAAATACCATTTCGTTTCAATCGAAAAGGGTAATCGCCTATTGGTCTTCGGATGATGGTCAAGAAGGAGTAGATGAAGACCCAATGCCCATTTCTGTTTCAATCAAGAGGTAATCGCCTGCCTATTGGTCTTCGGGATGATGGTCAGAAGCGAGTAGATGAAGTCCCAACAATACCATTTTTTCGATTGATAGAAGAGGGTATCCTACCTATCGGTTTCGGGATTATGGTCGCAGCAGCAGACGAAGAGACCGATCCAGGAGCCCGCACTCGTAATACAAATAAGGCATACCGCCTCGAGTATCCTCATCACCGCGACGGAGAGTTTCACCAAGTATATCCGTAAATCACAATCCCAGAGAGTCCACTAGGGCACACCGCCCTATAGATACTTTCTTCGGAGATGCCCGCCTAAGCGTCACATCAGTTGATTCAAAACACAAAAAATGCACCCATATTCCTAAGCATCCGAAGAGGATACCTCATCCTGGGGTTCTCGGGACTATGGCACAAACGGATGAGGAGCAATTCAAGAATATATTCATCCGAGAATGCAAAAAGGTATCATTGAAAGTGTTCTCTCCGCAAATGAAGGACTCATCACCAAAGCAGATCAATAAGCCGCGACTCTTGAAAATTCGAACACTTGGTAAATATTTCCAAAGTCGGTTGACATTATGGTCGGACAATTCTTTTACGAAGCTAATAATAGTTAAAGAGAAGCCGAGGAATCGATAAAGCCGTTGCGGTTCTTCTTCGCCAGGCGAGAGTCATGGACATTACATGCAGATGGATATTCTATTTGGACATCAAGACAAAGAAGCTATCGAGGGTCGATCACAATAACAATTCCGATTCATTGATGCATTATCGAAGTTGGCCACCACAGATGCTTATAACTTTGATGGCAGATGGCGTCTTTCCTTCGGATCAAAGTCTTTGCAAAGAAAACCAATTACAAGAGTGTCAACTTTGTTCTCATTGATGAGAATCTTTATCGAAGGACCTTTTTCGTCATCATTACTCAAACATTTGGTTCCATCCAAGCGAGTATGTTCTTCGGGAAATTCACAAAGACATCTGTGGCGATCATTTGACCCGAAGTTGTTGGCCTATAAAGCACTTCGGCAGGGATATTCATGAAAGAACCAGGGAGTCAGCACAGACAGATTCCGGTGGCTCATCCACATTCACTTTTGCACTATTGATCCTGGTCCTAAGGTCACTATGGTGTAAGGAGGTATGGTAGGACTCACGGCCATTCGATGGTAGCCCCGTGTCCTTTTTGATCCTATATTGATCTTATCAGGGTGGTAAGTCAATGGTCACTATTGGTCCGAAGGTCACTATGGTGTAAGGAGGTATGGTAGGACTCGCTGGCCATTCGATGGTAGCCCCATGTCCTTTTGATCCTATATTGATCTTATCAGGGTGGTAAGTCAATGGTCACTATTGGTCCGAAGGTCACTATGGTGTAAGGAGGTATGGTAGGACTCGCTGGCCATTCGATGGTAGCCCAAGGTCCTTATGATCCTATATTGATTTTACCAGGGTGGTAAATCAATGGTCACTATGGTGTAAGGAGGTATGGTAGGACTCACCGCCATTCGATGGTAGCCCAATGTCCTTATGATCCTATATTGATTTTACCAGGTGGTAAATCAATGGTCACTATTGATCCTTATATCTTGATCCTTATATCTTGATCCTTATATCTTGGTCCTTATATACTTGTTCTACCCCGAGTGGTAAGCAAGATTTCGATGGTGCAAGGAGGATCATCCAAATTCACCTCACACATGGCCGATCTCACACTTCGGAAACGATAAGTATACATTACTTTATTTTGTTCAAGTGTTGAGTTCAGTTCATTCAATATTGTTCATTAAATTCTATCCATTAAATTGATTCACTTCATTTCATAAATTAAGCGTTATACGCCTTTATCTAGTTCATGTCCCAAGTTAAGTTCATACAATTTAATTGATCTTTCAATTATATGACAAGAAATGTTCATTCGAAGTAATAAGGCATGAAGTTGATATTTTAAATATTAACTGCTCACAACAAGTTAGAATTTTACTGAGAAAGTTCTACACTAAAGATAAGGAGAGGTCATCTTCAGAGCTTCTTCCTTGTTATCGCCACCATCTAAAGAGTCTGAAGAGATGGATCTACCTTGCCCGAGCTTTTCTTGCCTTTACTTGGCAGATTTCATATCCTTTGGCATACATATGGACGATCTTATTGTTCATTTCGGCATGGATTTTCTCAGATTCACCAGATCTCCTCACGAAAGTCTTGATCAAATGGCGGACCCAAATCTCTAAGGGCGAAGCTCTTTGAGCTCTTCTTGAGCTTTGACGATGTACCGGATGCTTTGATCCTTTAGCTCGACAGATCGGCATTTATATCGTTGATGACCCGATGAGTGGCCTTGGTCGTTTTCAGTTCTTCTTTGACCTTGTCGATATCCTTAGAAGGCATTCATTGTTGAGAAGAACAATGTCAAGGTTGATTCTTTCCTTTTGCAAACATAAACTTCAGAATGGCTTTTTCCTTCTAGTATTCCCTTGGCATTCTCTTGGCATTATCTTGGTCAGATTCCCTTGGCATTCTCTTGACATTCTCTCAGGTATTATCTTGGTATTATCTTGGCGATTCTCTCTGGATTATCTTCTAGTATCCTTTTCGCTTCTTTGTATTTGGGACTAAACACACGAAGACAATGTTTACTTTGCAGATGACCAATATTAATCGATCGATTCAGATTGATGGTCAAATCTCAACTTCCTTTAATCGGTATATCACTCCTTCACCCATCGGTTCCATGATGGAATTATTGCCGAACCGATGATCATCGATGTCGCTACTGACTTGAGCCTAGATTCGTAAGAGAATGGTTTTTGTGGCGAAGGTTTGGGTTGTTCGAGAGGCGGTGAAATATTTGTTGTTGTATGTTCTAATTTGAGCGGGCTCTTTAAATGGACTTCAATCTTAATTGATGTTGCCATTTGATATTCACCATATAAAGCTTGATGTAGTCAGTATTTTGGGCCTTCATCATTGGTCTTATATTAGTTCTTTTTTGTCTGAACCGATGTTATTTATAGTTTCCTATTAAACCTCTGTTTAATAAAAACTAGAAGCAATGTTGGGTCGTGATATTTCTCTATTGGACCGAATGGATTGGGGCCTACATATTGATTAGTCCATTGGGTCTTCATTATTGGGTGTTGACATTATTGGATCTAATCACTTTATTATCTTTATTAAGTCCTTCTACAGATATCGGACCCAATCGTGTGGGTCGACCCATCATATATTTAAATATCTACATCTTTGACTTGTAATGATGAAAAAGCATGACGGTTGACTAGAGAACCCGCCATGCATTAATGTGGATGGGATTATAACCCACGTGCGCGGGGGATAAAGTGACCAAAAAGCGTTGGATAAACTATATGCGATCGGTGGAACCCATCGATCAAGGGTGTGTCGGGTAATAGTGGGTGGCAACCGTAATCCGAGCAAAAAGAGTATAACTTAGCAAGAAGTCTTCACAAAAGAGTGCGTTCTCATACACTTCTTCATTCAGAATCACATACACACAGAGAATTATTATTATTATTTCTTTATCTCAATACACTAGGCGATATATCCTCCGTTTTTGATAAACCTTGTGAACCCATATACTGACTCTCACGCTCGAGCTATATCCCACGGGCTAACATCAAGCTTGTGGTGTTTATTGTGTTTACGTTGCAGGATAAAGACGTTTTATGTGATTGGGACGTGTCAGAAGATCTTGGCGTTAACAATAATAATATTCGATGTCATGTTATTTAAGAACTTTAGAATTAGTCATTATTATAAATAGCATCCTCACAGTCTAATCAATTGATATAATTATAGAAAAAATTAAATTTTGTATATATAAATGTAATTGTGAAGAATAAAAAAGAGAAATAGGTAGGACTCTCTTTTATATCTCGGATTTTAATGTTCCAAAATAAAAAAACCGGTTAAGTCCGATACAGATCAACCCAACTTGGCCTTGGCTCTAGGCCTTAACATGGGTTGAACGTACGTATAGTTTCATAATACCTTATAGGAGGAGTAAGTTCGGTAGCTCTTTTGTAGGGTTGAGGTAGTAGGATGGATTCCTTATGTGCTCAACCATATGCTCCACATAATTTTAATTAGTTTCCATTTTAAACCAATCAATCCATTTGAATCTTAGTAACATTTTTAAAAAAGTCCTTGGGAATATTCGACCGAATTATTATGATTGTGACGTATGTGCATATATGACATAGATAGAACATTTTAATTTACTCGCATATGCTTCTACGTTGGTAAATATTTGTAGACGTGTATATCATTTTTTCTTTTTAAAAAGGTTATAATTAATATTCATAATTTTATTTACTAAAATTAAATAGACTCTTATCATTTTATATGACAGTTCAAAAAATCAGTATTAATTTGTTTATTTTTTTCCTCTTGTTTTTGAACATTTTTATTTTCAATAGTAATATATTGAATCTCGTTATTACAAAGTAATATGCGTTAAACCAGGCAAACATATATAAATATTTGAATATTGGAAACTACTACTATAAATTTTGGTAACTGAATATTGGAAACTACTACTATGATTATAATAACTACTCCTATAAATTTTGTTTAAAAATTAATGACTACATATCTTATATTATATTCAGTATTACTAATATCATTCTTTTGTTATTTTTAATTTAATATTAAGTTTTATATAATTTCAAAATATATTTAATATTTAGTTTTTATAATTAATCTTTCGTACTTATATATGTATTTTTAATTAGAATTTAAAATTGAGTTAAGATCTAAAAGCCTAAACCTAATGTTTAAGTTGTACTCTATTGTATAATTAATTAACTAAATAAATTCTATAAAAATAAAATTATTGTAAAATAATATTTTACGACCGTGATTTTAGTTTTAAAAGGTATTTAAATTTGAAGTAGTAATATATATATATATAAGCCATGATTTTTTTTAACATTAATTAACTTAAGATCTCCTATATGAAATAAAATTGTTTACTAAATTTTAATCGTTAATATATTTTGTAATATAAATTACATTTTTTATATTAATTATTATTTACACATAATATTTTTATTATATTTATATATATAGTTGTCTATGAATATAATTGTTGTAAAATAATGAGTTGTCATTAAAGTTTTTATTTTAAAAGCTAGATAACTAAATTTTAATAACTAATATATAAGTTAGAATTGTTTTGTAATATTAATTAACTAATGGTCTCCTATATGTTATAGAATTGGTAACTAAATTAGTCATTAATACATTTCTAATCTAACTAACAAAATACAACTGATTTTAAAATTTCCGCTCATCCTAATAAATCATCTGGGCCGTCCAAAGTTTGGGATAAATCCCACTATCTATGTAGTACCGGAGGCACGAGACACAACTAGTATATATATATATATAATAATAATAATAATAATAATAATAATAATAATAATAATAATAATAATAATAATAATAATTTTTATATTAACTATTATATGAATTCATAATATTTTTAATATATAGTCACTTAGAGGCTAAAGTTGAGAGTATAGACTTAAACTAAAATCCTAAATATGACTTTTAAGTTAAAAATTTATTATATGACTAAATAATTAAATGACTTATAAAAATAAAATTGTTGCTGAATAATAAGTTAATATTAAAGTTTGTAGGAACATAAAGAGAGTTTTAATTCTAATTAAATTAATCCTAACATTATATAGGGAATATAAAAATATTTTACTTCTAGTTAAATTTTAGGCCAGACCAAAAAAGTAAGTTTTGTCTTATGTCAGAAATTGGTGTCTAGTTGAACTGATGTGTAACTAAAAAAGAGCATTTAAATTTTTGATTACATATTTATTATATATTAAAGGGTAAAATCGTCAAATCATATTGTAACATTTCTCCATTTTCCATGTTAGCTCGGCGTACTTCCATCTTCATAGAGCAACTCTAAAGTTTGATGGAGTTTTTGTCCAATATTATCACCCTAAGTTTTCACCAGAAGACCTTTAAACTTTTACTGCCTCTGCTTTGGTTTATTGATTTGCAAAAAAGTGGAGTATTACTTGATTTATTTTTCAAAGGGTCAAACATTTTGTTATCTTTTTATGCAAATAAAGAATCTGGGGATGATGAACTAGTATAGATTATCAAGACTCCGACAGATGCTGAAGGGGGCACTTAATGCTTTTGGGTCTCCCGGCCCAAATCCAGTGATGCCCTCTTATTATGGGCCGATGAAGATCGCTTGATGGGCCTGCTGGTAACTACTTTGGTTTCCTCTCCTCCTTCTCAAGCATCAAATATTAGTCTCTCTGTTTTGAATGGCAAGGGCAAGGGCAAGGGCAAGGGCAAGGGCAAGGCATTGCCCTCACGATGATAGGCCAGAGTTAGTTACAATATATTGACAAAGTTCTTATCCTTAATCTATACTACTACTCTATCCAAACGCCTATCAAAATTAGAGCTCTCCAAAGTTTTAAGTTTTATTTAATGGAGTACTAATTACTTGATAGTAGGAGTATACTTACTCGTATAATAAAAATAATAGTCTTCATTAATGCCAATTACGCTTTCAGTATTGTTCGTTGCTTCTTTTCTCTCTTTCCGGGCGCGCTACCTAACACCCTCCTCCTGATTTGCTTTTCTTTACTACTTTTGTGTGTAGCCGCATTGAGCTCTAACTGTTTGACGAAATGCCTGAAAGATGGTTACACAAATTGCCTTCTCCCAACACCTCCTCATTTCTCACCCACCTTTAAGTTTTCCGGTTATTTCCTCCCTGGGTGGTTTCAAAAGTTTTCCTGAAAGAAGACGAGGGCTTCGACGAGAAGTGCCTCCTTTTGATATATTCTTGGCGAAAGGGGGTTTTTGTTTAGGGTTTTCGGAGGTGAGAAGGTGGGGTGGCAGTGGTTCTTGGTGTAAGGGGTGGGACGAAAGTGACGGAGAGGCCAGATTGGAGGAGGAGATTTTGGAGTTTATGAATAAATCCGAGAAGCCTGAGGCGTTTCCAACCAAGGAGGAGCTGGTGAATGGTGGAAGAATGGATTTAGTTGAATCCATTTTAAAGAAAGGTGGTTGGCTTTCAATGGGTTGGGATTCAGATGACGAAAATGATGAGAAAGAGGGATTTTCAATATACTGCTCCGAAAGTGCTGATTTTAATATTGCGGACTTTCAAGATAAAGTTGAGAGTCTGCAGGAGAGTAATTCTTTCAAGGAGGCCGAAGTTGAGTCTACACATTCTTCTCAATTGGCTTCGCCGTCTGGTAGATCACTGTGAGGTTCTTCCATGAATTTGTAATTTTTCATTTTGATTGTCTGGATAAAGAATGAAATTTTTTAATAAGCATTTTTATAATCTATTGCAAGAGGCAATGTGTTTACTACGAATTATATTTTACTGAGATGATTCTTTTGGTCAGAGATATGGCTGCTGAGGACATCACAGGCATTGAGGGTATTCTGAATCGATTGGAGAAAGAGAGAAATCTGGCCTTGGGTATCAATTTGGGAAATAATGGATATAAAACTAATGCCGCTAGTGAGAATGATGGAGATTGCACACATTTTCGAAGCTTAGCAGATGCAAGTGAGTAATTTCTTATTGTTAAGGGTCTTGATATGTGATATACTCAAAATATATTATGTCTGATTACTCTGGTATGCCTGGCTTTTGAAGTTTACCACCACATTTAGTGAAACTAGATAATAGGATTTTATATTAGTATAGATATATGCTAGCTTTTTATTTCTTGAAAGTTCTTAGCAGCTAATGCGGTAGCATCACAAATTGTGTATGATCTTCCTGTATATTCCTTATGCTTTATATAGCTATGGTAAATATTGTGTTCCTAATAAATTGAAGCTTGTCTGGGAACTGGTTTAGTTGCATTTAATGCGATGATATTACGGTTGGTTACTACTCTTTATTGTTGAATTTCATTGTTGACTTAATTTTGTTGTAGTTTGTATCTATACCATCTAAAACATGAGATGTGGTGTTTGTATTGTAAAAGACAGGGCTGACCTCAGAGAAAACAACAGACCCACATCAGGTAGTCCTGCTAAAAGCATGTTCGATAATTAAGTTGGCAAGCTTAGCAGTAATGGATCTCTATCTGACATTAATTGTTTAAAATACTCTTTTAATCCAGAAATGTGGAGAACTTGGAGTAGTCAACGAGCAGGCTTCACAGATACAGAATTTGAAGGTTTCAGTTCCCTAGTTTCAAATGTAGTTTTAAGTGCAATGTTTGGTTTGAACAATGTCTTAATTTTTCTTACGTTTTGCAATACGCAGCTGCTGAAATTTGTTTCGATGAAGATACAGTGGAAGGGGAAAATGAGAACTCACAAGATGAAAGACTTTCAATGACAGGGGGTGCTCCTGAAGCTGTAGACCGATGGAATGAGATTAACAACAATCAGATACAAACTCGCCTTCAGCACCTGGAACTTGAGCTTGCCTCTGCACTTCACTCGTTGAGGTCCAAAAGCAAGGAAATTATTCCAAAGGTGGCAGTCTAATTCTTGTCATTCTGGTTCATTAATTTCTTGTTGTGACAACAGATTTTCAATGTTCTTCTAATACTAATCAGTAATATTAACCAGTCTATTTCCTTCAAGAAAATGCATATATAATTATGTATAACCAGTTCACTGTTGACTGATTCCACTTGTTTGCTTGGGATGAATGATTAGTTCTGGGTGCGGAATTTTGATTTTGTTACATTTTACCTTTACGAAACATATATCTGCACCTGTATCCTTGCGGTTATCTTTCCTATTTTTGATAAATCTCGTAAGATGAGGAGAAAGAAGGTCACTTGTTAAAGCCATAAAGAAGAAATACAATTCACACACTTCAGTAAGAAGCTTATCTTCTTAAAGTCTTTAACTATTTAGTTGGGTTGTCTTCCTTTCAGGATCTTATCCGTGAAGGAGGAATCAACTGAGAAGAAGGCTACAAAACATAACAGATTGTTCTTCATTGTAAACCTGACCATTTTTTAGGTTGATAATTCAAACTGTTAAAAATGTTTAAATTAGGAATTTAGAGCCTGACCATAGTGACCTGACATTTCTTTCAATTGCACCTTGTTTTTGTGCAGTTTATGATTTGTCTTTCCCTGCTCTCTGTCAGGTTTCAATTTTTTGTATGTGGTAAAGTTGTGATTAAAGAATGAAAAATTAGTACCGGAAGTTCAAAATATTTTGAAAAAGAAAAAGAAAATTTTAATGGAGTCTTTTCACATGTGTGATCTATTGTTCATTCTTTAAAGAAAAAAGAGAAAGTTTAACCTTGACAAAAAATGATTAATATTTTCAAATATTTGTTTAGTTTATCAATTGGATAAGATTGTGCCTTGTTCTTATTTGAAGATTCACACTATTTGAGTCTTTGAACGTTTGGTTGGATTCTTAATAGTAGTACATCTTAGATCTTGTAGTGCACTTCTCATCAGGATCTTGAGAGCACCTCCAGCGAGTTGCAGGAGCTTTCCGATGCATGGGAATTCCAGGAAAATGAAGTCATTAATGCCCGGGACAAGTTGCGGTCGATTCGTGCAAAGTTAGCAATATTAGATGGGAAGATGGCACTAGCAATAATGTACGGATAACCAATGTTTGTTTGTCAATATTTACTTTTGAATCTTCTCAGTTTAATTGATGTGAATCACATTCCTATTATTTCTCTGGCAGTGAATCACAAAAGATAGTGGAAGAGAAGCAGAGGAAGATTGATGGAGCTCGCAGATCTCTACAGCTTCTCCGTAGTGCCTGCATAGTTTGGCCTAATTCAGCCTCTGAGGTTCTGTTGACAGGATCATTTGATGGTTGGACCACTCAGGTTAATCTCATTAGTATTAGGTTGATTGATTCTTTTCCTCCTATGATATAAACTTGTGAGAGTCAATATGTAGGTTTTCATTCTCATCACTGAAAGTTGACTAGAAAACAAGATTAAATATTTTCCTAGAATTAAAAGCTAAAATAAAAAATTTACAAGAATATGTGAAGAGCCCATTGTCAATTCGAAAGTTAATTTTTACTAAAACTTTAAACATCACACTCAGGGAAAGGGGGTCTTTGTTGTAACACCAGGTGCATATAATTGTCTTCTTTTTTGTTACAGTTATGATTCTTGTTTTGCAGAGAAAGATGGAGAAATCAAGAACTGGTATTTTTTCAGTGTGCTTGCAGCTGTATCCAGGTAGACATGAGGTAGGTCATTCATTCCCATTAACTTATCAAATGATCCTACAAATATAACTTATTAATTTTCTTCACAACAATCTTCAGATCAAGTTCATCGTGGATGGTATCTGGAGGATCGATCCCTTGCGACCCATTGTGCACAACAACGGATATGAAAATAATCTTCTTATTATCACATGACGGACGGCATATGCAGGCAGGCAGGCAGGCATGGCATGGGAATGATTTCTTAACCGCTTTCCACTTTTTTACCAGTTTCCATCCAAGCAAGCTCCACCTTGCTAGCATGTTTCTTAATGTTCTATTGTTGTACAACGATGTATGTACTGTTCCCCAGTATCAATCAGTTTCATTTTTTCCTTCCACGTGATTTGTTAACGTGTTTATCAAAATAGGCTTAAATATAATTTCCTATAGGTCATATTTAATGATTCAACTTTCAATTATGTGTACAGTAAAAAAAAAAAAAAGCCTATAGGGTTGCGGGGTAAATAAGCCTATTCCTGTGAAGGATTAAAGGCTACTCGAAATTTGGCAAATATCATTCAAAACAAGTATATATTATTCTATTTTTTACGAAACCATGTGTTTTTGATGCTCTCTAGTTTCGCACCAAATTTAAGACTTTTATTTCTTTTCATGCATTTAATTTCTGTCCCACAAAAAGAATCTATTTATATTTTTTAAATTCAAATTGCAATTCATATGATTAATATAAAATAATAAATCTTACAATAAACACAATTTTACATGGTATAACATTCCATTGGAACATCAATTGAGATGGAAATCAACAACAAGGACTACCACGACAGAGAGCAGTTGGCATAACTGCTGCAGCAATAAGGCTAAATTATCATACTTGATCAGCTGCTTAAGAGACATGACATATATTTGCATCCCAACACTTGGCAGGAAAGGAACTGCAACAGCTTCCAATTTAGTATGCCCTCTACCCTTCAAGGTTTCATCATACTGTGGTTTTTAGCTCTCAGCACACATTTTCTCCATCGCATATAATCTATACCTCTCCTTTTTATTATGCAGCGTACAAGAAGTGCAACATGGATCTTTAAACTCACAAATCATCATCAGTAGGGAGAAATATCATCTGTATAGATTTTGGAGACTCCAAAATGATATTCAGGCAAATCAATTGGAAAAATAGTATATCATGCATACCGTTCCTTTCCAGCCATTTGGACGCCAAGACTAGTCACAAATTCTTAGTGTGGCTACATCAAAACTGAGAAGCGGGGCCTGGTGCCCTTACAGCAAATGTAAATCCACTACCACAATAAACTCTGGAGGTGGTGTTTTGCTCAGCAACTTTTTGACCTAGACACACGAACTGAGGCATACCTTGATCACGTGTATTACCCAGGCCAAGTTGACCATGTTCACCCCAACCCCATATCATAATTGCACCATCCTCTGCAAAAGTAAGTAATAAGAAAAAATAAGTATAATTCAGCACACTACAGAGATAAAAGTAACATATTTGTTTGATTAAAAAAATCATGCCTGTCACCAAGGCTGAGTGCTCAGCTCCTGCTGCAACTTGTAGAACTTTTATACCATCAAGACCTGGAACTTTCTCCGTAAGGACTTTAGATTCTTCTGCACGGTAAAACACTGTAGCTTAAATTACTGTATGATGTACGCTCGGAACTTAATCAGCCAAAATGCATAATATTACAGGAGTTCGAATGATGGATTGACTTAGAGTAGAATCTATATTAATTAGTTTCATTCAGGATTGATATACCCTTGCTACAAAAGATCCCAAATGGTCAATTCAGAACCTACTACTATAGTATATGGTCGCCAAAACACGTCCATGTCATCAAATGATTACTTATTGATTCTACAACCTTTGTTATTTTTCGGTTTTCACATTTCACCTCGACTACCCCTAAATTCTTCCATGGAAACGACGCTATTGAATCGGTTCTTCGCGAATCCGCATTAGCGCAAATCCAATCTTTTCGGGAATGCTCAATAAGTGCCATGATCTATCTTCCTTCTTCTACTTTCCTTGCCTAGCTATGTGTTTGCTTCTTATTTAAACCGAATGGTTTAATAGAGGGGGGGGGGGGGGGAGGGGGGGGGTCTTAGATATGGCAAAAAAATCTTTTTTGATTGAATTGGCTTTTTAGGAGTAATGATAAAATGGGCTTACTTTTCCCGACGCTGAGTCATCCTATTCCAAAAGAGTCTATGACTACAACTACCAGCATTAGTTCATGTTTCCTAGTTATTTCATCTCAAAAGTTATCTTCAATTAACCTCTAAAGGAAGGAACATATTTTCGTACATACATGTGTAAGATATTAATTATTAAGTGTTCATCTAACTTTATAGTTTATACAGCATTTGTATCCTGTTAGAATAGGAATGCATTCACAAACTAGAAAATTTCATCACCCTTTTCATTCTTTTTCCAAATTATTTACTTATAATAATTGTATCAATGAAAGATATGGGGAATTAAACAAACCCAGAAAGGAGAAAAGGACTAAAGTCCAATTTGCACCATGGATTTGTTTTTTACAACTAAATGCCCCCTAGAGTTTTTCTACAATCAATTACTGTTATATTTGGGGTGCAAGTTGTATTCCAAGTTAAATACTGGGGTATTTAATTGTCAAAAAATCTTTGGGATAATTGGATTTTGGTTGTATAGGGTGAAAATCGAACTTTAGTCCCCCCCCAAAAAAAAAAAAAAAAAAAAAAAAAAAAAAAGAAAAGGAGGTCCTGATATGCTTGTAGAAATGATTTTGCAACCTCACCCAATGTAATGCATATGCCTATATATGCATACAATATCCATAAATTAGAGAGTAGATACAGTCCAACTCATTGGCTAGAAGGCGAGGAATGTTTACATATGGTCCCAAACACTAGATAATTATGCTTTACAAAGCAGCCAAAAGTTCAAAACCAAATATTTTATGTTTGAGAAATTGTACAAGTTAGGGTGCATACCTGCATTCCCACATGCATGCTTCACCATATTTATTTTCTGAGGATCACTAAGCACTCCAAGGCGTTTGCCACCAAACATAAAAGCTTTACCCTCACCTGTTTAAGATACTCATTCTGCAATTCAGCAATACAAAGAGGCACCTACCACAACCCAGAAAATAAAATAATTAAATTAATAAGGTTTACATTAAGGTACCTGTTAATACTAAAGCATGATTCCATCCAAGAGCTGCCTGGGTCAACGACAAAGATGCAATTGCACAATGGGGATAGTAAGCATCTGAACTGCCGCTGAACCCTCTTCCCCAGATGTACAAATGACCATCAGCTAAAAGAAATGAAATCATGTAAACCAATAACAGGAAAAGAGGAAATCAAAAAAGCAAAGTCCATGGTGAACCGATTTTTTCATGTCAAATCTGTTTAGATCTGACTTTCTAGTTTCATGCCCCACTAAAGAGTTTTTCATTGGTTCGTTATTACAAGGTTCCAAGCTTCCAATAGCATATGGTGAAGATTAGCCCATCATACAATTGATGCTTCAAATCTATGTTAACAAATCATGCAAGAAAAAATTTAAGGGCTCACCAGATAATGCTGCGCTATGATCTCCATTTGCAATGATGCTAACGACATTGACATCGTCCAATCCATAAGTAGTCTGAGGAAGGCTTATTGATCTAATGTTATCCTCAGATATACCAAGTTGACCACGCTTTGCAGACCCAAATCCATAAACTTGATCTCCTGAGTGACCTGCCCAGATTGATATCATCTTTCAGAGCTAGAGAATGTTAGTTTGAAGTAAGACTCAAGATTCCAACAAATCCATCATCAGATTTAGCAATTATTTCCCTTCATAGTTTCTGACATGGGGTGGGGGATTGACATCATATAAGATCCAAAGTCCAAAAGTACGTCTAACTTGCACCCTGGAGATCTGAAGACTGATGACACACATGCTAGATAAGAAGTAAAACACTCGTTTACTTATTCTTCATTCATCTCTATCTACTCATTTTTTTTATAAAAAAAATACATTAAAAAGAAGCACATTTAAGAGGCAAATATGTGCTCTGCTGCCTTTGCGTTATGATACATACTTAAAAAGCCAATACCATCCTGGCATGCTCTCTCCTTTTTTTCTTTTGTCAGTAAGTTCTGATAGCCTAAAATTTCTCATTCAAACTACACTTGTGGATACAACTGGTCAGTTGTTACCTTGTAAGCTTCGCAAATATTCGACAGTCTTCACGCAGAAGTAGCAGGCAACTTTACCACACTACTTTGGTGATCATTTCTCTTCCTTGGTTCATATTTATTTGCAATAGAATCATTTCCAGTGTCTGATTGCTCTGACTAAAATCCTCACTCTGGTCCAATTCTACCACAAATAACTCTTTTTCATATTTACTAGCAATAGAACACAAAAGACAAATACAGTCTGGTTAATAACTAGCTTTTCATTTCATCTCCACTTTTACTAGATTTGTCTAGAGGTATTTGCTAAATTTATACACGCATAGGACTCTTTATTATTATTAAGTTCCACCTTGTCCTCATTGATCCTAATCTAGTACGTCAATTGTTTTCTCCCTTTATTGTTTCATCACCTTGTCAAACCAAACTTAGAGATTACTTGTTTCTCACAAAGGTAAAAGATTTGCTAGAAAACTTCAATGTAATCCATATGTACCCTCATCAAGGAGGACACCCCTATTAATAGTAGATTATATGGAAGTTCAAGGTTTATGTGATAGAATTTTAGTCCTTACTCTTTAGAAGAACAAAGTATAGATAAAGAAAGCATTTTACTACTCCCTCCGTCCCAGGATAAAAGTCTTGGTGGACTTTTCACGCATATTAAGAAGATGAATAAAATGCCAAAATTGTCAATAATAATGTCATTAAATATGGAGAGAGAATTAGAATAAGAAAAGTATGAGATATTTAATGCTACGGATATAATAGGAAAATATGTGTAAAAGTTTGGTTATTAAAGAAAAATAGACATTTAACATGGGACTACCCAAAATAGTAATAAGGACTTTTATCATGGGACGGAGGGAGTATTATTTTAATGTGACAAGTGATCATTTAACCCTTCTTATGATTTTTCTACTGATCACATGGATATAGGTGTGATTATAAAAAAATAACAAAGCTTTAGATTTTTAGGCGTGTAAACAACCGTCCTCATGCAAAGATATTCACATAGATGCAACTAACATGACTAGGATTTCTTAGAGCAAAGTGGTTTCTACCTTTTAATAAAGGCTAGTGAGTGGCGATACCACATGCGATCTTATCTACATGCCTAGAAACAAAATATGAAACTTTTCTTTGGAAAGCTTTGTGATTTGGAATCGCCATGCCCAAGCTGACCAAAGGAGCCATCTCCACAAGTAAAAAGACATCCGTCATCTGAAAAGAAGCAATATATTATGATCAAAGAAAGTATTAAAGGTAAAATAACTATTAGATAACCAACTAATCTAAAAACTTAAGCTGTTAGAAAGAGGCACCAACAATGTATATCAAGCCAACACCCCCCTCACATGCATACATGGAGAGAGGCAAATTATATGCATATACATTAATATCAATATTAAGGACAATGTGTAGTGAGACGGCTTGATTACAAGTCCTTGCACAACATTCACACCCATACAAAGGGTAACGTGCGGTCGGAAAGATTTAAACCCAAGACCTTGCATATCTTGAGCTCTGATACCATGTTAGGTAACCAACTCATCTAAAAGCTTAAACTGTTGGAAAGAAGCACCAACAATGTGTTAAAAATTTAAAATAAACTTTTGGTAATTATTTATTAATTTAAATATTTTATTTTTTAGGGATGTAGTGAGCATTAATGTATTTGAAAGTTTCAATATCTAGAACCTTGTAGAACATGCTTGCACTTGATATCTTTATTGAGCCTTCCACCAACATCTAGAACTTTCACTTTTCCACCAATGCTCACCACTAAGTTAACTACCATTGCAAACTTGTTCCTGCTTTCTCTCTTGTAAGTTTCTCCTTTTGTGAGCTTTTTCTTTTGTAAGCTTTCTCTTTTGTAAGGTATTGATTGTAAGCTTGTAACTTAGATTCCTCAATAATAATAAAGGTCTTTTTCTTCCGTCATTTTTTGGACCTATGTTCTAATTTCTTGGTTCTTCTTCAACTTCGGTTGTGAGTCTTGACTAGTGAAAATTTATTTTTCACTATTCTAAGAAAGCAATTTCCAGAATTTGGAATTTGTCTTTCTTCGCACAATGTATATCAAGCCAACAATAACAAATAGTCCTCCAAACATAATACATCACAAAAAATACAACAATACATGAGGAAAAAGAAAGCATAAGACATTAGCAGTTCAAAAAGAAATTAAACTTAATGGTAGAGCAATATTAAGAAAATAGCGAAAGTCAAAACAGTTCAAAAATCTGATGACACAAATAGTGGATACCAAATCTAACTAGATATCAAAATAATATAATTCAAGAGAATATTACCTGCATTTTTTGTTAGTATAATATGATAACTTAACAATTAGAAAGTTGAAACTAGATATTTAATTTCATCAAACATACAATTGAACCATGGACTGCTTGAGTGGCATGCTCAGGCATTACTGTCTTATTACGACAGTAAAGAAAACACTTCCTTCCGTATTTACTATGCTAAACACAAATATCGGATAATTTTATACGAGTACTTCAAAAGCAAAATAGGTCAATTAGATGTAAGAATTTCAATTGATTTTGATCCGACTAGACAATACTAGAACAATATATCACAAGAAAAAGGAAAGAAAAAACCAAGACAATAACTAAGATATAATGGTGGGGTGGGGAGAATGAAAGAAACCTGAAACAAAACCGGAATGGTTCCATCCAGCTGAGACATGACTTATGATAAAGCTTTTAAAAAACTCAACAGGCTTTGGTTGTAAGCAGTTAAGCATATCCCCATGACCCAATTGACCCGAAGTGCCTCTTCCCCAAGTCAACACCCTTCCACCTATATAAAACGAATGTTGATCAACAAAACACAATTACACAAATCTGATGTTCAGAAATCAATATGTACAACAAATTATATGAGTAGGAGAGGAAGGTGGGTACAGGATAAAAGGGAAACGACATGAGCGCCGCCGCAGGAGAAAGCAAAAATGGGTTCTCCGGCTGAGAGAGAAGGGAGTAATTGGGGGAGGTGTTCGTCTCGAAGTTTCTGTGTCGCGAGCTGCCCGTCTGTACCTGCGCCCCAACTCCACACTTGTTGCTGCTTTTGTTCTACTGTTGTTACTTGTTCTTCTTCTCCAACTCTTTCCTTTGCTTCCATTACTGCTTCGTTCGATTCCATCCTCATTCCAACAAACTTCCGGTATGGGCCTATAAATATTTCCATGGTACTTTTTATTCAAAAAAATAAAATATATATATATATATATATATTTGAGATTTAATTATTTATCTTAATTTATTCGGACTATTTTATCTCAAGATAGGAGAATAATAGTCCTTTAAATAGTCATATGGATATATGGATTATTTTTAAGGGTGTAAATGAAACTGAGTTGCTTATATTTGATTTATAAAATTTATCTAGTTTGATTGAGATTTGTTTAACTATTGAATCGAGCATGATTTCGAATCGAACCCGAGCCGTTTAAATTTTTCAAAAAATATAATCCGAGTATCAATAAAAAAATTACAATATGAGAATGTTCGATTAATTTATCGAATTTTAAAATTTATTCATAATTTGAATAATTTATATTTCGAGTCTAGCTCGAATCGAACTTTTAGTTCAATGAGTATTGACCGAGCCCAAATTATTTATTAATTTTACAGCTTTAATCATCTTTTATCATTATTCAGGCTATTTATGATGAATTATATAATCCCATGATAAACATAAGATTAATAATTTCCCATATTTTAAGATATTAAATGGTTTTTATGGGATTAATAATCTCGTATTAAGAGACTAATAGTATGTAGTCAAAAAAATAATAGCTGGAAACAATGTTAAATTAATACAAATAATCAAATTTCAAATATACTTTTTTACAAAAAAACATAACCTTACTTTCCTATGCCCAAGTACAGAGACAGAGGCACAGCTTCTCGGCTATAGCCTTAAATTTACACCTGCACCAACGTTGAGCTGGTTAAAAACTGAAAATAGCGCGAGGATAAGATAAAAATTTATATAAAATTCGTAATGAAATAATTTGGATCAAATTCCGAATTCAAATTGAATAAAATATATCAAAATAAAATCTTAAATCACTCACCTAATAGTATCTTCATCTTTGCCCACCACATCTATTAATTATACTAAAACACAAGATATTTATATGCAATATAAACACACGTATAAATCTCAAAAATTTAACATACGCCCTTGTACAATTAATGTTCCTCAAGACCCTTAAAAAAATGTCCAACTAACATAACAAATGAGGTTAAAACAAATCTAAATTCATTCCCTAAATGGAATCAACTATTCAAATATGACATCTAAAATAAAATTTAAATAACAAATAATATCAATCATACTACTATGTTGATTTTATAATCCCCAAAATCTAATATTTTTCTAAACATAATTATTATATCCTAAAATCACTATTTTACGATATTATATCATTCATAATTATACTATACATTATATCATATATATAACCCCAAATTTTATGAAATAAAAGTGTCAATTTTTCTATTTTGGTGAATAGTTAAATTGATAAAAGTTTAAAGTTAAGGGTCATATTTGAAAATTTTTCAAAAAGTAGACAAGTTGTCATAAAATCTGGGATTCTTATTCACGAAATTCTTATTCACGAGTTCTTATTCACCGAAATTACTATTCACTCTGGTATTGTTCAACACTTCAGTATTTGGGACACTTTTTGTGTCGAGATTCTTATTCACGATTCTTATTCAAGATTCTTATTCATCGAAATTACTATTCACTCTAGTATTGTTCAATTTCGAGTATTTGGAATGACTTTTTGTAAAGATCTTATTCACGAGATCTATTTCTAATTCTTATTCATGAGATTCTTATTCACCGAACAAAATATTTTATGAAAATAACGGCGGAAGTTTTACTGGTTGATCTTGTTGAAGCTACTCTTCGGTAGTAAAAGTCTGATGTCGTGTGGTTGCGTAAGTAGTACAGCGCGGTATTGATTATTGATCTTTATGTGAAGTCCACCGGTTTGATTCCATTATTGTCGATTAATAATATGAATTATTATAGCGATAATGACGTTTTGTTTTTATTCAGTATTATTAACGTAATAAAAGCGAAGCATCTTTATATAAAGCAGAATCTTTATTAAAGTTATTACATAAATAGAATATATTATATTTTATTATCGTAGTGTTGCGTAGTATTTTTGCGTAGTGTTTTGCGTAGTGTTGCATAGTATTTCGTAGTAAAATGTTTTTTTATATAAATAGAATATATGATATTTTATTTAAAAGATTTTCTTTAAATATGGATGAAGTCGATTAAAAGTAAATCAATACGGGAATGATTAAATGAATTAATTACTATGCATTCTATTTTCCAATAAATAGAAAGTTTCATTCCTTCATTATTTTCTTTACGAATTCAACGAAACTCTCGAGAAGGAAATTATAGAGAGAAGTATAGAGAAAAATATAGAGAAAGAAGAAGAAGAGATTACAGTGCTTCACTACTTTGATATCCAAATGTCTTTTACGGTAAGGGATATTATTTGTTGCATTCGTGTAAAGTGTGTTATTCTTTCTTATTCATGAAGAGAAACTTACATTATTAATTCATTATTATTACATTGGAATAACTTGTAAAAGTGGCATACTATCATACATTTAGATATCATGTGGCATCTACCTATCTTGGTGAAATCCTTATATTATTCCATTCTTATTTATTACATTGGAATAACTCGTATATGTGGAATCCCTTATACTTGGCGATCTTCTTACATTATTCCATTCTTTATTATTCATTGGAATATCGCATGCGTTGTGTTTTCTTTAGGAGGACTGGTTCCATTGTTTATTATTCAACATTTATTATTACATTGGATCATCCGTCGATTGTAATTTCAACGACCGTGGTTAGATTATTATTATTCTATTGGAATAAACATACATCGCAATCTGCGTGCGTGGTGATTTTCTTTTGTTATTAATTCTTTATTATCTGGGTTTGGTTAAAATTTTGACTTATACTCTATGAAATTAGTAGAATATCTTTGATATTGCGTTTTCATCCAAATATCTTTTCATGGAAATATTCTTACGATTATTCTTGAATTTTACTCTACTAAACAAAGATGTCGTGTTGACAATTTGGACGTTAATAATTCTGGATTAAATAATTCTTGAACTTGTTTTATTGAATTATTATGTCGTTATCATCATCTTACGTGTTATATTATGTTATCTTTTTGATTTACGATGCGTAGATGAACTTAGTATGATTATAATGGGGATCATTCGGTATAATCGCCATTGATCTGAAATGATGTGATAAAAGTCCTCGATGGCCTGTAATGCGTTGATGGATAGTTTTTGGTATGATTATGGCCAGGGGGTGATTCGGTATAGTCGTGACCATTGATAATTTGATAAAAAAATCCTCGACCGTAGTACGGGGATGATTAGATATTGTGGTTTATTCATTAAACCTGAGTCTTAGTGATAAAAATTGATGAAAACCTTTAAAACCTAAAAGATAGTAGACTTTATTTTCTACTTGACTCTTTTAATGAATTCGTATATTCTCGCAGATTAAACCCATTGTTTATCAGTATTTTATCATTTTAACATTGTTGAAGACTATTGATAATTTATTCTGCGCATTATCTTAGTCATAATATTTCTTCTTGGGCTAGTTGAAATTTCACCCTTTCTTTCTTTTCATTCTCTTGTGAAATGAGAATATAATTGGGACGAGTTGGGGAAGCAGTGATGGTCCGAAGATAAGATTAGTAGTCCTCATTTATTATGTGAAATAGTGTGATAATAATTGTAATGAGGACTCTTGAGTATGGATATTGTCTAAATGACAATATTCCTATTAAACTCTCGATTTATGATTTGTCGTATGTTACACGATAGATGTATAATTAAGTTTGTATTTGAATTTATGTATACTAGTATAAGTGGCGGCCAAGATGGGTGGCGTATACCTAATTTTGGGGGCGTCGCATCATCATACATGTATGATATAATATTATAATACACGTATATAACAAAATAATAAAATTACTACATATCTAAACTATGCGGATATATACTAATTAAATTATATTACAACATAATATTATACCATTTATAATTATATTACAACATAATATTATACGATTTAAAATATTTAAAACAAAATTAAAATAACAAATAATATCATTCATAACTTACTATGTTGATTTTATAATCCCCTAAATCATTACTTTGAAATCACTACTTTTGAAATCACGTTAATATTTTGATTTTATAATCCCTAAATTACTACATTTTCAATCTAAACGATTTTTATATTATCGTTACTTAAAAATCACAACTTTTTAATCTCACGTTAATATTTTAATTTTATAATCCCATAAATCGCTACAAATCTAAACTGTTTTGATAATGTTAACTATTTTAATATTATCATTACTAATTTAATTATTATCTCTTAAAATCACTACTTTTTTAATCCCAAATTTAATATTTTGAATTTATAATCCCCTAAATCACTACAAATCTATTAATTATACTAAAACACAGTACATGACACAATAGCTTGACACATGTCATCCTCAAAATTTAACACATGTCCTGTCTAATTAATGTTCCTTAAGACCCTTAAAAAAATTGTCCAACTAACATAACAAATGAGGTTAAAACAAATCTAAATTCATTTCCCTAAATGTGGAATCAACTATTCAAATATGACATCTAAAATAAAATTTAAATAACAAATAATATCAATCATAGCTTACTACTATGTTAATTTTATAATCCCCAAAATCTAATATTTTTCTAAACATAATTATTATATCCTAAAATCACTATTTTTACGATATTATATCATTCATAATTATACTATACATTATATCATACATGTATGATATAATATTATAATACACGTATATAACAAAATAATAAAATTACTACCTATCTAAACTATGCGGATATTTACTAATTAAATTATATTACAACATAATATTATACCATTTATAATTTTATTACAACATAATATTATACTGATTTAAAATATTTAAAACAAAATTAAAATAACAAATAATATCATTCATAACTTACTATGTTGATTTTATAATCCCTAAATCATTACTTTTAAATCACTACTTTTGAATCCCACATTAATATTTTGATTTTATAATCCCCTAAATTACTACATTTTCAATCTAAACGATTTTTATATTATCGTTACTTAAAAATCACTACTTTTTAATCTCACGTTAATATTTTAATTTTATAATCTCATAAATCGCTACAAATCTAAATTGTTTTGATAATGTTAACTATTTTAATATTATCATTACTAATTTAATTATTATTTCTTAAAATCACTACTTTTTTAATCCCAAATTTAATATTTTGAATTTATAATCCCTAAATCACTACAAATCTATTAATTATACTAAAACACAAGATACTTATTGACACAATAGCTTGACACATGTCATCATCAAAATTTAACACATGTCCTGTCTAATTAATGTTCTTTAAGACCCTTAACAAAAATGTCCAACTAACATAACAAATGAGGTTAAAACAAATCTAAATTCATTCCCCTAAATCTGGAATCAACTATTCAAATATGACATCTAAAATAAAATTTAAATAACAAATAATATCAATCATAGCTTACTATGTTGATTTTATAATCTCCAAAATCTAATATTTTTCTAAACATAATTATTATATCCTAAAATCACTATTTTTCTAATATTATATCATTCATAATTATACTATACATTATATCATACATGTATGATATAATATTATAATACACGTATATAACAAAATAATAAAATTACTACTATCTAAACTATGCGGATATTTACTAATTAAATTATATTACAACATAATATTATACCATTTATAATTATATTACAACATAATATTATACTGAGTTTAAAATATTTAAAACAAAATTAAAATAACAAATAATATCATTCATAACTTACTATGTTGATTTTATAATCCCCAAAATCATTACTTTAAAATCACTACTTTTGAATCTCACATTAATATTTTAATTTTATAATCCCCTAAATTACTACATTTTCAATCTAAAAGATTTTTATATTATCGTTACTTAAAAAATCACTACTTTTTAATCTCACGTTAATATTTTAATTTTAGGCTTAAATATGAATTAATATCTTAAACTATAGGCCATATTCCACTTCGGTGATCCACCTTTCAATTTTGTCAATTAGATGATTAAACTATCAAATTTTCCAATTATAAATAATTGAACACGCCACGTCATAAATTGTTGACCTGACTAATTGTGTGGGGCCTTAAGACTCTTATGTGGCAAAAAAAACTATATTTTATTCATTACATAAACAAATATGTATAAATCATGGGTAAAATAGTCAAAACTTAATTTAACATAACAAATTAAAACAAAACAAACATTTAGCCTAAATATATCATCAGTAGCCTTAGCCACCCATCATGTGGCCGCTTAAAGACACGTAACCACTGACGCTACCTCTTCGCCATCGCCATTTTCTCTCTCCTCTTCATCCTCTACCTCTCTGTATCCCCTTCTTCACCTTCACCACCCACTATTCCCTCCGACCCATTTCTCTTCCCCAATTGCCATGAATGCCAGCCAACAGAAACTACTCATAACCAGATAAAGAGGAAACAACAGTCCATAACAGTTGCGTACTAGAATCTGGCCAATCAAACCATTCAAACGGAAATCAAATCTTGTAATCAGCAAAATCAAATCGGTAATAACAGAAAATTCATTTGAACTAAATCAAAAGAAAGAAATCAAACTCCAGGACCAATTTTGGCCAAACAAAACACAATCAAACCCAGCCAAGAAAAAAATCAAAAAACGAGCTAGGAAAGAAAGCACTCAAACTGACAGTAGCCAAAAACTGAACCATCAATGAAAAAATAGAGATCCTAAATCAGAACTTGAAAAGAAAAACAAACAAAACAAGAAGCCTAAATCTAAACAAATGCGAAGGAAAGAAAATGTCTGAGGAAAAAACACATTCTCTCTTTCGGAGATCCAAAAGTTGGATACGTTGTTAGCTAGGGTTTTTCGTTCCATTTGGGGCTTTTGTCTTGATCGATCGATTGTAATGTAAGGGTACCGATATATTTAGGTTAATGTTTGTTTTATTTTAATTTGTTATGTTAAATTGTGTTTTGACCATTTTGTCCCATATTAAATCAGATTTGTTTATTTTATGATTAAAAAATTATTTTTTTTGCCACATCATCTTCTTAAGGCCCCACACAATTAGCCACGTCAGTAATTTCTGACGTGGCATGTTCAATTTGTTGCAATTGAAAAACATTGATAGTTTAATCATCTAATTGACAAAATTGAAAGGCGGATCACCGAAGTGGAATATAGCCTATAGTTTAGGGTACTAATTTATATTTAAACCTTAATTTTATAATCCCATAAATCGCTACAAATCTAAATTGTTTTGATAATGTTAAGCTTGTTTTAATATTATCATTACTAATTTAATTATTATCTCTTAAAATCACTACTTTTTTAATCCCAAATTTAATATTTTGAATTTATAATCCCCTAAATCACTACAAATCTAAATTATTTTGATAATGTCATCATACATTACGATATTATTCATTTTAATTTAATTATTATCTTATAAAAGCACTACTTTATGGTATTATCATTACTACTGAATGACACTTCTGTCCCTCCAAGTTCCCTTCCATTTTTAAAGTCGTCTCTAAAGATCAATTATTGTTAGTTAGATCCTTAAAATGACATTTTGTTGGCGTTTTTCGTTCATTCAACCCAATTTAACCTTAACTCGACCCATTTTGACCAATTTTAACCCAACCCGATCCAATATGACCCAACTCAAAATTTTAATATTTTAAAATATAAAATTATTTTTAAAATAAGTTTAAAATAATAATTATCGGGTTGAGGTCAAAATTGGGTTAATAACAATACGCATGATAAAATGTCACTTTAAGGACCTAACTGATTTAAAATTGAACTTTAGGGACGACTTTTGAAAATGGGTGGCAACTGAAGGATGTATGTCATTTAGCCGAAATTGAGCTATTATCATTATTCTCCGTTAATTAACCTAATTTCTCCATATAAATACATACCAACTATTATGCAACAACTCATGCTACAAATAATTCTAAATACTTTTGAAAGTGCAAATGACTTATATGGAGACCTTGATTGTGGTGACAAAGGCATTCGATGGGAGGGCTATGACTTCATTTTGTGGACTATATCTCACGGTGTTTATATTTATGACCTCTTCATCTATTGTATTCTATTATCGGATTGTAGCTTTGCATGATTTGTTAAGTACTAGCATCCAGGTAGAAATTATTTTCATCATCATTAATAGTTTTTTTTGGCATTATGGTAATCTTGTGACAATTGCCAAAATGGATAAAAACAAATTAGACAATGTATTCGCTTTTTTAACTATATCATTGTGTTATGTATGACACGTTGTTATCTTGCTATATGTTTTGGACACGATGTTTGTTTAACATGTAATTTCCCTTAAGGTCCGAGGATAGAAACTAGGACATTCTTTATCTGTTTTCTCCTTTCGCGTTTGGATGTTTAAATTCAGTGCAAGTAAGCGTATATGAGACATGGACTCTTTAAAATGCATCAAGTACTTGTGTCAGATATTTGAGGCTTGGTGAGGTTTGTCAAATGTGTAACAGACTTCAAATATGTCACTAACAACCGTATCAATATAACAACTCGATGACATTGTGCATTACACTTTCTAAATATTTATTAGTGCTTTAGAATGAAAGAGGTGCCCATTTTTAACTCTATTAGTTACATTATAAACATTTTTATCAAAAAGTTAATATATATATATATACACACACACACAACTGTTATATAATGTACTGGGGTTTAGTGATCAGATTGATTCTATACTTGGATATGTATTTACGCACAAAACTTTTACTCAACTCTATGCAACATATGCTACCAAAATTTGATCATCGCACAACAATCTACTATCTTCTTATTATATTTTAATTTAATAATTGCACGTATAAATTTATTATTAACAAAATAAATAATCCTGCTGCAACGCACGAATTTAAATCTAGTGTTTGGTTGTATAATTATTTCAATAAATCATAACCATATTTTTCCCTCACTTGTAAAGGGTGTTTCGTAATTAAAAATCCGTCAAACCTATTTATAATTTGGAACATCCTTATTAGTCGGTATATTCATATGTTTAAAAAACACACACAAAGTGCAAAATTGTTGCTTCGCAAATTTTAGCTTATTAGCCTCCTATTTGATAAAAGTTGATTTGAGCAAAGTAAAAGCATTCATACATTTCTAAAATAATTATTGGTCAAACACTTTATTAATTTTCTAAATAATTTCCAAGTCAACATCTTACTCTATCGTTTAACCCAACACACCCTCTTTATGTCTTACCTTGACAACAATCCATAGTCATCCAAAGCATACATTAAAAACAGAGCAACCATAGAAAGTACGTACCTGGATGATGAAACAAAGCTTAATTTTTTATTCAAAACAACCAAACTAATAGAATCAATTAGGACATTACACAACATGTGAATCCAACCTTTATCTCACTTCTCCCTTCCAAAGTTTCATTCTTTAAGCTGCAGCTTGCCAGGACTACATATATTCCTAAAAAATACTCCACAATTCGGGCCAAATCCTTTAATACAAGTTACAGAATATCATCATAAGCAACGATTTCTCTACCCTTATAAGGGACTTCCTCTGTTCCTGATCCACCGCTCTTCTTCTCATTATTGTCATTGTTATTGGCAACATTGTCGACTCTAGGTTTCACAATAGCTGACCCGACCTTTTTACCTCTTCCATGTCTACTCAATGGAACCTCAGCCCTCAATAGCCTTGACAAGGACGAAGATCCATCCTTTTGTCGAACACCTTCTCTCCATTGAGGCACCGGATCACTTGCCCACATCACCTGTACCTACATGCAACCCAAAGCAGACCCTAATTTCAATTTGTAAGCATATATAAATACAATTTTTGAATATAAATAATTGATCAAGATGCGAGTAAAAAAGGGATATACTCGATTGGAATCGAGGGTGATGCCGAAGGAGGGGTCGAGGGACGCGGCAATGGCGGATTCGGCGGAGTCATTGGAGCGGAAGGTGATGTAGGCGACGCCTGTAGGGTCCATGCGGGTCCGAGAGATGGAGCCGTAGATCTCGAATCGGGACTTGAGGTCGAGGACGGAGAAATCCTGGGAGAGGCCTGTCACGACCACCGCCGTGGGAAGCTTGACAGAGGGACTTTCAGGCAGGTCATCGTCGGCGGGAGGGGGCAGGGGGCGACGACGTTTGGGGAGGGAGTAGGGGACGTGGCGGGAGGCATAGGGTTTCTCTCTTTTGCGGCTCATCTTCTCTTGCGCTTCGTTTGGGAGGAGGAGAAAATTTGGGACGCTGGTATGCTCCTACAGTCCTACTACTAGTCAATATCCGAGTTAGTTTAGAATAACTCGGTAAATTATGACTAACGTGCAAATGTAATTGTGAGTTTTGTTGTTATGTATTATAATAAATTTATATTAAATTATATTATAAAAGATATATTAATATAATAATATTGAGATTAAATAGAATTATGAAGTGTTCCATTTATTACATATATATTTAAGAGAATTATTAATAATATGTATACGATCAAAAAATTAACGTAAATATTCGTAATATATATTATTTTATATTTTTATTCTATAAATTAAGTAAAGAGATAATAACCACAAGAAACTATATACAATTTACAATTAACTTTAATTTTTTAATTTTAAAAATATATTTACATATTTTTTATTATTAATTTTAAAAATAATTAATTTGATTAATAAAGTCAAAATAAAACATTTAATTTGAAAATGATTGAGTATTATTTTTGAACGAGTCTTTAAGAAGTCGATATAACTTAGCTCTGATCCAACCTCGAGTTGGGGGATAAACAAATCAAATCCCAACGAACACTCTAATATTCAGATTTAGTTCAATTTGAAAAAATTGAGCTCGGAATCGTTAAGTGATTTCTAATTTTACGTCAAATTCAACTCGATTCATTACTCGGACCTACTTAACTTGTAAGTATCAGACTCGTTTTACAAAGTGAATTACTAGTGAGCCTTTAAATCGAATTTTGAATATGAACTTTTTCACTTAAAATTGAACCATTACTAAATTGATTACTGAACTAATATTTATATATAAAAAAATTCACTTTTATTTATGTAAAGAAATTACAAAAAATGTAATACAAATTGACAATCAATTCATTGATTTATTTAAGTATAAGCTTATACAATTTCATACCACACTTTATAAATTATAAAGATCGATACAAATATTACATATTTAACTTGCTAGTATGGATCAAACCAGTATTCAAATATGATCTATCTAACAAGTATCAAGTATGGTTCAAACGTAAATGAAATACTCGAACTCTAATTTGAGCGAACATTGATATACTCGAATTCGACTCGTATATCGTTAAATAAAAAACGATCAAACTCGACTTGAATTCGAATTTTAAATGATATTTTTGAGTCGAGATGTGCCGAACTAGTCGACTTGACTTGTACTCCTAAACGGCTAAACTCGATGCTGAAATAGTCTTTACAAAATAAAATAATGTCAGTGATGACTCAATTACTATTACTTTCTTTTAAAAGAAAGTTCTCTCGCCATAACTAATATCTCCTCTGGCTAAAGCATAGACTTAACCCCCAAATAAATCCAGGGGAAGGCCTCTCGGTTAATCCACCTAAAAATATTATTGTGTTCCATTTTACGAATTAATCCGGCCACCTCTCATTAAATTAATCTCCGAATAATTACGACTATGAGTGATTCTGGGGCGATCGTGTATGGGGACCGGAATTGGCGACCGGTTCAATTTATTTTATTTTATTTTATTTTTTTTAAAAAAAATTATCTTCCAAATAATTTATAAGATTTCTTTGGGCTGGAATTTTTACGAAAAAAAGTATCTTTGCATGAGATATTTTTTTACGTGTATTGAATAATATCCAAAATACCTTTTTCTGTAAAAATTTCAGTTCTAATAAATCTTATAAATTATTTGAGAGACAATTTTTTTTTAAAAAAATAAAATAAAATAAAATTGGACCGGTCGCCAATTCCGGTCCCATACACGGTCCCCTAGACTTTTTCTTACGACTATAAGTTGGAAAAGTTGCTCCATCTGTCCCCCAATTTAGTGGTGTGAGTTGGGAGTCCTGCACTCCTGCTCAATTAGCGTCTCCATTGTTTTCAATGGCTTCCTCCATTGTATCACGCCCATCGACACCGTTGCCATTTTCTCAAGGACAGAACCGTGTTAAGCTCCAAAGAGGCCCTTTCTTGATTCACAGCAAGAAAGTCCACTTCAATTCAAAACCCTATCCAGCATTTGAAACTAAAAACCATCTGGGTTGTCTTTTAACCTCCTCTTTACCATCCTTCACTTCAATCAAAGCTTCATCAAGTGGGTCTTTTGATATAATTCAAGAAAATGAGACAACTTTACCCTCATTCGATCAACGCCCAGTGAAATTCCTCTTCTGGGTCTTGCTCTGGGCATCTGTGTCTGTTGCTTTTTATTCAGTTTCTGGGGACGCTAATGCTGCTGCTGCTCCAGCTGTTGATTCCATTAGAGCTTCTAGTTTTGGCCTAAAAATTGCCACTGCTTTGAGGAGCTCGGGCTGGCCTGATGAGGTTGTTGTATTTGCTTTAGCAACGCTTCCCGTGATTGAGCTTCGTGGGGCTATTCCGGTTGGTTATTGGTTGCAGCTCAAGCCTATAGTCCTCACTGCCTTGTCTATTTTAGGGTTAGTCTCATATTTCTCTTTTCTCATTATATGTTTCTGTAATGTATATTTCAAATTCTACATTGATATTTGTTAAACTGAAGAAATGGGTACTCCAGTTATGCATTTACTTTTAAAAAGTTTTAGATTTCAATTTACTTTCTCTAGTTCCTTGCTGTCCTGTTTATGTATTGAGTGTGCTCATAATGTCATATCATTGCATTAAAGAAATTAGATCATTAATTTTCTTTGATAAATTTCATTTGCCCACTTTCCCTTGTCCCTTTAAATTAGCACAAATAAGAGCATAGGGTTGTAGACAAGTTTGGAGGATATCTTCATTCAACCAAGACAGCATTGATCGAGTCTTACCAGAGGCACTAAACTATCACAATGTCACCCTTCCCTATTTTCCTACCCTAGACATATTAACTTACTTGGTACTTGGTAGAGGAACTAGTTCTGACATTGTGCTTCTATTAATACATTGAAATGCAAAATTTTGTTATCACAATTTCATTTAACCTGCTTGACAGATTATAAAATCTGCTTCTACTCTTTTTTTTCTGAGAAATAACTATAAATCTAGTGACTTTGTCTGAATGCCTTCCTTTTTGGTTTTATAATCCTATTGTATAGAAGGTGTGCAAATATTGAAACATAGGGTTTTAGATTCCACATATTGTGTTAACATATTTAAGGTTATATGTTTTATATGTTATAGTTGAAAGGTCATAATTTACTGGCTTGTATCTGTAGGAACATGGTTCCAGTGCCCTTTATCATACTTTACTTGAAAAAGTTTGCAACTTTCCTTGCTGGGAGGAACCAGTCTGCATCTCGGTTCCTTGACATGTTATTTCAGATGGCGAAGGAAAAGGCCGGCCCTGTGGAAGAATTTCAATGGCTTGGGCTGATGTTGTTTGTGGCTGTGCCATTCCCTGGTACAGGTGCTTGGACAGGGGCGATCATTGCTTCTGTTCTAGATATGCCATTCTGGCCTGCCGTGTCTGCAAATTTCTTTGGTGTTGTGTTGGCTGGCCTTTTGGTGAACTTGCTGGTTAACCTTGGGCTCAAATATGCTGTTATTACCGGGATAATACTATTTGCTCTATCGACCTTCATGTGGAGTATCCTTCGAAGTCTTAAAAGCTCTTTGAGCACATCAAAGTGATATGAAACTTTAAACAACCGCAACGGGTATTGTTAGTTAGTAAATTGACTACTATTTGTGCAGTGACCTTATATTACTAGAAGCTTGTTTTTGTAATTTTTTTTCCTTTCATGGAATGAATCTTCTTTTAGAATTATTATGTGTGAGATATATATGATCTAGAGATAACTGCTCTTATAAATATTTGGCAAAATGACATAATTGATCATATGATGTTTATCTTTGAATATTATGCAATTAGGAATATGAGACGGGTTACAGAATCAGGAACTTTCAACTGTCATTGAACCATTTAAGTTTGTGATTTTTCCCATGCTGTCTTATTTGATACATGTGGTCACATCTAGGTGTGAATTAAACGGGTCCGGCTATGATCAACTTCATCATAGTCTTGCAGTACAATTTTAATTGTATTGATAACACATTACTGTAAAACTATACAACTCACTATGGTGAAGTTGATTTTCAACTTCACCATAGCCGGATCCGAATTAAACTAAGCCATCCTAAATTTCAATAAATATAATATGTAGACATAATTATTAGAATATGTTGTATATTTATTTTCTTTGTGATATCTGGTTAAAATTGGTTTGCAGTTAATGCGTCATGGTTCTTCTAAAGCAAAAATTCATAGTAAAACAGGGGTAACATTCAGGAGCAAAGGAATCAATTTGTTAGGGGTGGAATGACGGTTCCAGAAGGAGAGTAGGGTTGGGGCTAGATGTAAGACTGAAGAATGGAGAGTGGTTAATATGAAGTGAACTTCATGGTAAGGTGACTTAATGATTAATACAGTGCTGACACGTGGATAGGGATGATCATGAATCCTGAAGAATGATTAGAGAGGAATGAGAGAGAGGGGTTGATTTTGGGTTAATTAGAATGAGAGGGTTTGGGGAAAAGGAAAGAAGCGTGAGATGACTCTTTAGAGTGAAATAGAAACGGTTGAAAAAAGGGAGAACGGTTTACTATTAAAGTTTTTGCAAACAATTTTAAAATATAAAATATGGAGTTTTTATTTTCTCAAAACGACCAAGAGTATCTAGAGATGTATCGGGGCGTCTATTTATCTGTGTTTTTTAATAAAAAATATATATATTTTTTACAGTTTTTTGTTCAAACTTGCTCTATTATTTTTTATTTATTTTTTTCATTATTGTGGTTAAAAAACCAAAATAAAATAAAATAAATTAAAAGCAAAGTACACCGGTTATTACCGGTCATTAATGCCACCGGACCGCCCCTTAATCCATCCATAATAACAAAAAGGGTCCTTTACATAAGTATACAAGTATTAGAAAGATATTACAATAATAGTGCACCAATTAATTAATTATATTAATAATGCAATAATATAAATTAATACCAATATTAGTGCAATCCACGTCATATAAACCAAATCAACTGAAATACAAACACCTTACTTTAAGGAGAAAACTACTCCAATTATTCACGTCGATTCACATACTAAAAAACAACACCAAAATTCAACGAAAAAAACGAATACTACTTTCGGACCAAATCAAAATTTCTGAGATAATCATCACCTACAACTGATTGATCATCTTCAAGATAAGATCAATCGATAAGAAACAGAAGCATAAAATCGATCGGCGGTTTCCGAAGCACGGAGAAGCGAAGACAGAGAATCAGAAATCGACATGCACAAAACCGATCAGAGGTTTCGGAAACTGAAAGAAGATATATAAACAAAGATTGAAAACCGAATCTGGATACTGAATACAAAGGTAAGAATCAGTTAATATATATAAAATGAAATCATGTTTTGTTACCTACGAAATCAAAGGGAAATATTTATAACAAAAAATATTTGTTGTTCACTACAATTTTGATACGCATACAAAGTTTTGGGGACATTAATATGAAGATTTGTTTACCTTGTTTTAAGTGTTCAAAATATACAACATTATAATTTTTGTTTTTAATATGGAAGCAATGAAAAAATTAATTTACAATAAAAAAGATACCAATATCTTATAATTTGGTTACTGAATAATGTTAGTTTGGTAACCAATTAAATAGTTTTTTGTAATTTCAGTAGACAAAAACTATTGGTTATAAATGCCAATTTTGAAAACATTTATATAAAACTTTGGAAACATTATTATAAATATTTGGATTCCTTGTTTTTAGTGTTTAATATTTATTATTTCATTTTGAGGGACATTATAATTTGTGTTTTGCTCGTGGAAGTAATTAAAACATTTATTTACAGTAACAAAAATACCAATAACTTATAATTTGGTTACTAAATAATGTTAAATTGGTAACCGAGTAGAAAATATTTGCAATATCAGTATACAAATACTATTGGTTACAAATGGCAATTTTGGAGTCATTTGTATAATAATTTGGCCACATTCATATAAAAAAAATTTAGATTCCTTGTTTTTAGTGATTAATATTTGGTATTTCATTTTCAAGGACTTTATAATTTGTGTTTTGGATATGGAAGCAATGAAAACATTACTTTACATTACAAAAAACCAATAATTTATATTTTGGTTCTTGAATAAGGTTAGTTTGGTAACCAATTAAATAGGTTTTTTAATTTCATTATCCATAACCTATTGGTTACAAATGCCAATTTTAGAGTCATTTGTATTACAATTTGGCCACATTCATATAAAAATATTTAGATTCCTTGTTTTTAGTGTTTAATATTTGGTATTTCATTTTCAGGCACATTATAATTTGTGTTTTGGATATGAAAGCAATGAAAAGATTACTTTACAGTTACAAATATACTAATAACCTATATTTTGGTTACTGAATAAAGTTAAATTGGTAACCGAGTTAATAACTTTTGTAATTTCAGTAGCCAAATACTATTGGTTACAAATGCAAAATTTGGAGTCATTTATACAACAATTTGGCCACAATTATATAAAAATGTTTGGATTTATTGTTTTTAGTGTTTAATATTTGGTATTACATTTTTAGGGACATTATAATTTGTGTTTTGTATATGGAATGAATGAAAACATTGCTTCACAATAACAGACATACAAAAATCGTATCTCTTGGTTACTGAATAATGTTAATTTGGTAACCAATAAAACAGTTTTTTTAATTTCGGTAATCGAATACTATTTGTTACAAATGCATAATTTGTAAGCATTTATATCAAAATTTAGCAACCTTCATATAAATATTTGGATTACTTGTTTTTATTGTTTAATATATAGTATTTCATCTTAAGGGCATTTTAAATTGTGATTTGTTTATAAACAAACTGAAAGCAGTCTGATGCATAATAATTGATACTTTGGTTACTTAATAAAGTTGCTTTAGTATCTTAATAGTGTATATGAATTATATAAGTTACAAGATAGTTTGAGAAACAGTAACATTCATAATTCATTACGCATACAAATATTTGGAAGCATTCATATAAAGATTTGGATACTAATTACATTATTGTGTGAATATTCTTTGTTCAAAGATTCGAATAATGGAAATGCTTCAATTGTAATTTACTTCAACTAACGTGGACCGATGAATGCTAATATACAAATTTCAAAGTTACCTACTACTAAAGACCTTCAAACTGTTCATTCACGAAATGCACAACATGATATGATCGCATTAAACGGACTACAACACAACGGAATTGGCAATCAAATTTCAGATTAAAAGCAACATTCCTCCAATCAAGGTGACAAATGAAGCAACCTTAAGATTCTATATGGAAGTCTGTAGAAGATCAGATGATCATGTCAAATTTCCACTAATTACAGATTATGAACAAATCATTGGAGGGACTACAAGCTTCCGTAACGTGATAAATGAAGAAGAATATATAGTGCAAGCAGAAACGCCAATGAGATTGACACAGTGGAATTATGAATTTGGTTCGTTGGCAACACAAGAAGACCAAAATGAATCACAATATGTTGAGCAGCTGGCAATTGAAGTAATTGACAAAGAAACAGTCAGAAAGCAAAACATATCAAACACTGCAGTACAATGTGATGAGGTCATTTCAGATCCAAATAAGTTTGAAGTCAAAATACATCAAACTTACATAAACAAGAAAATCCTTTCACAAGCAATAAGGTTACATTCCATAAGGTAAACAGATGACCACAAGGTTGAAAGAACAAGTGGTGAGATTTTGTTCGGTATGCCAGACAATGGAAATTGCGGTGGAAACTAAGAGCATCAAAGTTTCGGAAAACAACTATGTTCAAGGTAAGAGAATTTAATGATGTACACACTTGTTCTTCAAACATATTGCTTGGAGATCACAGACAAGCAAACAGTGAGATGGTTAGTGAGTGCATTAAGCATAAACTAACTAACTTAAAGAAAGTTTACACACCAACGGACATTGTGGAAGACATGATGACGGAGTATAACGTGTCCATCTCCTACCAAAAAGCATGGAGATCAAAGGAAAAAGCAATGCAAAAAGTAAGAGGAAATCCACACGACTACACTCTGATCCCTTCTTGGTTGCACATGTTGCAAAAAAACTAATCCGGTAGCAACATAAACTATTTATTAAATGTTTGATTATTTTGGTTACTCAAAGTAAGAAGTTTAGACACTTACAAATACATATATGGCTACTACCTATTTTTAATTGAATAAAACTAAATCTGATTTTTACAGAAAACAAATATATAAATGAATTGAAACTATTAAACATCATTTTAGATACCATCTAAACACTATAAAGACATAAAAATATAAGTTATTATAAAGCAAAAGTAATACACATAGTAATCATATCTACAAATCTGGACAATAATTATTGTATATAATTACATTAACCTTACTTTAAAATTCATTTCAGGATCCATCACATCATTGGAGTTGGAAAAAAATGATCGATTCAAATATCTCTTCTTCGCAATAGGAGCATCCATCAAAGCTTGGCAACATTATTTCCCAATCATTGTAGTTGATGGGACATTCATACAATCAAACTACGGGGGTACACTGCTCATAGCAAGCACACAAGATGCAAACAGGAACATCATACCGATTGCTTTTGCAGTTGTTGACAGTGAAAATGAATCATCATGGAGATGGTTTTTCATCAATTTGAGAAATGCTTGCGGTGTTAGAGAAGGACGATTGCATCGTTTCGCATGCAGACGTGAAGCAATTATCAAGGGACTTAAGCGTGTGTTCCACGATGTCATGCACAGTTCATGACCTACCATATTCGAAAAATATTAAAAAGCAGATTCAAAAGAAAGGAGAAGAGATAAAAAAGCATACAACGGTTTGTAGGGCTTACACTATAGAAGAATTCAACATACATATGGGTGAACTTGATGCAATTGATCTTAGAATAAGAACATATCCGGAGGAAGAAGTTAAGCTAGAAAAGTGCACGAGGTTGCATGGAACTATGTAAGCGGTATTCAACAATGACTTCAAACACACCGAGTCTATTAACCATGCAATCAAGGGAATTAGAGATCTTCCGGTTGCATCGATGATTGAATGCCTACGTTGTATGGTTCAAAGGTGGTATTTCACAAACAAACAACAAGAATATCAACATTCACAAATCTATCCACGACGGTGAGAGAAGATTGCAAGATAATATCAACGAGTCAAAGAAACTTAAGGTCGACCCGTATAAAGCCCATAAATTATTATCGCACATTTTTGGAAAAAAATATCATTAACATTTATATGAAACCACGATATGAATTATTGGTTACCAAGATAAACCGTAAAAGTTACTAACAATACATATAACTTTAAATATTCTATATATTTTTTTAAAAAAAAATTAATTATTATACATACTAACTAAACTATTAAAATTTGTTGTAGGTTGAGACATCGACTAGTGATTTTTCTTTGTTTATGATGTCACCAAACAATTTATCGTGGATATGGGAAAAAGACATGCACACGCCAGTAAATTTCAATACCATGAAATGCCTTCGCTTTCACACGTCATTTCTTGTTATTAAGAAACGGAATATGAAGTCATTATGATTTTTGCTCAAAATACTATTCAAAAAAAACTTTGATGGACACATATTCAGCTTATGTCATGCCATTGGACGACAAAGAGAATTGGAATGTTCCAGATGAGATTAAAAACATATGTGTCAAACCACCAAATACAAGAAGACAAGCTGGACGACCAAAGATTGGAAGGTATCTGACGTGTATGCGAAAATACCATTAGGAATAAATGCGAGCGATGCAAACAAAAAAGGACACAAAAAAAACATGCAATAATCCACAAATTTTGGAGCCGAAAAGCGTTGTAATATATTTCATTTTTAACCAAAAAATTTGTAATGAGACTAATTGATGATTCTTGAGGTTCTTTAAATATACATTCATATTGTAATCATTTTATTGATTAAATAAATAAAAATTTATATTGCACAATATTGAAATATGTTTATTTTTCATTAATTTCTTTTTGATAATAAGAAATTATATCTTCAAATCAACAAATGTATAATATATTTATTGATATATATATTTTTTACAACCTAAAACTACAATTACATAACTGTAAATGCAATTTTGTATACCAAGTGTAAAATGAAAAAAATTTGTAAAAGTACCAACAATTAAATTAATATATTAATTTTAAATAATATAAATATTTGGTAAACCACAAAATAAATAAATACTGTAAATGAAATTTTGGATACTAACTAGTAATTACGTTTAAAAAAACTATAAAATTACTAAAATTAATTAAAAGAGTATTTTTAAATTAATATAAATGTTTCATAAACCTCAAATAATGTTTATTATAAATAATATATGTTGTTATTGAACCATCACTACCATAAAAATGAAAAAAAACATAAAAGCAATTGTGTAAAATGTGATATAGTTTCATGTTATGATTGATTACCCTTTTAAAAATGTTTTTATTTTAATTAATATCTTTAAAAAAACAAGTAGTTCTAATTACAAATAAAATAAAATGTTCTTGACATATTTATGTATATTTTGGTTATTATTTAAAACTAAAATAGTTACTGTAAATGAAATGTTGACTACCAACGTATCTTATGTTAAATAAAATAAAATTACATAAAATAATTATCCATACTAATTCCCTAAACATTTTCGGTTGACCATTATTCAATTCTACTCATTTTCGGTTGTTGGGGAAGTATAGCAGCTTAGGTCTCTGTTTTATTATTCAACATTAATTAAGTTTCTGTTTAGCTTTTTCCTCCACTTCCACATTGTTGTCATTTACTTGTTTGGTTTTGAACCCACCTAACCTTTGTAAACATGATTACGATAAATGGAAACTCTCTTTACACAGTTTAGAACCACTGCCACAGTTAAATGTTGTTTTTTTGCAAACATAAAATCACTTTAAATAACATTAGAAATGCTAACAAAAAATAAATTTAAATGGGTCAATATTTATATCTCATTGTCATTGGTTTGAATACACATTACATGTACAACATTATTAATGTTTTAATGTTTTTTACAATATATTATCCATACTAATTGGATACCAATACCAATTCAAATAGATAATATCATATCAACATTTAGAAACCAACTGTACGATGAATAAAAATGTTAACAGTAATAAGAACAAAAATTAAATAAAAAACAAATAACAACAATGTGAACCAACAAAACATACTTATACTTCCACTAGTAAACATAAATACATCATTCAACCATCATAATAATTACATAATATTCCACAACAAATAACCACGTCAAATCAGAATATTTACAACGAATTTCCACAACCAGTAACCATATCAAGATTCATAATCATACTAGTCTTCAGTAGCTAATCTGCCTGGATATTCTGAGTCAGATTCATATCCAACTAAATGTTTGTTCCTTGCATGATTAAACAAGTTGACACATAGCCTCCTGCGGTATTGAAGTATCGGAAATGGTTTTGGCATTTCAGATATCATCTGATGAATGAAATGTGCCGCAAAACAAATGGTAAATATTCCACAATCGCTGAAAAAACAATAAATATATAACACAAATCAAAACAGACTTCATTATATATACAAAACTGAACAAATATAAGTAATTGGAAACTTACCCTTCAATTTGTTCCGGAATACCCTCTGCAAATTCTAGCTCAATGATATCATGTTCTCCTTTGTTCCGGTATGGAACACTATTGAAATCAATATCGTTTCTATTCTTCCAAAACCCATGACTAGACAAAATTATGGGGAGAATAAAGATGTACGGCTACAAGACACATCCATAATATTTGTGCGCATAACATTCCTATCTGTTGAAAGAATTATAAACCACAAATACTCTGCGATGCACGCCAAGCACTGGCGAGGAACCAATGACCGAGAGGCGACATATGAATTGGAAACATAACAAAATCGGCGTTAACCTGTGGTGTGTTGACTTCCATAAGATACCCATGAATGTACTCAGCTATATCACCAGAGTCCAACAACTGATTCTTATCACAATATTTATTACAATATTTCTCAAATAAATTGGTCAATTTGATATGGAACCAACAATCAGTTGTTGTAACCCTTATTTGAATTTGGTTCGAGTGCTTAGCCACTTTATTTAATGTAATACAAGCATATGTTGATGTGCTGAACAAAAATTAAAAAGAAAATAACAATCAGAGTTAAACAGAGAAAAATAAAAACAATAATGTGACATAATAGTTTCTAATAAATATTCAAATAGTTACCAATATAATTCAATAAGGTTACCGAAACTAACAAACATGTATTCAAAGGTAAAAAAAAAACTCACATCATCATCAAGCCTTTGGCACCGGGTCTTAAGCTTGTAAAACCAGATTTTTTGCTATATGATACAGACTCCAAATCTGAATGAAGGCTCAATTTTGTCATTGTTGCGAAAACTTTTCAATCCTTCAAAACAACAATAACAATGCAAAAACCAAGGAAATTATTTTATATCCTACTAAAAAACATAATGAAAATATATTATACTTCAATATACATACCTTTTTCGGTTATTTAATCCAATCTTAAACCACTGCTCAAAAAGAACATCTTCAACTTTTGAAGGAATACACATGAGATATCTGGAAATCTTTGATAGATCCTGGGGGTAATTGTGTGAACATCCACATCGAAGAGGTAGAACCAAAGCAGAACCAAACTTTGAAGTAAAAGGACTCTTTAAAAAAAAGACTCTTCGCAAAGCGGTCTTAAGCGGGCACGCCAATTGGTCTTCACAGGTGATTTTTCAACTTCAAAACATTGAATTAAATCCTGAGTTGTAAACACCATCTCATCAAGTATAGAAGTGTCCGATCCTTCGAATTTATTACCCTGTAATGTTTTACAATACATGACACAAACAAAAAATTTGATCAATACAAACATAAACACTATAACAAACTAACTAATACAACAAATTAATTAAATTGCTGATAAAAAAATAATAACAAACCTTTATGGGGGTAAAAACAACAATTTTCTTTCCACTAGATTGACTTAAAATATCAAAGCTAGGAACATCATCCATCTTCTCAGCCTATTAAAAAAAACAGTTTATAAATATAACAGAGTTAAAAAAAATAACATTTTAAAAAAATGATTAACCTTTTCATCGTCAACATGAATTTTAACCCCTACAGGAGTATAAACAACTATCTCTTTCCGAATAATTTAAACCAACATTCTTGCTTTGAATCATTAATAAAAAACAAAAAGAAGTAAGCATTTACTTAATAATCATGAAAAATAAAATGAAAACTTAAATAAATGTAAACCACATGCATCCTCTTCCTCATAATCGATTTCCAACAACAACTCTAACGGGAGGATCAACACTCCCTTTAATATTACCAACATCATCATCGCCAGTTGTGAGAACCATCACGCATCATCAACATCATCATTATTATTTAAGAACACCATCATCATCATCATTATCATCATCACCATCACCAACATCATCATCATCATCATCATCATCATCATCACCATCACCATCACCATCATCATCATCATCATCATCGTCATCATCATCATCATCATCTTCAACAAAAGAAACATTTTTATGTTTGATATAACTAGACTGACCATTGACCAACTTTCTAATCATCTTTTTTATATCCATGTAAATCTGCATTTGAAACACTTGCAGTTGGTCTTTTAACTCAACACCCAAATTCTCAATATCTTTTTTCATCTCCATCATCTTACCTTCTAAAGGTTTTACGGATTTATCAATAACTTCTTCCACATCAGAAATAGAAAACCCAATATCATTAAACTTCCTTGATGAGTCAACTTTAACATAAGAAATTTTGCCTGCAATATCATTTCCATTAAAAAAATGGAAATCCCCTAACCCCAACCGAACCTTTTCATCAACCGTAGGAACAATATTCTGAACGATCAACTGAAAAATAATAATAACAACAAATATACCATGTCAAAAACAGTAAATATAAAACATAAGCAAAACAGTACAAAAAAAAAAATACAGTAACCAATATAAATATAAAAAGAAACCAAATATAAAGCAAATGGAAACCAACATACCTGACCAGATCCAAAAACAAGGTCATTCAATTTCTCATTTTTGGGAGGCTTTCCTAACTCCTCCATCTAAATAATCTCAACTCAAACATGGTCATCAACACAAAATCCTCGACTTTCAAAGTAGGTATTATTTCAAACAAAAAACTTGAAACACATAAAGCAATCCATTAAGTTTGTAAGATTTACAATGACCATCCCTATAAAATTGTAAATCACCCCACCGTGCTTTACCCTTCCTTATATGACCCTTGTACGCAATGGATAAAGAATTCTTTGTCATTGAAATGCAAATTTACCCCATGGATAACTTTCAATATCCCCATAAGACAAAAAGTTGAACAAAGTTTGATCAAGATAATTGCCGGGAAGCAAGCTAGAATGAAATTAAAAACCAAAAAATAATGGACATCCTAAGCGCCTCATCATCATCATCAAAAATAACGCTCCTATATATCTTGCCCGATAGTAAAAGCGGTGACAACCTCATCACCAAAAAACTTCTCCACCAACAAGTTTTGAATCCCCTTAAAACCATCAATATTTTCATTTCCTAGCCAATTCAATCCAGAAATCAAAGAAAATTCGGGCAATCCAAACCTTACCCGTCTCTCACCAAATAGAAACCACAACTCCCCATCATCCCTTTGATAAACTTCCCTAATCAAAGCCTGATGAATAATCTGTGAAAACATTTGTGGCTGCCCAAACTCTAAAAATTTTCCAAAACATGTCAACCTAAACTTTTTCAATTGTACCTCAGACAATTTGTTCTTGATAATATTAGGAACATCCATATCACACCAATAAATTACTTTTGCAGAAAAATTTCGGTTATTCTCCTCATAGAATAGATCCCAAATCGAAAATGCAAAACTTACATTAAAAACACATTAACCAAATTAAAAACTACATTAAAACTTTAAACCAAAAACTTTTAAATGAACAATATCAATGATAACCAAAACAATTTCAAAGATTGATCATAACCAAAATTAATTATAATTTTAAATAAAAATCATCAACAATCATCGATCTCTGATCTATTGGAATAAAATACATGTTAACAAGAATGATATCAATAATTTCCAATCATTTGCATGTTGGTAACAACAAATAAAATAACAAGTTACATGAATAATATAAATCTAAATAATAACAATAATCTAAAGTATTTAACAAAAATAAATATAATAGTAAGCGATACTCAAATATAATGAAAATAATGATTTAAACAATAACATTTTGAAAATTCCTTAAAACAACACAAACTCTAATGAAATATTATACATTTTAAAAACTATTACAAAAATGGGCCTAAACATATAAAGGAAGGTAACCAAATAACAAATAAGAAAGTTACTTTCATGAAACAAAATACATATTAACAATTATAGTATATTAGATTTCAAATCATTTCAATATTGGTAACAAAAATAAAATATCAAGTTACCAAAGATATTATAAATCTAAATAATAACAAAAATATAATCTAGTAACCAAAAAAAGATCTAATAGTATAACGAGACTCAAATAGAATGAAAAGCAAGTGATTTAAACAAGAACAATTTGAACAATCCTTAAAATAACACAAACTCTAATGAAATATTATACAATTTAACAACTATTACGTAAAATGGGTTTCCAAACAAACAAAGAAAGGTAACCAGATAACACTTATTATGTTATTTATTGCAACAAAATGCATGTTAACAAGTATAGTATCATCGGGTTTCAATCATTTCAATATTGGTAACAAAAAATAAAATAAGCAAGTTACCAAAGATATTATAAATCTAAATAATAACAAAAATGTAATGTAGTAACCAAAAATAAATCTAATAGTATCTCGATACTAAAATAAAATGAAAAGCGTTGATTTAAACAATAACAATTTGAACAATCCTTAAAACAACACAAACTCTAATAAAATATGATACATTTTCACAACTATTACAAAAATGGGTTTAGAACATATAAAGGAAGGTAACCAACTAATAATTAACGAGTAACTACAACAAATAACAACCTCTGTATGATCACAAAAAGAAACTTTAAGGACCAACCGAAAATATACTTGTATCAGACACTAAAATATGAATGAAAACAAAAATTTTAACAACAACAAATTGAACAAAACTTAAAACATAATATAATGTGTTTTAGAAAATACACTCGAATGGAAACAATGATTTTATCAAACAACAAATTCAACATCAATAATACTACTGAACAACAAAAAAAACAACAATACAAACCAAAACACCAACATGCATAAAATAAAAACATAAAAAACCAAAAACAACTAAAAAATATAATTTTTAAAAAAATTTTACAAACCTTCAAATGTTTCATTGGTGGAACCATTTTAAATTTATGAGCCTCAACTTTATCCTCTTTGACAACTTTTTCAGCAGAACCTTCAAAATCGGAATCAATATAAACCATTGATTTCGCCTTCTTCCTCGAATGTCTCCCAATATTCTTATCATCAACATCTGATTTCAACAATAACCTCTTCCCTTGTTTAGAAGACTTTGGACTACTATCCTTCACCATTACAGATAACTTCGAATCCTCCAAATAATTATCTTCTGAAACTCTTTTCCTCTTCCTATCAGCTTTCTTAACCTCCATTCCTCCACGCTTTCTTCCTCGTGGAGACCATCACGGAAAAAAGAGAGAAAGAAGTCACAAAATGTGAAATGCAGATAAATAGGAACAAACCAAAAAACTTGAGAATAATTAGATCTGAAGCAAAATACGACAATCACGAAGAAAAAATCAAACGTCGACAACATAAATCTACCCCGAAAAATCGACAGAAACACAAAGAAGAAGAAGAATAAGGTTTTGTTTAGAAAGTAAACAAAACAACAAATAAGGGTTTCCAAATAGAAAAAGAAGACATACGGAAGAAAAATTTTTTAAAATAAACACAATCCCCAAAAAACGCGAAATCAGTTTTTTTAAAAAAAAAAAAAACTGAATTGCCATGTCATCAAGAAATTAAAACACATCCCATAATTAAAGGAAGCATAAATATGTACTAATAATGAAAATAAAATTTTAAAAATATTAATTATGTAAATATTTAATGAGTGCACTTTTCTTGTAATTATGTTTTCAAATGTACTATAAAATGTAATTGTTCCTAACAAAAATTGACGATGTACCATACATCAAACCTCTATATTGTACGGTAGAACTTGAACTTTCCCAAATAGAGTAAAATATATTATTGTTCTATTTTGTATCTATTTTTCTCTTTCATAATAATTTGTGTATTGTTGTAATTAATTTTATAAATAGATAGAACTTAGACCTGACCATCGATTCGGAACCGGTTGGCATTCTAGTCCGAATTGGACCAATAACACGTTTTTGGTCAAGATTTAGTAGAATCGGTTACATTGACGCCTTGACCTGATTTTTTAATTTTTTTTTTTGTGTCAGATTTTTTTAATATTAAAATTAACCAATTTTAGTAGTATTATAACTCAATTTTATTATGTTTTAGTTTATAATAAATTGGATTTTTTAAATATTTTTTAATTACTAATAATATATATATTTATATATTAATGATGTCACTGAGTCAATAACGGTTCAACCGTTAAATCAATGATTTAACCGCTCAGTACATTTTTAAAGTAATTCATTATGTCGATATTTTTTCCGGTTGAATGATCGATCCTAATCCGAAAACCTTACTTAGAAGGGTGATATAATGGAGAAAAGATGATTCAACCGGTCCTGATCCGAAGCCTTGCTTAGAAGGGTGATATGATGAAGAAAAGATGAGGCGGGGGCAAACGGAAGTGGTTAGTATGAAGTTTATTTTGAGAAAAGTTGGTCAATTGACCAATAGAATACTGACACGCATGCAATGTATGTGTGTTAGTATTTTATTGGTCAATTGACCAACTTACCAAAAAAATAACTTCATGCTAACCGGATCCGGGGCAAACGGAGTCTGATTTTACATGCTATATACATACATACATACATGCATACATGCATACATGCTTATCTGAAGCTTCCCCAGCCCTGTTGCTGTAATTGCATTGCACTGCATTGCATCAATTTCGCTTTTTCCTCCACCTTTAATAAATGAACATGTGTATTACTACACTATGTTTAGGGGGACATTGTTCAGCAACATTTATAATGACATTTTTTTTTGTAGTACCTCTCAAAAAATGTATAATTCCTCCATTCCTATATGTAGATCGTTTTAGATTTTTTTTTTATTCCTAATTATTTGTCGCTTGTGGTTATCTAGGAGAATTGATTACTATTTTTCTCAAATTGCCCCTTATTACTCCACTTAATCTTTTGATCCATATTTATGAGATAAGTGAGGTGAAGGATATTATAGACAATTGATACTATAGTTAATGCTTTTCAATCATTTCTTTAATTCTTGTGCGCATGTCTAAAACGACCTATATTAAGGAATGGAGGGAATATTATTTATTCCAACTGAAATTTTTGTAAAAAACAGTGTTTTAAAAGCAGAGTACTTAATGGGTAACAAACAGCTCCTAAGTACTTAATTTGAATTTGAATTTCAGCTATTCAAACTAATTTTTTCTAAAACAAACGCACTAAATGACTGACTGATTCAACAATTTAGTGCGTAACAAACGGCTCCTAAGTCTTGGTCGAATTTAAATTCCTACCAGCCTTTGCGTACGTTTAACCTAAAATAGATAGATACATATATATAGGTCAACTTAATTCATTGCACACCAAACATGCATTTTATTGACAAATAGATTTGTGCTCTTTAGGAATTGGTTAGTCTTTAAAGATATCACATCATTAACGTTGTTATAATCACCTTCCTCAATGTGCATGTATTTATGAGGGAATTAAATTCGATTTTTCTAGCATGAAAAATATGTTCCAAAATTAATTACTCCATTGACGCACGAGTATTTGTGAGAAAATTTATTTATGCTCAAACTTGGATTACTCCAGCATGAAACATGTTCCCAAATTAGTCCATTGACGTGCACCTTGAAGACATAAGAATATGTTTATTTACACATCTAGTGCCACATCTAAAAATACACACAAAGATAAATACTACTCTCTTCATTTCTTAATATAGATCGTTTTAGACATGTGCACAAGAATTAAGGAAATGATTGAAAAACATTAACTATAATATCAATTGTCTATAATACCCTTCACCTCACTTATCTCATAAATATGAATCAAAAGATTAGGTGGAGTAATAAGGGACAATTTGAGAAAAATTGTAATCAATTCTCCTAGATAACCACAAACGACAAATAATTAAGAATAAAAAAATAATTTAAAACGACCTACATTCCTAGTATTAAAGAGAGGAGGGTGAAAGTGTTGTGGAGGCCTGGAGGGATAAGAGAATAATACTTTGACTAGAAATAAGATCCTCTTCATTTTAAATGAATTGTAGACTATTCATTTTATGGTTCAAATTTAAAATATGTTAAAACGTGACAATTATTAAAATATGATTGTGTTTTCTTATTTGGAGGGATGAGTGGAGGTAATTTCTATATATACGGCTACAAGATAGGGTTTGAGGAGGATAGAGGGCACACGACAAATACACAACTTGTACTCTCAATATTATTATAGTGGATTACTCTCTCTCCGTAATTTTTTCTCAATTAGGTTTTCATGTTTTCATATTTTATATTTCTTTATTTATATTTATATGAATGTATTTTATGAGTTTGATTTCACAACAATACAATCAACCGTTAACGTAATTTTTGGCATATTATTTTGGTGATTTTGTCATGTATACAAAATTTGGCGTTAATAATAATGATGGGAGGGAGAGAAATGATGATGGAGAGAGAGTAATTTATTTGTGTCCATTTTGCCCTATTTGTTAAACATCTGATTAAGCTCCGCTCTCTGCAATTGACTGATTTTTGCACCACGATCCCTCATCTTCTATCATGATAAAGACATCATAAAACCACTATAAGAAGATGTCCACAGAAATTCCGGATCCCAAGTACATTGACATTGCTCAGGAATTATTGGGTGTACCGTGTACGTCTTTGAGTTCTTTGTTTGGGTCTGATGATGATGAGCCCTCGCAGTCGTAGACCACCACTAGCGGTGGCGGAAGAACCATGGCTTACCACTGTAACTTCAATTTGAGCAATTTAATAGAGAAAAGTGAATTTAGAAAAAAAGAATTATTAGATTTAAATTGGATGCAGGTACGGGAGAGTTTTGACGACGGAGGGAGTAGATGATGGATTGAATTAGATCATTTCTGGGTATGTAGTTCAAATTTGTGGGTCTTTCTCTCATCGGATGAAAGATTACTTACTTTCTACTTAGCAGGTGAAATTGGGTTAGACTGGGATGGAGGTTAGAAAGAGAAGATGAAGTGCAGAAGGTGGGAGAGAGAAAAATGGGGGTGTTGTTGGAATAAAATTGTTAAGCCACTACGTTTACCGTTTATATCATTAACTACATAATTTATATAGTTTTGATCACACATTAATTTAATAAATTAAATTAATAATTTAATAATTTGAATTACTAAAATACTTGGCCAAGATTCTGGTGATCAACCAATAAATTATATCAAGGGATATTATAATTTAATTGTAGAATTCCATCTTAAAAATACATGTTCCTAATTTCATAACATATATCACCCAACATATTAAGGTATTGATTGTATTTAAAATCTCACTCTTTAATATATTAAAGTGACATACACTATAAAATTAGGTTCATTATTCTCTCAGGATTAAGAGTAAATGCACATTAATAGAAAGAGAAAAATTATTTATATAATAATAGTATTTAACAAATAATTTTTCTTAACGATCCAGATTCTATGTATTTCAAAAAATACACCAATATATTAGATTAAAGTCTTCACTTTATATGACTAAGACAAATCATCAAATCAAGTATATTACAATCTACTAGAATAGTTTGTCCATTTTCATCTAAGATTGAAAACAATATATTTATTTAATTATACATAAACATATAATTTATGTCTTATGTACATGACACTTCTTCATATACATAAATTATAAAATGTATAATTATGGACAAAATTTATGACACATTTAATTATACAAAATAAAATAAAATTTTATTATTAAAATAATAAGATAAATATTAAGGTTGGATTTTTCTGGACTTAATATCATACAGTTTGTTCTTTCAACTCAACCTCTTGTGGTGGTTGTTGGGTGCAAGAATATCTCATTCGACTTTTCTCAGTCCTCGATCACACGGGAAGAAAACTAAATGCTATAGCAACTAACTCGCCTCACGCACGGGGTAAGTCCTGCATATATAAAAACAATAATAAAACGATTATATATGGACACATAGTACAAACTTTATTTTGCTTCTAATAATATATTTTGAATTTGCAGGCTGGATTTGGGGCAAAATATATGATGATCCATATTAATTTCATTTGAGATAATTTTAAATTAATATGAACTATTTAATTATAAAGTAATATCATGGTATGGGTAAATTTTTATTAAATTAATATAAACTATCTAAGAAGTACGTAGAAATTAAAGAGAGATTGAATCAGATCTTTAAAGATTTAGAGGAAGCCAGATGCCTTCTGGCCGAAAGCTTTGTAATAATCAGTGAGTACTCGATCTCACGGTCAAATAAAATTCATCAGTACTCCTACGTACTCCACTCCATATATATATACTTCTTTTTTCTCCTTATATAATTTGAATATGAACACACTTGTATACAGTATACGTTCCCATCCCATTAATTAATGAATGCATGCAGCATGTGTCTTCCTGCCACCAAGATGCCATTGTTAAATTCCTTTTTTTCGCTGCTTTAAAAATTTACTTTGCTGTCTCAAGATTCCCTAGCTTTAGATCACTATGCCTATGCATGCATATGGAAGCCGGGCCATGCATGCATATATATATATATATATATATATATATATATATATATAGTTATTAATTCAATGGATAATTAATTCAAAAGTCTCAAAATGTGATATGTTGTTTATTATCAGTAGTCACAAACATCGATCATACGGATCCTAAGAATTCAGATATTAATGGCACATCTGTACTTTTTATTTTTCCAATTCTCCAAATAATAGATAGAGAAACATTAAACAATAATAATAATAGTAATTCAACTTTCGGTAGATTAGAGTTGACAGTTGAGTGTGATACGTACCAAACTAATTATTGATGGTATTTATGATACAACAACTTTTGGTATCCTATCAACTATATATGGAATAATTAATTAAAACATAGTATTCATTACAATTAATTAATATCATGTGCCCAAATATTGTTTACAAACTGTAACATGAATGAATATATGACAAATGATTTTTGTAATAGTTAGGACTTAGACGATAGATCTCTTGTTGGGTATATATATATATATATATATATATATATATATATATATATATAATTGCCACTTTTCATTTCCATGCATGTTGAAATGGAGAGGAATTAGCCATCATGTTTGTTGACCTTTGAAGTTTGATTACATGCATTTCCAACTTATCTATCTCTAACCAAAATGATCATACATGTTCACTCTAATTTTTTAGGTACAATCTAATCCAGATTTTGTTTCGTTTATCACGTAACTTCAATACACTACTCTATTTTTATCATTAACTCTAACGCTAAATAATCTATATATAACACCCAGATTACTATATATATACTCCATATGAATGAAATACTCCATGCATGTAGGAGTAGGAGTTACGAACGTATACGTAGAGAGAACAAATTAAAACCTATAATCGCATGCATATACTATTACTATATGTACGTAGCTAGTTAATTAATGACGGAGTAATTAATACTAATTAAAGAGTTGAAGAACATGCCTGACTCACTCGGTGCACAAAGACAACACATTGGGTTAGAGATAGATAAGTTGGATTATGGTCAAGGGTTCAAAGGTCAAGAAATTGGGTTAGAGATAGATAAGTTGGATTGTGTGCACTAGAAAAGAGCTGAGTCGATGTATCGTGTTATTCACGAGTCACTTTCTTCCTTCCCATAATCCTATATAAATATAATAGTACTCCCTCATCGATCCCTAAAATTATAATTAATTAACTTTTTTATCTTCAAGAAAATAAGATAAAATACATCAAATAAATAATAAATTTGTCATTCAATGAGGTATATTAGTAAAGTACTTATCACTTTATATAATCTTATAGCAATAAAACTTGTGTGTAAGTGATCGATAGTTTGGTAGTATTTATGTAAAAATAACTGATCTAATAGTAGTTTGTGCATTTCCCATGAGAACCCTTACATATATATTGAACTCAAAATTGACTACGACAGAGGGTCAAAAAGAAAATCTCATCCAATCCGGATATATGACAGTCATGGCCTAACAACAAAATTGGTCATTATAAAGCATGCTTTATAGCTGATTATATCACATCCAATTTATTATAAAGCATGCTTTATTTTGATTAGCTATATATCTGTGTGCCTGTGTTACAACTTGAAGAGTAGCCGTACTAACTAGTGTGATTTTGCAAATAAGCAGCTGGCTTGGTTGAGTGGTTGATGGTGGGTCTGTGTCCATAAATTACAAGTCCACATTTTTGACTCAATTATCTCCTCCGTGACTCCCCCCATCCATGCATCCATAGGCCATAACAAAGTAAAGCTTTCCTTTACTTCTAGGTATGATCATCCATATTTATTTTAGGGAATATATATATTATTAATTACTACTTCACAAATAAAAAAATATCACTTTTACTCGTATATATATATATATATATATATATATATATATATATATATATATATATATAAAGGAAGCGAGAGAGAAAAAAGACAAACGTCACATCTAAGTTGACGTCAACACTCTCTCTCATCCCTCTTATTCAAATTTCAAATCTTTCGTCTTTCTCTGTTTCTATCACACACACAGAGCTCTCTCATTCCCCTTATTTCCTCAAAACTCAAAGCCTTGAAGCGAAGAAGTCAAGAGAGAAAGCGAAGATCTATCCGATTCACGTAGATTCTCTTTCAAACAGATCTCTCTCGCTCTCGTTTCTTACGCACACACATCAAACCCTCTATCGTTCTCTCGGTTCAAACCTCGATCCTCTCAACCCAAATTTCTAATCTCATACCCAAACCCCAAATATACGATCCAAGCGTCGAAGTTCCATGACCCTCCTCTTCCTGCATCGGCTTCATCTTTTCGCCCAAGGTAGTAGCCTTTGTTTTTGTTTTGATTATTATACAAAATTTTTATAATTTGATTTAATTTTAGGTATTTACATTGGAATGGTCTTAATTTCGAATTTCGGTGTTAGAATTTACTTTAATTTATGATTTTATATTTCTTGGGGTTTTAGTCTTCAAATTGCAAACAATAACGATAGGTGAGGAATTTCTCTTTTTGATCTCAGATTTGATAACTCATACAAAAACATATGAAAAGCTTAGATTTTTCTACTTTCCATTAAAATTTAAGGCTCGATTTGAGGATGAAATTTGAATTAGTTTAGACTATCTCTCGGAACTGTAAGCTACAAGTAAAAGAAAATGTCAAAAAAATTGTTGAGCCATTCCTCATACCCCTTCCTTATTCTTTCACTTCTATATAATGCAAAATCAAATTCTATGGTCCAGAATAAAGTAGCAATTCTTGACAATGTATATATTTCAACCATCACTTCCCCATTATTGAATTTTGTTCCACTATATAAGAGAGAAGGAAGAAAATTACTAGAAACCTAATCAGCAGGAAAATTAATTTAGGTTACTAAATCACTGCCGAGTCAAAGGCAACGGAATCTATAGTAGTATCAAACAAATTCCTATCAGATAGCCAAGCCAGTAAAGGAATTATAAAACAAAAATAGCAAGTAAAATAGCCCATTTTGCTCACATTACGTGCAGGAACCTAAGAAATTCTTTCTCCATAAGGACACTCAAAAGAGTTGGTGGGGAATATTTACGTCTGAATTAAATTCCACAACCATTCGTACTCACAATACCTGCAGCAAACCCCACACCAAAACACTCTTAATAAATCTAAACAAGTACATCTAAGTAATAATGTCTTTTAACAAAAATCTAGAATCTAAGCAACCAATGAGGAGAGATTCTCATAACTAGAAGCTCTTCTAACTGCAATAATATAATTAAGGTAAGAGATTTAGCAAACACCGCCAAAAGCCTAGATAATTTCTACCCAATCAAAACTAAAGTTTGCCATAATAAGAAAATGGTTTTCAACAAAAATCTTTAAACTCTTCGAAAAGTTAAAACCCAAATTGGTGGTCATTTGAGAAGATTCTTACAATCAGGAACCACCAATTCTATAGAATTCTTTAACTTGCCCCTTGGTATCCTCATGCACCGCCCAACATTTGAATGCTTTGGCGTTTGTTCGGTAATTCTCTAAAACCGTAATTTGCACCATCGCCCCCAAGCTTAAAGCGCACCAAATATGTACAAGTTTTGCATGATGTTTCACGTGGTTGTTGATTGAATTTGGTATCCTTGGGTGGTTATGCTCGCCTTCATAAGTGATGATAAGCATAGAAGGATTTTCCAAGCACCTCTCCACATGTTTTCGCTTGAGGCGCCTCTCGTCTTGCTACATTTATAGTAGCCTCTGCACAACACCAATAAATACATCTCGGTGGAACTAAGTTGATCAATCTTGATGCTCAAAATTCAAGTACTTCATTAAATATAGTTATTGGATCCGGATATTCATAACAGTTGATCAAGACGGTAATTGAGAGCGAATAATTGCACAAGTACAAGTAATATTCTTTCGCCATCTCTCCTAAGCAACAAGGAACACATGAATTTAAATTTCAATTATCCAACATTTGTATCATTGACCGACTCAAATTCATTAATGTGGTCATCCCAATGTAATGTAAGAAGAAAGAATACCTCCCAACCAAAAGAACATTCACATCTTTGCAATGTTTTTTTTATTGTCAAGTGTTAAATTAGATAAGCTTTCTTAAAGACCACCAATCTTCCTAAGAAGAAGATACAAGTCACGAGTGCAATCAAGAGACAATCTTTGAGAACAAAAGAACAGAGGAATAAATGAACATAAAAGGGAAAGACCGATCTAAACGATAGATAACTTTCTTTTTACATTATCGTTTGGAGTTTCGGATGAACATCGATCTGAATAATTTGTTTATGCATTGATATTTGATTAGTCTTGAAGTTGATTAGTCATCATAATCCTTTGTTTCATTGATTCACTTTGGAGTTAACTTTCAACATGTGAATAGAAGTAGATAATTTATTCTTATGGAATTATGAGCCTTGAAATAAGTATTGAAGCCATGAACTTGATCACATTACATGTGTTTATAACCCATAAAAAATATTGATTTGATTCTTTGAGAGACCAAAGATGATCTTAAATCAACCTCTTGTAAAACATAAGAATCATCATACCCGTGATTCGCTTCATAAGCAGTTTATTAGAAGGCATTTATTGGAAGTTAGAAAAGGAGATGCATGGAAAGCCTTACTGATTTAAATCAGGCAAGTTGAGAAGAGCTTCTCCAATAGTGGCAGAAGGAAGACCTCAACCAACAGAGGTTCCTTTTGTCCCATATTTGACATAAGCATTCCACTTTCTAATCCATTTCCTTCCCCAGCCTACTCTGAAGGATATATCACAGAGCTACGTTTTTTCAGCAAGGCATCAGCAAATCCAGCTGCCCAAACCTACCAAGGATTAAGAAAGAAATCATTTGGTAGACCTCCAGCCTCCTTAGTTTATTATTGGTTAAATTGAAAAGTTTTCAAATATATATAACAAAGAGTGTCTGCAAGCATATTCATGTTAGTAACTACCCTACTGATATCCACAAAGTTTAACAAAGATTATGTCGTAATGTTCATATGCATCAATATCTATATATTTTGACTTCTGAGATAACAAGGTACTTCTATAGTTTAGATCCATAAAAGATGTGCGACTAAAAGGTACCAAACATGATAATAATTGACCCTAAAATTGATTTGGGCGAAGCGTTCGAATTTTGGCCATGGTGTCCTGCAAAGATCAGTTATGAAAAAATCTAAATAGGATTAATTCCGATGGAATTTTCGTGTTAAAAAAAATCAAGTAGTTTGTTGTTCTTTCATACCTGGTATTGTCAGCAAAAATTATTGTCTAATAGCTACTGTTATTGTGTGTGTTATTGTGGCTACTGGACAGGTCTGTGCATTTCTTTCTTGACTTAGGGTTTTAATTTCTTCTATTTTAGTCTCTAGATTTACGGTGTTTGTTTTATGTAATACGTAGAGCTTGAAGTGCCACCGCAATGACAACAAGCCGCTATATAATGGGAAGGATATGAGGAATCTTGAGAGATCGAAGTGCTCTTCTTCTTCTAGGTATTATAATTTGCAATTTCATTTTTTCTTATTTTCAGTATTATTAGCTAAATGTTGCACAATATAACCCCAAAAATTATAAAAAGGCTGCTAGAATTTTATGTACTAAGTCATGTGATATTTTCGAAGATTATCACTCACGATCGATCTTAGGTGCTCATGGCTTCATTCACTTTCACTCGCCCCAAATCTCAAAGCCCTAATTTTGGGCCCAAAGCCGTCAGCCCCAAATCGCATCAGTGAAGGTTTTGTCTTCTATCTCTCTTTCAATTATCAATCCTAAATATATCACATTGTTTTCTTCTCAAACCCCTAAATCTCATTTTGACCCCTAATCTACCAGAGTAATCTCATACATCGCAGATCATCTCTCATTGACAGTGTGAAAGATAGCATACGTATTTATTATTAGAGTAAAAAGATTGAAGTGCAACCGAGGCCATGAATGAGAAAGCCGGTCTCTAAACAGAAAGGTTTTATCCTTTTTCCATGATTTTTAGAATGAAAATTTATTACCCTTTTCTTTGATTTCTTGATATGCTTAATTTGAGCTTAGTTTGGTTTACGGATCATTATTAGGCATTTTATTTCGATTTCCATGATTTTTGTTTATAGATTGAATATGTTTATGTTCTTTTCTTTTTTTTGTTGTTGTTGTTGTTTATGTTCGAGAGTATTTTTGTTTTAAGAGTATTGTTGTTGAATATGCTTAAGCTAGAGTATTTTGTTTATTTTCTTTTTTCAAAATTTATGCGAACATAAACTTGTATGGGGTAAAATTCTAAATGGCAACAAAGCGATGACAACTTCTTTCTTCCATGAAAAGTAGCAAGTCTTCAATCGAATCATACGACCTTACCATTTCTGTCCATTTTCTTCTTTTACTGCGTAGCAAACAGAAAACAATGTTAGGCTTGATAAATCTCATAATATTGCCATTATCATGTGGACCATCAAAACTTTTGGGATTAACATCTGTTTGGGGTTAATTCCTGTGACTGAAGACCATTATATTGTGGCGGAAGACGGAGGAATCGTTGAGCCACTGAAGAGAGAAATTTTGTGACGCCCCCAAAATAGGTATACATCACCTATTCTGAGTTGTCAATACATGGTACAGAAACAACTACAACTTTATTATTACAACCGTAAAACTGTGAGTTTGAATACAAATATTATCTTCTAGACAATATCTATACTCAAATAAATCCTCATCACATTTATTGATACATTATTTTACAAAAATGGTGAGGCCTACTAAACAATTCTTTCTAAAACCTTCATTCCATACCCCGACTCGTACTTGCTATATTCTCGCCTCCTGAGAAGAAAAATGGAACAAAAAGGAAAAGGGTGAGCTCAACTAGCCCGATAAAGAATATTATGACTAAGATAATATACAACAAATTACCGTTAGTCTTCAACGAGGGAAAAATCTAATAGAATCTGATAGGCAACAAATTTTAAATCAATATTCGCATGTGAAATAATAATTCATTAGAAGAGTTAAGTAGAGAATGCAAACTACTATCTTACATGTATGAATTTAAAAGTTCATAAATCTATCTTTTATCCCTGTAACATCAATCGATATACATACGGAATCAAATATTCAACTTTGCACTCTGGCCAAAGATATTCATCGATTGGTCATGTTCATCTAAACACTGTTCATCTTTGCACTACTGACCAAAGATATTCTTGAAATCATTCATCTTTGCCACTCTGGGCCAAAGATATTCAATAATATCATCATTTAAGGCGAGGATGATGAAAAATATTTTTAAAAAAGCGAATCCGGTGAAACAAAATGATAAGGATTAAGGATTAAGGATTAGTACTTTGTTTTATCCATGTTCAAAAATACCTCAAAAATAATCATAGTGGTGTAAAATTCGAGAATGATCAAAACATGGATACAATCAAAGCTAGTATCCGAATAGATATTTTGGACAAAAAGAAGAAATTTTATTTTTAAATTGAATAGTCTTGAGTATCGTGAATAGTCCAGTATCGTGAATAGTAACTCAGACACCAAAAGATAGAAATTTCCAAAAAAACATCTTCACGCTTCATGAATAGAACTCGTGAATAGTAACTTCGTGAATAGTAACTCATGAATAGTAACTTCGTGAATAGTAACTCATGAATAGTAACTCATGAATAGTAACCCAGAGCATGAAAAAGTTCCAAATTTGATAAAAGTTTCAACCAATATTTTGACATAATGATATTGAAGAAATAATATCATTTGAGAAGAAAATAACATCCCTTACCTCGAAAGATTAGTACTTCTAATTTGGAATACGAGGATATAGTCTTTGAAGGAACTTTGACCGTCTAACAATACTCAAAGTATACTCAAAATACTCACAAGAATACGCTCGATAATATAGAGAGAAAACTTGAGTTTACGGTGTGATTTTCAATTCTAACCTAAGCTTTTATTTATAGGAAAATGCTTTAGAACACAAAAGCAGAAAATTTAATAAATTAATAATATAATTATATAAATTTCCTACTCATGCCTAGAATCTGATTTCAGCCATCAAACACATGCCACATTCTAGAAAAAGTAAGAAAAAACTTTTCTAATTTTAAATATTTTAAACTTCCAAAAATCAATTATTTTGAACTTGAACTTCAATAATTCATAATAAATAGCCTTTTCATCAGAAAATTGAATCTCGCAATTTTTATAGGAAATTCAATTCTCTACAACTTTGCAGAAGAAAGTTTTTCCAAATTCCAAATAGAAATTGACCGAAATCCACAAGCAGGCGATTTTACTGACATTTATAATCAAATTTGATCGATAAATGGGGTCCCATGAGCATGTTTAACATGTTTTAAACATTTATTGCAACAAAAATACTCTTCCTCCTCATATACTCATATATCCCACATTAGTTGTAAAAATATCACCATTATTATATTATTAAAATATAATAATATATTTAAATGAATTATTTTATCGAGAAAAGATAAAATTTCAATTTTCAACAATTGTCACATTAAAAATTTTCTCCATCTATATCCACATAAAATCAATATTTTCCTCATCATATGAATCAATAATTAATTATTCACAAATAATATTCTGAGAATCACAATATTGTGACGAGGCGGTTCAGGAAAGAGGGGCTTTTCAATAAGAATTTCTCCTTCTTGTGGCGCAATTAGGTGACCAAACCTCTCCTTGAGCAGAACTTTCTAGACATTGCCAATAATGTTATCTAATAATATTATTAGGATAATATGAATTATTGCTTCGATAATGAAAAATCTTGTGTAATGACAATTATTGAAACAACAACAATATAAAATATCAACGCAATGACAATTATTAAATCAATAAAATCTTGAGCGATGTAATTCTTGTAACCATTATTGAGTAGTGCCTTCTTACGTAAGAATCAATAATTGGTGCGATCTGGGTGTCTTCTTGTGTTTTTAACCACCGAGGATTTTAACGGTGATATGGTAATAACTACTCTGTTATTATTTTTAAACAACTTATATTTGTCGTTTTCTTCATCCAATAAGCTTTCCGTTATGGGGCCCACACATGGCATTTTGCTGGTCGTCGTATGAATATTCAAGCGATCTGAATATTCCACGACCAAACGAATATTCCTCGACAACAATGAATATTTTATAACCACTTGCTTATTTTGAAATATTTGCGTATTTTACCCTAACAATCCACATTAATCAAATCAACCCTTACTATTTCAAAATAATAAATAGAAAATTAAATTTCATTAATAATAAGTTGGGGTCTTCTGACTTCCCTCCTTATGAAATTTCGTCCTCGAAATTGGCGTCACGTACTGGTGTGTTTGAAAAGGTGAGGATACCTCGCTTTCATTTCCGTTTCAATTCGGGTGTCATTTCTCTATAGCATGATTCCTCCACAAAACTTTAACTTGTGGTATGACCTTTCTTGCGTAGGACATGCTCCTTCCTATCCAAAATCTTGGCGGTACTCTCCTCATACGTTAAGTCTTGGCTATCTCAAATGGGTTCTAACTATATAACGTGGTTCGGGTCTTTCACATATTTCTGAAATGCTGAGATATGTGAAACACATTATGAACACGAGACATACTTCGGAGGAATGCTTAGCGAGTCTATAGGCTACATTTCCTACTCGGTTAAGAATTTGAAATGGACCGATAAATCGTGGATTGAGCTTTCCTCTCTTTCAAATCTTGTAACTCCCTTCCGTGGAGCGACTTCATGATAATACATGATCCCCTACACTAAATTCCACGTCCTTTCGATGAAGATCCGCATAACTCTTTTGTCGATCTTGTCTTGGTTTGTATCGTTGTCGAATCATTTGGATCTTTTTCGTAGTCAAATACGTACCAACTCGGGTCCCAACGATGTGTTGCTTCACCCACCTCGTCCCAACATCTTTGGAAGCGACACTTTCGTCCATATAATGCTTCAAATGGAGCTATACCTATACTTGCACGATAGCTGTTGTTGTAGGAGAATTCCACCGATGGTAAATACTTATCCCAAGCGCCCTTGAAGTACAGGACACGAGTCTTAATAAATCTTCAAGAGTTTGAATAGTCCTTTTCGATTGTCCGTCTGGTTTGAGGATGGTATGCGAATCGAATCCTAAATCCGTGCCCATAGCTTTTTGTAAGCTAACCCAAAATCTTGAAGTGAATCTTGGGTCACGATCCGAAACTATGGATCTGAGGCATGCCATGCAACCTCACAATCTCATTCACGTCACATACTAGCAAGGCGTTCAAGTGAATAAGTCTCCGTGTCGGCAAGAAATGAGCAAACTTGGTTAATCTATCAACAATAACCCAAATAGTATTGATGCGAGAAACCGTAGGAAGACCCGTGCTTGAAATCCATGGTAATGTGTTCCCACTTCCATTTCGGAATCTCAAGTGGTTCTGCAACGGACCCTTAGGTACTAGATGCTTTCGCTTTACCGTTGACAAGTTAAACACATTGAGATAAACTTTGCAATCTCTCTCTTCATATTGTTCCACCAAAATGTATGTCGAAGATCACGATACATTTGGTACTTCGAGATGGATTGCAAATGGTGTATTGTGTGCCTCCATCATAATCTTGTACTTCAAATCGAGTCGTTAGGAACACAAAGTCTAGAGTGGACTCAAGTATTCCTTCTTCATCAATTCTCGCTTAGGAATAGCTCCTTCTTGTACTTTCTTCTTCATACGCATCATTTTCAAGATTCGGTGGCTTTTAGCAACCTTAACTTTTTCTATTAAAGTTGGCTCTGTCGTATACTTGACATCATCGCACTTTTCGTTCTGTATATGATCTTCTACTCAACACGCGTCATACTACGTTCGCTTTTCGGGATGGTATTGAATAGTGTGGTCGTAGTCTTTCAATAGCTCGAGCCAGCGTCATTGCCGCATGTTGAGTTCTTTTGAGTGAAGAAATATTTAAGGCTTTTATGGTGCGAATATATCTCCACTTTCTCCCCATATAGATAGTGCCTCCATATCTTTAAGCGAAAAATTATTTATGACTCTAGATCATGAGTAGGATAATTCCTCTCATACTCTTTAAGTTGTCGCGAGGCATAGGCTATGACTTTCCCACGTTGCATGAGAACACATCCTAAACCTTTGCACGAAGCATCATTGTAGATAACAAATCCATCCGAACCGGATGGTATTGTTAGAAACAGTCTTAGAAATAAGTCTCTCTTAAGCTCTTGGAAACTCTTCTCGCATTCTTCGCTCCAAGCGAATTTTATATCTTTCCGAGTTATTTGAGTTAATGGAGTAGCGATTCGAGAAAACCAATCCACGAATCTCAGATAATAACCATTAAGCCCAAAAAGCTCGTCTTGATCCAAGCTTGGTTGCTCCCAACTTTGTATTGCTTGATCTTGGTGGGATCAGCGGATACTCCGTATTTTGACACCACGTGCCCGAGGAATGCTACTTCCTCAAGCGAACTCGCATTTCTTCAATTTGGCATATAGTTTATTTTCACGAAGCCTTTGGAGTACCGACTTCAAATGGTGCTCATGATCTTCACGACTTTTGGAATATATAAGGATGTCATCAATAAAGACAACAACAAAACCGATCAAATATTCCTTGAATACTCGGTTCATCATATCCATGAAAGTCGCGGGAGCATTAGTCGATCCGAAAAGACATGACTAAGAATTCATAATGCCCGTCTTCGAAGTTTAAAGGCAATCTTTGGAATATCCTCGATTCTAATCTTGGTGATGATATCGAGCGAAGATCGATTTTTGAAAAGAATTGTGCCCCTTAGAATTTGGTCAAACAAGTCATCAATACGAGGTAGAGGATACCTATTCTTGATGGTGACATGGTTCAATTCTCGATAGTCAATACAAAGTCGCATACTCCGTCTTTCTTCTTTACTGAATAAAGCAGGAGCACCCCGAGGAGATGTCTTGGGGCCAGATGAAACCGATGTCCAACAATTCACGTAGTTGGACCTTTAACTCTGAAGTTCAATAGGAGCCATTCGATATGGGGTTTTAGAAATGGGCTTTTGTACGGAGTTCAAGATCAATAAAGAATTCAACTTCACGTTACGGGGTAGATCGGGAAGTTCTTGAGGAAATCGTCGGAAAGTCGATAACAGCGGGAATATTATTCAAATTTGGCGTGTCTTTATTCAAATCCATAACATGGGCTAAGAAAGCTTGACATCCGTTTTTCAATAAGCGAATAGCTTTATGATTAGATATGCGTTGATTGATTTTAATGGTTTAGTTGCTTGAATTAAATACAACGGGTTGGTTAGGAATATGAAAACTAATGACCTTACGAAAACAATCAATTTTGGCATGATGAGTAGTTAACCAATCAATCCCTAAAATCACATCAAAAGCAAGTATCTTTAAAGAGATAAGGTCAACGGGTAAGGTGATGGTGCCAACTTGAATCAAACAAGATTTATAAGCGATTGGATGTGATGAAGTTTTCTCTAAGCGGAGTTTCCACGAGATAGATCATTAGGTTTGTAATATTCACTTATGATCAAATTGCATAAAAAGTGCTTGGCGTGTAAAAATCGAGTTTAAAATTTACAAACCATATACGGATCACCCTTTATGCACAATTATTAATTAAGCGAAAAGATAAAGAATAAATCATACCCTTGAAGATCGAGCTTCCTCGGTACAAGTTCACCTCCAAATCCTTTCGCGTTCGATCTTGAATCCACCGGGTTTGGTTCCTTCCTTTGATCGGCGTTAGCCACCCGAATGTTTGGCCTCTGGGGTGATCCACCAAGGAAGAATAAAATTCAAGAAGATGGGTATTTGGCTCAAACCCTAGTTTTCTATCTACATAGAAAAGGTGTACTCTTCCAACTATTGGAATTATTACGTAGTTGTTAAAAGTCGACAATCCATACCACCCATAATAATAAGACTCCTCTTATTTATAGATGTGGGCAACCCACCTTAACAATTAAGGAATTGGGTTTTATTTAATTAATTAAATTCTTTTAATTAATTAAGCTCCCTAATCTTATTAGGGATAATTAATTAAACTCCTTTAACTAATTTTCCTTCCTAATCAATTAGGAATAAATGAAAGTACTTATATTAAATTAATTCCTAAACTCTTTTAGAAATTAAAATAATAATAATTGTAATAATATTAATAAGACTCCTCTTATTAATTTATATTTAATATTTCTAAAATATTAAATAATAAATATTAAGCTATTTAATTTATTCTATCACCATAGATTAAATTAAATATATAACATTATATTATTACGATTATGCCATTAACTTCTTAAATAATTATTCTTCCTTTTATGGTGTGACCCTTTAGGTTCTCCATATTAATAGGTTGTGAATAAATCAATTAGAACAATTCTAATCTTATTTAAATAAATAAATTAAACAATTAATTTATTTAAATAATATTTATTCTCTCTGATAGGGATAAGCCTCCCTAGCGATCAGCGACTTTCAGGATAATATAGATTTCAACATTAATCATTAAAGAACCTTTGAGTAAATAGTTTAAAGTACAATTCAATCCTTCCACCATCTGATGTCCCGATTAAATATAAGGCATGGAATTCTTGTCAAGTCTTATTTTATTTAATTATATGTATTTCGACTCTTAAATGCCAACTCAAATAATGCAAATTAGAAACTCCTTTCTAATTTCATTACGCCTTATGGCGAGGACTCTTTGGGTTGTCATTTATCGAATCACATAGGACATTTCTCTTCTTTTATTAGAAGTGGTAGATTCTTTATTGATCATACATTATCTCCGTATACAACTTATTATACCCAAGCATACCCTTTGATATACCCTAAGGGTCTTAAGGAATAAGTCAAAGTATAACTCATCATACACAAGATATCTATGATGATCTCAAGTCCAGGATCACTTGTCTACTACTATCACTTCTGAGAATTCTATTGTGAGCAAATAAAACTCCATTAGGTATTCCTTAGCGAGCCACGTTCGAGTGAACTTATTCTCTAATAAGCACCTACATACTTGCTTTAGTGTCTCCACACAAATGATCGTGAGATCAATCATCCTCATCGATGAAGCGAAACAGCGTATGTACCCGATCTATCGGATTCACTAATCCCCGATTTAGTAATCAATGATTGGGAACTATTTTAGTTTTAAGCTTTCTAAGAATTTAGATCTCATTAGAATGATCATCATCATTATTCTAAAAGCATTGCTTAAAACTATGGGTTTATCACATATTATAAAACGACATCATCGTAGATAATTAAAAGCCTTTAATAAATTAATACTTTTTATTAATAAATGAATAAGATTATTACAAAGTATATGCTTTATCATCAAACATGATTTGGCTTGTATGCATCTTACTTTCGAGATAGGTCAAAGTCTAATTTCTCCTAGAGTCAAGTTTAAGCGTTGAGCACATGCGGGAGAGATAAATGAATGGGTACCCAGCAAGGTATCAAGTAAGGTATAAACCTCGCAAGAATTTATAAATAGCTTTACGTGATCACCTCGTTTGGGTTCCTCGCATTATGACCGATCACAACAAACGCTCTTCCGGAATCGTTGACTTTGACTTTTTCGGGACGATCTTTTGAGTCACCAAATCCCCATTGAACTAGGTTTTCTTCTTGTCTGATCTCGGCGATATGTCCTTCCTTTCCACAATATAGCATACCTTGAAGCTGTTGTGGGCCGTTTTGGTGATATGTCCCTCTTTTCCGCATTTGTAACATATATGGGTGGTGGTGGTTCTCCTCCCTTAGAACCGATTCTTCTTAAGCCTTTTGTCGTCTTCACATGGTCATTGTTAAATCTCCTCTTTTTAAATCTCCTCTCGACTTCGCTTCTTCTATTTTCATGGCCATGATTACCACGAGTGGTTACCATTTTGTCCGTCTGTTTCTTTCTCCATTTGGTTATCATTATTACATTGGTCGCTATCTACGTACGATCTGGTTGTGGTCCCTCGGTTGGCCGTACTCGTTATCTCGCTCTAATAATTGAGCCACTTTCTTACAACATCTGAATAGAGAAAATTTATGAGAAATGAGATCTTGGCGTATCTTAGGGTTTCAAACCTCTAAGAAACATCTGCGTCATCGTTCCTCATTCTCCACCAAATGAGGTCTGAACACGGATAACTCTGCAAACTTTGCCTCGTCTTTGAGACACCGTCGTGTTGTTCTGCTCGGTCTAATAAACTCCACTTCCTTCATATATAGCGAACATTTTTAGGAAAGTATTTGTCATTAAATAGTTTCAAACGTCTCCCAAGACATCTTTGAGTCTTAATTTGGATGGAGTGCGCTCCACAGACTCCCACCGGTGATACGCCTTCGCCGCCGCGGAACATAAAAGTGGCGAATGGAACCTTCTGTTCTCCGTGCATCCCAAGACATCGAATATCTTGGTAATTTGCTTGACCCATGTTTCCGCCGTGATCGGATCGGCTTTCCCTTAAATTACAGTGGTCCCGACTCTTTGAGCGCTTGTTTTGTGACAACCCGTGAATTGCTATCATTTCCTCTGTATTTTGAACACGAGTCTCCTAAATGCGATTTTGCATGAGCCGCAAAAGCTTCTAAACATCCCTCGTTCATCATCGCTTTCGGTGGTGTTGTTCACGGGAGGAACATTGCCCGACTGTTGCCGCGTTCCCTCGTTGGTGAGTCTGAGGCGTCTCCACGGTCTTATTTCCATTGTTAATATTCTCGATCGACATTCTCAAATCATTGTCATAAAACAAGGGTTAATTAAGGAAATCAATATATCACATAATATCCTTATATCTTGACCAACTAAAAAATAAGCTTAGGTAGGACACCTTTAGCGAAGGATATACTCGTCTCTCCCTCCTAGTTCTATTCCCAGATCTCATGGGAGATCATATCCTAAGCTCGATACCAAACTGTGGCGCCCCAAAATAGGTATACATCACACAATTCGAGTTGTCAATACGTAGTGCGAAACAACTACAACTTTATTATTACTGGCCAAGTAAAGCGTGAGTTTGAATACAAATATTATCTTACAGACAATATCTATACTCAAATAAATCCTCATCACATTTATTGATACATTATTTTACAAAATGGTGAGGACTACTAAACAATTCTTTCTAAAACCTTCATTCCATACCCAGGCTGCGTCTTTGCTATATTCTACGCCTCACGAGAAGAAAAATGGAACAAAAAGGAAAAGGGTGAGCTCAACTAGCCCGATAAAGAATATTATGACTAAGATAATATACAACAAATTATCGTTAGTCTTGACGAGGGAAAAATCTAATAGAATACTGATGACAACAAATTTTAAATCAATATTCGCATGGTGAAATAATAATTCATTAGAAGAGTTAAGTAGAGAATGCAAACTACTATCTTACATGTATGAATTTAAAAGTTCATCGTCTATCTTTTATCACTGTAACATCAATCGATATACATACGGAATCAAATATTCAACTTTTTGCACTACTGAGGCGAAGATATTCATCGATTGGTCGTGTTCATCTAAACACTGTTCATCTTTGCTACTTCTGACCGAAGATATTCTTGAAATCATTCATCTTTGCTGCACTCTGGGCCAAAGATATTCAATAATATCATCATTTAAGGCGAGGATGATGAAAAATATTTTAAAAAAGCGAATCTAGTGAAACAAAATGATGAGGATTAAGGATTAAGGATTAGTACTTTGTTTTATCCATGTTCAAAAATACCTCAAAAATAATCATAGTGGTGTAAAATTGAGAATGATCAAAACATGGATCTGATCAAAGCTAGTATCCGAATAGATATTTTGACAAAAGAAGAAATTTTATTTTTCGATTGAATAGTCAGTATCGTGAATAGTCTTAGTATCGTGAATAGTAACTCAGACACCAAAAGATAGAAATTTCCCAAAAAACATCTTCACGCTTACATGAATAGAACTTCGTGAATAGTAACTCGTGAATAGTAACTCATGAATAGTAACTTCGTGAATAGTAACTCATGAATAGTAACTCATGAATAGTAACCCCGAGCATGAAAAAGTTCCAAATTTGATAAAAAGTTTCAACCAATATTTGACATAATGATATTGAAGAAATAATATCATTTGAGAAGAAAATAACATCCTTACCTCGAAAGATTAGTACTTTATTTGGAATACAGGATATAGTCTTTGAAGGAACTTGCAGCGTCTAACAATACTCAAAGTATACTCAAAATACTCACAAGAATACGCTCGATAATATAGAGAGAAAACTTGATTTACGGTGTGATTTTCAATTCTAACCTAAGCACCTATTTATAGGAAATTGCTTAGAACAAAAAAAGAAAATTTAATAAATTAATAATATAATTATATAAATTTCCTACTCATGCCTAGAATCTGATTTCAGCCATCAAACACATGCCACATTCTAGAAAAAGTAAGAAAAAATGTTTTCTAATTTTCAATATTTTAAACTTCCAAAAATCAATTATTTCGGAGCTTCGGAACTTCAATAATTCATAATAAATAGCCCTTTCATCAGAAAATTCGAATCTCGCGTGTTTTTATAGGAAATTCAATTTTCTACAACTTTACAGAAGAAAGTTTTTCCAAATTCCAAATAAAAATTGACCGAAATCCACAAAGCGGGCGATTTTACAATTTATAATCAAATTTCGATTCGATAAATGGGGTCCATGACATGTTTAACATGTTTTAAACATTTATTGCAACAAAAAATACTCTTCCTCCTCATATACTCATATATCCCACATTCGTTGTAAAAATATCACCATTATTATATTATTAAAATATAATAATATATTTAAATAATTATTTTATCGAGAAAAAGATAAAATTTCAATTTTCAACAATTGTCACATTAAAAATTTTCCCCATCTATATCCACATAAAATCAATATTTTCCTCATCATATGAATCAATAATTAATTATTCACAAATAATATTCTGAGAATCCTGATATTGATGACGAGGCGGTTTCCCAGGAAGAGGGGCTTTCGATAAGAATTTCTCCTTCTTTGGCCTATGATTAGGTGACCAAACCTCTCCTTGACGAGAACTTTCTAGACATTTCCAATAATGTTATCTAATAATATTATTAGGATAATATGAATTATTGTTTCGATAATGAAAAATCTTGTGTAATGTGATTATTGAAACAATGATAATATAAAATATCAAGCAGCAATTATTAAATCAATAAAATCTTTGAGCGGTAATTCTGTAACCATTATTGAGTAGTGCCTTCTTACGTAAGAATCAATAATTGGTGCAATCTGGTAAGTGTCTTCTTTGTGTTTTAACCACAGAGGATTTTAACGATATTACTTGTATATAACTACTTTATTATTTTTAAACAACTTATATTTGTCGTTTTCTTCATCCAATCGCTTTTCAGTTATGGGGCCCACACATGCATTTGCTGCGTCAAATGCGAATATTCCCGACAAGCGATCTGAATATTCCACGACCAAACGAATATTCCTCGACAATGATAAATATTTTATAACCACTTGCTTATTTTGAAATATTTGCGTATTTTACCCCTAACTATCCACATTAATCAAATCAACCCTTACTATTTCAAAATAATAAATAGAGAAAATTAAATTTCATTAATAATAAGTTGGGGTCTTACAAATTTTATGGCTGGTTTAGGGCTTCTTTTTTTTTCTCCTCTCTCAAGTATGCATCTGTACTCTTTCTTTCTTTAGTAGGAACAATATTGGATCAACTTATGTGCAATAATTATATATTTAGTATACAAAGTTTCATTAATTATAGCATAACATTTAATAGTAATTTAAGAATCAATGATTTTCGTGAATTTGTTGGTTGGAAGCTCAGAGTAACTTCTTGTGTGACTATTGGTTCCAAGTAGAAATTTAGATGCCTCTAAGTTCAAGTTTTCTTATTAATAGGTTCTTGGTTAAGTTGTATATACAAAGAGACGTAAGATGTTATTTATGATAACTACACATACTGATTGCAGAATAACTGTTAGTCCTGCACTCTTAGTGTTGAAAAAGAAAATGTGGAGTTTTTACTTTTGTTTGCAGAAGTAGTTGAAGACATCATTCAGACTCAGATCCATGGTGATTTGAGTATGCAATATATGGACATGTATGATTCATCTAATCAGAGAATTTTTAATTTATATATTTGATTTTATTTGATTGTGGTATCATTCTTGAAGGCATAAAGCTATTCTTGCACTTTCTCTTTCCTCAATCAAGATATCTTGTTATTAGTTACTAAGTTTAATATATCATCTATCATATCTTTGGCATAAAGCTATTCTTGCACTTTCCCTTTCTGCAATCAATGAGCATGATTTAAATTTGTATTTCATTACATTTAGATAAGAGTTTATAGTCTTCACCAAAGTAAAACTTGTGGTGAGAGCTTTAAACCCTATTTGACTGTCTATGGAGGTTTCTCCAACTTGAAAGTTAGAAAAGATATAAATTTTTCATATTATTTTTCGCATGTTACCCCTTTAACCCTTTAAAATGCGAAAAAAATTATAGAATTTTTCGCATGGAGGCCTTTAGATTGAACAGTCAGTTGTATTGGCTTTAAAAAAAATACTCCCTCTGCTTCGACATTAGAGGTATATCGAATTTTGATGTTTTCAAAACTTAAACAAATCATACCATTTGATTGTCACTAAAAGTATATTTGTTATGAAATATTTTCTGACTTTTAGAATTATAGAATTGTATGAATACTGAAGAATAATGTTGTATTAGATTGTTTGTTCTGTATTGTTCATTTTTATGTGTTGTTGTGGGTTTAATGTTTTAAAGCTACTTCAATTAGAACTACCACCTTAAGAAAAAAGTATTTTCTCTAATTCCTTTATTAAATAAATTATTGCATTTGTTCCTGATGATTAAGTGTCACGATGTCTAATTTTCACTATTTGAGTAAGTTAGATGAAAACTAATCAGAGTTAGTGTTGATAAAGTTATATCTAATATTCTATTTAATTACACTTGACAACTATTTATGTGGAGAAAACTTTTAAATTTCTTTTTTATTGTTTCTTTCCTTTTACGATGTCTTTGAATTCCTCACTTTCATGTGCCTCTAACGCGTAATCACATTATCCGAGGACTTAAACCTTATCACATAGATTCTTATATATTTGGATGTTCTTTTTGTTTTCTTCCAGAAAATCAAATTCGTTGAAATCCTTTTCATGGAAATTATTCTTAATGAAAAATGACACCAATCTACAGAACAATCTACAGTATAAATAAACTCAACCTTTTATTCTGATTCAACTTCCTCTCTTACAGAACAATCTACAGTATAAATATATAGTAAAACAAAATTAAAAAATTAAAAACAAAAGAGCTAGGCTCGGAAGATTGAATGTAGTTTTGATCAAATGTTAAATTTTTGTCGTGATATTCAAGATCTGAAATCATCTTTGCGACTTCATTTGCTCATGTTTAATTTATTAAGTTTTGCTCTTACTGAGTTGATCCAAGTGATAGAAACAACATACTGTCGATGTTTTATGCGAATGTGCGCTTAATCAATTACATATGGATAAGGTAACATTCTTTGGTATTGTTATAAAATTTTATTTTAATATTAGTTTGCATTTTTTTTTACTAATGTCTTATTTTGTACTTCTAGGAGAATTCACATGTGAATCACTTGAATAACCTAAGTGTTATTCCATCTTCTTGACGAAGGGGAAAGAAAAAATTGGTTCTATTCGAAAAGAAAATTGGTTTAATCAACCTAGGTATGTTGTCTTAATCATTGTTTATCTTTTGATAAAAATTATTTAGAGCATTATACACTAAATTATCGGTCTCAGTCTCACGCTCACTCTTACACTTCTCTCTCACGCACACACGACTTCATACCATCATCGAGTAGAATTGTTGTGTTGTGGTATTATTATGAGAGCAATATTTCTTATGAATTTGATTTTAAAAGTTATGTTTTTTGGACATGCTTAACCAAATGCCTTATTTTATACTTCTGGCGAATTCAAATGTGAATCACTTGAACAACCTAAGAATCGCTCCATCTTCGACGAAGGGGAAACAAAAAAATGGCAGCTCAACAGGAAAAGAAAATTGGGTTACTCAACTGGTATGTTGTACTGATCGTTCTTCAAGTATTTATAAAAATTATTTAACACATCATATCTAATAGCTATCTAACGTGTTGGTATTTGGTTAGAAGCAATATACACTATATTATCGTTAATATTTTTGAGTTCCTCACCCTTACACATCTCTCTCTCACGCACACACTTTAACTCTATTCTTACATGAATTTGCATTTCTACATGAATTTGATTTTTGACTTTCTTTAACATATTGTCAAATTATGTATTGGTTTTCTTAGTTAGTTTTCTTAATTTTTTGTTTCCCTTCAGTAAATTGTTACGTTGTGTTTACTTGCGATAAATTAATGCAATTTTATCGAGGATTTAAAATTATATTAGTTCGCTAATTATTTAACTTATTTCACACATCACTTCTATCTTAGGCTCCGCATCAAATTTCTCTTCCTCTAAAATTAAGGCCCAAAGCGATATCGTGAACGAAATCGCAATGATAGTAATGCGTGCTTTCATGGCATAAGATGGCACAACACGCACGCGTCGGGAAAGAGAGGCGTTACGAGAATTACACTCAACCTCTACCCAAAGACTTTCCGGTATTAACACCACCCAAGTCCCTCTCCCGATTCTCCAAGCATGCTCTACTTGTTAACATAGTTCTGCGGTCCCTCGCATTCCCAACCATCTCTTCGTCTAATATTGGTGAACATTCGCCTACTCAATTGTGCGATGTCGAGGTACAATTACTATTGTCATTGTTTGTATTTGGATTAAAATACATAAAACTAACTACTGCTGATGCGAATGAATTCGTCTTGTGCGGGAAACACGAGTATGTCACATCGCCCACTAATTGTCGGACAAATGGAAAAGAAAATATGTCTACCTCTTTGGTAAGTTTTTAGATCAAGTACTTGATCACGTATCTCTTTTGCTCTTAAGAAAAATATAGTTGTAATGTATTGTCTTTCCCCACATTCGATAGTTGTATAGGAAAATCTGGGTGATTTACACTCCCTCACAACCCTTACGTCATGATCTGCAAGACCTAACTCCATTACTTAGAGCCACTATAGCACACCTTCCACAAAAAAGGTGGCGGACAAATAATTTGGAATGTTATCTAACACCTACAATTGCGTCAGGCCAGTTTTCATTCAATGACTTTGCTTTATTCTCACCTATTGCGGGTTCGACCTTTACCGTCGCCTCAAAATTTAGAGACAAGCTTTTGCTCACTATGAAGTTGTCCCAGATGTAGCACCACATTCTCATCAAGCGCGACAATGTCCTTATGGCGTCGTCTCACATTACTGGCGAGATCTAAACGGTGTATGTATATTCTACATAGTTTATTAGTTGCCTACTATTTTTTACTTCTCATATTTGTGTACATACAATTTTTATTTGTAGATTCCTACCTAGAACCCTTTAGCGATGTTGTTGCCGGTATGTTTAGTGATGCCGAAATGAATGTTTTTATCCACATCGATAATGGCGTCATTTTCTCGGTAGATGATTATTCGGTGTCCTTATTATTCGACCTTACATTGGCGGGATGAACGATTATCTCGCATGAGGATTATCAATCTAAGATTGAACATGTTGTCTACAAGGCAAAATTAAGTTACGGAACTCATTGCACCCCACCTCCTATTCGTGCATTGTTTGATGGCCATGATGGTCGAAAGCAAAATCATTTAAATCGGTATATAGGGAGTCTGCAATCATTAATGCTTTCACGAGCTTGGGTCTTTAAGCTTGATGACAGATTACTCAACTCGAGAGGACCAACATCATTCATTATCTATGGAGAATTACGTCACCGTCTTAGGGTCATTGTTACCCCCGGATGGTTTCTCACCCATCTACTGTCAGTTGTACATATCTGACCCTGCCACTGCATTGGATATTCGGTGTGCGCGGAATAATAACTTGTGTCGAGATGTCCTCAACACTGTACAGAATTGTTTATTGTCAGTGAATCCTTTTGCTTCAAAGTATAAACATGCCCATGAAATACTAACTGAGTCTGAATCTTCAGATCATGATTTACGTGCTTACCTTCATTACACCTCATCAACTAATAGGCATCAGTACAATCTTCCAACCACTGATGAAATAGATGTGATTTTTTTCTGGTGATGGTAGTGAGAGTAGTGGTATGTGGGATATTGTTCTGCACCTAAAAGGAGATAATAGAGCCACTGAGCGGATCGATGAGTGTCATCCAAGCATATTTACCATTACACTATGTACTTTTATTCCCTCTTTGGTGAGCTTGGTTGGGAACTGGTCTCTGACGAGTGGAACTCGAACAAAATGATTTTTGATAAGAAGGATGACACGGATGCAATTTTGATTATCGTATGTTTCCCGTCCACAAGAGTATTCTACAATTCTTAGAGGAGAAAGTTATTTCAAGAGTTTATAGTAGATGCTTGGGCATCAGCGAGCAAAACAGGTTGTCTTACATCGGACTCAATCGGGATAAGTTGCGTCGTGAGATTTATGCAAATTTGTGTGTGGCGGTGTTGATGAGTTGGGCCCCGTCCGGATCGGACAACGCTTTGTGTCCGCCATCATCCTTTCTTTGGGAGTGCGCGTAACATGAGCGGATTTTTCATGACTCTATGGCCATTACAAGGTACCACTAACACACCGACATCTTCTCACCACCATGGCCAATGACCCAAAATGGCCCAAAATAACAAATTGCCTTACTAGAACACCAAACCTCTTTGGATCGTCCGAGACATAGTTGCCGTGTTTTTGAGTTAAAAAATGGCGTGCCACGATGCGTGAGGTAAAAAATGAAGCAGATTTTTGGTGAAAAAGTTTCTCGTGTATTCATTATTGAGTTCAAAACGAGGGTTACCACATATGCATGCTTTATTCTTCCTTCATGGTACGACAAGATTGAGACAAGCTGCCGCAAGTGGATCGGTTAGTTAGTCTTTGAATTCCCAGATCCATCCAGCGATCCAACTCATGCGAAACAATCAAGAGTTGTATGGTTCATGGTCCCCTGTGGTTCTCGAAACCCTTATTCAACTTGCATGGTGAGCGGTGCGTCATGGGTTCCATTATCCAAAAGCCTTTTGCAGATTCAACTACTATGGATGAACATGGGTACCACATTCACCGTCGTCGTAGTAATGGTCGGTCTTACACCACCGGAGGGCATACATTTGATAATAGAGGCGTCGTACCTTCTGATCACACCTATCAAGAAAGTTCAATTTGTCGTATAAATGTGGAGGTGCATGCGGGAATGAGGTCCGTCAAATATATCCATAAGTACATTTACAAAGGTCATGTGGCTTTACAACTATGGTTTTAGAGGGACGGATGGAAACAATGAGATAAAGCAATACCTTGATGCAAGGTATATTAGGCCAAACAGAGAATTGCGTGGTGACTCTTGGTTATCCTCTTCATGAAGAAATTCCTTGATTTATGCGGCTAGATCTACATTTACAGGATGCATCAAGTTGTTTACGATCCTACTAAAACACTTGAAATAATAAGACTTTGGGTCAGGAGTCAAATCACAACTCATTTGGATTCTTTGTTGTTGTTCTTCAAATGATGTTGCACGTGTCTACACATACCAAGAATTTCCCTAACATTTCGTATGGAACAAAGGTCGGAAGATTTGAACTTCGAGATAGAGTGGGTTTGCAATTAGCAGATTATACTTTGCTACGCCCAATTCTGGGGAGCGATTTTACCTTCGATTGCTATTAACAGTTGTTAGAGGACCGCGTTCTTTTGATGGTCTACGCACGATCAATGGTGTATTTCATGATAGTTTTAAATCAGCGTGTGTAGCTATGGGGCTCCTGGAAGATGATGCAGAGTGGGTACAATGCCTCCAGGAGGCTTCAACCATGAATACGGGATACCGATTCACGGAGACTATTCTGTATCATTCTGGTAGAATGCTCCCCAATACAACCATGCAGTTTGTGGAATCAATTCTCCGTCCATATATGTGATGATCTTCGTCACAAGCTACAATCAAATTTTGGCATATACGATCCAACACAGTCTCAAATCGAAGATTACGGTTTATATTTGATTGATCAGTTGCTACATGAATCTGGCAAAAAATTGGATGACTTCCCACCTATGCCACACCTTGTTAAAAATTGGAGTTCTGTTTCAGGTAATAGATTGTTGATCGATCATATGCAACTACGAAAAGAAGCTAATCAACTGAATGACCTTTTGAATATTGATGTTTTAAATAATGGACGTCGACTTATGATCTATTATCACTATCTCCGTTCTTTGAAAATCGAGGGCAAAATGTTTTTCCTCGGTGGATGTGCGAGGCTGGGAAAAACCTTTCATACAACACCATCACCACTAAAATCTTGCAATGAGGTTATATCGTCATTCTGATTTGCTTCATCAGGAATTACATCGTTGTTGTTGTTAGGCGGTCGGACAGCTCATTCTACATTTTGCATTCCATTCGATATCATAGAAAGCTCGATATCGTGGTTTTGATGCTTGATCACCGTATGGGGAATTATTTAGGAAGGCTCGCATGATAATATGGGACGAAGTTCCCATGCGACATCGACATGGTGTTGAGGCGATTGATCCTTTTTGCCGTGGCGTCCGTGATGATAATCGACCATTCGGTGGTATCACGATTGTCTTGGCGGGGATTTTAAATCAAATACTTACGGTGATACTAAAAGGGTCGGTGAGAACAAATTATTGGTGCATCTTTAAGACGTTCTACAATGTGGGCGAGTGTGTGCGTATTGACTTTGAGCATAAACATGCGTTTGAATAGCAATCATCATGCAAATTCTTCTCACGCATCCTTCTTGGAAGAGGTGATTTATATTACAGATTATTCATTTAATTATTCATTTATATGTACTGATATGTTTCACATCATACTTAGATTGGGATCGGTACGCAAGATACCGTGGAACTTCCTCCAACGATACACAAGTGTCGAACTCTGCATGAACTAATTTCCAGAGTTTATCCACAACTAGATGTGCTCAGTGTGGTAACCCCATCCTACTTAACTGAGCGCACAATTCTTTCTGCTCGGAGTGATGATGTATGCGCCATCAATGATGCTGCTCTACAAATTTATCCTGGCGAGACGTATACCTACTTGGCAGCTGACAAGGTGTCAGATGGGGACGAACTCTGTCGTTCTATCACTAATCAATATCAAAGTGAGTTTCTAAATTCTCTAAACCCGCCTGGTTTCCCGCCTTTCAAGTTGGAGCTAAAAGTCGGGTGCCCCATCATATTGTTGAGGAATATAGCCCCGAAAGATGGACTCTGAAATGGGACTAGACTAATGGTGGTAAAGTGCGCATCGCGGGTTATTGAGGCTAGAATTTTAACTGGTGACAAATCTTCGAATTTGTGTTTCATCCCGCGGATATCATTATCACCGTCGTCCAAAGATTTACCGTTTCAAATGACTAGGCCTTGATTTCGATCGCTTAACATATGCTATGACAATCAATTAGTCGCAAGGCCAGTCAGTCAAGTTTGTTGGTGTAGATCTGCGCTTGCCTGTATTCAGCCACGGTCACCTATATGTGGCCATGTCTAGGTGCACGTCGACTGATCGCATCAGTGTCCTTCTCCCTCCTAATGAATCATCTATCACGATAAATATCGTATATCCGGAGGTGTTGTTGGACTCTGTGTAAATATTACTACCTTTTTTAATGTTTTGCAACTTAGGTCAGGTAATTGGTTCATGACTTTTGTTACGTTCCAAGCAATTATCAAACTTCTTTCTTAGTAGAAAAATTATTTTGTCAGATTCTTGATTTGAAAAGCTCTTCATTTGTTAGTTTTAATGTATGCCGTACATTTAGTCTACTCCTTTAGTAATCTTGAAATTAGGATTTTTGATTAACATTTTCCCTAACCAATATCAAAATTCATATCAAAATCAAAACTCTCGGACTGGGATGTTCCTAATTCAAATTTCCAATACCCTAATTTCAAAACTAATTGACAGCACCTAATATTGTCATTTTGAGATAGATTAAAAATTAAAAAGTACCTGATTAGATTCGCTCTTAGACGTTTGGGAATGGACAACAATCCTCAAGTCCAATATTACGAACTGTCGTAGTTATAGTTGCCGGAGATGAGAAGGCGGTGGCGTTATTAAATAATATTTTGAACATATTTATAGTAACCACTTGAGCCCGAATCAAGTCTCAAATTTACTGTATCACGAGTACTATTGATATTAACCTTCAATTTTAAGTTCACATTGAGCCCAAGAGTAGCATTTAGTCCTTGAACATATTGAAACAACTATCCTAACTTGAGCCATCTTGATTTATACTCTTTTGAAGTGCTTATTTGTGTCTTTTTTTTGGTGAAGGTGGTTTTTTGAGCACTCATTGTCTTATAATATAAAAAGAAAACAAGAAATTGCGAGTTACGGAAGTAAAGGAGAAATTATAACCTTATATGAATTTTTAGTTGTGATGAATCATGATTTACTTTAAAAAAAAATTAAGCTATTTACTTTCATATTGAGTTTAGTGAAAATTTGTATTGCTTTCATAATTATAGATTGTTTTATGGTATACATTAGTATTGTAGATTTTTTTTTTCCATGAAATTTATTTTTTTCAAGCTTAGCATTAGGTATAAGCCGATAATAAACTCTAGAAGAAATTGGTCGTTTTGATGTTACCTTACTTTTCTTGTGTATGTGGATGTCATTTATATCTCCATCTCTATCTCCATCTCCATCTCCATCTCCATCATGCATTCTTTTCTATGATCAATAGGAAAAATAATTTCTTTAATTATGTAAACCAATTAAAATGAGTGTGTGAGACTTTGTCTTAGGATCCAGAAATTCAAACAAAGGCTAAAGATTTGAATTGAGTCTTAATGGAGAATAGCACAGTCGAACATTCTCATTAATATCAGTTTATTCTTAATTCTAAACAAATTACTTCAGGTAGCGAAAATGGGAGAGAAACTTATGACAATAGTCAAATTGAGTAGTTTGTGTATCATGTTTCTTTTGCTACTGCAGGGGTTTGTGACCTTTGACTAAAGAATGTCATGTTGCCAAGCTTTTTTCAAAACATATGAAGGTTGAAGATCAGGTACTGATATCTTTTCTCAAAATTTTTATTAGGGATAGAAATCTTTGGAATCTATAATATAAGGTGAGGAGGTCTTTCAAAGCGTTGTGTTGTTCATAAAGTAAAGTAAGGGTTCTTATGTTTCGGATTTACAATTATTTTATTTTGACTCACATATTTCGATAATTTTTATATTTTTAATATTTTCAGGTATACATTGAAGGATACGTGGTGTAATACTTATGTAAGCTCTAAAGTAATGGGAAATATGCTCAAAATGTTGTTTCTCTATTTTACGCATGTTTGTATATTTTGGTTCCATCTTTTGTAAAGTTAACTAATTATACATGGTTATGATGATTTTTGGTGCGGAATGATTGTTTTTTGGTGGTTTGTATATGTATTGATGATTGTAAATTTTATAAGCGGGTTTAAAATTTTTTGGAGTTCTATTTTTAAAGGAAACTCTGCTTGAAATTTCTTGAAATTAAGTCTTGAAACTAGCTTGATGTTTTGGTGGTTGGATATGTGTTGATGATTGAGTATGTATTAATTGTTGTGTTGGTATATGTCTTTAGATAATGTAATATTTTTCATTCGTCGTGCCTTTATGTTGTTATATGTACATCATGCCTTTGGTATTAATCTAATCTAATTTCAAGATGGTTGTTATATATACATGATGCGTCTATATTTTGTGTCACTAGGAGTTAATTCTCCTCTTAATAGCATGTGTTTGTTGAGAAAAAGCGATCTGCAAGTCCTAGATATCACATGTTGCCGCAAAATAACTCTCATTTCAATTTTTTGTTCATAATTTTTTTTTTAGTTTTTTTAGAATTATACATTACCTTCAGGCGCGGGTTATCGCTACTAAATAGCTCGATGATTGAGTTTGTATTAATTGTTGTGGTAGTATGTGTCTTTAGTTAATGTAATATTTTTCAAATTTTAATTTAATTTTTAAATTCTGCCGCATCTTCTTGATACGCAGGTTATACTTAAATATATATATATATATATTAACACACACACACTCTCCCCATCCCAAATACATTTTTAAGGAAAATATTATTTTTTCAAACACATTCCTAACATTTACAAGAAATGCATGTAGGTAATGGTGATCACATAATACTACTCGATCTAGCTACCTATATATGTCTAATTAAGTAGCATGTTAGGAACTTTAAATGATTTAAAAGTTTAAAAACAAAAACGTGTTTCTAAATTTGAAATTAATGGGGCAATATAATATAACATTCCCCACCATTACGTATAATATATATAGTTGTTGAAATTATCAGAATTATTTTCATAATGTAAAAAAATATGTTTTTACAACACTTTTTATAAAAAAACATTTATTACTCAAAAATCAATACTATTACTATTACTCTGGCTAACCATTAAAAAGTATCATTTCCTTCATAATCCTAAAAAAGGAATCGTGATAAATACAACCCATCTTTTAGAAAAGAGAGGTTTAAATAAATGTATATATACATGCATGATAATTGATAAACTATTACTAGAATTTAAAGGATTCCCATATGGTAAGTCAAGCTCAATTTAAAGGATCATATAGGTACGCGTCTACAGATACTATTAAAGAATCAAATTCTCTATTTTGTAGTTCTATAATTTCTTTCCAAAAAAGTCAAAATAATTAAACTAAGAGAATATCTATGTAGGAATAGAGAGATAATTGATATTTTCATATATAAATTTGATACTTTCTCACATGAAGTGGACCCCACTTATTATTCATGCGAAAAAAAAAACTTATGTAACTATCAAATTTAAATTTGTAAAAATATAAATTCTCTAAAGAAAAAACAAAAAAATTGAGCTACTTTTAACAACTCCCTCCGTCCATGATAAAAATCCTTATTACTCCCTCCGTCCCAGGATAAAAATTCTGGTGGACTTTTCAAGCATATTAAGAAGATGAATAAAATGACAAAATTGTCCATAATAATGTCATTAAATATGGAGAGAGAATTAGAATAAGAAAAAGTATGAGATATTTAATGCTACGGGTATAATAGAAAAATATGTGTAAAAATTTGGTTATGAAAGGAAAATGGACATTTAACATGAGAATAGTAATAATGACTTTTATCATGGGACGGAGGGAGTACTATTTTGGGTAGTCCCATGTTAAATGTAAACTTTCCTTTAATAACCAAACTTTTACACATTTTTACTTATTATGCCCGTAACATTAAATATATCATATTTTTCTTATTCTAATTCTCTCTCCATATTTAATAAGTATGGAGAGAGAATATTTTGAATTGAATAGTTAGAAAGTCACTCTCTCATTTATATTGAAAATAATTAATGACATATTATTATGGATAATTTTATCATTTTATTCTTCTTCTTAATATGCGTGAAAAATCCATCCGAATTTTTATTATAGAACGATGAGAGTATAATGTTATTGCCATTTTAAGATAATTAATTAATATACCATAAATGGATGGTTGGGGGTTCACATATATGGTCAAACATGACAAGGGGAACAACCTACCATCTTAGGCAAAAGCAATCAATTCATATATATATAACACTCTTTTATTAAAATTACGTGGTTTTGGAATAGTTTAAAAGAGAGCGGTCCCATTTATTTTTCTTTTATTTACAAAAATATCACCCGCGGCCACTTTAAAACGGCGTAATTTTAATAAAGAAGTGATATTTAAAGAAGATTACTATTTAAGAGGAATGCTCTTGATCCTCGGTGTATATTATAAAATAGTATAAAATATAAAAATTCCGAGTACAATTACTAATTTACTGTACAAAAGTCCTTTTCCATTAAATGAGTGTAATAAGATAGCTAGTTAGAGTCCTAGACCATTATCTATAAATTGGATCCTTCTCCTCCGACCCTTTAAATACCCACCCACCTTTCATCACTCTTCGATCTAGAGAGAGATAGAGGGATCCATCCATCTCAAAACAAGAAACAATGGTGGGTGCCTTAATTAGTCCTCTTCAACCTTTAATCTTTTTTTTTCTCACTCTTGAAATAACAAAATATATATCGTTATATAAATATGAAATATATAGGATATAGGAGTATGATTTAATTTCTCTCTCTTGATTCTGTCTTAATTGTGGTTGCAGGAAGTGGAAGGGTACCAGCAGAACACATGGGAAGGTTATGTGGACTGGCGAAACAGACCTGCACTCAGAGGCCGCCATGGCGGAATGCTTGCTGCCTCCTTTGTCTTGGGTACGTTTACTTTTTTATTTTTTTGATTTAATTAATATGAAATCTTGTTTTTTTACATATATAGTAGTTGGTGATGTTCTGTCGTTTGGGTGGTCGGCTCCGGTGATCCACTTGTCCCTCCTGTGCTGCACAGCACGTTCTTACGGTGGATGTTAATTAGTGAACAGTATTGAAAGACAAAATACCAACTAATTTTAAGAATAAGTCTCATTTCCCACCGTACGAACGAACGTGTTGTATAGGACCGGAGAGACGAGCTAAGTGGATTATCGGAGACGACCACCCGAAAGACAGAACATCATCAGTAATATAAGAGGGGGTACCATTATGCTAGGTTTGGTCCATCATTATTTTGTAATTAATTTGTTCAAGTTGAATAAAGAGGGAGCAGAATTAATTGATTGATTGATTGAAGTTCTTTTGTTGATATATATATATATATATATATATAGTGGTTGAGGTATTGGAGAACTTGGCATATCTGGCCAACGGAAGCAACTTGGTTCGGTATTTATCGAACGACATGCATTTTTCAGCAACAAAATCCTCCAATTCTGTCACTAATTTCATGGGCACTGCCTTCCTTCTCGCTCTCCTTGGTGGCTTCCTCTCTGATGTTCTTTTCACTACTTATCACATCTATATCATAAGTGCTGCTGTTCAATTCCTGGTACATTTATCTCCATCAGTTTTGCTTTTTCAACTATATGTATATGGCTTAATTTGTTCTCTCTTAATTTTTTTTAATTATCTTTCTAGATAGAAATATCTTCTTTCTTTATTTTTTTTAATAGCATTTGGACGAAATTGATAAGAAACGTTATTTTCACATGTGTTTTTAATATTCCTAAGTATTGGTAAAATAATTGCAAAAAGGAGTATCATTCATTATTAAAATATAAAATTTTCCTCCATAACATCAAACAGTTAAATTTTTTTTCTTAATTAGGGAGAAACAAATTAAGGGCTAGAAATAGAGAACTGACTGTTAGTTATGGGTCATTTTAATGACATGACAATTTTTTGAAGCATTCACTAGCTTAGCTATACTCCTTCATTTATTGGAAGAAAGTGACCCTTGCACTATTCATTTATTCAAATTAATTTGTTTACTTACATATATATATATATATATATATATATATAGGGGAAGTTGATATTTCCCGATTTAGAATTCTCATTCCTACGCGAATGAAGCAATACAAGATTGTATTTCAGACATGCAACATACACCTATGTCGCACAAACATCCTTTCCTTATTTAGGCCTTACTACATGATTGTTTTGGTTCTTTAATTCTTCAATCTATATGTTTATATTATTTTTTTGCTATTTTAAACACACACTCTTCCTTAGTTACCGGCAATGTTTGAACTCCCATCCTCTTGATACACAAGGAATAGGAATAACCATTGGGTCAAGGTTGATATGGTAATTTTGCTGTACTCCTTTTTTGGTGTTATATTCTTTAGGGAGGAAAAGTTAAATTGGGTAAAAAATTCCTTGTGGGTGTTAATTTCCTACTTATATAGTGATCATATGTGGTGGTGGAACCGCGCTAATATAGAATAAATCTTTTGTTGCCTTTTGTTATTTTGGAGGAATAGACAAAATTGAGAAAACTTGTCCTTGTGGGTGTTTCCTACTTGTATAAAAATATGTTTTGCACAAGAATATATAACCGTATTTGGATGCGACGGTACTACTTACTATTTGTATCAGGATCAGGATCAGTAAACCAGGTGTGTGGTTACTGGCAAATATGCTTAAGAAGGCAAAAGAGACCCTACACAACTTCATGAGCTGACATCGATCACTCTGGTGACAATTCATACTATCCTCCTCTGGACAAGGTCACAAGGGAGTTTACAAATTTTAGATCCCATTCCCACGTGGACAATTAATTCAAAACTTTTCATTGGTGACGCAATTTGAAATTATATGTCAGCTTGGTTAACTCTCTTAAATATCAAACTAAACTATTAGGCGTAAACTACCCCCAACTCCGGCCATTAAGTCAAATTTGTCATAAAAGAATTTAACTCCTTTTTTTTAACTGTAGTTTACATGTGTCTATATTAAATTATTCTTTTTTTTATATAAATTGGACGGTAAGGATATTTTACGCGTCAACCAAAATTAAATCCCTCTATGAAGGATTTATAAAACTCAATCCTTTGTCTATAATTAACAAATGTGAAAAGTCTTGTAGGACAAATAAAAACTATCAACCACCAAATCTCAATAACTTTAAAATTCAAAGTCTTGATATCAAAGACATTCCAAAGGTGTGGCAGGCAATTATATCCAAGCGTACTTGTATAGCTTTTCCTTTTTTAAAGTGGTGGACTTCATTTATTGGTGCCCTAGGCCCACGAAGAAAGCTTTGATATGATTGGATTATGATTTTAGGTACAACATTTCTTTCTCGAATTTTCTTTTCTAGGTAATGTCAAAAGATGGCCGAAAGGAGAAGTGGAGGGTGACTAACTACACCCCCTCAGACACCTTTTCCTCATGCCACCTTCTGCGTGAAATATAATGTTTATGGAACCCACTCATCCAATTTCTAAATCATTCAGGACTTGTTCAGTATGGTCCAACACTACTCTTAACTCAAAAGTGGTGTTTTAGTGGCTTAGCAATTTGAATTCAGATTTGACATACAATAAGCAAATAATACGTTTGGTTTAGAGCATTTTCGATATTTGTAGGTCTGAACGACCCACACTAAAAATAATACTACGTAGTTTTAAGCTCTACATGTTGAATTTGTAAGTTAATTAAATAAACTGCATTTAAAATATATAAGTTTCTCAATCCTTATAGATAAACAAGACTATCAAATGTGTTTGAACCTTTATAAGCTAATAGCTAACAATCAGTCAATCACTGCCGTGGATGTACAACTACTCTAGCTCTAGTGCTCATGTGGAGATTGAACGAAATGATTTTGTAGTCAAATAGAAAAATACTAACACTGTCAATTAACTCATGGATTGACAATTTGACTTTTTTAATCATTGGAACAGGGCCTTGTGATACTCACCGTGCAGGCTCGATCAACTTCCTTAAAGCCACCAAAATGTGACGTCCCTGGCATTGCATGCCGGGGAGTTGATGGTGCAAAAGCTGCAATGCTGTTCTTAGGCCTCTACCTAGTGGCACTCGGGGTCGGAGGGATTAAGGGATCCCTACCTATACACGGCGCCGAGCAGTTTGATGAGAACACTCCACAAGGAAGGAAACAACGATCAACTTTCTTCAATTACTTTGTGTTTTGTCTCGCGTGCGGCGCTCTAATTGCAGTCACATTGGTTGTTTGGATTGAAGATAATAAAGGCTGGGAATGGGGATTTGGAATTTCCACTTTCACAATATTTTTATCTATTCCAATATTCCTTTCGGGTTCTTCCTTTTATAGGAATAAGATACCTCGTGGAAGTCCACTTACGATCATATTTAAGGTTAGCTAGCTAGCTATATGAATTTGGAAAATCAAATACCAATGAAATATTAGCTACTAGATGATTAATTTATATAAAAATCATTACGTTCTTGTTAAACATGCAGGTTTTAGTTGCTTCCGCTTTAAGCACTTTTGTTGCCGTAGCAAGAAGCCCAAGTAATGCCATTGCGAGCATGTCTACAAGCCCAACACCAGCCAGCATGGAAGATGAACAAGCAGCTGATCGGAAATCAATGGATCTCCTTGAATTAGCCCCTTCTAAAAGCCTCAAATTTCTGAACAGAGCAGTGACAAGAAAGCCAGCCCACAAATCACTAGAATGCTCGGTGAATCAAGTTGAAGATGTAAAAATTGTGCTGAAAATGCTACCAATATTTGCCTGCACCATTATGCTCAATTGCTGCCTAGCTCAGCTCAACACATTCTCTGTCCATCAAGCAGCCACCATGAACACAAAGCTCGGGTCCTTAAAAGTCCCACCGGCTTCTCTCCCTGTTTTTCCTGTCCTCTTTATCATGATCCTTGCACCACTATACGACCATTTTATCATCCCATTTGCGCGTAAAGCCACAAAAACTGAATCCGGAATCACTCATCTTCAACGCATTGGAATCGGATTAGTCCTATCTATTATAGCAATGGGAATCGCAGCTGTCATTGAAATTAAACGCAAAAAAGTTGCTATTGATTCTGGGATAGATACTATTGATCATCCGCTACCAATAACATTTTTCTGGATTGCACTTCAGTACTTGTTTCTGGGTTCAGCTGATTTATTCACCTTGGCAGGATTATTGGAGTTTTTCTTCACAGAAGCCCCAAGTAGCATGAGATCCTTGGCTACTTCTCTGTCATGGGCCTCTTTGGCAATGGGCTACTTTCTAAGCTCGATAATTGTGTCTATAGTTAATTCTGCAACGGGCAGCTCGCCATGGCTTTCGGGTGCCAACTTGAATCACTATCATCTGGAGAGATTTTACTGGCTAATGTGCGCGCTGAGCGGATTAAATTTCCTTCACTATCTCTTCTGGGCTAACCGATACAAGTATAGATCACTCAACTAATTTTTATGATATAAGGAGCCGGGCCGGGTAGCTCTAACTTGTGGTAATACAAAATACCATTCTCTCTCTCTCTCTCTCTCTCTCTCTATATATATATATATATACACACACACACACAAAGAAGAAACTTAATTGATCTTCATTCCGGCTGGCTATATATATATAGCATTGCATCAATTTGGTTAAATTTGGCTGTGCTACCCACACGCAATATGGAAAATACTAAAATTGGGGAATTAATATTTGGAAATATTGCCCGTGATTATATATTAATTCCAGCTCAGATCATCAGATGTACGTACTTAATTTGTGATATTAGTATATCCTTAATCTAAATAATATATATATATATATATATATATATATATATATATATATATATATATATATACAGAAATGATCAAGTAAGGGATCCCTTACTTTCTTAAATTGAGGATTTTTTTTTTTTTTTTTGCTTTTTGAAAAACAACTAAAAAAGTTTAATATTTAACCGAATTTTTTTCATAATATAATGTTTTGAGCTTAATTTGGATACTTATCTTTTAAAAAATGTATGTATAATCGCATGCACTGCATATACCTCTTTTATATACGATCCAAATCACATCCAAAAACATTGTATTATATAAAATTTTGGCCCATAAAATATTAAACTTTTTTTTAATGTTTTAAAAAAAAAAAAATCCCTCATTTTAAGAAAGTAAGGGATTCCTTACAGGATCTAGACCGTATATATATGCATTGATTTATGAGTGAGCGGCTACATAATAATGAGATGGATTGGGTGCAGCCAGCAGGAGGGTGAAAAAACTAAACACAAATTAAACCATATACATAATATACCAAGAGAATTAATATTTGGCAGAAAAATTATCCAATAAATAAATAACCTACTTATTCATTAAAGCAAATGATTAATCAAATCACGTTCTGTTCTGTTGATACTACTAGTACGTAATATTTCCCAAAGAATCAAACCTAAATTAACAAAAAAAAACACACATGATTATATCATCTTAATCCACACACAGTGACTTGGAACTCCATCGTTCACCACAAACAGCATATAATATCCCGGAGGCGCAACACTACGCGATGGAGGCGCATACGCTGTAACCTTATACGACAAGCCAGATATCTGCTCTACTTCTGTGGCGTCCAACACTAACAGCCGTTGATTCATTGCAAACGAGTGCGTGGTGAATGACGGTGCCATCATCATCACGTTGATCCCTCCTCCTCCGTCTGAGGAACCAATTAAACCCGCCGTGAAAGTCAAAGAGAATTTCTGACCGTACTCTGTGGGGTCCTCCACCGCTACAATCGACGGCTTTAAATGCCCAAACTGCGGGTTCATGTACGGTGGTGAAAATGCCTCCAAGCTCAGCTCCGTTGGATACTTTACATTCGTAAAGTTGTAGTGAATGTGAGGATTACTCCCACCCACTAATATCCTTGCAGTTAGTGTGGGGTTGAGCACACGGAATCTCTGAGACGGGGGCGAGTACAATACCGGGTTTAGAACCGGGTCATCCGCCAATTCCACCCGGCCGTTCCTTTGTTTGCTCCATTAAGGATGATTACATCTCCGGTCGGTAACAGCAACATGTCAGGCATGACCCGACCCATGGGCATCTCTTCCATTACCCACTCAGGATCCGGATCCGTAAGCTTCATTCGCCCGCACACGCGGAGGCCGGTACGTGGATGCCAGCCCTAGCCTTAAGGTAGGCTCCTTCCACCGAGCCACCGCATATCATCACCTCAGCCTCCGGCAACCCTTCGCCGCCAATTAGCCGGAGAGGAAGCAACACCGACGAACCTGTAGCAGGGTAGGAGCGTTTCGCGTCGGGTATTGACGGAAACTCCCGAACGATACGATTCTTGACATAATCAAGTAAAATCGAACGCTGGTTCGCAAAAATATAAAGATTTCCGTCGGGCAAAAGATGCAAGAACGGATAAAGATTGTTCTCTTCTATCGTGTCTGATGTTTCTTGCAGGAACGGAAGTGGGAAAACGTTTAAAGACTGATCGTTCTTGGGGAAAAACTCGTAGCTGAATGCTCTCCGGCCGCCAACAATGATGACGCGTCCGTCGGGGAGAATATGGTTGGAAGAATACCAACGTTGGACGGTTAGGTTTTGTTCTAATTCAACCCAGTTACACTTTTCGTCGTTGCATGGGGTGAAAAGTCGAATCTTGCGGTTCCCGGCGAGGTATCCGCCGGTCTGGACGAGGGTGCCATTGGGTAGGACGGAGCCGGAGGAACACCAGACGTCGGTTTGGACCGTGAGTGGGCGGAAAGTGTTGGTGGCGACGTCATAAATGAGGAAATGAGCGGTGCAATCGATCTTGATGGCTTGGTCATTGAGTCGGCATTTGGAGCCGGGGGGAAGAGGGAGATTGGAAGTACCGAAATCGGTGCGGTCAAAGATGACGACTTTGTTGTTGAAGAGGAGTTGCATGTGCATGGCCGAAACGCCGATGCTTTTGTGTAGAAGAGCCCATTCGCCGCCGCTATTTGGGTCTGGACCGTCATACGGAAACGGATAGAATCGGGCGGAGATGAGACGGCGGCGGTGGTGGGATTGTGAAGAGAGAGAAAGGAGAGAGAAAATGGCGAGGAGAGAGATGAGAAGGTTGTTGAATGCCATTAAATTGGAAAGGTTTAATTTCTCTGGTCCAATAGTAGTATTACTCTCCTCTCCTGTGTGTTTAATTTCTTGGAATGTGAGTGACGACAGAGGGAATTAAAGTAGTAGCAGTAGTAGGGTGTTTGGGGTAAAGACTGCGTACGGTTAGATCTGGGAAGGAGGGACTGTAAATTAATACTACTACTAGGGTTTATGTCATATATAAATACAAGGATCCATGAATTGACGAAGATATGTACTACAATTAACGTGGATCCATAATTCCATATAAGATGAGTATGATAGTGGTAGTTGTAGTAGTAATAGTAGTAGTAAAAATTAAGAGTGAGAAAGTAGTAATTGTGAGGATTTCTTGAGAATTTTAAGTCGATATTGACTTTCAATCAGAATCTCAAATCATTGGAACCTACTATATATATATATATATATATGCTTACACAGTATTTCCTTCTTTTCTTTTCCAGGTAAAAGAAAAAGTTCTTTAACATGTGACAGCACCTTAATTAATGCTGACCATTCAATCCTAATGGGCTTAGAATTGAGTCCCATATTCACAGTTATTTTAAGGCTCATATTCACATCTCCAAGTAACCTTGGTCAGAACTCAAAACCTGTAACAATTAGAAAAAAAATGGTCACCAAATAATCCACTCAACAAAATTATGTAATTTTATTATTAGTAATACTTTTGAGATGATTTATCACTGTATTTTTATTAAATTAAATGTATGTATGTATGATAATTTTGAGTTGAAATACTAAGATCTTAGTCTAGAGAACACGTACGTACCGTTGTGGATCAGTTGAGAGTATTTCTATGCGAGATGTAAATTATGAAATCAAATTGAATGATTGTATTAGGAGTAGTAGTTTTAATTCTGGGAACACTCATTGAAGATACATGTAACGTCTAGCATTAATTACTGCTGGGTATTTTGTTCAATCGAGTGATTACATTTTTTAATAAAGCTAAGCTCATTAATTACTTGTAATTTATAGTAGTATAAAAGTGCATGCTTAAGCATAATTAGATCCTTTCATTGAGAAGAAAGCAATAGCTGGGGAGAGCAGATTCTCTATCCTCATTTTACATGTCCCTTGTGTTCCTTATGGGGGGACATGTAAAGTGGAGACATAGAATCTAAATGGAGAGTAAAATAATTTATTTCATTCTAGCCGGAATGAGTCATTTTATACTCCACTCAAAGAATAAAATTTATAAATTTAACAGTAATGAGAATGGTTCATTCCATTTCGATGGAACAACTATTTTTTTTTTAATTTTTATTTTATAGGAATAAGTCTTTTCATTCTCACATTCATCTCTGCAATCCAAACATAGTATTAATTTCTTTGAACGATATTGAAAAAATGCAAGGGAAGAATAAAAAGAAAAAGATTGAAATGAAACATAGCTTTTCTTCATATATATTCTTAAGATTTTATGTTTCCTGGTATTTTCTAGACATTTGATTGGTAGCGTATATTAGTTCTAATTGATCAGAATTTAACCATATTATATAAACTATTGAAGGCAAGTTATGGAAAATAATAGTATCAAAATAGTATTAGTATGATGTTAAAAGAACAGAAGAGCTCAAACATTAAATCCTGTCTTAATTTTTTTATTTCTATAAAAAATCTCAAAATAATAATACTGTATTATTCTTCTTAAATTAATCAGAACCGATTTATATAAAAACAGAAAGAAAAGTTTTAAAAGCATATATGCAAATAAAAGGGTCAGAAATGAAAGAACTGTTAGGGCCGATTCGTCTTCATTTCGATTAAAAAGTTTTATTTGAATTTCGACTTTAAATATAAATGAGTCAAATATGAGAAAATTTTAAAGTTCGATAAATTACTCGAACCTTCTCAAATTGTAATTTTCTATTGATACTCGAATCATATTCGTTCGAAAAGTTCAAACTGCTCGGACTCGATTCGGAATCGTGCTCGACTCGATAGTTAAATGAGCCTCAATCAAACCTTATTTAATACTCGATAAATTTTGTAAACCAAATCTGAGCAAATCAATACTCGCTTCGACTCAGTTCGTTTACACCCTTTGCAAATAACAAACACATCTTCAATTAAATACGCATCCCAAAATCTTATTGAAAAATCAAGTTAACAAAATTTATGGTAATTCTGTTCTATTACTTCTTTAATGAACATCTTTGTGTCATAATCATCTTTCAATTTTTTTCTAACAATTTAGAAAGAGGGAAAAAATTTCTCAAAAGTTGTTTGACGTTAAGGGGTGAAAATGATCCCGAATCGAATCAACAGTACCTTACTCAGATTTTATTCAAAATTTTTTAAAAGTATTTGAGTTTTTACTTGGATTAATTCAAATAATTTTTTGCAATCTTTGTTCAGATTAGAATTCGACTCATTTTATTATACCCGAGTTTGACTTGACTTGACTCGTTTTTTAATCGTACTACTCGCGAATATTTGAAACATATACATATTAGAACTGAATCATTCATATTATGACAACGTATATAAAATTAACTCAATCAAGTAGTTAAAATAATTAAAATTCGAACACTTCAATTTAGACTAATATCCTTATAAAAAAATTAATGATATGATATTATTATTCTTGAAACAATTAATAAACTAATTTCTATTCTAAAATGTGGAGAATTTAATTGTTAAATAATATATATTAAATAAATCGATTATACTCCATACTATATATGATTAACGAACTTATATCTAATATATATCAGTGAGGTAAAAAAATTTAATCACTCTGAATAAGTGAACAGTATAACTGTTCGACTCGTATAAATGTCCGAATATCAAAATAAATTGGAATTCAACCAATTTAAGTATCAAAAATGGATCTCGCACCAATTTTTTAGGATTAGTTAATCCTTAGCCGAGTTTTGATTAATAACATATAAGATATACTGGCTGAATTCTGGTCAGGCTTCCTAAGATTTGATAAGGCTGGTTGAATTTATCTTAAACTTTGAATTTATTGAGTGAGCGGAAAATTCAAAATTATTTGTATTTTATTAGATAGACTAGTTGGGTCCCGTGCCTCCGACACTGTATAGACAGTGAAATTTATCTCAAACTTTGAACGACCTAAATAATTTATTGAGTGAGCGAAAAATTCAAAATCATTTGTATTTTATTAAATAGATAATCTACCCGAAATTCTCAATTAAAAAAACAGAGGAAGAGAAGATGCATGCCCCAAGCACCGTTAAGATCAAATCCTGACGCGCGTGTTTCGTCTGCTCAGCGTAGCGTGACACGTCACCCTAAAGTGGGTCCCATTCCCATCTCTATCTCTCCTGCCCGCAGTGCTCTCTTTTTCCACTCTTCTCTGTCGAGGACACTGACCGGCTACCCTTTTGGGATCTTTATTTCCGGAAATACCCTCCTTCTGTAGGACTGCTGTAGCCAACTCTGTACGGTCAGGTCAGCTCTGTCTAGGGGTATTTCGGGCAAGTAAAGGCCCCTGCCCGCGTTCTACGGGTAGTTCCGATTTACTTTTGTTAGTCTTCGATTCTTGCATTTAAAAAAGTGGGAACCGATAATTAACACTCATAATTCATTTTAGTCTGGGAGTAATTTATAGTATGATGATTTATTGAGGTTTGAACTGGTCAGCTTATTGGAGTTTTTTGTTGAGATTTCAGTATCTTTGAGGAGCAGACATCAGTGTACTTTTGGAGTGAGATTGTCTGATACAGCTTGCACCTGTGTAATGTGCCTGGGCATGCGATCTGAATCTACTCACCTATTTTTATTGGCGTTGAAAAAAAAATTCATCTTTATGTGAAATTTTGAATTGGGTCTGATTGATTAATTTCATCTTATATCTTTGTGGGTTTTAAGAGAGAAACATTGGTGTTTCTGCAAGTCAAAAAGTTCTTCTTTTTTCTGTTTCTGCTATGTGAGGGATGGTGGAGGGGGCTTTAGTATTATCTTTTGCTGATTTCTGAGCTGGGTTTTCAATTATTTTACCCGATTATTTGAGGATATTGAGAAAGATTTTCTGAAGGTGAAGGACTGGTAGGAAATTCTTTTTGTGGGTGGTCCGAAGGGGTGGGTGGAGGGGAAGAAGGGGGTTGGCAATCATGGGCTTTCAGGGCTTTGATGATATCCGGGTTTGATTATATAGGGTTTGTGAAAAATGGTATTAAGTGGTGATGGTGTTAAAGTAGAGTCTTGGGAAGTGGGCAAATCAAAAGACAGGAAGAAGAAAGATGGTGATGTGGAAGAGAGTGGCTGTTGGATTAAGTTGAGGTTTATTGGCAGCTGTATTTCATCAAGATCTAAAGTTGATAATTCTATTAGTGGCATCAGTACGCACTGCGGTAATCCTTCATTTGCTTTAAACTTCCCTTGTGTCATGATACAATTAAAGTTTTAGCTATATCTTATTTTATGTTGCAATCAAGTTAGTTTTGCTGCGTTTACTATAGTTTATATGAATTTATATGACTGTTTGCATTTCCATGTTTGCTGTTATTCTGATTAGTATAATATAAAGCATCGGTTTTCATTTTGTTGGTTAAACTTTACTTAGAATGTGGTGCAGTTTGTATTGCATAACTGTTAACTGTTGATAAAAAGGAAGTGCTAAAGATGAAATTTTGATTTGTTCAATTCAATATGGGTAACAATGTTACTGGCAGTTTAAAGAGCTTCATTGTTATTAAAATTTGTTTAATATGTTTTTCTGGGAACATACAGAAGGTACTCATTGAATTTAGAGCTTATCCCCCAGCCCCCGCCCCCGCCTCCGCCCCCGCCCCCGCCTCCGCCCCCGCCCAAACCGCACACATTCCTCATCCTCTCTTTCTGTTTCCTGATCTTACCTCTTCATGTTCCCTTCTCCTTAATTCAGTTTGAAACAGTTGCTATCTGTTCTCACTCCCAAATTTCTGAAATGATACTTTCAAGAAAATTAAGGCATGGTATTTTTTAATGAACAGGCCTGTAATTAAATAAACCAATTGTTAAGCCCCCAAAGTGATGTATTGGGCCTAGCGGCAACTCCAAGGGCTCAAGGTTTTGAGATTGGACCACCAGTATCAATGCAAACCAAGCTATATTCTAGACATCTAAAAATAGATAGCTACATTCTAGATTGAAAGGATGTGTTTGTTAGCAATCATGCCAATCTTGAGCGTCTATTACACGGAACAATGTTTATAGTATTTGAATTGACTTCTTTTCTTACCTTTCCCCTTTAATCTTAATTTTTGTTGATTGTGTTTATAAACTCACATGCGTACACACATATGTATGACAAATATGTAGTATGTAAGTTTTCTTATTAAATGCACATACCCTTCTACCTGTAAGCTAGCAAATCTATGTGAAGGTTCAGCAACAATTGGAAATGACTAGCTAGGTCACCATTTTTGTGAAGTATGTTGTTGTATATCATTGATACATCAATTCCTTAGTCTACCTAAACCAATTTCATGGCCATCTGATAATATAAGTATTTGTGGTCTCAGTCAAGTTTGATTTGTCATTGGATCAAAATCACTCGGATCACATTGAATGCAAAAGTAGAATACTTTGTTTGCTCCCTGCAAGTTATTGGCTTCTCTCATCCCTTAAAGTTTATCAGTTTATGTTTGTAGTTGTTGCCCCAAACTTGAGTTTTATTTCGAACTGCAATTTATAAAGCATGGAAGAAAGCTTCCTTTCTTTATGTTCTCTTCTTCTTCAGCAGATGGTATCTTCTCATTGGAATTTTGTACATGATTTAGAATTCTTGACATTCAATAGCAGCTTCTTATTTAACAAATAAGATAAAAAGCTCTCTTTTGAATTTACTAGAATGTTTTCTGCAGTGCATATGAGAAAACATGAATAATATTGTAGGATTTTTGTCAACAAGCTAGATAAGTCATGTCTTGTTTGACCACATACGATTAATATGAATTGTTTATCTTCTAGATATCATATTCTTTACACTTCTTTTTGTGTCAAACAAATCATGCTATTGTAATAGAAGAACATTAGCATCCTTCATTTCATTGAAGTGGCTCATGTATGCATTAGCTTGCTAGTTATCTGTTTTTTTTAAAATGAAAAATAAATCATTTGCTACTTCTCGATCCTCACAAAGGAAAAGAAAAGCATTTACTTGCTTGATGGCTTGAACATTGTTGACTTCAAACTTTGATAGGATAAAACAATGTATAGGGCTTGAGTTCTCTTTACGGTTAAGCTACCTTTATTTTTTCTATTAAGAATGATAGTTTCTATCTGTGTGGCTTGTGTTGAATTCATGTCCTGGCATATTCCTTGTTTGTGTAAGCAGAAAGTAAATCTACAAATGGCACTAGCAAAGACCAACCAGCTCCTGGAATCTCATCAACTACAACCAGTATTGCAGAAAGTAACTCTTCCACTTCCAAACTAGAAGAGGAACTCAAAGTTGCTACTCGGCTTCGGAAATTTGCTTTTAATGATCTTAAGATGGCAACAAGAAATTTTAGACCAGAGAGTCTTCTTGGTGAAGGCGGTTTCGGTTGTGTTTTCAAGGGATGGATTGAAGAGAATGGAACTGCACCTGTGAAACCAGGCACTGGGCTTACTGTTGCTGTGAAAACGCTCAATCATGACGGGCTTCAGGGTCATAAAGAATGGCTGGTCTGATGCTTTACTTATCCATCTCACTACTGAAGTCAATTTTCCCTTGTTCTTGTTCTTCTTTTTCCTTCCTATATCTCTCTCAAGATCTTTACTCTCCCAACTTTGTTGTGTATGTTTTTTTTGGCTTTATAAATGTTCTCAAGTATCATCTCCCGTGGCAGGCTGAAGTGAATTTTCTTGGTGACCTTATTCATCCAAATTTGGTTAAGCTGATTGGTTATTGCATTGAAGATGATCAACGGCTGCTAGTTTATGAATTTATGCCTCGAGGAAGCTTAGAGAACCACCTGTTTAGGAGTATGTCACCTTCTCTTTCTCATTATTGAATCAGAATTATGTTGATGAGATTTGTTTTTATTGGTAGATTTTTTTTCTCAGTATTGAATGTTTTAAGAAAAGTTATGATTACTGAACTTTAAAATTCAAGTTGTCAAATTTCAACCATATTGAATTTTTTATCTTGCCCGTCGATTACCTTAAAGAGAAATCTTCCTTCAAAAGTTGGACGTTTGAATGGGACAGAGGGAGTATGTCTAAAATAACAGTGTTTGTCCTTTTTATTATATTCTATTATTATCTATATCTGGAATTATTATTTAGTCGAGTTAAAGTTTTTGATCTTTTCGTTGAAAGTGGGTTGTTACTGGTTGTGTTTCTCAAAGATAAATGCACTCCATTCAGGTCATAAAGGATCTATCCCTTCTCTATTCTGGGCCCTCCCCCTTTTCTTTTGACCTCTCTTTTTTGTGTTTATATATATATATATATATATATATATATATAATATAATATGCATGTATGTATATATGGGAAAAGGTAGCGTGTGTCTTAGACACACGCAAGCTTGTGCGTGACCTATTATTTTAAGAGATTTTATTAATGGCGTTTTTGGCATTTCACCATTTTCATTAATGGTGGTTTTGACATTTCACCAATTTGTCAATCAAAACTACGTCGTATTAGGTGGGTCTAAGACACACACTCCCTTTTCCTATATATATATATATATATATATATATTTCTGTAGGGTATCCTTTGCATGTTTCACCTCACAAATGTAATAAGAGTCGAATGGCGGTTGGTTTTACAGTAGGGTTAAGGATTCTGTCAATTTACATATGCTGGTTGCTAAAAGTGTTTGGCAATTGATGATCCTTTTAGTTTCACAAATATCCATCATAGTAGTGTTCACTTGGAATTATCTTTTTTGATATGAAGTTAGAATCAACAACTTGAAGAACAATAAAGTCTATCTTTGGCTTGCCACTAGTCAGATAGTAATTGAAAAGCTTGTATATAGCGCTGGTAATGTATAGCAGTGGGCAACATTGAAATTACAATACATTTTTTAGTAGGAAGACAAACTAACCTCATTTCACTTGACACAATTTTAGAACATAATTGAAAATCTTGTATAGTCCTGGTTGGCTGAATGAGCAACAGGTAATGTAAAGCAACAATAATACTTTTTGAGTAGGAAGACGGGCACATCTTACTTTGAACTTGCTTAAAGCCATTATGGACCGCTTAAAGCTTCACTCAAGCGAGTTAGCTTAATAGTTGGCAGCTGCTAAAGAATGGCAACAGCGTTGGTGGAGGTGATGACTAGATGAATGAGAAACCTTCTGACTTCTGAGAAATGAGTACTATCAGGATTATTCAAGTAGTATGATGTGAATAGTGGCCATGGTGTTGAGGAGGTATAGATACTTTTGTTTTGTTTTGTTTTGGGGGGGGTTTAAAGATGGAAACTAAAACAGGTTGAGGTGTGCTAGAATTGTGGACTTTTTTGAGTTGGCTGCATAATCTGCAAATGATGGTGCAACAGAAAGCAATTAAGTGGATGGAAGAAGCACCTGAGACCATGCTGTTCTTAGGAGGTGCACTGAAGATGATCAAATATGGGGCAGAAATTCAGATGGTTTTTGCCAACATTGGTTATGATGGTGATATGACCAAAATAATTTTCTTAGTGGCCTCCTAGTATCTAGAGGTGGAATATAAACTACATGCGAACAATATATAACTCAAATTCCATTCTTGGGGAGTTCATCCTGCTACTAGCAGTTATGTTCTAGAGACATTTATTTTTTCTCTTTTTATTAATTTTTTTTGCTGACATTTATATGTTCGAAAGTGAAGTAAGATATCTTTCATGGGCTGGGACCCATCTACAAATCATGCGACTTTGTTTTGTGCATCTTTGATGCCAGATCTGCCTCTTACATTTCTGAACTAATTTTAGCACTTTACTTTTTAGAACTATTTTTCTGTTCTTTCATACTAACTTTTATGTGTAGGGTCCCTGCCTCTTCCATGGTCTATCAGGATGAAAATTGCTCTTGGTGCTGCAAAAGGTCTCGCTTTTCTTCACGAGGAAGCAGAAAGGCTAGTTATATATCGTGATTTCAAAACATCCAACATTCTACTAGATGCAGTAGGTGACAAAACTTGGGCAATTATGCTTTTGCCTTCATAGTTTTCATCGTTCTAATGACTCATTTAATTCCAGGAATACAATGCAAAACTTTCTGATTTTGGTCTTGCCAAAGATGGTCCAGAGGGAGATAAAACTCATGTATCTACCCGCGTGATGGGAACCTATGGTTATGCTGCTCCAGAATATGTGATGACAGGTAAATTTCATTGGGCCATCGCTATTTTAATGAGGGTCATGTATCATTTCTGCTCTTTCTCTCCATCTAACCTGCCTTCTGTGGATTAGCTTGGGTGAGAATACTAAATGGAATAAGGCTTTGGTGTTTACTTAATATGATCAAAGAAGAAAGAGCTCACAAGCTCTCTTTTTTCTTTCATACATTTCAATGTCTACTTGATGATAGCTCTAACTTACTGGCTTTGACTCGTATTGCTCGTCCCATATTTAACCAAATGCTTGATGCAATGTGGGACAAAGGATATGATTTCTCACCCAAGCATAGAAAATCCTTCTAGTGACTTGTTTCATAGTCGTTAGTAACCTAGATTGGTAGAGCTCTTAGACGTTGTTAATGTACGACTTGTAATTCTGGATTTTTCCAATATTACTCCCTTGGTACTGATCAGCTTATTTAATCTTTTGTTCAGGGCATCTTACGTCAAAAAGTGACGTTTACAGCTTTGGCGTGGTTCTGCTTGAAATGCTGACCGGTAGAAGATCAATGGACAAAAACCGCCCAAATGGGGAACATAACCTTGTGGAATGGGCAAGGCCACATCTGGGAGAAAGAAGAAGGTTTTATAAGTTGATAGACCCTCGGCTTGAAGGTCATTTTTCAATAAAAGGTGCCCAGAAAGCTGCACATCTGGCTGCTCGCTGCCTTAGCCGGGACCCAAAAGTCAGGCCTGTTATGAGTGAAGTAGTTGAAGTCTTGAAGCCTCTGCCAAACCTGAAGGATATGGCAAGCTCATCTTACTACTTCCAGACCATTCAAGTTGACCGGGTTGGGTCTAGCCCTAATACTAGAAATGGGTTGAATGGCATTAGATCACAGGCGGGATCATTTTCAAGAAACGGTCAGCAACATCCAAGGAGCCTCTCAATACGGAACGGTTCTCATGCTTCTCCGTATCATCTTCACCAGTTCCCACATCATTCACCAAAACCAGAGGGTAAACCATAGATAGCACTAGGCTGCTGGGAATATCTGCGTCTTTTCCCACACCTTGGACTGTACTTTACTTCTTCTTCCTTATTATGAAATATGTTTTGGCGGCCCATTTGATCTTGTACTTTTGACAAAGAAACGGAGAAAGAAACACATGAATTATGTTGTTGAGATCTTTAGAGTGACCCCTTCTGCCAATGTAAGAGGAACTGAAGTTCATTGAAGTAATTGCTTCTGTTTTCTTGACAACATAAAATTTCCTTTTTTTTTTCTCTTATTTATTAAAGAATAATCTTATCAGCACAAAATGTTTTCAATTTATATTTCTAGAATATTAATGGCCAGAAAGCTGACTAACTGATGGAGTAGTACGTAAGACTATTTATCCTACATGGATTGGATTTGGATGAGTCCAAACCTCGAAATATTACTAATGTGAGAATAAATAATTATATCAAAATATTATTCCTTCGACCATGTAAAAAAAGGTATAAAATATATCTTTCATATAAACTAATAAAAATTTAAGTGAAGGTGACTAGCGGGAGAATATCAATAACTTTATGGATCCCATCTACATTAAAAAAAAAAAAAAAAACTCTTTCTAAAAGGAGTGAATTCTATTTAAATATTTTAAACAAGTATTGTTATATATAATGAGAAATTTAATGTTGATATTAAATAACAACGTATATATTTGAACATGGAATATAAGTGAGTAAGAAGAGACTCGCACCTTACTATTTTGTTTTATAGTTCATATAAATTATTTTTAATTTTGAAAATAATATATTCTTTATATTATATTTTAATTTAAATTGTGTACTTTAGACATTATATATACTCCATCCGTCTTAGATAAAAGTTCTGGTGGACTTTTCACGTATATTAAGAGGAGGAATAAAATGACAAAATTGTCCATAATAATGTTATTAAATATGGAGAGAAAATTAGAATAAGAAAAGTATGAGATATTTAATGCTACGGTCATAATAGGAAAAAATGTGTAAAAGTTTGGTTATTAAAGGAAAGTGGACATTAATTTAACATGGGACTACCCAAAATAGTACTACATAAGGACTTTTATCCTGGGACGGAGGGAGTATTACTTTAGGGTTAAATACACTCTTCTCCACTCTACTCAATCTCGGTTTACAAATGCATCACTGAAACTAAATTTTTTTACAATCGAGTTAGTGAACTACAAAAATTTATCAAATCGTTACAAATTTCGTTAAATGAGTTGATTTTTGACAGAAACCTAACATGTGACTTGCACAAGTAGGAGAGAAATTAATTAATTAAATGCATGATATGTTGACAAGGAGAGAGAAACTGAGTTGTATAATTAATTAAATTAAATTATACTCAACTCTACAACAAATAATTAAACAAAATATAAATCAAATTAATATACATAATAAATAATTAAATTAATCAAATAAATTAACAAATAATAAAACAAACAACTTAAAGTAAAATCCATCCAAGTCAGTTGACCCTTTAACCAGAAAACAGAAAAAATTAATTTTATTCTTTTATGCCATGATGAAATTTTAATCTATAAAAGAAAAAAGTATATTAAAATAAAAATATACTAAAAAGTAAAAATCTTTAAATGTTTTGGTGTATCACGAAATTAGAAAGAAAAGCAAAAACATAATTCATAACAAGAATAACTAAAATTTAAACACAAAATGTAGTAGATGTTTTAGAAAGGGTAACAAGAATAACTAAAATTTGACCAAACTTCTGAGTAATGATTGATGAGGTGTACTACTCCATATTACATGTGCCAATTAATTAATTAAACAACAAATTAAGAGGAAAAGAAGTTTGTTACAGTACTACTCCACATATTAGTAATTATTTCCAAAATCCAATTAATTAATTGATTGCAGTCCCAACTCATACGTATTCATGAAAAGGCTGGCTATAGCTGTTAATGAAATACTCCAATAATTATAATTAAACAACAATAATAACAAGTGATCTACCGGTCTCCCCTCCTTAGTTTTCTCCGTTGACCCTTAATTGTCTGTGGTACTCTTATCCAATTTCTCTTGACCCACCATTTTATGTTACTCTATTTGTTTTGTTGTTTGTATATATATGAACCATCTCTCTTATAGTTAAATTAAGCTCCCACCAGAAACAAGCGAATCACCGGTCATTCGTGATTCGCTTGTAAGGCTACATATACAAGAATAAGCAATAAAAAAAAGAAGAAGAAGAAGAAGAAGAGTAACACATCAATAAAATAAATAAAAAAACAAAAAAAAACTATTCGATCAATGACAGTTCCTAAAGGCAAATCATTTATTTGCTTCTTTTTCTTCTTGTCTTTTGCTCTAATAGTCCCAACTTTGCATGCTAAAATCGCAGAATTTGATGATTTTCTAAAACAGCGTGCCGATGAGGCAAAGCAAGCCGCCGAGAAGGCATATAACCCTCATCCTGAGGAAGTCGCCAATAGCTTCAACAAGCAAGTTGGCGAGTGAGTAGCTACTACTTAATTAGAAATGATCAATATATATTCATTATTCTTGTTTGTAATTAATGCTTCGATTACGTACATGCATGTGTGTGCATATATATATATATATTATCTATGTTCTAAATTAATTATAAGATCAATATTTACTTTTCCAAAACCTATTTCAAATATTTTGTTGATATAAATTCATGTAGTTAAGTTTATGTTACTACTTCAATCATAAACTATCTAATTAATTAAAGAGTACTATTAGTTATAAGAGTTATTGTTTTCAAAAATGTATATAAATAATCATGTTAATTTTAAATTGATGGCAATGTTGATCTTATAATCCGGATCACAGAGGGATTATGTTCTTAATTATTTAACTTTTTCTAGATAGCTCAATGTTGAATTAATTAGACGTACAAGAAAATGTTCTCTTTAATAATTTTGCATGTTTGTTTGTTGATGCATGCATGTACGTACGTAGTTTGTTAACTTCCAACAACACAAGGAGGCAGCTAGGAGGATCAGAAGAATGCGTGGCGACAAACCCGATCGACCGATGCTGGAGGTGTCGATCTGACTGGAATAAGGACAGGAAGAGGCTGGCGGGCTGCGCCAAGGGCTTCGGCCGCAAAAGCATAGGTGGCAAACTCGGAGAATTCTACGTTGTGACGGATGATACTGACGACGACATGGAGAATCCAAAGCCCGGAACGCTTCGCCACGCTGTGATTCAGGAGGTGCCATTATGGATTGTATTTTCAAAGTCAATGGTTATTAAGCTCCAACAAGAGCTCCTCATAACTAGCAACAAGACCATTGACGGTAGAGGAGTGAATGTCCACATTGCCTACGGAGCTGGGCTTACCGTCCAGTTTGTAGAGAATGTGATTATCCACGGCATTCGGATTCATCACATTGTTCCAACTCCTGGAGGAATTGTTAGGGATTCTATTTTACATCTTGGGCTTAGAACCGTTAGCGACGGTGATGGGATCAACGTATTTGGATCCAGCAACATATGGATTGACCATGTCTCTTTGGAAAGATGTTATGACGGCCTCATTGATGCCATCCAGGGATCAACGGCTATTACCATCTCCAATTGCAAATTCAATAATCATGACCACGTACGTATATATAACTAAATTAAATTAAACTAACTACTATTATATAACATTAGGTATATATATGTATATGTATATGTATATGTATATGTTGGATGCATAGTGATCGACATGGATGATATTGCATGCACGCAGGTGATGTTGTTAGGTGCAAGTGATACCTATGAGGATGATAAAATAATGCAAGTTACAGTAGCATTCAACCGGTTTGGAAAGGGTTTGGTCCAGAGGATGCCTAGGGCTAGATTCGGGTTCGTCCACGTGGTCAACAACGATTACAACCGCTGGGAAATGTATGCCATTGGTGGCAGCTCCAATCCTACCATCATCAGCCAGGGTAACCGATTCAAGGGCCCTGACAATGAATTCGCTAAGGAAGTACGTATTACGCATGCATGCATGCATTTACGAACAAATATTAATTAATTAAGTAAATATTAAATTACCATTTTAACTACTAACTAAGCAACATTGATTTAATTTGTGTTGGTGATGAAGGTGACAAAGAGGGATTACGCGACAGAGGATGAGTGGAAGCATTGGCAGTGGAGATCAGAGGGAGATAAGTTTACAAATGGAGCCTTCTTCAGGGAGTCCGGCTCACCGTTCTCAGCTGAAAATTCAGAGGTAAAGAAGGATCTGATCAAAGCAAAGCCTGGAACTTTTGCAGGGAGACTCACGCGCTATGCTGGTGCTCTCAAGTGCAAATCAGGCAAACCTTGTTAATTCGGAAGAAAGGGGATGGATACAAGTGAACTGCTAGTACGTACTACTACTGTAAAGAGCACAAAACAATTACCATGTTAAAACGAGGGAGGAAAATAAGATTAATCAACATTTACTGCACTGTACGTTCCTCTCATCATGTAAAGTTCCTGCTACTTGGCAACATATATACTTTACCTTGTACTCTTTATTAGTTTTGATAATTGATTGTTGATTTGTTTAATTCTAGCACAGACCGACCATATTAAGGGATAAGAATTATAAAATATAAAAAAAAAAACATACTACTATTAAATTATTTCGTATTGTTCCAACAAGAAATGGCTCCCTAGCTCCTTGATTATTTTTCCTCTAGTGTAGATAAAATAATGAAAAGAATCTTCCTCCAATGAGAATTACTGTTCAACAGGCCGGTTGTACATTTTTAGTAGGACATGTCCTGATATTGTGGCCGTTCTCCAGGCACAGCCGGCAAGTGTAAGTCCTTTTCTCCAAGGAAGCAGAACCTTTACTTGGAGAAGTAGTAACTGTTGCTAGTTCACTCTGTTGATGACAAGTCCTACGATTATGTCCACTTTGTCCACATATCCTGCAACAGTGCTTCCTTGGGACCCTCCTTATCGATTCATTTGATTTCCATATTGAACAGCTTCTTCTGTTATGCCCCCTTTCCCCACACAAGCGGCATCTGAAGCGTCTGTCTATTGGACTATCCTTTAGTTCTGGGCAGTAGTGTTTCCTATGCCCTTCACATCCACAACTTTTGCAATAAAATTTCACTCCTGCTTAAGAGTAAGAAACTAGATGTGATATTGTATTTGATAAGTACATGTAAACACAATCCTATCACTAACATCATGGCTGCAAAACACTTTGGAACCAGATTTTTATAAATGATTGCAAATTTTTAGGGCAGCATCATATCAAGTAATATTCATCACCTGGAACAAGGAGCAAAAAACTAGGAAATAAAAAAATACTTCATCCGTTCCTAAAAGATTGTCGTTTTAGGAAGTAATTTTTGTTCCAAAAAAATGTCGTTTTGAGTTTATCAATACACATTAGCTATTTTTTCCCTATTTTACCCTTATTTAAAGATTTCTCCTATTTAAACCTTTCTTCCCTTCTCAATGATTCTTATTCAATTCAATGCTATAATCCAAGTAATAATTAGTTGAATAAGAAGTAATTTGTTGAATTGAATAAGAAACATTGGGAAGTGAATAATTGGTTGAGACAATTAATAAAGGTAGTATAGTATTTTCGCTAGGTATTAATTATATTCCTTAATATGTGTGCATTAACCATTTAACCTTAAACGACAATCTTTTAGGAACAGAGAGAGTACTAAAATACATTCACAAGTGCGTGCCATTTTCATGCAGATGAAAAGCCAGGGAGACTATATAAAAGGCTGCAAAGGGAAACAACTCCCGTCAATAATTGCATAACAATCAGAGCATGTACACAATGCACCTAGACCTTCTAGAAACAACTATCAAATTAACTCTTACAAATTACTCCCTCCGTTCCTAAAAGATTATCGTTTTAGAAGAAAAAATTTATTCCAAAATGTTTGTCGCTTACAATTTTCAAGAAGAATAAATTATTTACTTTCCTATATTACCCCTACCTTCTCTCATTGTCCCAAGAAATTCTCTCTCTTGTATTAATAGTTTTCAATTCCCCATAGAGGGGTAGTGATGGAATTTCAAACAAATTTTACTTGGTAAATGATACTTTCTTAGTCTATGTGCCAAAACCTTAAACGACAATCTTTTAGAAACGGAGGGAGTATTATTTTTCCATCTAGTCAAAAGTCCATCAAGACTTGTTGACTAAATTATTTAAGCTGCATTTTCCCCAAACTCTATTCTTGACCTAGTTACACTTTAAAGAGACAGATTAACCAATCTGTCCCTGAACTTCCAGCAAGTCGTGTTAGCAACTTAACATTAGATTGACTAATGAGAAATCTGGCTGCATAACATTTTTCAAAATAGGGAAGCACGTCAAGGTAAAAGAATGGTTCAGTGAATATAACACCACACAAGAATAAACTCACAAAACTTTAACATTTTGATATTGAAAGCGGTTATCAATTGCAACGCCAATTTGTGTGAATACACCTTTCATGAAGATGCTTTCTCCTGCGTCGGTTCTCGGGATCACGAAAAAAATCTCTCATAGCCTCAGAAGCACGCTTCCGTGCGTCAGCAGTTCCTTTAGCTTTCTGGACAAGATACACTTTGAAATCAAAACCTTAATTGTTTTGCTAGACTATTGTGGGTTAATATACTTCTCGTCCACATTACTCAAGGTATTCAGAGAGGAATAAGTTTTTTCAAGTTTCAAACCTTAATTGCAGCCACTCTTTGCGCATGAAGCATGGGATCGCGATGAATAATCTTCATTCTTTTGCTAAATAGTCCGGTTCTGGCATTGAGGCTCTGCATTTATCCAACTAAACGGAGAAACTTAAATTCATGAACTAGACAATATTAATTTGTAACATAAAGACATTTAAGTGAGGAGCATATAAATCCTGATGCGTCTGCAAATTGCATTATCTAAAGACGAGCAACACTATTCCGGAAAGTTTAAATCTTTTTTCTACAACTCAACAGAAAAGAGTGCCCCAATTTGCTAGTCCCATTGTTGGTAAAACTTTAAGTTTCTCAAAATTATTACAATAACTTGGAACTCAAAAATCAAACAGACTATACAATGAATAAAGTAGAAAAGAAGAGAGCAAAAAAGAAGAGTTAAACAAATATCAGCTAGGCTTAGAGAGAAAAAGAGAGACTAAACATGATAATGAAGATACATACTCAAGAGTATATAAATACATGTGTTTTCTAGCGTCAAATGCGTTAAAGTTCAAAGGAGACGAACAAGCTTACTTTTAATGATCTGCTGATCTTTAAACCAACTTCCGGTGGTGGAGATTGGTATACACGCTTTGATTTTCTCTTAACATCAAGATTTATTTCTAGATTGTCCACCTCATCATCTTCCTTCACTTTTAGTGGAGAACTGAAGATGCATTAACAATTAAGTGAATTTAAAAAATGAATACTTCATAAGAACTAAATAATGTAAACTGAGAAATTTTCATCAGCATACAACCAGTACAGTAACTCAAAAAACCAATATTTCAAGAATGACATTTATGACTCCAAGTTTTCTGTTATATAAATGTGTATCCTTGTACTAAAATCAGAATTTCAAAATGCTACAATTTTTTTTGCATAGAAAGCTCTATTGGAAAACTCACATTTACCCAACCAACTAGTGATGAGAAAGATGGTTCTCACAATGAGATATCATACAATTAACATGCGCTGCCAGCAGGTAATAGCTAAACGACATAAAGATAGGAATACATCTTCAGTAAAATGTTCTTAAAAGCATGATATGTAGAGTTACACTGAGCGGGCTTTTTCCCATGGCCGTTCATCAATCGACTCTTCCCATATAACACAATCTCCTAAGCACTGATGGCAAGTGTTCATTCCCTGTAACAGTTAAGAACCAAGTATTGAATAACAGATTAAGAAAAATACAGAGCAGAAAAGGACAGATCAAAGTATTGATACTGAAGAATTATTTCAACTGTCAACCAAATATAGTATCTATATCTGACAGAACCTTCCCTTATAATCAAACAAAAGAGCACCCTATAGGCTGTAAGTACTTATTTAGAACTCAGTTTGCCATTTCGCTTTTTGAACAAACATGTGTTCCAAGGGATGTATACTCTGTATTGTACATATTTCGTTATGAAGAGAAAATTCGTATAAGGTTCTGTTTTCTATTATAACGGATATATAAGAGAAAACAATTCTAGTAAGTAAAGAAAACGTGCTATTTTTTTCGGATATCTAGTTCATTAATACCAAGTCAAATAACTCATAAAAGCAACTCATTAGATTAAGTGATTAACTACTCTGAGGAATTGAAAATGTTTACCTTGCCATTACACTGTGAACAATCTAATCTAGATCTTTCTATTCCGCACTCTGTACAAGGAGTATAACCCCTTCCCCTACAACTTGGGCAAGGCAATTCCCTGATATACTGGCCATTTGGACCAAACCAGGACCTTGGCTTCAAAGCACCGGATATAGAAGAATCCCTGAGATTGAAATAACATATCAAAGGAAATGAAAGAATTTGAAGTAGAAAGCAGGATCCTATTAAGTTATTATCTGAACAGTGGCAAGTCGGTGGCTAGCAAGTGATGAGCTATTAATTCTTTCTAACAGGTTTATAACAAACACACAGTCCCTCCATCCCAAAATGAAATCCCACCTTCCTATCTTGGGATGCTCCAGAATGAGATCCAATTGAACAAAACCAACTTATCAAATCTCACTAATAATTAGGAAAAAATTAATCTTGACAGATGATTATGCTAAAGTCACTGTTTTCCTAATTTATTTATTTTTTGAAAAAACTGTTTTTCTAATTTTAAATATAAAAAAACTAGTCATTTTTTGAAGTTAAACCTCACTTGGGACGGAGGGAGTAATAAAATAAAAAAATCAGACTACAAAATCACACCGACTATATGAAATTGGAGAATTATAATTAGGTCTTTACAAACAAAACCGTTTTATATCTCTTCCAATCCTCAAAATCACGAATATACACGTAAAAACATATAAAATATACATATTTAGATACACAAAATGCGCAGCTATATATATACATGGAGACAGAGAGAGCATAGACCTTGGCCGTAACTGAGAAGAAAGTCCGAAGAGCTCCTCTGACGGATCATAACCCAACTGTAGTCCAATTTAAAACGAATATATATTAATTATTGCTATAAATTCAGAATAAAAAAAACATAAACGCTCATAAAGAATTAAAAGTATGTAAGACCTGGGTTTGTTTGGGAGGTGGGACAGAATCATCGTTGAATGATGAAGCTATTTTAATTGGGGATGAAGAAGAAAGGAAGCTAATTTTGGTCTTGGAGTGGAACAGTAATGCCCAGAAATGAAAATTCCTGTTGCTATTATTATGCCTACTCCTCCATTGAGGGGCTAAACCCCCAAAAGAACAAATTGACGACATTTTTGTTGATTACATTTGTAGTATTACTTTTTTAGTATAGTGGTGAATTCATTTGCAGAGAAGAGAGGAGGGGTGTGTGGATGGAAAAGAAACATCAAATAGACTTTTCACACTTTGTATTTATCAACACCAATATGTGTCATCTATTTTGCTGTTGGGCTTTTCCTTTTCTTATCCAACAACCTGCGGTCCTGTCCTAAAAGAATAAATTGGACTACTTTATTTTATTTTTTATTAATAATATTATATTTTTTCATTTTAAAATTAAAGATATAATTTAATTTTTATTTTATCTTATAATTTATTTATTCTTTTCATTTTAAAATTAAAGATACGATTTTATTTTTAAGGTTAATCAATTATATATTAAATTTTAAAATTAATATTACAAATACAAATTTAAAATTAATAAATAATTTTACAATTAATAATTTTTATTATATACTAATATATATTAAATATAAGGGAATAATTATATCAATAAATTCACGTTGGTTTGAAATTTAATATATCCCTCAAAAGCATAATCATACCTCTCTTGCGGCTCTTCATGACTTCGCCTTGGCATTTTATCAAATATATATCGCCTATAACAAATAAGTATTTCCGATCTGTTGAAGTGCAAATAAGTGTTTGATTTGAGTGACGGAGATAGCTTTTCAGCCGCCTGTCCTAGAGGTGTTGTAAGGTTAGCCTTTGTTCTGTCCCTTCTGGGTTTCTTTCTAATTTGCCATCTCAAGACTCTGTTGATTAGATTTCAAGAACTTTTGCAATGTATTCTTTAATGCAATACCATTGTCTGAAGTATGTTTGATCCTTTGTTAATAAGTACTTGTCTTTCTGTTTGGGTTAATGTTTTGAAGTATGTGATAAAAAAAATTGTGTAATTTCACATTCCTTTGCGGAAAAGGGGCCATTAGCTCTTGTAACATTGATCTTGTTTTAGTCCACAATTTGAATGAAAGTTGCTTGCTTTTATACGGCCTAATATATAGATTTCCTCCGCTCTTTTAGCTTCAGTACTTGGTTGCTCATAGGAGTTCTGTTGCATCATGATGCTGTCAAGTGGACCATATGCAGATATGGACCTATTAAGTAGTAGTATATGATATGTCTGAAGTGGAAGGCAGAAAAGGTGCAAGCATATGCAAGTGATCCAAGGCTCTCACGAGTTCCCATGCAACACAACATGGGTATTCTTTGTTTTTCCATAATTTATCAATTTTCATTTCAATGGGTCCGCCAAGTGTGCTTTTGGCTTTTCATTAATCTATATTGTACATATGGAATTTCCCACTAAATCAAAATAAGATAGACTCTGTTTTCCAGTAGCCTTCAGAGAAACATGTTTAGATAAGTAGAGTAGACAATTGTTTTTTATATTTAGTTATATAAATATCTTTGTTTCATTTTTTCTCAGTGTCTCTGAAAATGATACTCTGGTTCTTAGTCTTAAATTTTTTCTCCATTCTTCTCTTTTCCCCCAGATCTTGTGCTGAAGTAATAACATCATTATCTGGGCAGCGTGCGAATGCTTCCTTCAAGCAGTAAAATCTGCTAACCCTCTCTCACACCCCTTAACATTGTGGCTTAATGGAGGTAATCAACTCTATTTCAGTTGACATCAGTTTCCAAATCTTGCCTTGTGCTAAAATGTAGACCGTAATGCTCACCTGATAGAGTTCAATTTTAGGCCCTGGTTGTTCTTCGCTTGGATTTGGCGCATTTATGGAACATGGTCCATTCCTGCCAGGGTTTGATGGCCACTTGATCAAAAATAGGTATTCTTGGAATTTAGGTAATGCATTCATGTTTGCTAGTTAGATGCAAACTCATTTTTTCTGTTGTTTATTGTAATGAACCAAATTTTGGATTTGGAACAGAATCAAATACGCTGTACGTAGAAACCCCCATTGGTGTTGGATTTTCTTACTCAAATACGAGCTTAGACTACGTGAATTGGAATGATAGTAGAACTGGTATATTATTATTTATTTATCGACAAAATTGAAGTCTTTCTATTTGGATTGTTAATTTAAACCTTTATTTGTTTGGGCTTTTGCAGCTCAAGAGAATCTTCAATTCATTATTAATTGGTTCAAAGAATTCCCCTAATTCAGACAGTCGGATTTGTATTTAACAGGGGAAAGTTATGCAGGTGAATATCTGATTGAACCTCCATTTCTTGGTCCTCTTTTTTATTGCTTTATGTTATGAGTGGCAAGACAATTTCAGTTATTATGTTATAAGAAATCGTACAATTTTTAAAAAGATAGTGAGACTTAAAATGTTTGTTAAACTGTGTTTCCTAGTCATGATAACAGTGGAAGTACAAAAGTTGAGGTCAGGATTATAAGTTTTCCTTTCTTGCCACATTTTTGTAATCAGGGTGCCATCAACTCTTGGCTTCTGATATAACATGAGTGCAAATATGATTATAGGTCATTACATACCACAGCTTGTAGCTCTACTGCTCGAGTACAACAAACAACCTAGCATCAAGCCGATCAAGCTTAAAGCTATTGCAGTACTATTTCAATGACTGAAATTTTAGTTAATCATCTGTAGTGTTGCTCTTGATTTTCCGACATTCATTTGTTCCCACCCACTTAATGCTGTTGGGAAATCATCTTTTAGATATTGAAATCAGTGTCCAAGATACTGACTATTTGTGGTCGCATGGGGTGATTTCTGATGAGATGCTTATGCTGAAAAAAGCAGTATGTAATGATTCAAAGTATATTCTGCAGCGGATAAATCATAATTTGTCTAAGGCTTGTGCTGAAGTGTTTAAAGAACTGGGAGATGAGGTAGGTAGTTATACTGATACAGGGGACTTGCTCATGCCAATATGCCAATCTCCGAGTGCAATTGAGCAGTCTATTTCATATAGATTTCTTGCTGATTTGCATGCAAAGGTAAGTGGAAAAGTCTGTGATTATAATGAAATTTTCCTAATTATATAAGTGGGATTTTGTATTGATCCTTTTTGAGTGATTCGGTGTAAATTTATTTAACAGTTTGCTAGGAGAATAGCTGTTGGTGATCCATGCCTCAGTGAGAGAAAATATATGTACCTTAACAAACCCCAACTACGAGAAGCTTTACATGCCAACAAAACTCTCTTGCCCTATGCCTGCGATTTTTGTTCAGGTTTCTCTCTCTCTGTCTCTCTTTTTCCCGGTATGCATGTATGTGTGATCATGTTTGTATTTGTCATAAATTTGATCTTGCAGACCACTTCCCTATCAAAAAGATAATACAGCCATCAACATGATACCTCTGTTGAGAGAAATTCTGTGAGTGCATATACCAATCCTATTTAACAGGTAACATAACTTTCACCCATCTCTATGTGTCGAGACTACAGTAGTGAAAGAAAACTCGGGAGAACTTTTTCAGTTTCTACTATATGTTCTCTTTATCTGTTTTTTAACTTTTCAATCAGTCAGATAGTTAACATGTGGTACCTAAAAGTTATGATCATGGAAGCCCAAACTAGAAGTGGTGAACCCAATGAGGTACACCCTGATTAACTATACAACAAAAAACACTCGTCAATCCAAACAACCTCTCCCAAGGCCAAAATGCTCTTTTGTTTTTTCTTGCTAAATGTCCAAAATGCTCTTTGATCTTGCAAGTACCTCAACAAATCAGTGACTTCCTACCCAAGGTCTTCCATTCAGAAGAGAAATTCCAGTTCTCTCAACTTTCAAGCTACTCTAGCTAAGGAGAACTTTAAATACCCTGAAGAAAATCTAGCTCTGACATCTGGAGCAATATCAGAACTCAATATGATCTTGTCTTGTAAGCTGTACTTAGCCTATTTGTAATAAACCAAAGACAACTCGTCTGTCCAGCTTTGGCAATTTCCCTAAAACTTGATAAGAACCATTGAACTACATTATCCCCAATGCCCTGCACTTTACTTGATTTGGTTTAGACCAAAAGTCTGCACTCCAATCCACTAATCAGCATCTGGCAAGTTCCATTTTAATATAGCTCAAAGAGAGGTCTAAGTATCATCAAAGGTTCAAAAATAGGTGGTTCTTAACAATAAAATAAATGAGGTGTTGATCTTCTTTTAAAGTACGAGTACTTGAGTAAAAATTTAGTGCATTGCTTCAGTGGAGATCAAGATGCAAAAATTCCGTTGACCCAAACAAGGATAATTGCTAACGCTCTTGCTAAAGATACGAAGCTTTTGACCACGAGTAAATATGCTCCTTGGTATGACAACTTGCAGGTACTCAACCTTCTAAATTGCATATAGAATTCTATAAACATCTCATAGCAATTTCTAAGCCCTCTTCTCACTAGAAATTTGATTCAATGAAACCTTCTGTTTTTAGGTCGGTGGGTGGAGTCTATCATTTGGTCAATTGGAAAAAACATCACCTATCTAACATTTGCAACGGTTCAGTCCATGAAGTACCGTTTACTTCCCCTTCACAAGCTCTCACATCATTTCTTAGGGGATCCCCGCTGCCATGAATTAGCATGGCTTAAGTTTTGAATATACATCTCCTATTGCATGACCTGAAGCCTCAATGATCGTCTTAATTTTCAGGATTCTCCTATGGTATGGTTTCAGCAATGAGATAATCCGCCTCTCTCTTCTTTCAAATAAAATATAACCCTGAATGGGTCATATGTCAATTGTAAACTTTTATAATCATCTGTTGTGTTCTATATTTCGTCACCTTTGAATGTTCTATAGGTATTTTTAGGCCATTTAACAAGGACGATGGGAGAGTTGATAAATGAACAAGTGTTCATTGAAATCTTACAATGATCTGTGGTCAATGTATCATGAAATTATGAAACCAACCCATTAAATGTTACACAATACTTGAATCTCTGTTTTAAATATAATTCTGTCAGCTTATTAGTTTATTAATCAGCAACTACATATCAAATGGCTCATCTTTTTAGTTACTGGGAATGAGATGAGCACTCGTTGTGCAAAGCCCAAGCCCAAGGTTTGTCAAGAAATATTTGCCTGTAAGTGAAACTAATTATGAATCTCCTTTGTTTAATTATTGAAATCAACCTAAAGCATGCACTCTGTATTTTCCCTTGGAATTTATTTATATAGTTGTGAGTCAACACAAGTTAGTTTTAGAGTTTCCATTTTTGGTGTAAGATGGTTTGTAATTGAAAAGACTGTAATGTTATGAAATCACTCGTATTTTAGACTATTTGGCCTCAGGAGTTGCGTCAATTGATTTTTTTCTCAACAACACCATATATATGGCTATCTGTTAAAATTAGTTGGTACTAGGCGTTTTGCTGTAGCCGGCCAGGTCAGGTCAGGCCAGGCCAGTTAAACTTATTCCTGGCTAAACCAGAGAGCATCATCAAACTAAATGCTCTATATCAATTGTCAATGGAGTCCCCTAATATATTCGTAAGCATCACCGTTGAGAACAGTTTGACTAATTACAAAGCTTATAGTCTAATTTCTAACTGATGCCTCATCATTTCATTTTAATTAGTGGTTGATTTCTTAAGTAAGATTTAACTAACTCTTTCACTGTCTTATTATATTTATAACATGAGGCCGCAGACCATCATGGAGTTTTCATTATAAATTACTATAAAATGTTTTAGTTAACTACGACGATGTGAAAAATGATGATCTCGGCGTTGGTTTTTATTGAGTTAGTTAATTAGATGATGCTCTGGCCCTAATTAATTCAACACAGGTTTACCCTTTCGTATTTGAATGAAATGAGGCAGTTGGATTAGTTTATTAGTAACTAGTAAGATATTATATTAATTATATATCCTTGCAGTTTTCTATTGATCGAGTCCACCAGGTGGATTGTATTTGTATAAGCAACTATATATAGTTCATTAGTTAGAATATTAATTATTGTGATTAATAAAGTTGATGCATGCTTAAGAAATGTGTTATATTAAAATCAAGTATCATTATATTATTGAGGCAGTTAAAATGATAGTCAACTAGTAACTATTTTACTTGAGCCCGGCTTTCACAGCCTGTCAATATTTGTATGCATAATAGACCTGAAGAAGGATTCAATCGAGAAGCAAGCAAACATGCATGCGTGTATGTCAAAGCCACTTTGTTTATAGTATGTTTTATATATGTCCTTTCGACGAAACTTAATTCACATATTTTAAGTAAATATATATGTGATGCTTTCTTTTACTTGTCTTTGGTTATATACGTTTTAAGAGCATGAAATGGAATGAGAGAGAGAGACTCTGTGTGGATATAGAATATGTAACAAACAGCTAGCTAGCTATATGTATTCTGACAAGTTGAATATATATATATATATATATATATATATATATATATAATTATTAAGGTTCTTGAAAGGTTAAGAGTGGTTGTTAAACTATATATCTATCAGGCTTGACTAACTGATAAAGTCTTGTTCTGCGCTAGATATTCTCTAGATGCTCCAAACTTAAATTCCAAGGTATATTGGTTGCAGAAAATTCAATTCATGGACTTTGATATGGCAATTGGCAGGCGAGAATAAAAGACAAATGACTTTTTCCGGCGCTTGGAAATTAATTACTTGAACCAACTCGAAATATATTTATCACACAATTGAATTATGTCAGCACAATTTTGATTAATAATCTACTTTTATCATGGAAAATGGATGGATATCATGCTTGCTACTTGCACCCGGTTGACTTCGCCTTCCTCTTCTCTTCTCTTCTTGTGCTCTGGATGTTTATAAAGTAGTAATAAACTTGAAAGACTTTTCTGTGTGATTATTGGCCAGTTGACATTTTAAATTACGTGCAAAAGCTAGATAAGTGTTTTTTCTAATTAAGAGATTTAAATAATTCTTTCTTTAAGAAAGTCAAACTAGTGATTCTCTTGTTTATAAATAGCAGTTTCCTAGGTGAAGGCAAATGGAACAGTAAGGTACAGCTCCAAATCCATGGACACTATTACTCAGGAAAGATTATCTCTAGTAATTGGCTCTAAGATCAAGGAAGAGGCTACTCTAATATCAGAGACCTCCAAGGTGAATATAAATGTATCGATCCATCCATCTTTTCGTATCAAATATAAATGTATGGTTTTTGATCATCATGAGCATGTCAAACTATTTCTTTTGCTTCTCAGCTTACTTTTGGTGGGTTCATCGATATACAAATGGCCATACATGCATGCATGTTCTGTAGAAGTTCATCAGTTTTTCCGTATCGTCACGAAATGAAATTCCTATGGTTTTCTTCTGATCAATATTTCCCCTGTAGGACTTTATAATTCTCTAAATCAAAACTTGTTGACTGATCGAGCCCTTGTTACCATCTTCTCCAAATCTTTATGTCTTAATTGTCTTTTACTTTTTCTTTTTCATCCTCTGATCAAGTAGTTAAGGACGTTTCTAGCATATATATATATATATATATATATATATATATATATATATATAATCGAGTTATATATATAGATCTTTAACAAATTTCAAAGAAGTGGGAAAAATCTCTATTCAAGATATATACAATCCAATCGACTTTGCATGATCTAGTGTAATTTCAAAATTCCACCATTTTAATAAACGTTTGTAGCATATTTAATTTAATTGTTCATTAATCCTTTCCACTTAATTTTCACAAATTTGTGTGGGGATATATATATATATATATATATATATATACACACATTAGTGAATTAAGAATATGTAAATTTAATGTAGATTGGTAATGGTTACCAATCCCACAGCAGTACAGCTAGATATAATATGATCTACCACTTTTGAAGGGGTTATAAGTATTATTAATTACTACTAACTCCGCTCGAAAATATAAAATTAATCAGTGCATGGTCACAAAGGGAAGGGGGTAGTTGTTTGTTTCCATCTTTTTTTAATTCTCTCTTCATAAATTGTTTTATTTACATATGCTCATCGATCACTTGAAAAAAAATGAATGCATTTTAAAACTTTAGTAACTTTGCTTGATTTTCTACTTGATATGTATGATAAAAGATTTTGTGCAGGTGTCTTCAGTAACCACTACCAAAAGTTCGTCTGTTGAAACGGATTCAAGAGACTCCTTGTCAACTCATAAGAATCAGGTTTGTGTATATGCATGTATTGTTTGCCTGGATATTTGAATTTGAAATAGATACTAAAAAATTAATGAAGTAGTTGCATTCATGCTTATATATGTTCGATTGCTGCATCAGAATGATGATCAGCTGAAATCAGCTAAAGCAGAAATTGGTGAAGTTATAGAAGAAAACGGAAGGCTGAAACTTGTATTAACGCAGATCATGAAAGATTATCAATCTCTGCAACAAGAAAACTTTAAGAAATGTGAAGATGCTGCAGCTTCTTTACTACATAAACAAGATCATGATGATCAACTCGTCGCTCTTAGCCTTGGCAGATCTTCATTAGTTGAGCCTAAGAGCAAAGAGCAGGAGGTTAACAATTCCCCCAAAGAAGAAGATGGTAAATTCAACGAGAGCCTCGCACTACGTTTGGATGGCAAATATGACTCGAGTGATTCTACTGGAGTTCTAAAGAACGAAAACCCCACAAAAAGCTTCAATGAGTTGAAGGAATTAGAGGAGCCAAGTGACACATGTCCACCAAGTAAAAAAAGTTCAAGAATGGCGAGAAATGGGGATGATGAAGAAGAAGTTATCCAGCAGAACCCTTCCAAGAAAGCAAGGGTTTCTGTCAGAGCTATATGCAGTGCACCAACGGTTAGTATATACGTCTCATAGTTTCATCTGTACTTACACACCCAAATTATAATATTAGTCCACATGCATGCGCTAACTACCTAGAGTTGTTAACTTATACAGATGAATGATGGATGTCAATGGCGGAAATATGGACAGAAGATATCCAAAGGAAATCCATGCCCTCGAGCATACTACCGTTGCACAGTCTCCCCATCATGCCCCGTGAGAAAACATGTATGTGCCCTTTATGTCCACTTAATTTTGCGAAAAGCTAAAAAAAATAATAAAAAAAATAAAGGACTTACATGCCTATATAATTATTATTGCCTTAACTAGGTAGAAAATACTAATAATATATATAAGCTTATGATGTGTGATTAAACTTCGAGCGCTTATGGTATGTTTGTAACAACTTATGAATTATCAAAGACTAATATGAAATTTTCTTCTTCTTCTTTTAGAAAAAGATTCTCGTGCAATATATAATGATCATTAACATGTTTAGCTTCTTTCTCAAAATTTAGGTGCAAAGATGTGCGGAGGACATGTCCATTTTGGTGACCACCTATGAAGGAGCACACAACCACAAACTTCCACCTTCAGCAACAGCAATGGCTTCCACCACTTCCGCCGCTGTTTCCATGCTAAGATCCTCCTCCTCCTCAACCTCCCAATCAGGCGGCCTCGGAGCCACCACCAGTGCTAACCTCCACGGACTAAACTTGAGTACTAGGCCAAACAATTCATTTTATATCCCCAACACTACCACTATCTCAACTTCTCAGTTACACCCAACAATCACTCTTGACCTCACTACACCAACCGCCTCCTCTGATCATTACAACAAATACGCCTCAACTTTCATTCCTGCACCAAAATATTCTCCAACATGTCTCAACTTTTGTGCAGGTAATTCTTCATCATCGTCGTCCTTAGAATATTGGGGTGCATTGTCCAACAACAAGAACTTTAATGGATCATCATATGTTGGATTAACACAATTACCATCTCAATCATTACCACCATTTTATCAACCTTATTATAATAAGATGCCTACAAACAACAGCTATGATCAACTTCACCTTCATGAGCACTACTGTTTCACCGAGAAAATTGAGGCTGCAACTAAAGAAATTACATCGAGCCCAAGTTTTCAATCTGCATTGGCAGCTGCAATCACATCCATCGTCGGAAAAAGGGCGGCCGGGGTGGTAGAAAATTCTAGTCAGAATGAAACAAGCTACTTGAACAGATCAGTGGTTCCTTCAAATCGTCAACAAGGGAACTTAACCTTTTCATTTCCTCCTGTTTTGCCCTTCTCTTCAAATAAAGGTCCTTTTGTGTCTGATGATCCTGCTGACAAAGGTGAACAGAACAAGTGATGGATTGGAAAGATTTGGACTTAAATTTTTGAATTTTTTTTATAATTATAGCCTATATATAAGTTATATAGGAAAGTTCAAGGCTGGCTAATTTTTTGCTCTAGTGATGAAGAAAATGGATGCTAAATTTGTAGATAGTCAGGTTGTATAAATGAATTGTTAAATGTATAAATAAAATTTCAATTCAAAGAATCCCAAATCTTAATTAATTATGTAAAGTTGAATGAGACTTAATTGATCCTCCATTAATGCCCTGCATAAGATATATAGATATAGATATAAATACATCATACGTCCAAATCATTCTTAATTTCTTGATACACAGCACAGGCGAGACGAGACGATCTTTTAAGATTAAAGTTTCAACTTGTTTGACAATTAAGAAGTTGGTTAATAGAAACGGGAACACCACTTAACTTAATTACCAGGTAAATAAAAACTGATCTAACTGCATGGCATACCATACACGTGTTTATGGCACGTGTCAAGTGCTTACAGATGGCACCCCTGTTTTAGTTTCCCAGATGAGAAATTAATTAATGAGAATAGAGAGATCTAGATTACTTAATTCAGAGCTAGCCCACGGATTGATTTTTGCGGTATGTATGTATGTTTGTTCTTTCTTTCCCATCTTTTTATTTTTATACATTGACATTGCCATTGCCATTGCCATTGCCATTGATATTATGTAATGCAATTAAGATTTATGATGTAATTAAGATGATCATGATTGAAAGTTGATTTTAAATTATTCGCAGTAAATTAAAGAGAAAAAAAACAATTATACTTTTATTATCTAATTATTACTACTACGAACTAGAGTAAATAATTTCAAAACCTAAATTACATCTCAAGAATTATGTCTATAAACTTTATTATTGCTACTGCCATCAGATTGTTTTTCAAAGAAAATAATATTCCCTCCCTTCCTTGGTTCTTAAATATAAGATATTTTCAAATTGACTTATTTAACTTTTGGAAAATTAAAAATAAAAAATTGTATTTAGTAGTACTGGACTGGTTATATATTTTACAATTTTCGTATTGTCTAAATCAATGAATTTATACAATTTTTAACTTTCAAATTAAGTAACATAAATAAATAAAAAAGGGTATCTCTCGGATTCAGTGTAAGAATCTTCTGTTGGGGTTTTGAATAAATTTAACAAGGACGCAACTCTGGGCATTTATGTGTTAGGTAAACGAGTAGATATGGCACGAGTCCCCAAACAAGTTTTTGAGAATCCAAGCTGTGATGCTTACTTTGACAAGGTTCAGAGCAGAAAGACGCTGCCAATGTCATTGCAGGAGACTTTAACAGCTGCATTTGCAAGTATTCCAGTTTCATCCTTCCCACAAGTTCCTGGAGGCCAAGGTGAATAAAAATAAATTTATTTGGGCCCTAAATGTATCTGAAGTACTAAGAGCTGGATGTTTATGCTTTTCTAGTGCTGGAAATTCTAGCAGACGCATCAATAGGCGAGGCGGTTAGGATTCTATCCGACTCCAACATCCTGTCAGCTCCTGTGCGAGAGCCTAATGCCATAAAAACTATGGATTGGAGGGAGAGGTATTTGGGAATCATAGATTACTCCGCCATTGTTCTCTGGGTTTTGGAGAGTGCAGAAGTTGCCGCAGCTACTTTATCAGCCAGTTTTTCAGCTGCTGCTGGAGTAGGTGCAGGTGCTGCTGGGGCTCTTGGAGCACTAGCACTGGGTGCAACAGGTCCTGTAGCAGCTGCAGGCCTAGCTGCTGCTGCAGTTGGAGCCGCTCTGGATGGTGGTGTGGCTGCAGATAAAGGGATGGGAAATGACGCCCCCACTGCCGCTGATAAGTTGGGGGAGGATTTCTACAAAGTCATCCTCGAAGAAGAACCTTTTAAATCAACGACCGTAAGCTAACACACAAATATGATTTCTTTTAGGGGATGGCTGATAACTTGTAGTACCTCTTTCTAGAAGTGTGTTAATCTTTGGAAAAATGATTGGGAGCCTAAAAAAAAGGAAATTTACTGTATTTATATATGATAAAAAGGACATTTCCATGATTTCTATTTTTCCGTAAATGACTAGTGCAATCAAGTGATGTGACCAGAACTTGGAAACAAACAAGATAGATACATAACATGAACAACAATGCTACTATCACATAAAAAAAAACACACATAACACTCGCATACATACACATGCATACTGTGGGCCCCCGCCTGACATGTGGAACCCACAAATAGGCACGTGTGTGTATGTGAACATTATGTGAGTCACCATTATGTGATAGTAGCATTATTTTAACAGGAAACAATCTTTCCTTCAATTTTCTGACACCATGAAGTTTGATGTAGTTATTTGTTGCAGGTGAGGTCTATCACTAAATCTTACCGTTTGGCGCCATTCATTCCAGCTGCAACAGATAGTTCACTGTTAACCGTCTTATTGCTGCTTTCTAAATATAGGTTGAGGAATGTACCTGTAATTGAAAGAGGAAACCCATCCTTAAAAAACTTCATAACTCAATCTGCAGTTATACATGGTCTTGAGAAATGTCAAGGAAGGGACTGGTTTGATTCTATTTCTGCACATCCTATAAGTGAACTGGGTCTTCCCTTCATGTCCAGTGATGAGGTGAGATAATCACAAGTACTTGAGGCTATTGTTCCATTGTTGGCTGCTAAATGTGGTGTTTTGAGTGTTTTTCTGCTCATGTTGATCAGGTAATGAGCATCCAAAACAATGATCTGGTATTGGAAGCATTTAAGAGAATGAAAGATAACCAAATTGGAGGTCTTCCAGTTGTTGAAGGACCAAATAAGAAGATAGTGGGCAGCCTAAGCATAAGAGATATCAGATTTTTGTTGCTCAATCATGACCTTTTCTCCAACTTCAGGTAAATTAAATTCAAAAATTCTCAACTTGCACTTGGAGATACATGAGTTCCATGTTTTCAAAAGTAGCATCTTGCTTATAAAATATGGTCAAGTTGTCATAGCTATCATATCTTTATGTGCCTTACTGTTTACTGAAAAAGAATGACATACTGCACCATCTTTGATCACGATCCTCAGATATGCGTAATTTAACATTTTCAGCTGACCTGATCATCTTTCAATTTATGCTTTCAGGCAGCTCACTGTGAGGGATTTCATGAACACCATTGCTTCAGCAAACCATGATTCTGGGAAGGGCGTCACACCAATAACATGCAGTCTTGATTCAACTCTTGGAAACGTGATACACATTCTTGCTTCGAAGTCGGTTCATAGGATTTATGTGGTAGCTGGCAATGGCGAAGAAGTTATTGGCGTGGTTACACTCAGAGATGTGATATCATGCTTCATCTTTGAACCCACAAACTTTTTTGACAACTACTTTGGAACATCAGGGCAAGAAGAAGTGAGCAAGTGATGCTTTTAGAAGACAAAGGATTTAACTAAATGTTTTTAGAGCTCAAGAACAATCAGATAATAGCTTGTTCAATCTGCGGGTTGTGTATGTGGAGTTTTTTCATGTCATACCAATTAAACTAAAGGCAGGAAGTTTTTTTAATTCCCTTTGATTCATTATTTTTCTCACCCTTTCCACATCCTTCCACCTTCCCTGCCCAGCATATATATTTGACAAAATAACATATGGAGTTGGGCTGTTGGGCTCCAACTTTGACAGCCTTTCAGCCATCTCTTCCCCAAGTTTGGATTCTGAATGACACATACAAGCTCCAAGTAAAGAAGAGAAAACAGAACCCGAAGGTTCTGGTATTTCTTGCAACAGTTTCCGGGCTTCATCCAGACGGCCAGATCGACCCAAGAGATCAACCATGCAACTAAAATGCTCTGTAGTTGGCGACAAGCCATAGACTAGCTTCATCAACTTGAAGATTTCACGCCCTTTGTCAACTTGACCAGAGTGACTGCACACAGATAAAATGCAATTAAAAGTTACTGGATTTGGTTGAACATTCTTTTCCAGCATCTGATTGAACAAGTCAAAAGCATCTTTATGCTCTCCATTTCGTCCATACCCAGAAATCATTGCATTCCATATTGCTGGATCATTAGGCTTTATCTCAAACTTATCGAAAACTCTACGTGCCCAAGTAGGTTGCCCACATTTCATGTACATATCTATGAGCGCTGTAGCAAAGAATTCATCATCGCTGATATCAGTTCTAACACCATGCGCATGAATCTCTTTTCCACAATGCAGAGCAAGCATAGCTGAATAAACGGGCAATAGACTAGTAATAGATTTCAAACTTGGCAGTAGACCAGCTGACAGCATTTTCTTGAAGAACAAATAAGCTTCAAAATCTTTCCCTAGTTGTGAAAACCCACTAATCATTGAATTCCAAGTGGCTGAATCTGGTTTTAACCCTTCAGATTCTAGCTGCATAAAAAGTCCAATAGAATTCTCACTCTGACCATTCAACATCATTCCTGCAATCATTGAATTCCATGTTATTAAGTTCCTTCTATCATTCAAGTCTTTGAATAAATCATAGGCCGCTTGCCAACAACCGCATTTGGAGTACATATCTAGAAGTGCAGTTCCAACCATGGTATCAATACTCATTTCAATTTTGACAATAAATCCATGAACCTGCCTGCCAAATTGAATATACCTGATATGTGAACATGCAGAAAGAACAGAGATCAATGTAACTGAATTTGGTTCTCGATATGATCTTTTAATTTCCTTGAACACATCCAAGACCAATAAAGGGACCCCATTTTGCACCAACCCTGAAACAAACGCATTGTAGCACACCAAATTCTTATATTGAATCTGTTCAAACGCCTTTGATGCCAACATCAATTCCCTGCAATCAGCATACATGGTCACAAGTGACGTTGCTGCATAAATATCTTGTTCAACGCCAATCTTGATCGCCCAACAATGCATTTGGTGGCCTTCTTTGACATCTTGACATGCAGACAACAAACAAGCTATAGTAACCGAATCAGGTCTCAGCCATGGCATACTAACAAGCCGAAAGATCCTAAAGGCTTCCTTGCGATACCCATTTTGAGAAAACCCAGAAATCGCAACGTTGAGTGAAGCGATGTTTGGTTCAGGGATTTCATCAAACACCTTGATAGCACTGTCCAATAGGTGAAACTTCATGTACATGCCAGCAAGAGTAGTGGCAGTGTATATGTCGGCGTGAAAGCCGAGTTTCAGGAGATGGGCGTGAAGAATTTGGCCATGAGGACGTGATTTGAGCTTGACACAGGATTTGAGGAGAGAAGGGAAAGTGAATTTGCCGGGCCGGAAAGAACGAGCATGAAAATGTGAATATAAGGAGAGCGCTTCTCCGTAGAGGCCATCTGCAACTAGTTTTGTTATTTCGCGCTTCATGAGTTATACCTGGGGCTGGGATGGAGACCATTACCGTAAACACGCGGTGAATCGATGACTTATTATTTACAAGAACACAACACTCTACCTTAAACCCAAATATAGGCCTTTTTGGATTGCTTGTTAATATAATATTCCCTTCTGAAAGACAAACAAAATGGATTCTAGTCTCAATTTGCTTTTCTAGCCCTTTTTTTTTCCCTTTTCATATTTATTTCTTCGCCGAATGTTATTATTAACTGGGTTGTCCTAAAAGAAACTTTGATTGCCTTATTTATTTTTTGTTACAAATTATGTATGTGAACCTAAATTGATCTACCCCTAAATTGAAGAGTTTGGTTCAATCTTTTATCAAATTGTACATTATCTGAACCGAGTTTTTCAACAAGTGAACATAGAAGCAGCATGTCTAGACTTGATTACTTAGAGCCCCTAATGTTTGGAATAGCCATTAGATTGGCCTGAAAGAGAAGAAACCGTACCGGTTCCGGATTGATTAATCGGTTCGATAACAAGTACAGGTACCTGTATCGACGGTCGGTTAATTACCGATGAAAGGCCTCAAACTCACCCAATCGATCTTGTAAGATTGACAAATTCAAACGGATTAATCTAGTCTTAAATTGTCGGAACGAATCATTTGATTTATCCTTTAAAATATTATTAAATATACTAAATTTATTTCTTTATTTCATTCTATAAGTCCAAAAGTGCATAAGTAGTTTTAGATGAATGGAATAAATGAATAATATATGGGTAAGATCTCTTTTAAATAAAATAAAAATTGGACATGAAACAGATTTAAAATTTATTTATTTATATTTTTATCCATTATTAAAAGTCAAAATAAAATAATTTATATCTCTAATGTGACGCCCCCAAAATTAGGTATACATCACCCATCTTGGGTCGCCACTTACATGGTACAGAATTTAAAATACAACTTATTAACATAACTGCCGCAGTATAATACTGATATAAATCGTGAGTTTAAATACAAATATCAGAAGACCCAAATTTTTTAAATAAAAAGGAATTTCCTTTATTTATTATTTTGAAATAGTAAGGGTTGATTTGATTAATGTGGATAGTAAAGGGTTAAATACGCAAATATTTCAAAAAATAAGCAGTGGTTATAAAATATTCATTTTTTGTTGGGGAATATTCGTTTGGTCGTGGAATATTCGCATCGTTTTAGAATATTCGTTTGGTCGTAGAATATTAAATCTTTGTGGGAATATTCGCATACGACAATGCTAAATTGCCAATAATGTGGGCCCCATCTGGAAAAAGCGATTGGATGAGGAAAACGACAAAAGTTTGGGTGGTTATAAATAACAGGCGTGAGTTATTACCAAGTAAGATCGTAGTTATTCTCAATTAAGACCATTGGAATAATTACGTTGGTTAAAATACGAATGTCTGGTCGTAGACAAGAAGACACACCAGTATCGCAGACAAGATTGTTGAATTATTGATCCTTACGTAGCAAGCACTACTCAATAATTATTACGAAGAATTATCGTTCAATAGTTTATTTTATTGATTCAATAATTCTCAAGCGTTGGTATTTTATATTATTCTTTGTTTCAATAATTGTCATCGCACAAGATTTCCCATTATCGGATCAATAATTCATATTATTTGAATAATATTATTAGATAACATTATTGGCAATGTCTAGAAAGTTCTCGCATCAAGGAGAGGTTTGGTCACCTAATCAAGGCTGCCAAGAAGTGAGAGATCCTTATTGAAAGCCCTCTTTCTTCAGGGAAATGTACCTGGTTATTATAAATGTGATTTCGTAATATTATTTGTGAATAATTAATTATCGATTCATATGATAAGGAAATATTTATTTTATATGAATATAAATGATGGATTTATTTATGTGGTTATTAATGAAGGAATTAATGTCGAGTGTTTTATCAAGATTTTATCTGGATTGGAGGTATTAAAAATCAAATCGTGGGTTTTGAGATATATCATGGGGTTATAATTTTTAATCCGACCGTTGGATTGTGGTAATTTTTGGGTATGTTATACATACATAAGTTGAGTATATGTCCACAAATTTTGAACCGTTAAAAATGCACGAATGATTTGTTGTGAATTTTAAGAGGTGTTGGATTCTAAATTAGGTTTATAATTGATTTTGGTGGAAAATTCTAGAATTGAGTGGGCCCCACTTGTGGTTGGTGAAAAAATGCTTTGAATTTTATTTCAAATGTGGTGGGTGGCAATAGTAGCGAGTAAAGCCATCGGTGAAGCAGGTCAAGTCCGCTTTGGTGGCTAACATTTTCCTATAAATAGAAATTTAAGTTAGAATTGAAAATCACACCAAAAACAAAGTTTTCTCTTTCTCTCTATATTATTGAGCGTATTTTGTGAGTATTTAGATACTTTGAGAGTTCTTTGTTCAAAGATAAGTTTCATTCAAAGATCACTTTGAACTTTTCCTTAGAAGTACTAATTCTTCGAGGTAAGGGATGTTATTTTTCTTCTCGGATGATATTATTTCTTCAATATCATTATCTTTGAAATATTGGTTGGAACTTTTATCAAATTTGGAACTTTTTTTTTCATGCTCGGGGTTACTTATTCATGAAGTTACTATTCACGAGTTACTATTCATGAGTTACTATTCACGAGTTACTATTCACGAAAGTACTATTCACGTAAGCGTGAAGATGTTTTTTTGTGGAATTTCTATCTTTTGATGTCGAGTTACTATTCACGATAACGATTAATTATTCACGATAATATGACACTATTCACTTAATATCTAAGACTATTCAATTCGAAAAATGAAAATTTTTCTTTTAAATCTAAAATATCTATTCTCATACTAGCTTTGATCAGATCCATGTTTTGATCATTCTTGAATTTTACACCACTATGATTATTTTTGAGGTATTGTTGGACATGGATAAAACAAAGTACTTAATCCTTAATCCTTAATCCTTGTCATTTTGTTTCATCGGATTCGTTCTTTAAAAATATTTTTCATCATCCTCGGCCTTAAATGATGATATTATTGAATATCTTTGGCCCAGTAGAAAAAAGATGAATGATTTCTGAAGAATATCTTTGGCCCAGTAGCAAAGATGAAAGTGTGTTTAAATGAACACGACCGATCGATGAATATCTTTGGCACATAGCAAAAAGATGAGCAGTGTGTTTAAATGAACACGACCGATCGATGAATATCTTTGGCCTTTAGTGCAAAGATGAGCAGTGTTGAGATGAACACGACCGATTGATGAATATCTTTGGCTCAGTAGCAAAGATGAATATTTGATTTGAGATGAATATTGATTGATGTTACAGGATAAAATATTGATGATGGATGTTAAATTCATAGATTATAGTAGATTTCATTTCTACGTAACTCTTCTATTAATTATTATTTCAACTGCGAATATTGATCTCAAACTTGTTGCTCTATCAGATTCTATCGATTTTTCCTCGTTGGAGACTAACGATAATTTGTTGTATATTATCTTAGTCATAACATTCTTTACTTGGGCTAGTTGAGCTCACCCCTTTCCTTGTTGTTCCATTTTTCTTCTCGGGAGGCGAGAATGTAGCGAGTACTAGTCGGGGTATGGAATGAAAGGTTCTAGAGAGTTGTTTAGTAGTCCTCACCATTATTGTAAAATAATGTATCAATAAATGTGATGAGGATTTATTTGAGTATAAATATTGTCTGAAGATAATATTTGTTTTAAACTCACAGATTTTATTGTTGTGATAATAAAGTTGTAGTTGTTTCGCACTCATGTATTTGGCGACTCAGAATGGGTTGGATGGAATGGACCTATTTTGGGGTCGTCACAAATATCGTCTACTAGATATTATACAAACTCAAACAAAAAGTCCTCATTACAATTATTATCACACTATTTCACAGAATAGTGAGGACTACTAATGCTATCTTCGTGACCATCACTCGCTTCCCGACTCGTCTCAAATTTATATTCTCATTTCTCAAGAGAACAAATGAAAGAAAAGGGTGAGCTCAACTAGCCCAAGAAGAAATATTATGACTAAGATAATGCAAAATAAATTATCAATAGTCTTCAACAATGTTAAACCGATAAAATACAATAGACAACCAGTTTAATCAAGCAATGAATATGCAATCCATTAAAAGAGTCAAGTAGAAAATAAAATCTACTATCTTTTATGATTTTAAAAGGTTTTTCATCATCGTTATAGCCGAGACTCACTTTAATAAATAATCCACATCATCGAATCACCCCCGCACTACGGCCGAGGATATTCTTTTAGTATCACGATCACAATTATTCCCGCACTACGGCCAAGAATAGTCAGGTATTCATTAATGGTCATGATCATGCCAACCATCGCCCATCAATGCACTATGGCCACCGAGGACTTTTACCACATCATTTGTAACATTACGGCCATGATTACAATCGAATAATCCTCGGTCATAATCATACCAAGTCCATCCATGCCTAAAAGCCATGAGATGACTTTAAAAAATATAAAATGAGGATGATGACAATGATATAAGAATTCAATAAAACAAGTTCAAGAATTATTTTATCCAGAATTTTAACGTCCAAACTGTCAACACGATACTTCTTTGTAGAAGTAAAATTCAAGAATGATCGTAAGAATATTTCCATGAAAAGATATGGATGAAACGCAAATATCAAGGATATTCTACTAATTTCATGGAGTATAGAAGTCAAAGTTTTAACCAACTGGGTATAATAAAGAATGGAATAACAAAAGAAATCACCACGCACGCAGATTTGACATGTATAAAGTTATTCCAATGTAATAATAATAACGGAACTGTGTCGTGAAATTCACACCGCAACGGGATGTTCCAATGTAATAATAAAGATGGAACCAGATCCTGTAAAACACATGATAGGATATTCCAACAGAATGATAAAGATTTTAACCAGTCCGGTGTAAAACACATGCATGTGATGTTCCAATGTAATAATAATAAAAAATCTTAACTGTGTCCTGCAAAAACATGCATGCATGGATGTTCCAATGTAATAATAATAAAGATTTTAACCAGTCCTGTAAAACACATGCATGAGGATGTTCCAATGTAATAATAGAAGAATGTCACCAAGTATAGGGTAGATCACAGATACAAAAGTTATTCCAATGTAATAATAAGCAATGGAATAACATAAGGATTTCACCAAGTATAGGTATACACAGATACAAAGTTATGTATAGGGTATGCCACTTTTACAAAAGTTATTCCAATGTAATAATAGTGAATGGAATAATGTAAGTTCTCTTCAAGAAAGAATAACACCCTTACCGTAAAAGAACCAATATATAAGTAGTGAAGTAAAGAGAATACTCTCTTCTTCTTTCTATAACTTTTCTCTATAGCTTTCTCTCTATAATTCTCTCAGAGTTTCAATGAATTCGTAAGAAAATAATGAAGGAATGAGCTTCTATTTATAGGAAAATGGAATGATAAAATTAATCCATGAACTATTCAGATTGATTTACTTTAATCTGACTCATCCATATTTAAAGCAAAATCTTTAAATAAAATATAATATATTCTATTTATATAAAAACATTTTACTATGCAAAACACTATGAAAACACTATGCATAATAAAATATAATATATTTTATTTATAAAATAACTTTAATAAAAAGATTTCATTTTATATAAAAAGATGTTTCGCATTTTATTACGTTAATAATACGAATAAAACAAAACGTCATTATCGCTTATAATAATTCATATTATTAATCTAAATAATAATGGAATCAAACTAAGTGACTTCTCACATAAAGATCAATAATCAATACCGCGGTGCTACTACGCAACCACACGACATCGCATTTTTTACTATGAGTAGTTCAACAAAGATCAACCAGTAAAACTTCCGCCGTTATTTCAATAAAATATTTTTGTCTTTTTCTCAATCCGACAATAATTACATTTGTTGGGTCCACCAATGATTGAGTAGTTGCATATTAATATTCCTCGCTAAACCTAATATTCCCCACCAATCGAATATAATATAACCATCAGATACTTTGCAAAATTTATAAATATTACCCACAACTATAACATTATATCAAATTATTCCATAATATTCAAAAATAATATTTATAGAAAATTCATCTTTATTTATAAAAGCTGGGGTCTTACAACCTCCCTTCTTATGAAATTTCGCCCTCGAAATTAGGGTACGACTGGTATGTCAAGAGGTAAGGATACCTGATTTCATTTCGATTCTAACTCCCAAGTCATTTCTCAACATCGTGGTTCCTCCACAAAACTTTGACTTGAGGTATAACCTTGGAGCGTAGAATATGTTCCTTCTTATCCAAAATTTGAACAGAACCTCTTCATACGCCAAATCTTCCGCTATTTCGTCCTGGTTCTAACTCAATAATATGGTTCGTCTTTCACATATTTACGTAACATGGATACGTGAAAACGTTATGAACACGAGACATATTTGGCAGAAAGCGAGTCTATAGCCACGCCTCCTACTCGATCGAGGATTAAAATGGACCGATGAATCGAGGATTAAGTTTCCTCTCTTTCCAAATCTTGTAACTCCTTTCCATGGAGCAACTTTTAACAACACACGATCTCCTCAGATTGAATTCCACGCCCTTTCGATGAAGATCAACATAACTCTTTTTTGTCGATTTTGTGAGGTTTTTTATACGTTGTTCGGATCGTTTCAATCTTTTCCGTAGTCATACGTACTCAACTCCGGTCCCAACAACGTTGCTTCACCCAATTTCATCCCAAAGATACCGAGAGAATCGACACTTTCTTCCATACAACGCTCGAATGGAGCCACGCCAATACTTGCTTGATAACTGTTGTTGTAGGAAAACTCCACCAATGGTAAAAACTTGTCCCAACTCCCTTGAAATCAAGAACACAGTAGTCTTAATAGATCTTCAAGAGTTTGAATAGTCCTCTCCGATCGTCTGGTCTGTCTCGAGGATGATACGCCGAAGCTAAATCGTAAGTCCGCGCTCATAGCTTTTTGCAAACTAACCCAAAATCGTGAAGTGAATCTTGGTCTCGATCGTAAACTATGGATACCAAGATACCATGCAGCCTTACAATCTCGTTTATGTACATACGAAAGCAAGACGTTCAAGTGTATAAGTTTCAGATGTCGGAAGAAATGAGCGACTTGGTCAATCTATCAACAATGACCCAAATCGCATCAACGCCTTGAGAAACCTTAGGAAGACCCCAGAACGAAATCCATGGTAATGTGCTCCCACTTCCATTCCGGAATTTCAAGTGGTTGCAATGGACCTTTTGGTACTTGATGCCCGCTTTTAACTCGTTGACAAGTTAGACACCTTGAGATAAACAACGCTATCTCCTCTTCATATCGCTTCCACCAAAATGTATGACTAATATCACGATACATTTTGGTACTCCTGTGATGGATTCGCAAATGGTGTGTTCATGCGCTCCATCATGATATTATACTTTAAATCGTGGTCGTTAGGAACACAAAGTCCGGAGTCGACTCAAGTATTCCTTCTTCATCGATTCTTGCTCCTAAGATAAGACCCTCTCAGACTTTCTTTTTCATACGATCACCCGTGTCCGTAGCTTCGAGCGACTTTAACTTTATCGATTAAAGTCTGCTCTACTCAGATATTTGCTATCATCACACGCGTCCCCTCGAGTCTTTAACTCTATCTCCATCCTTTGCAAGTCACACAAATGGGCCTCAGGTTGACAATAACGCACTCAGATTTGTGATACGATCTTCTACTCAATGCATCCTACCACGCTCGCTTTTCCAGGATGGTATTGGATGGTACGATCATAATCTTTTCAGTTCAAGCCAACGTCGTCGTCGCATGTTGAGTTCCTTTTGAGTGAAGAAATATTTGAGACTTTTATGATCCGTAAAGATCTCCACTTTCTCCCCATACAAGTAATGCCTCCAAATTTTAAGTGCAGAAGATAAACAACACCGCTAACTCCGGATCATGAGTAGGATAATTCCTCTCATATTCTTTGAGTTGTCATGAGGCATAGCTATAACTTTTCCATGTCGTATAAGAACACATCCCAACCCTTTGCTCAAGCATCATCAGAGATGACAAATCCTCCGAGCCAAATGGTATTGTCGTAACAGTGTGAAATAAGTCTCTTCGAGTTCTTGAAAACTCTTCTCACATTCTTCGCCTCCAACCGAACTTTGTATCTTTTCGAGTCACCGAGTCAATGGAGTAGCGATTCGAGAAAATCCTTCCACTAATCTCCGATAATAACCAAATTTAAACCGAGAAAGCTACGATTTTTGGCCATCGATTTAGGTTGTTCCAACTTTTGAATAGCTTCAATCTTTCACGGGTCAACAGATATTCCATGACTTGATACCACGTGCCCAAGGAATGCTACTTCTTCAAGCCGTAACTCGATTTCTTCAACTCGCATAAAGCTTATATTCACGAAGCTTTTGGAGTGTCACCTCAAGTGTTGCTTTCATGATCTTCACGGCTTTTGGAATAAATAAGGATGTCATCAATAAAGACGACCACAAAGTGATCTAAATATTCCTTGAATACTTCGGTTCATCATATCCATGAAGGCAAAGAGGAGCATTAGTCAATCCAAAGGATACGACTAGAATTCATAATGCCCGCATCGAAGTTCGAAAGCCGTCTTTGGAATGTCACGGTTCTAATCTTCAATTGGTGATATCCTAACTAAGATCAATCTTTGAAAAGAATTTGGCTCTTGAATCGGGTCAAACAGTCATCAATACGTGGCAATGGATACCTATTTTTGATGGTGACATGATTCAACTCCCGATAATCAATACAAAGTCGCGATACTCCCATCTTTCTTCTTCACGAATAGTAGCAGAGCACCCCAAGGAGAAGTACTAGGGACTAATAAAGCCAATGTCTAACAATTCTCGCATTGGGTCTTTAACTCCTCGAAGTTCAATAGAGCCATTCGATATGGGCTTTGGAAATAGGTTTTGTACTGTGTTCAAGGTCGATACAAAATTCAATTTCACGCCCGGGGTAGGCTGTGAAGTTCTTCTGGAATACGTCAGAAATTTATTAACAATAGAAATATCGCTCAAAACCGATTTATTTTTGTTTAAATCAGTGATATGAGCTAAGAAAGCTTCGACATCCATTTTTCAATAAACGAATAAATTTTATGGCTTGAGATGACCGTGATTGATTTTAATGGTTTAGTCGTTTGAATTCAAGATAATAGGTTGATTAGGAATATGAAAGCTAACAACCATTTACGAAAACAATCAATTTTGCATGATAAGTAGTTAACCAATCAATCCCTGTAATCACGCCAAATGCAAGTATTTTTAATGAAATAAGATCGGTGTAATGTGAGGGTACCGATTTGAACCAAACAAGACTTATAAACAAATTGGATGTAATGAAGGTTTCTCCCAACGGAGTTTCCACAGATAAGTCAAAGTCTAATTTCTCCTGAGTCAAATTTAATCGATGAGCGCAAAGTAGAGAAATAAAAGAATGGGTAGAACCCAGATCAAATAAAGTGTAGACTTCATTAGAGTTTATGATAAGTTTCACCCGTGATGACCTCATTCGGTTTCCTTGCTCTCCGGGAGGTCACAACAAACGCCTCCTCAGACCACCGGTTTCGTTTTTTTCCGACTACCTTTGGTGCCTCCATCCTAGTTGAATTTGTCTTCTGTGAACGATAAAATCGAAAGCTAAGTGACCTTCTCTTCCACAATTATAACACGCTTTGAATGACGACGCACGATTCGGACCGATGTGTCCCTCTTCTCCGCATTTGAAGCATATGACAGTGGTCTTTCTCCTTCCTTAACAACGGTCTTCAGTCTTTGACGTCTTTCCATCATCATTGAATCTCCGCTTTCTTGAAATGTCCATTCTTATTGTTTTGCCCCGATTACCCGTCAAGTGGTTACCATATCCGCCCGTTGATTCCTCCACGCTTGTTGTCACCGCTTGATGACTACTCATTGTATTATAACTTTGCTTACCGCTTCTCTTTTAGTCAAGGTTGACTCGTTATCGCGGCTCCACTAATCGAGCCCTATTTACAACATCTCGAATACAAACACGCTTTTATGAGAAATAAGATGTCGACGTATTCCCACTTCAAACCTCTTAAAACATTCGCACCATCTCTCTTCATTATCCACCAAGTGGGGACGAAACCGTGATAACTCCGCAAATTTTGCCTCGTATTGCGATATTCGGCCATATTGTTTTGTTCCAACTTGATAAACTCCACCTCCTTCATGTGCGTAATACTTTCGTGAAAGTATTTGTCGTTGAATGTACTCTCGAACTTCTCCCAAGATATCTTCAAGACAAAGAGGTTGAGTACGCTTTTACCGATTCCCCACCAAGAATCGCCTCTCCGCCAAGAACATAAAGCGTAAGTAGTGGAACCTTTTGCTCCTGAGCATCCCAAGACATCAAATATCTTGGTAACTGCTTTATCCATGCTTCCGCTGAGAAGTGGTTTTCGCTCTCCTTAAACTCCCGGTGGTCCCAGCCCCTTGAATTGTTTAGCGGTGACCGCCCGAGAGTTTTCCGTGTTTCCACCTACGCTTTGGGACAGAGTCGCCTCCTCGTCATTGTCAGATAAATTGCATAAAGCCTCGAACATTTGATCATTCATCATTTGGTCGGTGTTGTTGTTGCATTTGAGGATTGTCGCCTTCTCGATGCACATTATCCTCGATTATTGATATGTGGTGAATCAACGATCGCTCTCGCTTCCATTGCTATTCTCAACATTCTCGATGTCATTTTCGACATCGCCACAAAACAAAAGATTAATCGACATTTAACAATTATCTTTATATTCTCGACCGACCAATAAAATAAGACAAAAACTTAGGTGTAGGTCATACTAGCAAGGTATTCCCCGCCTCTCCCTCCTAGTACTTTTCTCACATCTTAGCCAGGATCATATCCTTACCGATATCAACCGTGACGCCCCCAAAATTAGGTATACATCACCCATCTTGGGTCGCCACTTACATGGTATGTAATTTAAAATACAACTTATTAACATAACGCCGTGTATAATACGACATAAATCGTGAGTTTAAATACAAATATCGTCTACTAGATATTATACAAACTCAAACAAAAAGTCCTCATTATAATTATTATCACACTATTTCACGTAATAATGAGGACTACTAATGCTATCTTCGGGACCATCACTCGCTTCCCGACTCGGCCCTAAAGCTATATTCTCATTTCAAGAAGAAACGGTGAAAAAAAGGGTGAGCTCAACTAGCCCAAGAAGAAATATTATGACTAAGATAATGCAAAATAAATTATCAATAGTCTTCAACAATGTTAAACCGATAAAATACAATAAATAAACCGGTTTAATCTAGCAATGAATACGTAATCCATTAAAAGAGTCAAGTAGAAAATAAAATCTACTATCTTTTATGATTTTAAAAGGTTTTTCATCATCAAGTTATAATTGAGACTCACTTTAATAAATAATCCACATCATCGAATCACCCCGCACTACTGGCCAAGGATATTCTTTAAGATCACGATCACAATTATTCCCGCACTACTACCAAGAATAGTTGTGTATTCATTAATGGTCATGATCATGCCAACCACCGTCCATCAATGCACTATGGCTAATCGAGGACTTTTTACCACATCATTTGTAACATTACTGGCCATGATTATAATCGAATAATCCCCTCATTATAATCATACCAAGTCCATCCACGCTTCTACAAAAGCCATGTATGACTTTAAAAATATAAAAATGAGGATGATGACAATGATATAAGAATTCAATAAAACAAGTTCAAGAATTATTTTATCCAGAATTTTTAACGTCCAAACTGTCAACACGATACTTTTCAGAGAGTAAAATTCAAGAATGATCAAGAATATTTTCATGAAAAGATACTTTGGATGTAAACGCAAATATCGTCGGATATTCTACTAATTTCATGGAGTATATAAGTCAAAGTTTTAACCAATTTGGGTATAATAAAGAATGGAATAACAAAAGAAATCACCACGACGCAGTGCTTGATGTAGATGGTGTTATTCCAATGTAATAATAATAACTAAAGTCAAAGTGAAATTCACACCAATTGGGATGTTCCAATGTAATAATAAAGATGGAACCAGATCCGGTGTAAAACACATGTGAGATAGGATATTCCAACGAGAATGATAAAGACGGAATCAGTCGGTGTAAAACACATGCATGTGATGTTTTAATGTAATAATAATAAAAATCTAACCAAGTCCCCAGTAAACACATGCATGTGATGTTCCAATGTAATAATAATAAAGATTTTAACCAGTCCCGCCAGAAAACACATGCATGTGATGTTCCAATGTAATAATAATAAGAATGTCATCAAGATAGGGTAGATCATGATACAAAGTTATTCCAAATGTAATAATAAAGAAATGGAATAACATAAGGATTTCACCAAGATATAGTATACCGCGATATACAGTTATGATAGGGTACGCCACTTTTACAAAGTTATTCCAATGTAATAATAAGTGAATGGAATAATGTAAATTCTCTTCAAGAAGAAAGAATAACACCCTTACCGTAAAAAAGAATCGAATATGTAAGAAGTAAGAAGTTAGAATACTCTTCTTCTTTCTATAACTTTCTCTCTATACCTTTCTCTCTATAATTCTCTGTAGCTTCAAGTTTAATGAATAAGAAAAGAAAATAATGGGCGAATGAGCTTCTATTTATAGTGAAATGGAACGATAAGAATTAATCCATGAACATTCAGATTGATTTATTTTAACTCGACTATTCATATTTAAAGAAAATCTTTTAAATAAAATATAATATATTCTATTTATATAAAAAACATTTTACTACGCAAACACTACGCTAAAAAATACTACGATAATAAAATATAATATATTTTATTTATAAAATAACTTTTTAAAAAGATTCGCTTTTATATAAAAGATGTTTTCGTTTTATTACGTTAATAATCTTAATAAAACAAAACGTCATTATCGCTATAATAATTCATATTATTAATCGATAATAATTAATCAAACTAAGCGACTTTTCACATAAAGATCAATAATCAATACCGCGCTGCTTACTACGCAACCACACGACATCGTATTTTTACTACCGAAGTAGTTCAACAAAGATCAACCCAGAAAACTTCCGCCGTTATTTCAATAAAATATTTTTGCTTTTTTCTCAATCCGATAATAATTACATTTGTAGGGCCCACTAACGATTGAGTAGTTATACGAATATTCCCTCGCTAAACCTAATATTCCCCCACCAATCGAATATAATATAACCATCAGATACTTTCAGAAAATTTATAAATATTACCCACAACTATAACATTATATCAAATTATTCCATAATATTCAAAAATAATATTTATAGTAAAATTCATCTTTATTTATAAAAACCTGCCTTACATCTAATATTATTCAAATATAAAAAATAAACAAATACATAAAATTTAAATACATTCTTATCTAAATTCGCGCATAATTTTTGATATTGGGGATGGGATGGAAAGCAAAAACCAAAATATACGGTGCATCGTTTAGCTGGCAAGTAGGGCAGACGAAGCTAAGCAGAGCAGTACCAGTACTTTGATGATAGACAAAGAGAAAAAGAATCTTGCTGCCTGGGGCTGGGGACCCCTGACCAGCTGACCTGAATGAATATCTAGTCATCTACTTCCTCTCTCTCTCTCTTTGTCTCTCTCTCTATATATTATATATATATATATATATATATAAATATATTCATATCTCACGCGCAATCAAACCACAAGCTAAAAATCCTGAAGTCTTTCTCTAATTTTCTCTCTCTTCACTTCATCCGAACAATCATCAATAACTCTCGATCTTCAAGCCCAACACTACTCACTTGCCGTCTTTATTTACACAAGTAAGACACCTTTTTGTAATCTAACTTTAACCTCTTCCTGTTGTTTATTTTTGTCATTTCCGATATTTGCTCATCTTTTATATGATACTAAAATTATTGTGGTGAAAATTTGACCAAACCTAATTTTCTGCTTGATTCGGTAGATCTTTTTGAGATGTTCAGATGATGTCTTCTGGTAGTTTGGGCATGGAAAGTGATTCTGGATCTAGGGTTTCACGCTTTGTCGTATCAAAATTATCTGAAAGCTTCAAACTTTGAGTTATTTGTTAGGTAATTATGTATGTATAAGCCAATATATAAGCTGATGGAGATTTGGGGTTGCTTACCAGTAAAACTTTTAGGTTTCACCTATAAAAATGTTTGTTTGGCCTTGCAATTTCATATTTATGCTTTATTATTGTTCAGAGGTTTCAAGATGGCTCGAGTACAACTTTATGAGATATAATTCTTCTTCAAGTAATTTGGGAGTTATCTTTCTGCATAACGCTAACAGATTTTGAGCAGCTAAATTGGTATCATTTGTTTTGATCAAAGCCCATAAATCTAAGAATTATTTCAAATTGATTACTTGTTTGAGATTTTAACATTGTGTTGTTTGAGATTTGATGCTTGACATATCTCTAAAACTAGGTTGAAGAGTACAGTGTCGGTCTGTTGGCTAACAGGCTAAGAGGCCCAAATTTTTGATATTTGTAAACTTGCAATCACCTAATTACTTTGTGTGGGCCAAGGTTATCTAGTTTTCACTATTTGTAATCATCTAATCACACTTTTTAGTGTGCAAGTGCATGTTTGTATGGTGTGATTGTGATTGCATGCTAAAGGTTATGAGGTTAAGAGTTATTCATGTGGTTGGTCTGCAATCTAATATGTAGGTAGTGAGGATGTCAACACCTGCAAGGAAGAGACTTATGAGGGATTTTAAGAGGTTGCAACAAGATCCTCCTGCAGGTATCAGTGGTGCTCCTCAAGACAACAATATAATGCTTTGGAATGCTGTTATATTTGGGTAGGTTACAAATATGTAAACATGTATTCAGGTTTTCCTAGCTATACTTTTTTCTTTCTTTCTTTTTGATGTTGCTTTTATTACATTTTAAGTTATATATGTCAGTCGTAATACTTAATACCTTTCTTATTTGGATTGCAGTCCTGATGACACTCCATGGGACGGAGGTATGTGAAATCAATTCCTTAACCCCATTTTTTCATTTGAAAGTGCAGTTTGAGTCTCTGCTTGTATTCAACAATTTTGTTTGATCCTATAAACCTGAAGTCACTCTGTGTTTGAAAATAATGTTGTCATTAAGTCATATCGAGTCCTGCTAGATATTGTTGTCATAGGACAACAAGCAATTACATCATCCAATCCAATCTTATAGATGAAACTATAACATGTTTGTTTCAAAGTAAATTTTTTTGTCTCGTAGCTTGAATGTGATATTTTCTTTTCACATGTTCTCAGGCTATTTTCTTTTTCATTCAATATTTTGTGAAGATAAAGTACAATGGACTGAGTGGTTAATCACTTTCGGTTATATCTTTGAGAATAAATCTGCAACTAGTCAATTAATTATAACAAGGCTATTTTTTGTTTTGCTTGCATAACTAAATGAGCCATCTCACCTTAATTGACTCTGCTATTACCATATGAACCACATTGTTCTAGATAATGGTGTCTTACGTGGTATATACATGGATACTATATGTATGTTTCTACAGTTTGGTATCATGATCAAGTTGGTTGTTACATTCTGGAGAGAGTATAGTTTCTCTGTGTGCTACTAAAGTGGTACCTTGACATAGATTAAGTAGAGTGATTGTGTGAAATAGCTTAATCGTTGTGAAATAATATTATATGAATGTATTTCTGCACATGTATTTACACTTTTTCGTAGGCATAAGTTGATAACACATGAAATATGCCCTGATAGGTTTTAGCCTATCAATAAAACCAACAGCAAGTATAAGATGGTGCGCGAGTCATGTTAGCTGTTTTCTTCTGCATTCAAGTTAAATGGATTATTCATACTGGATGCATATTACTCTTATTCTTGTATTTGTATGCATACTTGTTCTCATCTACATTGAATATCTTTTTGACTTCATCAGGCACGTTTAAATTGACACTCCAGTTTACAGAGGATTATCCAAATAAGCCACCAACAGTGCGTTTCGTTTCTCGAATGTTCCATCCTAACAGTAAGTTGAATCTTGAAAACAAGAATAACACTTATTTCATATTTACATTTTCAAGCCCTGTTGTTTAATGTCGAGTTTTAGTATTTAACGCTTTTGGTTTATATGGCTTATGTGGAATGCACTCTGTGATATAGTTGATAGATCATTGCAAATCCCTGGGTATTCATCCCCCTGTTTGGGTCGGGAGTTTGTTAGTTATACACAATGAGTTTTCCAGCTACCTTTCCTGCACTTAAGAGCCTATTTGTTGACCAATTTAAGTCTTAAAACTGAATGCATTAGGTGATTTGGTAATCAATTGTGTTTTATAATGGAAACTCGAAACACTTGAATAAGTTGGCCAAGAAGGATGAAAAAAATTTGAAGTCATTGGGGAATGACTTATAGCTGAACACGGAATGCTCTCAGCTGCTTCATGCTAAACATGTTCTCCTAATCTGACCGTATTGACCTGAAATGTTGATCTTTGATTGTTTTGTGCATCTCTTTAGTCATTACAAGGTTGTTTAGCAGAAACCTTCCAATACACATCCTTCTCCTCTCTCTACTCGACTTCTTTTTTCTGGCAGAAATATGTCATCTCCTTTATTATTTTCTGTAGTATTACATTATTTTAAAATAATAGTTATAGTCTTCTGAGAGCAACAACTATTTGTTCAGTATTTCATATAAGAATGCTGCTAACGAGTAAAATGTGCGTACAAAGTCAGATACAAGTGACTGCAGATGAATAAATGAGAAAGTGTTTGAAACTTGTATATATGTTTGTGACATCCATGCCATATTTTACCTTACCATTGGTCACAAATCACAATTATATATCGGTGCTTAATCTTCAGTTTTATCATGCAGGCCCTTAGTGTCATCCCAAAGATGTTCTGTGATAATTGTTACTATTTTATCATTGTTCTGTAATGAATAGGATAGGTTTCTAATCGATGCTATATACCGTTCGGGTTCAATTGGCTCTACTCTAAGTTCCTGTTTTGCTTTGAATGTTTGCCAGTTTATGCTGATGGAAGCATATGCTTGGACATTCTGCAAAATCAGTGGAGTCCTATCTATGATGTGGCTGCTATTCTTACCTCCATCCAGGTATGGGATTTCCCACAATTAATACATTGTAGCTTTTGTCAATCTTGTGAGCATGGCTTGTTGATTAGGTAGCAAGTGCTAGTATCCTGATCATTGGTTGGTTTAGGGAAGTACTAATCCACTGATCCACTTTTCCTTGTAATTTGTTGTTGGCAGTCATTGCTTTGTGACCCAAATCCAAACTCACCTGCCAATTCAGAAGCCGCTAGGATGTTTAGTGAGAACAAGCGCGAGTACAACAGAAGAGTGCGTGAGATTGTAGAGCAAAGCTGGACAGCTGACTGATCCATCGTGTAGCTTGATGTTAGATTTCAAAAATTGTTCAATGGCTTGTTTGAATAACACCTTAAAACAGTGTGCTGCAAACTCTAGAATTCCGTCTTGTATTACAAGTCTGATTACATTATGCAGATGTATGTTGGAACTATTTATGATATTGCTCTTCCAAAATGCAGTCTCTCATATTTCAGTAGTTGGTGTACCCATGTTATAACTTAGCTAATATGTTTATGTACCTAAGAAATCCCATTTTATAACTGGCTAATAATATCTTACTCAGAAAAGGTTAATAAATGTTGATAAGATTAATGCAGAAAATTTATTCCTTTGACTGGATGGGGAAAGAAGTGGAGTTGGGGGTGGAAGTGGCCTTTTCTCCTTAAACTAATAAGTTTCAAGAGAAGTGCTGAAGCTACATTGACTTAAGTTGGGTTAACAGAAATATAAATGGATGATTTATAATTTCTTCCATGTTTTATTTATTTGATCAGATAAGAAGTTGATTGATCAATGAAATGTTCAATATAAGTGCGAGTATTACAAGTTTGAATTAAGGTTTCCGCTATTAAGGTTTCCACTACTAGTCCATCCTTCTTGAACTTGAATTGAATACTGCATATGCCAAAGAACGTCTTCTATTGAGGGACGCTTGCTTGGATCCTCCTCAGCAAGACAGTTGATGGTAATCTGAATTGCAGTTTTCAACGATTCGTATGCAAACGTCCCTCCTATTGAGGGATCCACTGCCTCCCGCAGTCTTGCTGGTGTTTCTGTCAAGTTCATCTCGAGCTGCAAAAACAGATGATGAGCCGGTTGAAGCCAATTCAATTGAAACCTCCAAGTATGTATACAGATGTTGAAAGAAAATTATATACCTGAAGCTTCATTTCGGCTATTTCACTCTTGGAGTTGAATAGTTTACCCGTAATAACTTGGAGTAATATAACACCAAACTGATAAATATCATCTTTCTCGGGATCTTCGTTGCTGTATCAATATTGAGCTTTCATGAGAAGACTAAGAACTACTCCTACTATATTGCTGTCAAGAAGAAAGTAAGAAAAGAAACAAACCTGCATTGAAGATTAGATGGCTCTTGTCTGTTAAGAAGAAGAGGACTTTCTGTACCTGCCTAAAAATTTCACAAGGTGAGCTTTGCTTTGTCATAACTTGAGTTTTAAATAATTAAAAAAACAAACAACAAGTTTTAGCAGAGTTAAGACTGAGGCTCACAATGTGTGCTTTTTCTTAACATTTACCTTGGATGGCAAGGGAATGTTGTAACTTGTAATTTTTGGGGTAAGACTGTCATCCAACAATATGTTTTCAATCTTTAAATCATTCCCGAAATTTCCAGATGCTAATCCTGTGTGTAAGAATTGGATTCCTTTTGCAATACCCATTGTGATCGCCATTCTCTGCGGCCATTTCAGCATTTCTTTCTTTCTCCAATCTACCAATTAAAAAGCAACAAAGTATATAATCATAAATAGTTTCAATATTTAGTAGTGAAATGTAAAATATTCACACACACCTGTAAGATGATCCCTTAATGATCCCTTCCCGACGTATTCTAGAACAATAAAGACGGTGCTTTCCGTGCTGGGGTGGTCTAGATATGTAACAGTGCAGTGTCCAAGAACACTCACTAGATGCCGGTGCCTTAGCTTGGATATCATTTCTGTATGCTGCTTCAGTGCTTGCGGGGAGTGCTTCTGTTTGACTTTTAAACATTTTACCACTACTGTTGATCCATCTCTAAGCCAACCTTTATACATCTGTAGCAACAATGAAGTAAATTTATGTATGTTTTTTCAAAAACATAGAAATGAACCAACTTATAACACTGAAAATATGTACGTTTGAAATAAAGAAGATATTGAAAAGATTGCATTTTGTATTAAGGATTCAAAAACAGGGGGGAAATGGACCCTTCCTTTACCTGTCCCTGAGAGCCTTCCCCCACCAAATTTGATGGGTCAAAATTGTTTGTTGCGTCTTCCACTTCTTCCAATGTGAAATTTTGATATGGTGGGAGCCCGAATGTCGCCGTTCTTCTCATTGTCTGTGGTCTATGCCCTTCAAAAATTTCAACAGACAAGTTATTCTTCGGTACATACATAATTAGACTGAAACAGTAAAAAAGAATGCAACGTAAGTTGATAAATGAAAATGTCTTACTGCCATCCACAATTGGAGAGCCACGACCAGGGTTTTGGTCAAAGACAAAGCTGCCACTTTTAAATTCTATAGCCTTTTTAGCTTCTGATCTTTTGAAGATGACCAAAATCAATGTCCCAGATGCACCAACAATTCCCACAATTCCCCCAATGATACCAAGAACAACCCCAAGTTTCATGGTGGATTCCTTCTTCTCTTGATCCATACTCGGAGGCTTGACAGCTAAAGCTTCTTTGTGGCAGAATGAATAGGGGTGCTGATATTTTGAGCTCGTATTGGATAAACAATTCCACAGACTAATAACTGTCCTGTTGGTGGAATTTGATCCAATGCAAGGAGGCAACTTTCCAATCAAAAGATTATTAGAAATATCCACAAATGTAAGATTTTTATTGCAGGAGACATTTGTGGAAAGAGCCCCACTAAGCTGATTATTGGCCAGATTGAGATACTGAATGGAAAGTAGAGAGAGAAGAAAGGAAGGAATGGGTCCAACGAGTTTATTGGAAGAGACATCGAGCCGTTCAAGTCTATCAAAATTCAAGAAAACAGAGGGAATTTCAAATCTCAGCGAGTTGTTTCTCAATACGACACTAACGAGATTGTCACTTAGAGAAGGAAATTTAGGCCCCAGATGATTGTTGGCCAAGTCGAGTTGTTGAAGATTTTGTAAACTTTTTAGATCTGGAACGCTCCCATTGAACAGATTATCAGACAAAACAAGAGAGTTGAGATAGGTGAGCGTGGAAATTGATGCAGGAATATTTCCATAAATGCGATTAGAAGTAATATTAAGGAGTTGAAGTGAGCGAAACCGATTGATCTTGGGTGGTAATGAACCCCATAATCCTAAAGAAACGAGCGACAAGACTTTCAAATTTGAAAGCTTAGTTAAAATGGTGAAGAAAGAATGTATGGAGAATTTCTGAGACAGAGTTTGGTGAGATGTTTTGTTTCCAACGAGGGTCAATTCAGTTATGTGATTAGCTGAGCAGACAATAACAAGAGAGCGGGAGGGAGGGAGATAACAGAAGTTGGTACTCATCCATCGATATTCAAGAAGTTGTTGAACTTGGAAAAGAATTCTAGTTTCTGCTGGAACTATTTGTGCAATGGAAACCGGAAGAAAAATGACTAGAGAAAGGAAAACAAGAAACACGACCGACTTCATATATAAGTATTTTTGATCATTCAAAATCCTCCATTGATCGATCTTGTTAGACCAAAATAAATTGAGCCGCTCCCATTTACTCCACTACTCTACATAGAAAGAAACATCAACATTAAAGATGAGTGGACCTTTAATTTGCTTTGGGTATCCATCGTCATAAATGAGGAGAGAAATACTCCTATTTAGGCAGAGAGACAGAAGGTACTCCTATCTGCCTATGAAGAAACATTGGAGTGTTTTGTGGAGATCTAAAGAAGAGGTGAATTTACCACACTAAACACAGCTTGGAGAGGAGGAGGAGGAGGAGTACTAGTATAGTCTAGTAGGTATCTATCTAATGGAGTACCAAAACCAAGGGCGTCGGCATGTGGGGTTCATCAGGGTCGGGAGAATTACTATTACTTTTAATTGACTTCTTTAGAAAGAATAAAATAAATTAAAAAATATCAAATTAACAATGCATGGGTATGCATTATACTATTACTACATTATTCGTAGTAAGTATCTTGTACGAGTAGAAACTGAACAATGCATGGGTATGCATTCTTCTAAAATCATTATTAGTATTTGTATGCGTTGGAAATGAAACTTTTGTCGGTGAGGTGAGTAAAGTTAGTAAGAGGAGGCACTTTACTCCTACCTAATCCCATACTTTACGAGAGCGTTCTCAATTCTCATGTCCCCCACTTATATTTTAATATCTAATTTTTTATTTAATATTAATTAATTTTAAAATTAAATAAAAATATATGTATCAAAATATAATTAAAAGAACACAAGAAAATTAGAAAAAGAAAAAGAGGATCTGGTCTCATACTTTACTCACGTACTAGTAGCATAGTACTACTAGTGACGACGTGTAAATTCTACTTAATCCCATAATTTACTTGGAAAGTGTAATCACTTTCACCTGCTTTAATTTGTTTCAATTTCCAACTTTTTTGCATATGAATGAATGTGATGCTACGACACGTCATATATATATATATATATATATATATATATATATATATATATACTCTTTTGTTTTTATTCATTTATAGTACTCCTTCCGTCCTAAATTAATTGCTCAGTTTTGATTTTTTAAAGTCAAATTGACTATTTTTAAAACTAATTTTTTTACTATTTTTGCTAAAATATAGGTGAAGAGACTATAACCAAAAGAAAGTATATACAATTTATTATTAATCCCAATTTTTATAATTTTAGAAATATATTTATATATGCTTAATTATTAATTCTAAAAATAGTCAATTTAACTTAAAAAAATCAAAACTGAGTAATTAATTTAGAACGGAGTGAGTATTATTTTTTCATATGCTCCAAGTCCATGATGAGATTAGAGTATATAATTCAATAGACTTTTTATTTAATCAGCCTGGCTGGCTCAAGGCTGGCAACCTCTATCATTACTCAATTGCCATTTAAATACTTAAGGGTGGTATGACTTTAACAGATTATTATTGAGTATTATTATATCTTCTCCAGATGCCTAAATTAGTTTAATCAATATAATTATAGTAGGGGCCGTGTGTGATTTTTTTTTAAAAAAGAAATATGATCATATTTAAGTAGGAACATCTTTAAAAACAATCAGTAAAGTGATAAAAGAGATTTTCTAGGTAGACATGAAAATTGGATATGAATTTTATTTATTTATATTTTTACTAATTACTGGGGGTCAAAATACAATTAAATAAAATTCAAATATACTTATATCCAATTTTTATGTCCGCATAAAATTTTTAGTGATAAAATGATAAGAATATCCTTAATGAATGAATTAGCTTTAGAGACTTGACATGTATTATGTCACTCAACTCCCTTAACCCCAATTAATATAGGGTAAAATACAAAGTTAGACCACATAATAGAAAAGGGTTTTTGGGTAAAATGCAAAGTCCAAATTCTAGAATAGAAAGGGGTTCAATTTGCGTTGACAAAAAGAAATGGGTTAAATACCCAAAAATCCATAAAGTTTAGTGGTCAACATTACAATTTACCCAATTAATATATAATTATGAACAATTAAACACTTTTACCATATTTGCAATGCTTAAGAATTTTACATAAAACAAGACTATTACATACTTTTCACCACCTATAACTTTTTTCCATAAAAATTATATAATATGTTTCACTCACGTCATAAAAAACAATTATTTTATTAGTATACTTTTGGATGAATGTTATTTGACTTTGTTTTCCTTACATATATAAACATCTATTATTATATATGCATATTTCTGCTTTTAATAATAGTACTAACTTAAATATTAATTAAAATAGAATATTAAATATTTAATTATTATACGTCAAGTGGAATAGAGTTAATTTCTTCAAAAAATATACTAATTCTTAAAAATTATAGTTTATTGATGATGGATGGTACTTCAAACAAAATGGGGCGTGTTGATGGCCCAATCTGTTTTTATCAATTTGTAAAGGTAACCCAAACTTGACAGGCTTAAAATCTAGTGAGTATTAACATATGAAACATCCACCAAGCCCATGTTTGGCCTAATAATATGCACTACCTCATATCTTAATTACGTTTGCCGGTCCAGCCCACCTTTTTTTTGTGTGTGTGGAAAACCAAAAAAATATTATTAAGCCAGAGTATTTTAAAAAAATAATACTCCTTCCGTCCCATGATAAAAGTCTTTATTATTATTATTTTGAGTAATCTCATGTTAAATATCCATTTTTCTTTAATAACCAAACTTTTACACATATTTTCCTATTATACCCGTAACATTAAATATCTCATACATTTTTTTAGGGTTGGGGGGGCGTCCGGTGCTAAAGACCGGTACCCGTGTATTTTTTTTTAACCACAATTATAAGACTAAAAAATAAAAAATAATAGAGCAGGTTTGAACAAAAAATTATAAAAGAAAGTATTTTTCAATAAAAAATATACTTTCTTTTACGCTTTTGTTCAAACTCGCCTCAGAAGAATCAATTTAATTTTATGAAATAAAAGTATTCAATTTTTCTTATAATTACTATTCAATAAATTGTTAAATTGATAAAAGTTAAAGTTAAAGTTAAAGGTGATATATGAAATTTTTTTCAAAATACACAAGTGGTTATAAAATATTCATTGTTTGTCGGGAATATTCGTTTGGTCGTGGAATATTCTTTCCGTTGGGAATATTCGCATTTACGCGCGCAAACCATTTGTGGGCCCCATAATGAATAAGCGTCGGATGAAGAAAAGCGACAAAATTAAGTTTTTATAAATAACTACAGAATAATCGTTATGAGTTAACACATCGTTGAATACCCGTTGGTTAAAATACGTGAATACGGCGTGTTTGCACAAGAAGCATACGGTTTTTTACGATTTTTGAATTATTGATCCTTACATAAGAAGGCACTACTCAATAATTGTTACGGTAATTATCGCTCAATATTTTATTTTATTGATTCAATAATTCTTTGCGTTAATATTTTATATTATTGTTGTTTCAATAATTATCATCGCATAATATTTCTCATTATCGGATCAATAATTCATATTATTTGAATAATATTATTAGATAGCATTATTGGCAATGTCTAAAAAGTTCTGTCAATGAGAGGTTTGGCCATCTAATTGCGCGCCAGTAAGGAAAAATTCTTATTGGAAAGCCCCCTCTTTCCTGAAAATGGCCTGGTTGTCATAATTGCGATTCTATAATATTATTTATGAATAATTAATTATTGATTTATATGATAAGAAAATATTAATTTGATGTGGATATAAATGATGGATTTATTTATGTGGTTATAAATGAAGGAATTAATGTTGAGGTATTTTATCAGTATTTTTGTCGGAATGAAGGTATTAAAAATTAAACCAGTATTTTTGAGATATATTGCGTGACATATAATTTTTAATCCGACCGTTGGATCGTTGTAATTTTTGGATATGTTATACATATATAAGTTGAGTATATGGCCACAAATTTTGAATCGTTAAAAATGAACGTATGATTTGTTATGAATTTTAAGAGGTGAATGGTTCAGAAATTATTGAAGTATCCGAATTTAGCATTTTGGTGGAAAATTTTAGAATTGAGTGGGCCCCACTTGTGGTTGGTGAAGAAATGTGCTGAATTTTATTTCAAATGTGGTGGGTGAGAATAGTAGCAGGTAAAGCCATCAGGTTGCAGGTCAAGTTTGCTAAAAGTTTTCTATAAATAGAGGGCTAAGTTAGAATTGAAAATCACACCAGAAACAAGTTTTCTTTCTCTCTATATTATCAAGCATATTTTTTAGAGTATTTTGATACTTTGAGAGTTACTATTTAGTAGAAGTTTCCTTCGGTTTTTCATCCGATATTCCAGTTAGAAGTACTACTCTTTTGAGGTAAGGGATTTTAAGGGTTATTATATTTTTCAGTTCGTACTTCTTCTGACCTTCAAAAAATTCTGGAAAAATTTGAAATGATATTTTGATGAGTTTTATTGATTGTGTCCAAAAATGGCGATTTTTGGATGTATAGATTAAGAGTTATGAATTTTACGGGAAAAGACTATTTTAAAAGTAACCGCTTATAACTCCTTGTGGTTAACTCCAAAATTGATAAAATTTTTATTGGAAGTACATATATATAATATCAGTGTACTCTGTGAATTTCAGAATTTTTAGATAAAAGTACAATTTATGATAAATATCTAAATATTCGACGGTTTTAGCCATATGAAAAATAGTAAGTGAATTTTGAAAATTTTGAGAAAAATATATGTTCAATATGGGACTATATTCTGTTAAATCCCAGAAAGAAAATATTTTTGGAACTGATTTGGTATTTTTCATGAAAATGGACTAGTTATGAATAAATGAGTTAAATATGTTATGTGAAGGAAGAAAATTGGAAAATATGATTTTATGGCTTGAGAATCATATATGTGGTATATGCAGATTTTTTATGAGGGTTTTGGTTATTGGTGATGAAATCTTATAAGTTTGGCATTTTATGATGATTAAATGCATTATTTAATAAAGTGTAAATAATTAAAATAAATTGTTTATAAGTTTAAGAAATGTTATTCTTTCAATATCATTATACCGAAATATTGGTATAAATTTTGTTGTGGAATTTCTACCTTTTTGTGTCAGGGTTACTATTCATGAGTTACTATTCACGAATTACTATTCACGAGTTACTATTCACGGGTACTATTCACTACAAAATTGGTTTCTTTTTCTAACCAAATTATAGTTGATTTATGAATATTACTCCGGAGATTAAAACTATATATTGATTATATTGATTTTATTATCATATATAATATTTTTATAACTCTGATGTTGAAATTCTCTTTCACTAGAGTGTAAAGATGAGTAGATTATTGGTATGATCATGACTAGGGTTCTCTTTGGCCAGTAATGAAAAGTTGAATTGTGACTGGTATGATCATGACCATTGAATTTATAATTGAATATCTTTAGCTTAAGTGCAAAGGTGAATTGATCAACATGGTTATAATTATTGTTTATATAAATTCTGAAATGATTATATATTTCTTTGAGATATTAATATATTTGGCCTGTAATGCAAATATGAACTGTTGATGAATATATTTGGCTTGTAGTGCAAATATGAACTGTTGAGGAATATCTTTTGTGACGCCCCCAAAATTAGGTATACATCACCCATCTTGGGTAGTCAGATACATGGTACATAATTTAAATACAACTTACTAATATAAGCTGTAGGTATACAATCGACATAAAGCGTGAGTTTGAATACAAATATTATCTACTAGATATTATACAAACTCAAAAGGAGTCCTCATTACAATTATTATCACACTATTTCACGAATAGTGAGGACTACTAATCTTATCCTCCGGACCATTACTCTGCTCCCCACTCGTCCCAAACTATGTTCTCATTTCACGAAGAGAGGCTGTGAAAGAAAAGGGTGAGCTCAACTAGCTTTAGGTAAAAAATATTATGACTAAGATAATGCAAAATAAATTATCATTAGCCTTCAACAAAGTGTTAAAGCGATAAAATATAATAAACATCAAGTTTAAGCTGCGGTAATGAACAAGCAATCCATTAAAAGAGTCAAGTAGAAAATAAAATCTACTATCTTTTATGATTTAAAAGGTTTTTCATCATTGTTATAAATTTGAGACTCGAAACTTTAATAAATAATCCACATCATCGAATCACCCCTACGCACTACTGCCCGAGGATATTCTTTAGTATCACGACCACAATTATTCATGCACTACGGGCGAGAATAGTTGTGTATTCATTAATGGTCATGATCATGCCAACAATCATCCATCAATGCACTACTGACTAATCGAGGATTTTTACCACATCATTTGTAACATTACTACCATGATTACAATAGAATAGTCTCGTGTCATAATCATACCAAGTCCATCTATGCACTACTGCCACAGATGACTTTAAAAAAAATATAAACATGAGGATGATGACAATGATATAAGAATTCAATAAAACAAGTTCAAGAATTATTTTATCCAGAATTTTAACGTCCAAAGCTATCAACATGATACTTCTTTGTATAGTAAAATTCAAGAATGATCAGAAGAATATTTCCATGAAAAGATACTGGATGAAACGCAAATATCAATGATATTCTACTAATTTCATGGAGTATAGAAGTCAAAGTTTTAACCAACTGGGTATAATAAAGAATAGAATAACAAAAGAAATCACCATGCATGCGGTATTGCCAGACAAAGGTTATTCCAACGAGAATAATAATAACGGAACCGGTCGGCGAAATTCACAACCAAGCTGGGATGTTCCAACAGAATAATAAAGATGGAACCGATCCGGTGTAAAACACATGATAGGATATTCCAACAGAATGATAAAGGCGGAACCAGTCCGGTGTAAAACACACGACGAGGATGTTCCAACGAGAATAATAAAGGCGGAACCGAGTCCGGTGTAAAACACATGCATAAGATGTTCCAACAGAATAATAATAAAAAAGCGGAACCAGTCCGGTGTAAAACACATGATGGATGTTCCAAATGAATAATAGAAGAATGTCACTAAGTATAGGTAAACCACGATACAAAAGTTATTCCAATGAATAATAAGCAATGGAATAACAACAGTTCTCTTCATGAATAAGAAAGAATAACACCCCTTACGAGTAGTACAACAAATAATATTCCCTACCTTAGAAGAATGAATATTGGCAAAGTGAAGTAGCGAGAATACTTTTCTACTTTCTCTCTATAGTTTCTCTCTCAGAAGTTCAAAGTGAATTAAGTAAGAAAATAATGAAGGAATGAGCTTCTATTTATAGGAAAATATAATGCATAGTAATTAATCCATGAACGGTCCAGATTGATTTACTTTAATCGACGGTCCATATTTAAAGAAAAATCTTTTAAATAAAATATAATATATTCTATTTATATAAAAACATTTTACTATGCAAAACACTATGCAATACTATGCAAAATACTATGCAACACTATGCATAATAAAATATAATATATTTTATTTATAGAATAACTTTAATAAAGTATTACATTTTATATAAAAAGATATTTCGCATTTTATTACGTTAATAATCTGAATAAAACAAAAGCGTCATTATCGCTATAATAATTCATATTATTAATCGACAATAATGGAATCAAACCGAGTGACTTTCACATAAGCATCAATAATCAATCGTGCTACTACTTAACCATTGCGTACGACATCGTACTTTTACTACTTAAAGTAGTTCAACAAAGATCATCAGCAGTAAAACTTCCGCCGTTATTTCAATAAAATATTTTTGTCGTTTTCAATCCGACAATAATAATTACATTATGGGTCCACCAATGATTGAGTAGTTATTTAATATTCCTCGCTAAACCTAATATTCCCAACCAATCGAATAATATAACCACTTGCATACTTTTGCAAAATTTATAAATATTACCCATAACTATAACATTATATCAAATTTATTCCATAATATTCAAAAATAATATTTATAGAAAATTCATCTTTATTTATAAAAGTTCGGGTCTTACAACCTCCCCTTTCTTATGAAATTTCGCCCTCGAAATTAGAATACGTCTTGTGTAAGTATCGTCAAGAGGTAAGGATACCTTGATTTCATTTGATTCTAACTCCCAAGTCATTTCCTCAACATCGTGGTTCCTCCACAAAACTTTGACTTGAGGTATAACCTCGAGCGTAGAATATGTTCTTTCTTATCCAAAATTTGAACAGGAACCTCTTCATACGTCAAATCTTCCGCTATTTCGTCCGATTCTAACTCAATAATATGGTTCGGGTCTTTCACATATTTACGTAACATGGATATGTGAAAAACGTTATGAACACGAGACATATTTGGCGGTAAAGCGAGTCTATAGGCCACAGTTCCTACTCGATCGAGGATTAAAAATGGACCGATGAATCGAGGATTAATGTTTTCCTCTCTTTCCAAATCTTGTAACTCCTTTCCATGGAGCAACTCTTAACAACACATGATCTCCTATATCGAATTTCACGTCCTTTCGATGAAAACCAGCATAACTCTTTTGTCGATTTTGTGAGGTTTTTATACGTTGTCGGATCGTTTGAATCTTTTCCGTAGTTATGCGTACCAACTCCGGCCCCAACAACGTTGCTTCACCCACCTCATCCCAAAGATCTTTGGAAACGACACTTTCTTCCATACAACGCTCGAATGGAGCCATGCCAATACTTGCTTGATAGCTGTTGTTGTAGGAAAACTCCACCAATGGTAAGAACTTGTCCCAACTCCCTTGAAATCAAGGACACAGAGTCTTAATAGATCTTCAAGAGTTTGAATAGTCCTCTCCATCGTCCGTCCGTCTCGAGGATGATATGCCGAGAGCTAAATCGTGAAGTCTGTGCCCATAGCTTTTTTGCAAACTAACCCAAAATCGTGAAGTGAATCTTGGGTCTCGATCGGAAACTATGGATACGGGCATAGTTGTTCTGAATTAATTATGGCGCCCCAAAATAGGTCCATTCCATCCAACCCATTACGAAGTCGCCAAATACATGATGCATGTAAACAACTACAACTTTATTATTACAACAAGAAAGCGTGAGTTTGAATACAAATATTATCTTCTAGACAATATCTATACTCAAATAAATCCTCATCACATTTATTGATACATTATTTTACAAAAATGGTGAGGACTACTAAACAACTCTCTCTAGAACCTTCATTCCATTTTTGAGCTGTACTACTCGCTACATTCTCGCCTCTCACGAGAAGAAAAATGGAACAACAAGGAAAAGGGTGAGCTCAACTAGCCCGATAAAGAATATTATGACTAAGATAATATACAACAAATTATCATTAGTCTTCAACGAGAAAAAAAAACTAATAGAATACAATAGACAACAAGTTTTTAAACCAATATTCGCAATGAAATAATAATTCATTAGAAGAGTTAAGTAGAGAATGCAACTACTATCTTCTATGTATGAATTTAAAAGTTAAATCGTCTATCTTTTATCCCTGTAACATCAATCAACATACATACGGAATCAAATATTCATCTTTGCTACTCTGAGGCCGAAGATATTCATCAGTTGGTCATGTTCATCTAAACACCTGTTCATCTTTGCACTACGGGCCAAAGATATTCATCAGTCGGTCATGTTCATCTCAACACCTGTTCATCTTTGCACTATGGGCCAAAGATATTCATCAAGAAATCATTCATCTTTGCACTACAGGCCAAAGATATTCAGTAATATCATCATTTAGGACTGAGGATGATGAAAAAAATATTTTAGAGAAAACTAATCCAGTGAAACAAAAGAATAATTATTAAGGATTCGTATTTTAAACAATCCAAGTTCAAAAATACTTCATAAATAATCATACTGAAGTAAAATTCAAGAATGATCAAAACATAGATACAATCAAAGCTAGTATCCAGAATAGATATTTTGGACAAAAAGAAAATTTTTCATTTTTCGATGAATAGTGTTGAGTATCGTGAAATAGTCTAGTAGTATACGTGAATAGTAACTCAGACACCAAAAGATAGAAATTCCACAAAAAAACATCTTCACGCTTCATGAATAGTACTCGTGAATAGTAACTTCGTGAATAGTAACTCATGAATAGTAACTCGTGAATAGTAACTCATGAATAGTAACCCGACATGAAAAAGTTCCAAATTTGATAAAAAGTTCCAACCAATATTTCAAAGATAATGATATTGAAGAAATAATATCATTTGAGAAGAAAATAACATCCCTTACCTCGAAAGACAAGTCTTAGTTGAAACAGGATATAGGCTATGACTTGAACTTGCACCAGTATAGCAATACTCAAAGTATACTCAAAATACTCACAAGAATACGCTCGATAATATAGAGAGAAAACTTGATTTACGGTGTGATTTTCAATTCTAACCTAAGCACCTATTTATAGGAAAATGCTTTAGAACACAAAAGTAGAAAATTTAATAAATTAATATTATAATTTTTCTACAACTTCCTACGCATCCAAGAATCTGAACTCAGCCACCCTAACACATGTTAAATGAGTTTCAAAAATGGAAAAAACGTTTTTGTAATTAAAAATATTTTAAACTTCAAAAATCAATTATTTTGAACTTTGGAACTTCAATAATTCACAATAAATAGCTCTTTTATCAGAAAATTGAATCTCGCGACTTTTTATAGGAAATTCAATTCTCTACAACGTTACGAGAAGAAAGTTTTCCAAATTCCAAACGAAATTGATCGAAATCCTCAAGCAAGCGATTTTACTGTTTATAATCAAATTTCGACCAAGAAATGGGGTCCACCACACACAAAACATGTGTTAATCATTTAATGCCACAAAAATACTCTTCCTCCTCGTATATACTCATATATCCCACATTCATTATAAAAATATCACCATTATTATATTATTAAAATATAATAATATATTTAAATGAATTATTTTATCGAAAAAGATAAAATTTCAATTTTCAACAATTGTCACTTTAAAAATTTTCTCCATCTATATCCATATAAAATCAATAATTTCCTCATCATATAAATTAATAATTAATTATTCACAAATAATATTACAGAATCACAATCTTGGCAACTGTGGTAGTTCGAGGAAGAGGGGCTTTCAATAAGAATTTCTCCTTCTTGGCAAGCATGATTAGGTGACCAAACCTCTCCTTGAGGCGAACTTTCTAGACATTGCCAATAATGTTATCTAATAATATTATTAGGATAATATGAATTATTAGCTTCGATAATGGAAAATCTTGTGTAATGACAATTTATTGAAACAACGATAATATAAAATATCAATGCGGCAATTATTGAATCAATAAAATAAAATCTTTGAGCAATAATTCTTTGTAACCATTATTGAGTAGTGCCTTCTTTACGTAAAAATCAATAATTGGTGCAATACTGGTGTCTTCTTGTTCAACAACGCGTATTAGTGTATTTTAACCACGGGTATTCCAACGAAGATTACTTGGTAACAACTTCTGCCGTTATTTATAAACAACTTATATTTGTCGTTTTCTTCATCCAATCGCTTTCCGTTATGGGGCCCACAAAATTGCGTGCGTCAGCATACGAATATTCCCGACAATCACGAATATTCCACGACAAACGAATATTATTCCCCGATAATAATGAATATTTTATAACCACTTGCTTATTGAAATATTTGCGTATTTTACCCATAACTATCCACATTAATCAAATCCACCCTTACTATTTCAAAATAATAAATAAAGGAAATTCCTTTTTATTTAAAAAATTTCGAGGTCTTATAACCTCCCTCCTTATGAAATTTCGTCCTCGAAATTGGCGTGACGATACTGGTGTGTTTGAAAAGATGAGAATACCTCGCTTTCATTTTCGTTTCAAACTCCCGGTCATTTCCTCAATAGCATGGTTTCTCCACAAAACTTTAACTTGTGGTATGACCTGACCTTTCGACGTAGGACATGCTCCTTCCTATCCAAAATCTTGGCAGTACCTCTTCATACGTTAAGTCTTCTGCTATCTCGTGGGTTCTAACTTCGATAGCGTGGTTGGTCGTCCACATATTTACGTAACATCGATACGTTATGAACCGCGCGTCATACTTGGCGGTAAAAGCGAGTCTATAGGCCACGAGTTCTTATTCGATCGAGAATTTCAAATGGATTAATAAATCGAAGGTTTGAGCTTTCCTCCTCCGATTCTTTCTTTTGAAATAACAACTTCTTGCACCTCCTTCTTCAAATTCATCGACTCCGATTGTGTGTAGCTTGAGCGACTTTAACTTTATCGATTAAAGTCGATTATACTCGTATACCATCACGTGGGTAACTAGAGTTTTCATCTCCATCTTTATTATTTGTAAATTATCTGAAATGAGTCTTTGACAATATCGTATTTTCGTGCTTGTATACGATCTTCTACTCAACACGTCGGCTACCACGTTCGCTTTTCCAGGATGGCATGGTCGAACATGTCTTTGAAATGAGTCTCTCTTGAGTTCTTGAAGCTCTTCCCACATTCTTTGCTCCATTCGAATTTTGTATCTCTACGAGTCAATTTGCGTTAATGGAATAGCGATTCGAGAATATCCTTCAACGAATCTCCGATAATAGCCAACTAAGCCTGAAAGCTACGTATTTAGATTCTGACTTAGGTTGTTCTCAATTGTGACTCATATCCCAACCTTGGATAAGACGTTACAATGACACCTATCGATTTACTATCGCACGAATATGGTGTCCCCTACGGAGAATGCGGCGGTGCATTCCACAAAGGAAGTCAACAGATAAAGGCTCGGTACCAAATTCTATAGTTGAATTTTAACTCACGAAGTTCAATAGGAGCCATTCGATATGAGATTTTAGAAATGAGTTTTGTCTGGGTTCAAATTCGATACAAAATTTAATATCGAGGCTTTGGGAGTAAGCCAAGAAATTCTGAGAAAATACGTCGGGAAAAATCAATAACAACAAGAATATTATTCAAATCGGCGTGTCTTTATTCAAATCCATAACATGGACTAAGAAAACTTGACATCCGTAATAAGCGAATGACTTCATGGCTTGATATGAAAATGTTTGACTTCAATGGTTTGATTGCACGAATTGAATAACGAGTTGCTTAGGAATATGAAAACTAATGACCTTATGAAAGCAATCAATTTTGGCATGATGAGTAGTTAACCAATCAATCCCTAAAATCACATCAAAAGCAAGTATCTTTAAATAAATAAGGTTGATAGGTAATGTGATGGTGCCAACTTGGATCAAACAAGATTTCTAAACAACGGATGTAATGAAAGTTTCTCTAATAGAGTCTCCATGAGATAGGTCAAAGTCTAATTTCTCCTGAGTCAAGTTCAAGCGTTGAGCCTTAAAGCAAGAGAGATAAAAGAATGGGTAGAAGCCAGGTATCTAGTAAGGTATAAACTTAGCGAAGAATTTATAATTAACTAACTTGAAGTGCAAACTTCGTTCGGGTTACTCGCTTTTGAGAAGTCACGAAAAACGCTCTTCCGATGTCGTTGACTTTGACTTTTACGTATCGCCTCTGGTGCCAACGTCCCAATTTGGACTTGATTTATTTATAGGACAAAATCGAGCTATGTGACCATCTTTTCCACAACTAAAACATACCTTGGAAGGCTTTGAGCAGTTTGACCTTATATGTCCCTCCTCTCGCATGTCTGTAGCATCTAAGCGGCGATCGTTCTCTTCCTCTAGAATTTGTTCTTTGGTCGATGATCTTTGCTGCCGACGATCTTCCGTCGTTGTTAAATCTTCTCTTTTTAGATTAGACATCTCTTTCCATAATATCAACGCGTCGTGCGGCTTTTACCCATGCATCACTCATTCTCACTCGTTAGGTTATTTCTTCTTTCACATTTCGATTCGACTTTATCATCTTATACTCGCGAAAAGTGCTTACATTCAAGCATCACATATCGGGTAACATAAGCTTGAATCGTTGCATCCTTTTGCTCCACATTGCTGCAATTCTTGATTTTGCTCTTCTAACTCATGAATACGATTTTGCAATTCTACATTTTGATCATAAAATACCTCTAATAAACTCTCTTGGTACCTCTTCTTCCTCTTCTTCCTCACTCTCAAGTTGTTACCTCTGCGACTATCTTGGGTGCAACTATCAATTCTTCACTCACCACATGGATATCTCTAATTCCTTCTTCTTTGACATCACATTATCACGGTTGGTGATTAGAGGTGTCTCCACGATCTCATTCACTCCATTGTTAACGTTCTCGTGACCATTCTTAAAAACTATCATAAAACAAGGGTTAATTAAATAAATTAACATATCACATAATATCCCGATATTATGAGTGACCAACAAATAAGCTTAGGTAGGACACACTAGCGAAGAATTTACTCGTCTCTCCCCTCCTAGTTCTATTCCTCGATCTCGCTTGGAGATCATATCCTAAGCTCGATACCCAGTGTGGCGCCCCAAAATAGGTCCATTCCATCCAACCCATTACGAGTCGCCAAATACATGGTGCGAAACAACTACAACTTTATTATTACAATAAAGCGTGAGTTTGAATACAAATATTATCTTCTAGACAATATCTATACTCAAATAAATCCTCATCACATTTATTGATACATTATTTTACAAAATGGTGAGGACTACTAAACAACTCTCTCAGAACCTTCATTCCATACCCCAGGCTGCGTACTCTCATTTACATTCTCGCCTCACGAGAAGAAAAATGGAACAACAAGGAAAAGGGTGAGCTCAACTAGCCCGATAAAGAATATTATGACTAAGATAATATACAACAAATTATCATTAGTCTTCAACGAGGAAAAAAAACTAATAGAATACAATAGACAACAAGTTTTTAAACCAATATTCGCATGGTGAAATAATAATTCATTAGAAGAGTTAAGTAGAGAATGCAACTACTATCTTCTATGTATGAATTTAAAAGTTAAATCGTCTCATCTTTTATCCCTGTAACATCAATCAACATACATACGGAATCAAATATTCATCTTTTACTCTCTGTGCCAAAGATATTCATCGATTGGTCGTGTTCATCTAAACACTGTTCATCTTTGCACTCTGGGCCAAAGATATTCATCGATCGGTCATGTTCATCTCAACACTGTTCATCTTTGCACTTTATGGGCCAAAGATATTCATCAAGAAATCATTCATCTTTTGCACTCTGGGCCAAAGATATTGATAATATCATCATTTAGGGTTTGAGGATGATGAAAAAATATTTTAGAAAACTAATCCGATTGAAACAAAAGAATAATTATTAAGGATTAAGTATTTTAAACAATCCAAGTTCAAAATACTTCATAAATAATCATAGTGGAGTAAAATTCAAGAATGATCAAAACATAGATCTGATCAAAGCTAGTATCCGAGAATAGATATTTTGGATGAAAAGAAAATTTTCATTTTTCGATGAATAGTCTTGTCGTATTCGTGAATAGTCTTGGTATATCGTGAATAGTCTTGCCGTATCGTGAATAGTAACTCGACACCAAAAGATAGAAATTCCACAAAAAAACATCTTCACGCTTCATGAATAGTACTCGTGAATAGTAACTTCGTGAATAGTAACTCATGAATAGTAACTTCGTGAATAGTAACTCATGAATAGTAACCCTGAGCATGAAAAAGTTCCAAATTTGATAAAAGTTCCAACCAATATTTGATAATGATATTGAAGAAATAATATCATTTGAGAAGAAAATAACATCCACTTACCTCGAAAAGCGAGTCTTTAGTTGAAACAGGATATAGGCTATGACTTGAACTTGCAGTATAGCAATACTCAAAGTATACTCAAAATACTCACAAGAATACGCTCGATAATATAGAGAGAAAACTTGATTTACGGTGTGATTTTCAATTCTAACCTAAGCACCTATTTATAGGAAAATGCTTTAGAACACAAAAGTAGAAAATTTAATAAATTAATATTATAATTTTTTTCTACAACTTCCTACGCATCCAAGAATCTGAACTCAGCCACCCTAACACATGTTAAATGAGTTTCAAAAATGGAAAAAACGTTTTGTAATTAAAATATTTTAAACTTCCAAAAATCAATTATTTGAACTTTGGAACTTGATAATTCACAATAAATAGCTCTTTTATCGGAAAATTCGAATCTCGCGACTTTTTATAGGAAATTCAATTCTCTACAACGTTACGAGAAGAAAGTTTTTCCAAATTCCAAAGCGAGAAATTGATCGAAATCCTCAAGCAGGCGATTTTAAAATTTATAATCAAATTTCAGTCAAGAAATGGGGTCCACCGACACACAAAACATGTGTTAATCATTTAATGCCACAAAAATACTCTTCCTCCTCGTATACTCATATATCCCACATTCATTGTAAAAATATCACCATTATTATATTATTAAAATATAATAATATATTTAAATGAATTATTTTATCAGAAAAAGATAAAATTTCAATTTTCAACAATTGTCACTTTAAAAATTTTCTCCATCTATATCCACATAAAATCAATAATTTCCTCATCATATAAATTAATAATTAATTATTCACAAATAATATTCTGAGAATCACGATGATCTTGTGACGGTAGTAGTTCAGGAAAGAGGGCTTTCGATAAAAATTTCTCACTCTTGTAGCATGATTAGGTGACCAAACCTCTCCTTAGAGCAGAACTTTCTAGACATTGCCAATAATGTTATCTAATAATATTATTAGGATAATATGAATTATTGCTTCGATAATGGAAAATCTTGTGTAATGACAATTTATTGAAACAACGATAATATAAAATATCAATGCGGCAATTATTGAATCAATAAAATAAAATCTTTGAGCGATAATTCTTTGTAACCATTATTGAGTAGTGCCTTCTTTACGTAAAAATCAATAATTGGTGCAATCTGGTGTCTTCTTTGTTCAACAACAGCGTATTAGTGTATTTTAACCACCGGGTATTCCAACGATGATACTTGGTAACAACTACGCGTTATTTATAAACAACTTATATTTGTCGTTTTCTTCATCCAATCGCTTTCAGTTTATGGGGCCCACAAAAGGCTGCTGGTAAATGCGAATATTCCCGACAAGCGATCTGAATATTCCACGACCAAGCGAATATTCCCCGTGATAATGATATTTTATAACCACTTGCTTATTGAAATATTTGCGTATTTTACCCATAACTATCCACATTAATCAAATCCACCCTTACTATTTCAAAATAATAAATAAAGGAAATTCCTTTTTATTTAAAAATTTGAGGTCTTATAACCTCCCTCCTTATGAAATTTTCGTCCTCGAAATTGGCGTCACGTACACAGTGTTTGAAAAGATGAGAATACCTCGCTTTCATTTTCGTTTCAAACTCCCGGTCATTTCCTCAATAGCATGGTTTCTCCACAAAACTTTAACTTGTGGTATGACCTTCGTCACGTAGGGACGTGCTCCTTCCTATCCAAAATCTTGGCGGTACCTCTAAATACGTTAAGTCTTGGCTATCTCGTCCGGTTCTAACTTCGATAGCGTGGTTGAATTAGTCCACATATTACGTAACATCGATCGTGAACACGTCATACTTGGCGGTAAAAGCGAGTCTATAGGCCACGTTCTTATTCGATCGAGAATTTCAAATGGATTAATAAATCGAAGGTTTGAGCTTTCCTCCGATTCTTTCTTTTGAAATAACAACTTCTTGCACCTCCTTCTTCAAATTCATCGACTCGGTGTGTAGCTTGAGCGACTTTAACTTTATCGATTAAAAGTCGATTATACTCGTATACCATCACGTGGGTAACTAGAGTTTTCATCTCCATCTTTATTATTTGTAAATTATCTGAAATGAGTCTTTGACAATATCGTATTTTCGTCTTGTATACGATCTTACCTACTCAACACGTCACTACCACGTTCGCTTTTCGAGGATGGCGTGGTGAACATGTCTTTGAAATGAGTCTCTCTTGAGTTCTTGAAGCTCTTCCACATTCTTTGCTCCATTCGAATTTTGTATCTCTACGAGTCAATTTGCGTTAATGGAATAGCGATTCGAGAATATCCTTCAATGAATCTCGATAATAGCCAACTAAGCCTGAAAGCTACGTATTTCGATTACCGAGCTTAGGTTGTTCTCAAGTATGACTCATATCCCAACCTTGGATAACACGTTACAATGACACCTATCGTTTTCTTATCGCATGCGAATATGGTGTCCCTACGGAGAGTGCGGCGGTGCATTCCACAAAGGAAGTCACCGGATAAAGGCTCGGTACCAAATTCTATAGTTGAATTTTTAACTCACGAAGTTCAATAGGAGCCATTCGATATGAGATTTTAGAAATGAGTTTTGTCTGGGGTTCAAATTCGATACAAAATTTAATATCGAGGCTTTGGGGAGTAAGCAAGAAATTCTTGAGAAAATCGTCGAAAAAAATCAATAACAACAAGAATATTATTCAAATCGGCGTGTCTTTATTCAAATCCATAACATGGACTAAGAAAACTTGACATCCGTAATAAGCGAATGACTTCATGGCTTGATATGAAAATGTTTGACTTCAATGGTTTGATTGCACGAATTGAATAACGAGTTGCTTAGGAATATGAAAACTAATGACCTTATGAAAGCAATCAATTTTGGCATGATGAGTAGTTAACGATCAATCCTTAAAATCACATCAAAAGCAAGTATCTTTAAATAAATAAGGTCGATAGGTAATGTGATGGTGCCTGACTTGGATCAAACAAGATTTCTAAACAACGGATGTAATGAAAGTTTCTCTAATAGAGTCTCCATGAGATAGGTCAAAGTCTAATTTCTCGAGTCGAGTTCAAGCGTTGAGCGCAAATAAAGAGAGATAAAAGAATGGGTAGAACCAGGTATCTAGTAAGGTATAAACTTAGTAAGAATTTATAATTAACTAACCGTGCAAACTTCGTTCGGGTTACTCGCTTTTTGAGAAGTCGAAAAACGCTCTTCGATGTCGTTGACTTTGACTTTTACGTATCCGCCTCTGGTGCCAGCGTCCCAATTGGACTTGATTTATTTATAGGACAAAATCGAGCTATGTGACCATCTTTTCCACAACTAAAACATACCTTGGAAGGCTTTGAGCAGTTTGACCTTATATGTCCCTCCTCTCGCATCTGTAGCATCTAAGCGGGCGATCGTTCTCTTCCTCTAGAATTTGTTCTTTGGTCTTTGATCTTTCTTGCTTAAGCGTCTTCCGTCGTTGTTAAATCTTCTCTTTTAGATTAGACATCTCTTTCCATAATATCAACGCGTCGATGCGGCTTTTACCCATACATCACTCATTCTCACTCGTTCGGTTATTTCTTCTTTCATTTCAGATTCGACTTTATCATCTTATACTCGCGAAAAGTGCTTACATTCAAGCATCACATATCGGGTAACATAAGCTTGAATCGTTGCATCCTTTTGCTCCACACATTTGCCTGCAATTCTTGACTGCTCTTAACTCATGAATCTGAATTTGCAATTCTACATTTTGATCATAAAATACCTCTAATAAACTCTCTTGGTACCTCTTCTTCCTCTTCTTCCTCACTCTCAAATTTGTTACCTCTGCGACTATCTAAGGTGCAACTATCGATTCTTCACTCACCACACATGGATATCTCTAATTCCTTCTTACTTTGACATCACATTATCTGGTTGGTGATTAGAGGTGTCTCCACGATCTCATTCACTCCATTGTTAACGTTCTCGTGACCATTCTTAAAACTATCATAAAACAAGGGTTAATTAAATAAATTAACATATCACATAATATCCAGATATTATGGTGACCAACAAATAAGCTTAGGTAGGACACCTTTAGCGAAGAATTTACTCGTCTCTCCCCTCTAGTTCTATTCCTCGATCTCGCTTGGAGATCATATCCCTAAGCTCGATACCAGTTGTGGCGCCCCCAAAATAGGTCCATTCCATCCAACCCATTACGAGTCGCCAAATACATAGTGCGAAACAACTACAACTTTATTATTACAACATGAAAAGCGTGAGTTTGAATACAAATATTATCTTCTAGACAATATCTATACTCAAATAAATCCTCATCACATTTATTGATACATTATTTTACAAAATGGTGAGGACTACTAAACAACTCTCTCTAGAACCTTCATTCCATACCCCAGGCTAGTACTTTCATTACATTACCGCCTCACGAGAAGAAAAATGGAACAACAAGGAAAAGGGTGAGCTCAACTAGCCCGATAAAGAATATTATGACTAAGATAATATACAACAAATTATCATTAGTCTTCAACGAGGGGAAAAAAACTAATAGAATACAATAGACAACAAGTTTTTAAACCAATATTCGCGTGAAAATAATAATTCATTAGAAGAGTTAAGTAAAGAATGCAACTACTATCTTCATGTATGAATTTAAAAGTTAAATCGTCTATCTTTTATCCTGTAACATCAATCGACATACATACGGAATCAAATATTCATCTTTTGCACTCTGAGGCAAAGATATTCATCGATTAGTCATGTTCATCTAAACACTGTTCATCTTTTGACTACTGGGCCAAAGATATTCATCGATCGGTCATGTTCATCTCGACACTGTTCATCTTTGCACTATGGGCCAAAGATATTCATCAAGAAATCATTCATCTTTGCACTACTGGGCCAAAGATATTCAATTAATATCATCATTTAGGGTGAGGATGATGAAAAAATATTTTAGAAAAGCGAATCCGGTGAAACAAAAGAATAATTATTAAGGATTAAGTATTTTAAACAATCAAGTTCAAAAATACTTCATAAATAATCATAGTGAAGTAAAATTCAAGAATGATCAAAACATAGATCTGATCAAAGCTAGTATCCGAATAGATATTTTGGATGAAAAAGAAAATTTTTATTTTTCGATGAATAGTGCGTGATTCGTGAATAGTCAGTATCGTGAATAGTGTCGATATCGTGAATAGTAACTCAAACACCAAAAGATAGAAATTCCACAAAAAACATCTTCACGCTTTCATGAATAGTACTCGTGAATAGTAACTCGTGAATAAGTAACTCATGAATAGTAACTCATGAATAGTAACCCCCGACATGAAAAAGTTCCAAATTTGATAAAAAGTTCCAACCAATATTTGACATAATGATATTGAAGAAATAATATCATTTGAGAAGAAAATAACATCCACTTACCTCGAAAGGCGGTATTTAGTTGAAACAGGATATAGGCTATGACTTGAACTTGCACCGTATAGCAATACTCAAAGTATACTCAAAATACTCACAAGAATATTTCGATAATATAGAGAGAAAACTTGATTTACGGTGTGATTTTCAATTCTAACCTAAGCACCTATTTATAGGAAAATGCTTAGAACACCAAAGTAGAAAATTTAATAAATTAATATTATAATTTTTTCTACAACTTCCTACGCATCCAAGAATCTGAACTCAGCCACCCTAACACATGTTAAATGAGTTTCAAAAATGGAAAAACGTTTTTGTAATTAAAATATTTTAAACTTCCAAAATCAATTATTTGAACTTGAACTTGATAATTCACAATAAATAGCTCTTTTATCAGAAAATTCGAATCTCGCGACTTTTTATAGGAAATTCAATTCTCTACAACGTTACAGAAGAAAGTTTTTCCAAATTCCAAACAGAAATTGATCGAAATCCTCAAACGGGCGATTTTACAGGCTATAATCAAATTTCAGTCAAGAAATGGGGTCCACCGACACACAAAACATGTGTTAATCATTTAATGCCACAAAAATACTCTTCCTCCTCGTATACTCATATATCCCACATTCATTATAAAAATATCACCATTATTATATTATTAAAATATAATAATATATTTAAATGAATTATTTTATCAGAAAAAGATAAAATTTCAATTTTCAACAATTGTCACTTTAAAAATTTTCTCCATCTATATCCACATAAAATCAATAATTTCCTCATCATATAAATTAATAATTAATTATTCACAAATAATATTACAGAATCACAAGATCTTGGCAACCGGTAGTTCAGGAAGAGGGCTTTCGATAAAAATTTCTCCTTCTTGGTAGCATGATTAGGTGACCAAACCTCTCCTTAGGCGCGAACTTTCTAGACATTGCCAATAATGTTATCTAATAATATTATTAGGATAATATGAATTATTGCTTCGATAATGGAAAATCTTGTGTAATGACAATTTATTGAAACAACGATAATATAAAATATCAATGCAAACAATTATTGAATCAATAAAAAATAAAATCTTTGAGCGATAATTCTTTGTAACCATTATTGAGTAGTGCCTTCTTACGTAAAAATCAATAATTGGTGCAATAGTGGTTCTCTACTGTTCAACAACGGCGTATTAGTGTATTTTAACCACCGGGTATTCCAATGATGATAATTGGTAACAACCACGTAGTTATTTATAAACAACTTATATTTGTCGTTTTCTTCATCCAATCGCTTTTCAGTTATGGGGCCCACAAAAATAGCATTGCGTCGCATCGAATATTCCCAAACGATCACGAATATTCCACGACCAAACGAATATTCCCCAAACAATAATGAATATTTTATAACCACTTGCTTATTTGAAATATTTGCGTATTTTACCCATAACTATCCACATTAATCAAATCCACCCTTACTATTTCAAAATAATAAATAGAGGAAAATAAATTTCATTTATTAATAATTTGGGGTCTTACATTAATACTGTTAAAATACTAGGTGGTTAAAACACAGTAGCACACGATATTGCACCAATTTTTGATTCTTACGTAAGAAGACACTACTTAATAATGGTTACGATAATTCTTTATTCAAGTATTTTATTGATTCAATAATTGTTGTATTGATATTTTATATACTTGTTGTTTTGATAAATTGTCGTTTACACAAAGATTTTCCATTATCGATGCAATAATTCATATTATCTGAATAATATTATTAGATAACATTATTGGCAATGTCTAGAAAGTTACATCTCAAGGAGAGGTTTGGTCACCTAATTCTTGTATTTAGTAAGGAGAAATTCTTATTGGAAAGCCCCTGCTTTCACAGAAAGCATCTGGTTGTCAATATTGTGATTACGTAATATTATTTGTGAATAATTAATTATTGATTCATATGATGAGGAAAATATTGATTTTATGTGGATATAGATGGAGAAATTTTTAAAATGACAATTGTTGAAAATTAATATTTTATCTTTTTCTGATAAAATATTTCATTTAATTATTTTAATAATATATTAACGGTGATATTTTTACAACGAATGTGGGATATATGAGTATATGAGGAGAAAGAGTATTTTTGTTGGATTAAATGTTTAACACATGTTTTGTGTGTTGGTGGACCCATTTCTTGACTAGAAAATTGATTATAGGCGTAAAATCGTCCGTTTATGAATTTCGGTCAATTTCTGTTTGGAATTTGGAAAAACTTTCTTCTGCAAAGTTGTAGAGAATTGAATTTCCTATAAAAATTCGCGAGATTCGAATTTTCTGATAAAAGGGCTATTTATTATGAATTATTGAAGTTTTGGAGTTCTGAAATAATTGATTTTTGGGAGTTTTAATTAATTATTTTGAGAAAAACGTTTTTGGTGAGTTTGTGAACCTCATTTAACATGTGCTATGGCTGAAATCAGATTTCAAAGGTGGGCTAAGGAATTTTGTTTATAAATAATATTATTGTATTCAATTTTTTGTTTTGGTGTTTAAGCATTTTCCTATAAATAGGAGCTTAGGTTAGAATTGAAAATCATACCGTAAACTCAAGTTTTCTCTATTTTCTCTCGATATTTTGAGTGTATTCTTGTGAGTATTTTGAGTATACTTTGAGTATAGCTATACTATGGCAAGTTCAAGTCATAGCTTTATATCCTGTTTCAACTAAGTACTTGTCTTTCGAGGTAAGTGGATGTTATTTTCTTCTCAAATGATATTATTTCTTCAATATCATTATGTGAAATATTGGTTGGAACTTTTTATCAAATTTGGAACTTTTTCATGTCTCAAGTTACTATTCATGAAGCGTGAAGATGTTTTTTGTGAAATTTCTATCTTTTGGTGTCTGAGTTACTTATTCACGATACTCACGTGACTATTCACGAACTCAAGACTATTCAATTGAAAAATGAAATTTCTTCTTTTTGTCCAAAATATCTATTCGGATACTAGTTTTGATTGTATCCATGTTTTGATCATTCTTGAATTTTACACCACTATGATTATTTATGAGGTATTTTGGACATGAAATAAAGTAAATACTTAATCCTTAATACTTGTTCTTTTGTTTCAATTGGATTCGCTTTTCTTTAAAATATTTTTCATCATCCTCGGTCCTAAATGATGATATTATGAATATCTTTGGCTCAGTAGTGCAAAGATGAACAGTGTTGAGATGAACACGACTGATCGATTAATATCTTTCGTCGTAGTGCAAAGAAGAACAGTGTTTAGATGAACATGACCAATCGATGAATATCTTTTAAACAGTAGTAAAAGATGAATATTTGATTCCAGATATATATTGATTGATGTTACGAGGATAAAATATCGACGATGAACTTTTAAATTCATATATAGAAGATAGTAGTTTGCATTCTCTACTTAACTCTTCTAATGAATTGTTGTTTTCTACTGCGATTGTTGATTTAAAACTAGTTGTTTTTTGTATTCTATTAGATTTTTCCTGTTGGAGACTAACGATAATTTGTTGTATATTATCTTAGTCATAATATTCTTTCTCGGGCTAGTTGAGCTCACCCTTTTCCTTGTTGTTCCATTTTCTTCTCGTGAGGCGAGAATGTAAGCTAGTCTTAATCGGGTATGGAATGAAGGTTCTAGAATGAGTTGTTTAGTAGTCCTCACCATTTTGTAAAATAATGTATCAATAATTATGATGGGGATTTATTTGCGTGTGGATATTGTCTCAGATGACAATATCTCGTATTTAAACTCACGGTTTATATGTTGTAATAATAAAGTTATAGTTATTTCGTACCATGTATTTGGCGACTCGTAATGGGTTGGATGGAATGGACCTATTTTGGGGGCGCCAGTTGGTATCGAGCTTTAGGATATGATCTCCCATGAGATCGGGAATAGAACTAGGGGGAGAGACGAGAAAATCCTTCGCTAGTGTGTCCTACCTAAGCTTATTTATTAGTTGGTTAAGTATATAGGGATATTATGTAATATATTGATTTCTTAATTAACCCTTGTTTTATGACATGATTTGAGAATGTCAACCGAGAATATTAATGATGGAGTAAATGAGACCGTGGAGATACTGATTTACCAACGAGGAGAACGCGTGCAACAGGTGGCAATGTACCTCCTGTGAACAACACCAATCGAGAGATGATGAGCGAGGGATGTTTAGAAGCTTTTGCGGTTCATGCAAAATCGGGCGAGGAGACTCGTGCTCAAAATACTGAGGAGAAATGATAGCAATTCACGGGTGGTCACTGCCCAAGCGATTCAAAGAGTTGGGACCACGAGTGGGAAAGCCGGATCCGATTAAGGCGAGAGGCGTGTCAAACAAATTACCAAGATATTCGATGTCTTGGGATATGCGGAGAAACAGAAAGTTTCATTCGCCACCTTTATGTTCCGTGACGAGGCAGACATTGGTGGGAATCGTGAAGCGTACCCATCGGTACGACTCGGCGATGTCGTGGGAGACATTTCGAGAAAGCAGTTCAATGACAAGTACTTCCACGAAAGTATTCGTCTATATGAAGGAAGTGGAGTTTATTAGACTAAGCGAGAATAACATGGCGGTGTCCCGAAGACGAGGCGAAGTTCGGCGGAGTTATCCAGTTGCATCTCATTTGGTGGAGAATGAGGAACGTATGACACGGATGTTTTCGAGAGGTTTGAAACCGGCGATACGTCGGTATCTCATTTCTCATAAATTTTCTCTCTATTCAGATGTTGTCAATGAGGCTCGGTTGTTAGAAGCGAGATAACGATACGTTCAACCGAGGGACCATAACCGAGGATCATCTGAAGATAGTAGTCATCGAATAACGATAACCAACGGAGAAAAAGAATACGGACAAAGGCGGTAACCACTCTGGTGGTAATCGTGGCCATGAAAATAGAAAAGCGAGTCGGGAGGAGATTTTAAAAGAGGAGATTCAACAACGACCATATGAAGGCGTCGGCGCCCGAAGAAGTAACCGGTTCCAAGGAGGAGAAAACCACCCGGTCGTATGTTACAAATGCGGAAAGAGGACATATCACCAAAGCGCCCCAATGAGTTTAAGGTATGCTATAATTATGGAAAAGAAGGACATATCGCTTCGAGATTATGCGGTATCGAAACCGATCCGGTGAGTAAATGGTGACTCAAAAGGATGTCCTAGAAAAGGTCAAAGTCGGCGGTTCCTCGGAAGAGTGTTTGTCGTGGACCGGTCAAAATGCGAGAACGAACGAAGTTAGAAGCGGGTTAGTTAATTATAAATTCTTCTTGAAGTTTATACCTTACTGAATCTGGGTTCTACCCATTCTTTTATCTCTCTTGCTTGCGCTCAACATTTGAACTTGACTACGGAGAAATTAGACTTTGACCTATTTATGGAGACTCAGTTAGGAGAAACTTTCATTACATCCGTTGTTTAGAAATCTTGCTTGATTCTGGGTTGGCACTATCACATTACATTACCGTTAACCTTATTTCTATAGAGATATTTGCTTTTGATGTGATTTTAAGGTTAACTACTCATTATCGCCGAAATTGATTTCTTTTCGTAAGGTTGTTAGTTTTCATATTCTAAGCAACTTTGTTGTTCAATTCAAGCAATCAAACCATTGTAGTCAAACATTTTCATATCAAGCCATGAAGTCATTCGTTTATTACGGATGTCAAGTTTTCTTAGTCCATGTTATGGATTTGAATAAAGACACGTCGATTTGAATAATATTCTGTTGTTATTGACTTTCCGACGTATTTCTGAAGAACTTCCCTACTACCCCTTAGCGTGAAGTTGAATTCTTTATTGATCTTGAACACAGTACATAGCCCATTTCTAAAACCCCATATCGAATGGCTCTGTTGAACTTCGGGGAGTTAAAGGTCCAACTACTGTGAATTGTTGGACATCGATTTCATTCGGCCCTAGTACCTCTCCTTGGGGTGCTCCTGTTTTATTAAGTAAAGAAGAAAGGCGGGAGTATGCGACTTTGTATTGACTATCGGAATTGAACCATGTCACCATCAAGAATAGGTATCCTCTACCTCGTATTGATGACTTGTTTGACGATTCTGCAAGGGCACAATTCTTTTCAAAAATCGATCTTCGTTAGGATATCATCAATGAAGATTAGGCGAGGATATTCCAAAAAGGCGCCTTTAGAACTTCAGATGCGGGCATTATGAATTCTTAGTCATGTCTTTCAGATGACTAATGCTCCTGCTGACTTTCATGGATATGATGAATCGAGTATTCAAGGAATATTTAGATCGATTCGTTGTTGTCTTTATTGATGACATTCTCATATATTCCAAAAGTAGTGAAGATCATGAACACCATTTGAAATTTGGTACTCAAGGCTTCGTGAAAACCAACTATATGCCAAATTGAAGAAATGCGCGAGTTCGGCGAGGAAGTAGCATTTCTTGGGCACGCGTGGTGTCAAAACATGGAGTATCAAATCGACCGGCGAAGATTGAAGCAATCAAAGTTGGGAGCAACCGAAGTCGGTGGATCAATCACGTAGCTTCTTGGGCTTATTTGGTTATTATCGGAGATTTGTGGAAGGGTTTTCTCGAATCGCTACTCCATTAACCCAAACTAACTAGGAAAGATACAAAATTCATTTGGAGCGAAGAATGCGAGAAGAGTTTCAAGAGCTTAAGAGGAGACTCATTTTAAGACTGTTCTAACAATACCATCCGGGTACGGATGGATTTGTTATCTACGATGCTTGGCGCAAAGGTTAGGATGTGTTCTCATGCAAGCGTGGGAAAGTCATAGCCTATGCCTCGCGACAACTTAAAGAGTATGAGAGGAATTATCCTACTCATGATCTAGAGTTAGCGGCGATCGTTTTCGTATTTTAAAGATATGGAGGCACTATCTATATAGGAGAAAGTGGAGATATATTAGGACCATAAAAGCCTTAAATATTTCTTCACTCAAAAAAGAACTCAACACGCGGCAATGACGTGACGTTGGCTCGAGCTATTGAAAGACTACGACCACACTATTCAATACCATCCCGAAAAGCGAACGTGGTAAATGACGCGTTGAGTAGAAGATAATATGGGGAATGAGTGCGATGATGTCAAGTATACGATAGAGCCAACTTTAATAGAAAAAGTTAAGGTTGTTCAAGCCAAGCCACACACGGAAATGATCGTATATGAAGAAGAAAGTACAAGAAGGAGCTATTAGGGGCGAGAATTGATGAAGAAGGAATACTTGAGTCCACTCTAGACTTTGTGTCCCTAACGACTACGATTTGAAGTACAAGATTATGATGGAGGCACACAATACACCATTTGCAATCCATCACGGAAGTACTAAAATGTATCGTGATCTTGACATACATTTTGGTGGAACAATATGAAGAGAGAGATTGCAAAGTTTATCTCGATGTGTTTAACTTGTCAACGTGTAAAGGCGGAGCATCTAGTACCTAAGGGTCCGTTGCAACCACTTGAGATTCCGAAATGGAAGTGGGAACATGTTACCATGGATTTTGTTACGGGTCTTCCTATGGTTTCTCAAGGCATCAATGCTATTTGGGTTATTGTTGATAGATTAACCAAGTCTGATAATTTCTTGCCGATATGGGAGACTTATTCCTTGAGCGTCTTCTTTAGTATATCGTGAATGAGATTGTGAGGTTGCATGGCATGCTCTGTATCCATAGTTTCGGATCGTGACCCAAGATTCACTTCAAGATTTTGGGTTAGCTTGCAAAAATCTATGGGCACGGATTTACGATTGATTCGACATACCATCCTCAAGCAGACGGACAATCGAAAGGACTATTCAAACTCTTGAAGATTTATTAAGACTCGTGTCCTAGACTTCAAGGCGGTTGGGATAAGTATTTACCATTGGTGGAATTCTCCTACAATAACTTGATTATCGTGCAAGTATAGGTGTGACTCCATTTGAAGCATTATATGGACGAAAGTGTCGCTCTCCCGGTATGTTGGGACGAGGTGGGTGAAGCAACATTGTTGGGACCCGAGTTGAATGCGTATGACTACGAAAAAGATCCAAATGATTCGACAGCGATATAAAGCGGCACAAGATCGACAAAAGAGTTATGCGGATCTTCATCGAAAGGGCGTGGAATTTAGTGTGGGGATCATGTATTGTTGTTGCGAGTTGCTCCGTGGAAGGGAGTTACAAGATTTGGGAAGAGAGGAAAGCTCAATCCACGATTTATTGGTCCATTTCAAATTCTTGACCGAGAGTAGGAAATGTAGCCTATAGACTCGCGTTACCTCCGAGTATGTCTCGTGTTCATAATGTGTTTCACATATCCGTACTTTCAGAATATGTGAAAGACGCGAACCACGTTATAGAGTTAGAACCGGATGAGATACCAGAAGACTTAGCGTATGAGGAGGTACTGTCAAGATCTTGGATAGGAAAGAGCATGTCCTACGCGCTAAAAGGTCATACCACAAGTTAAAGTTTCGTGGAGGAATCATCTTTATAGAGGAAATGACACAGGAATTGGAAGCGGAAATGAAAGCGAGGTATCCTCACCTTTTGAAACACAGGGTATGTACGTCAATTTCGAGGACGAAATTTCATAAGGAGGGAGGTTGTAAGACCCCAAAATTTTTTAAATAAAAGGAATTTCCTTTATTTATTATTTTGAAATAGTAAGGGTGGATTTGATTAATGTGGATAGTTATGGGTAAAATACACAAATATTTGAATAAGCAAGTGGTTATAAAATATTCATTATTATTTGGGGAATATTCGTTTGGTCGTGGAATATTAAATCGCTGTCGAGGGAATATTAAATGACGACGGCTCGATCTTTTGTGGGCCCCATAACTGAAAAGCGATTGGATGAAGAAAGCGACAAATATAAGTTGTTTAAAAATAACGGTAGAAGTTGTTATTCAAGTTATATCTTTGTTAAAATACTCGGTGGTTAAAACACGTAGCTTTGCGGTATTGCACCAATTATTGATTCTTACGTAAGAAGACACTACTTAATAATGGTTACGTGAATTATTGTTCGATATTTTATTGATTCAATAATTCTTTGTATTGATATTTTATATTACTTGTTGTTTCAATAAATTGTCATTACACAGTATTTTCCATTATCGATGCAATAATTCATATTATCTGAATAATATTATTAGATAACATTATTGGAAATGTCTAGAAAGTTCTGTCTAAGGAGAGGTTTGGTCACCTAATTGCGGCGCCATGAAGGAGAAATTCTTATTGGAAAGCCCCTCTTCCAGGAACTATCGGTTGTCGATATTGTGATTACAGTAATATTATTTGTGAATAATTAATTATTGATTCATATGATGAGAAAAATATTGATTTTATGTGGATATAGATGGAGAAAATTTTTAATGTGACAATTGTTGAAAATTGAAATTTTATCTTTTTCTGATAAAATAATTCATTTAAATATATTATTATATTTTAATAATATAATAATGATGATATTTTTACGATGAATGTGGGATATATGAGTATATGTGAAAGAGGAGTATTTTTGTTACCAAAAATATTTATAGCATGTTTTATGTGTCGGTGGACCCCATTTCTTGACTGAAATTTGATTATAGCCTGTAAAATCGCCCGTTTGTGGATTTCGGTCAATTTCTGTTTGGAATTTGGAAAAACTTTCTTCTATAAAGTTGTAGAGAATTGAATTTCCTATAAAAAGGCGCAAGTTTCGAATTTTCTGACAAAAGGGCTATTTATTGTGAATTATTGAAGTTCCGAAGCTCCGAAATAATTGATTTTTGGAAGTTTAAATTATTTTAAATTAGAAAAATGTTTTTTCTTACTTTTTCTAGAAGGTGACATGTGCTTATTGAACTTAAATCAGATTTCAAGAGTGGCGTAGGAATTTTGATATATATATATATATATATATATATTTATATTTTATTAAATTTTCTACTTTGTTGTTCTAAGCATTTTCCTATAAATAGGGTGGTTAGGTTAGAATTGAAAATCACACCAGAAACTGAAGTTTTCTCTCTCTATATTATCGAGCGTATTCTTGTGAGTATTTGGAGTATATTTTGAGTATTGCTATACTGGTGCAAGTTCAAGTCATAGCTTTATATCAGGTGTTTCAACTTTAAAATCTTGATCTTTCGAGGTAAGGGATATTATTTTTTTCAGTAATGATATTATTTCTTCAATATTATTATTTGAAATATTGATCTGAAGTTTTATCAAATTTAGAACTTTTGGTGTCTGAGTTCTTATTCACGTATATGGCACTTTATTCACGATATCGACATTATTCAAATCATACCGTAAAGCTGAAGTTTTCTCTATTTCTCTCTCGATATTTTTGGCGTATTCTTGTGAGTATTTTGAGTATACTTTGAGTATAGCTATCTACGGTGCAAGTTCAAGTCATAGCTTTATATCCTGTTGTCAACTAGAAGTCTTGTCTGTCGAGGTAAGGGATGTTATTTTCTTCTCAAATGATATTATTTCTTCAATATCATTATCTTTGAAATATTAGTTGGAACTTTTATCAAATTTGGAACTTTTTCATGTCGGAGTTACTTATTCATGAGTTCTTATTCACGAGTTACTATTCACGAGTACTATTCATGAAGCGTGAAGATGTTTTTTTTGTGAAATTTCTATCTTTTGGTGTCGAGAGTTCTTATTCACATATACTCGGACTATTCACGATATCTGACTTTATTCAATTAGAAAAATGAAATTTCTTCTTTTGTCCAAAATATCTATTACGGATACTAGTTTTGATTGTATCCATGTTTTGATCATTCTTGAATTTTACACCACTATGATTATTTACGAGGTATTTTGGACATGAAATAAATTTGAAATACTGAATCCTTAATACTTGTTCTTTTGTTTCATTGGATTCGTTTTCTTTAAAATATTTTTCATCATCCTTAGTCCTAAATGATGATATTCTTGAATATCTTTGGCCCAGTAGTGCAAAGATGAATGATTTCTTGATGAATATCTTTGGCACAGTAAGCAAAAAGATGAGCAGTGTTGAGATGAACATGACCGATCGATTAATATCTTTGGCCCGTAGTGCAAAGATGAGCAGTGTTTAGATGAACATGACCGGTCGATGAATATCTTTTGCTTTGTAGTGCAAAGATGAATATTTGATTCGAGATATATATTGATTGATGTTACTGAGGATAAAATATCGACGATGAACTTTTAAATTCATATATAGAAGATAGTTGTTTGCATTCTCTACTTAACTCTTCTAATGAATTGTTGTTTCCACTGCAGTTGTTGATTTAAAACTGGTTGTCTATTATATTCTATTAGATTTTTTCCTGTTGGAGACTAACAATAATTTGTTGTATATTATCTTAGTCATAATTTTCTTTACTGGGCTAGTTGAGCTCACCCTTTTCCTTGTTGTTCCATTTTTCTTCTCAGGAGGCGAGAATGTAGCGAGTACTTAGTGGGGTATGGAATGAAGGTTCTAGAGAGAGTTGTTTAGTAGTCCTCACCATTTTGTAAAATAATGTATCAATAATTATGATGGGGATTTATTTGCGTGTGGATATTGTCTAGATGACAATATCTCGTATTTAAACTCACAGTTTATATGTTGTAATAATAAAGTTGTAGTTATTTACGTACCATGTATTTGGCGACTCGAGAATGGGTTGGATGGAATGGACCTATTTTGGGGGCATCACGGTAGGCAGGGAAGTTCTTTGGGAATACGTCAGAAATTTATTAACAATAGAAATATCGTTCAAAAGCGGCGTATTTTTGTTTAAATCATGACATGAGCTAAGAAAGCGACATCCGTTTTTCAATAAGCGAATAGCTTTATGGCTTGAGATGACCGTGATTGATTTTAATGGTTTGGTCGTTTGAATTAGCATAATAGGTTGATTAGGAATATGAAAGCTAACAACCTTACGAAAATAATCAATTTTTGCATGATAAGTAGTTAACCAATCAATCCCTAGAATCACGTCAAATGCAAGTATTTTTAATGAAATAAGATCGACAGTAATGTGAAGGGTACCGATTTGAACCAAACAAGACTTATAAATAGTAGATGTAATGAAGGTTTCTCCCAACGGAGTTTCCACGAGATAAGTCAAAGTCTAATTTCTCCTGAGTCAAATTTAATCGATGAGCGCAAGTAGGAGAAATAAAAGAATGGGTAGAACCCATTATCAAATAAAGTATAGACTTCATTAGAGTTTAAGATAAGCTTACCTGTGATGACCTCATTCGGGTTCCTTGCTCTGGGAGGTCACAACACAACAAACGCCTCCTCAGCTTCTGGGTTTTGACTTTTACGGGATGACCTTTGGTGCCTCCATCCTAGTTGAATTTGTCTTGATGGCGACAAAATCGAGCTAAGTGACCTTCTCTTCCACAATTATAACATGCTTTGACTGCATGGCGCAGTTTGGACCGATGTGTCCTCTCCTCGCATTTGAAGCATATTATAGGTGATCTTTCTCCTTCCTTAACAACGGGTCTTTGGTCTTTGACGTCTTTCCATCATTGTTGAATCTCCGTTTCTTGAAATGTCCATTCTTATTGTTTTTGCCCTCGATTACCACCGAAGTGGTTACCATATCGGCCCATTGATTCCTCCACGCTTGTTGTCACCGCTTGATGACTACTACTCATTTGGTATTATAATTTTGTCAATACCGCTTTCTCTTTTAGTTGCGTTGACTCGTTATCGCGTTCCACTAAGCGAGCCCTATTTACAACATCCGAATACAAACACGGTTTATGAGAAATAAGATGTTAACGTATCTCGACTTCAAACCTCTTAAAACATTCGCGCCATTCTTTCTTCATTATCCACCAAGTGGGACGCAAATCATGATAACTCAAGAATTTTGCCTCGTATTGCGATACTGGTCATATTGTTTTGTTCCAACTTGATAAACTCCACCTCCTTCATGTGGCGAATACTTTCGGGAAAGTATTTGTCGTTGAACGACTCTGGAACTTCTCCCAAGATATCTTTAAGACAATGAAGTTGAGTACGTTTTACCGATTTCCACCAATAATCTGCCTCTCTGTGCAACATAAAGGCGGAAAAGGGAACCTTTTGCTCCTCGGAGCATCCCAAGACATCAAATATCTTGGTAATCTGTTTTATCTATGCTTCCGCCGAGAAGTGGTTTTTGCTCTCCCTTAAACTCCGGTGGTCGGCTCCTTGAATTGTTTAGCGGTGACCGCCTTGAGAGTTTTCCGTGTTTCCACCTACGTTTTGGACAGAGTCGCTCTTTTCTTTGTTGCATAAATTGCATAAAGCCTCTAAACATTTGATCATTCATCATTTGGTCGGTGTTGTTGTTTGCGTGAGGATTATCGCCTTCGATGCACATTATCCACGATTATTGATATGTGGCGAATCAACAATCGCTTTGTGCTCCATTTCTATTCTCAACATTCTCGGATGTCATTTTCAGATCATCGCCACAAAACAAAAGGTTAATTGACATGTAACAAATTATCCTATATTACGTGAGCCACCAATAAAATATAGACATAAACTTAGGTAGGTCATACTAGCGAAGGTATTCCCGCCTCTCCTTCCTAGTACTATTCTCACATCTTAGCCAGGATCATATCCTAAGCTACGATACTAATCGTGGCGCCCCAAAATTAGGTATACATCACCCATCTTGGGTAGTCGGATACATGGTACATAATTTAAATACAACTTACAAATATAAGCGTAGGTGTACAATACGACATAAAGCGTGAGTTTGAATACAAATATTATCTACTAGATATTATACAAACTCAAAAGGAGTCCTCATTACAATTATTATCACACTATTTCGCGAATAGTGAGGACTACTAATGCTATCCTCCGGACCATTACTCCGCTCCCCGACTCGTCTCCATTTATGTTCTCATTTCACGAAGAGAAAAAGTGAAAGAAAGGGTGAGCTCAACTAGCCCAAGAAGAAATATTATGACTAAGATAATGCGAATAAATTATCATTAGCCTTCAACAGTGTTAAAGCGATAAAATATAATAAACATCAAGTTTAAGCTGCAGTGAACAAGCAATCCATTAAAAGAGTCAAGTAGAAAATAAAATATACTATCTTTTATGATTTAAAGGTTTTTCATCTTTGTTATATATTTGAGACTCGACTTTAATAAATAATCCACATCATCGAATCACCCACGCACTTCTACGGCCGAGGATATTCTTTAGTATCACGACCACAATTATTCATGCACTACGGGCCAAGAATAGTTGTGTATTCATTAATGGTCATGATCATGCCAACAATCGTCCATCAATGCACACTACTACCCATCGAGGATTTTTACCACATCATTTGTAACATTACGATTATGATTACAATTGAATAGTCTCGTGTCATAATCATACCAAGTCCATCTATGCACCATGTGCCACGAGATGACTTTAAAAAAATATATAAACATGAGGATGATGACAATGATATAAGAATTCAATAAAACAAGTTCAAGAATTATTTTATCCGAGAATTATTAACGCCCAAATTGTCAACACGACATCTTTGTTTTGTAGAGTAAAATTCAAGAATGATCGGAAGAATATTTCCATGAAAAGATCTTTGGATGAAATGCAAATATCAAGGATATTCTACTAATTTCATGGAGTATAGAAGTCAAAGTTTTAACCATTTGGGTATAATAAAGAATGGAATAACAAAAGAAATCACCGTGCATGCGGTACTTGCCATGTACAAAGTTATTTCAACAAAATAATAATAACGGAACCGGTCGGGTGAAATTCACACAAGCGGGATGTTCCAACAGAATAATAAAGATGGAACCAGATCAAATTGTAAAACACACGAGATAGGATATTCCAACAGAATGATAAAAAGCGGAACCAGTCGGTGTAAAAAACACATGCATGGATGTTCCAACAGAATAATAAAAGCGGAACCAGTCAGGAGTAAAACACATGCATGCGAGGATGTTCCAAATGTAATAATAATAAAGAGCGGAACCAGTGGGGTGTAAAACACACGCACGAGGATGTTCCAATGAGAATAATAGAAGAATGTCACCAAGTATAGGGTAAACCACGTATCTGAGTTATTCCAACGAGAATAATAAGCAATGGAAGAACAACAGTTCTCTTCATGAATAAGAAAGAATAACACCCCTTACGAGTACAACAAATAATATTTCCTACCTTAGAAAAATGAATATTGGCAAAGTGAAGTAGCGAGAATACTTTTCTACTTTCTCTCTATAGTTTCTTTCTCTAGAGTTCAAAGTGAATTAAGTAAGAAAATAATGAAGGAATGAGCTTCTATTTATAGGAAAATAGAATGCATAGTAATTAATCCATGAGCGGTCAGATTGATTTACTTTAATCCGATCGGTCCATATTTAAAGCAAAATCTTTTAAATAATATATATTATATTCTATTTTTATAAAAACATTTTACTATGCAAACACTATGCAACACTTATGCAAAACACACTATGCAACACTATGCATAATAAAATATAATATATTTTATTTATAGAATAACTTTAATAAAATATTCTATTTTATATAAAAAGATGTTTTACATTTTATTACGTTAATAATACGAATAAAACAAAACGTCATTATCATTATAATAATTCATATTATTAATAAATGATAATGGAATCAAACCTGAGTGACTTCTCACATAAGCATCAATAATCAATACAGGTGTCTTTTCTTATGCAACCACACGTATTCTTTGTACTTTTTACTACAAAGTAGTTCAACAAGATTATCAGCAGTAAAACTTCCGTCGTTATTTCAATAAAAAATATTTTTGTCGTTTTCTCAATCCAGGCAATAATTACATTTATTGGGGTCCACCAATTATTGGTAGTTATACGAATATTTCTCGCTAAACCGAATAATATTCCCAGACCAATCGAATAATATAACCACTAAGCATACTTTTGCAAAATTTATAAATATTACCCATAACTATAACATTATATCAAATTTATTCCATAATATTCAAAAATAATATTTATAAGAAAATTCATCTTTATTTATAAAAGCTGGGGTCTTACATCTTTGGCCTGTATGCAAAGATGAATTGTTGATGAATATCTTTGGCCAGTAGTGCAAAGATGAATGTTAATGAATATCTTTGGCCGTGTAGTGCAAAGATGACTGTTGTTGAATATCTTTGGCGATTAGTGCGAAGATGAATCGTGGATGAATATCTTTGGCCCGTAGTGCAAAAGATGAATTTATTAGTATGATTATGAATGTGAGGCTGTGATTTGGTATAACCATGATCTTTGATGTTTCGGTAAAGACATGTGATGAAAATTATATTAAATCTTGGGTACGAAGAGAATTTTGAATCACAATTATGATTATGAGATATTCATATAATTGTGGAAAGGAACTGTTGATTGATGTTACTGAGGATAAAACATTGTTGGTGGACTTTTAACATGGAGAAGATAATAAATCGTATATCTATTTGACTCTTCTAATGGATCGCTTCGTTCACCGCAACTATGGTTGAAATTTTTATCATCTACTTTAAGACCCCAACTTGTTATTAATGAAATTTAATTTTCTCTATTTATTATTTTGAAATAGTAAGGGTTGATTTGATTAATGTGGATAGTTATGGGTAAAATACATAAATATTTTAAAATAAGCAAGTGGTTATAAAATATTCATTGTTGTGGGGAATATTTGTTTGGTCGTGGAATATTAAATCTTTGTCGGGGAATATTAAATGCGACTTGCCTTGACCATGTATGGGCCCCATGTTGGAAAGCGATTGGATGAAGAAAACGACAAATATAAGTTGTTTAAAAATAACGGCGTAGTTCTTACAGTTATCATTGTTAAAATACTCGGTGGTTAACACACACGATGACACGCAGTATTGCACCAATTATTGATTCTTACGTGAAAGGCACTACACAATAATGGTTATAGTAATTCTTTATTCGATTATTTTATTTTATTGATTTAATAATTGCTGCGTTGATATTTTATATTGCCATTGTTTCAATAATTGTCATCACACAAGATATTTTTCATTATCGAAGCAATAATTCATATTATCCGAATAATATTATTAGATAACATTATTGGCAATGTCTAGAAAGTTACATCAAGGAGAGGTTTGGTCACCTAATGCGCGCGCCAAGAAGGAGAAATTCTTATTGGAAAGCCCTCTTTTCCAGGAAGCGCACTGGTTGTCAATATTGTGATTCGTAATATTATTTGTGAATAATTAATTATTGATTCATATGATGAGGAAAATATTGATTTTATGTGGATATAGATGGAGAAAATTTTAATGTGACAATTGTTGAAAATTGAAATTTTATCTTTTTCTCGATAAAATAATTCATTTAAATATATTATTATATTTTAATAATATAATAATGATGATATTTTTATGATGAATGTGGGATATATGAGTATATGTGAAAGAGGAGTATTTTTGTTACCAAAATATTTATAGCATGTTTTATGTGTTCGGTGGACCCCATTTCTTGATGAAATTTGATTATAAACCTTAACATCGCTTCTAGTTTGTGGATTTGGTCAATTTCATTTGGAATTTGGAAAAACTTTCTTCTATAAAGTTGTAGAGAATTGAATTTCCTATAAAAAGGCGCAAGTTTCGAATTTTCTGACAAAAGGGCTATTTATTGTGAATTATTGAAATTCCGAAGCTCCGAAATAATTGATTTTTGGAAGTTTAAATTATTTTAAATTAGAAAAACGTTTTTTCTTAATTTTTCTAGAAGGTGACATGTGCTTATTGAGCTTAAATCAGATTTCAAGAGTGGCGTAGGAATTTTGATATATATATATATATATATATTTATATTTTATTAAATTTTCTACTTTTGTTGTTTCTAAGCATTTTCCTATAAATAGGGTGCTTAGGTTAGAATTGAAAATCACACCGTAAATCAAGTTTTCTCTCTATATTATCGAGCGTATTCTTGTGAGTATTTGGAGTATATTTTGAGTATCGCTATATCTATGCAAGTTCAAGTCATAGCTTTATATCAGGTGTTTAATTTAGAAATAACCGATCTTTCGAGGTAAGGGATATTATTTTTTTCGTAATGATATTATTTCTTCAATATTATTATCTTTGAAATATTGATCTGAAGTTTTATCAAATTTAGAACTTTTGGTGTCGAGAGTTCTTATTCACGATACCAAGACTATTCACGATATTATACATTATTCACGAATCTAAGACTATTCATCGAAAAATGAAAATTTTCCTTTTCGTCTAAAATATCTATTGTGAATACTAGCTTTGATTGTATCCATGTTCGATCATTCTTGAATTTTACACCACTATGATTATTTTTGAGGTATTTTTGGACATGGATAAAACAAAGTACTAATCCTTAATCCTTAATCCTTGTCATTTTGTTTGTTTTGGATTCGTTTCTTTAAAAATATTTTTCATCATCCTCGGTCTTAAATGATGATATTATTGAATATCTTTGGCACAGTAGTGCAAAGATGAATGATTTTTGATAAATATCTTTGACCCGTAGTGCAAAGATGAACAGGTGTTTAGATGAACATGACCAACTGATGAATATCTTTGGCCTATAGTGCAAAGTTGAATATTTGATTCAGATATATATTGATTGATGTTACAGGATAAAAGATAGAGCGATGAACTTTTAAATTCATACATAGAAGATAGTTGTTTGCATTCTCTACTTAACTCTTCTAATGAATTATTATTTCATTTGCGAATATTGATTTAAAACTTGTTGTCTATTGTATTCTATTAGATTTTTCCCTGTTGAAGACTAACGATAATTTGTTGTATATTATCTTAGTCATAATATTATTTTCTTGGGCTAGTTGAGCTCACCCTTTTTCTTTTGTTCCATTTTTCTTTCGTGAGGCGGCGAGAATATAATAGAAGAGTGAAAGTGGGGGTATGGAATGAAGGTTCTAGAGAGAGTTGTTTAGTAGTCTTCACCATTTTGTAAAATAATGTATCAATAAATGTGATGAGGATTTATTTGAGTATAGATATTGTCTAAAAGATAATATTTGTATTCAAACTCACGCTTTCTTGTTGTAATAATAAAGTTGTAGTTGTTTACGTACCGTATATTGACAACTCGAATGGGTGATGTATACCTATTTTGGGGGCGTCACGGTTGGTATCGAGCTTAGAGATATGATCTCTGGCGGAGATCGGGGAATAGAACTAGGAGGGAGAGACGAGTAAATCCTTCACTAAAGTGTGTCCTACCTAAGCTTATTTGTTAGTTGGTCAAGATATAGGGATATTATGTGATATATTGATTTCCTTAATTAACCCTTGTTTTATGACGAGATTTGAGAATGTCAATTGAGAATATTAATGTGGAAATGAGGACCGTGGAGACGCTTTGTACTCACCAACGAGGAGAACGTGCAAACAACACCACCGAAGCAGATGATGAATGAGGGATGTTTAGAAGCTTTTTGCGATTCATGCAAAAATTAGGCGAGGAGACTCGTGTTCAAAATACTGAGAGAAATGATAACAATTCACGGGTTGTCACAACCCAAACATTTCAAAGAGTTGGGACCACAGAATTTAAGGAAAGCGAGATCCGATCATGGCGGAAACATGGGTCAACCAAATTACCAAGATATTCGATGTCTTGGGATGCACGGAGAACAGAAGGTTCCATTCGCCACCTTTATGTTCCGTGGCGAAAGGCGGACTCATCGGTGGGAATCAGTAAAGCGTACACATCCAATCAGACTCAAGACGTCTTGAGAGACGCTTTTGAAACTATTTAATGACAAATACTTTCCCGAAAGTGTTTGTCATATGAAGGAAGTGGAGTTCATCGATTAGAACAAAACTAGTTCAATGAGGACGGTGACTCAAAAAGATCGTCCCCGAAAAAGTCAAAGTCAGCGGTTCTGGAAGAAGCGTTTGTTGTGGATTTGGTCAAAAAGCGAAGAACCCAAACGAGGTGATCACGGGTAAGCTATTTATAAATTCTTCAAGTTTATACCTTACTTGATACTAGAAGTGCTACCCATTCATTTATCTCCGCTTGTGCTCAACGTTTAAACTTGACTCAGGAGAAATTAGACTTTGACCTATCTGTGGAAACTCCGCTAGAGGAGAAACTTTCATCACATCCATTTGTTTATAAATCTTGTTTGATTCAAGTTGGCACCATCACATTACCTATTGACCTTATCTCTTTAAACATACTTACCTTTGATGTGATTTTAGGGATTGATTGGTTAACTACTCATCATGCCAAAATTGATTGTTTTCGTAAGGTTGTTAGTTTTCATATTCCTAACTTGACTGTTGTACAAATTCAAGCAACTAAACTATTAAAATCAATCATCATCATATCTAATCATAAAGCTATTCGTTTATTGAAAAACGGATGTCAAGCTTTCTTGGCCCATATTATGGATTTGAATAAAGACACGTCAAATTTGAATAATATTCCTGTTGTTATTGACTTTCCTAACGTATTTCCTGAAGAACTTCCGGCCTACCCCCAAAGCGTGAAGTTGAATTCTTTATTGATCTTGAAACTGTACAAAGCCCATTTCTAAAACCCCATATCGAATGGCTCCTATTGAACTTCAGATTTAAAGGTCCAACTCACGAGGAATTGTTGGACATCGGTTTCATTCGTCTAAGTACATCTCCTTCGGGGTGCTCCTGTTTTATTAAGTAAAGAAGAAAGGCGGAGTATCGCGACTTTCATATTGACTATCGGGGAATTGAACCATGTCACCATCAAGAATAGGTATCTTCTACCTCGTATTGATGACTTGTTTGACCCGATTCTGAGGGCACAATTTTTTCAAAGATCGATCTTTCGTTCTAGATATCATCATTTGAAGATTAGGCGAGGATATTCCAAAGACCGCTTTAGAACTCAGTGCGGGCATTATGAATTCTTAGTCATGTCTTTCGGATTGACTAATGCTCCTGCTGGCTTTCATGGATATGATGAATCGAGTATTCAAGGAATATTTGGATCAATTCGTTGTTGTCTTTATTGATGACATCCTCATATATTCCAAAAGTAGTGAAGATCATGAGCATCATTTGAAGTTTGGTACTCCAAAGGCTTCGTGAAAACAAGCTTTATGCCAAGTTGAAGAAATGTGAGTTACGGCTTCGAGGAAGTAGCATTCCTTGGGCACGTGGTGTCGAAACATGGAGTATCTGTTGATCCGTGAAGATTGAAGCAATACAAAGTTAGAGCAACCGAAAGTCGGTGGATGAAGTCACGTAGTTTTTGGGCTTAAAGTTGGTTATTATCGAAGATTCGTGGAAGGGTTTTCTCGAATCGCTACTCCATTAACCCAACTAACTTTCGGAAGGATACAAAATTCGTTTGGAGCGAAGAACGCGAGAAGAGTTTCCAAGAGCTTAAGAGGAGACTTATTTTGGACTGTTCTAACAATACCATCCGGTTCGGATGGATTTGTTATCTCACAAATGATGCTTCGGGAAAAGGGTTAGGATGTGTTCTCATGCAACATGGGAAAGTCATAGCTTTATGCCTCGCGACAACTTAAAGAATATGAGAGGAATTATCCTACTCATGATCTAGAGTTCGGCGAATCGTTTTCGCGCTAAAGATATAGAGACACTATCTATATGGGGAGAAAGTGGAGATATATTCAGACCATAAAAGCCTTAAATATTTCTTCACTCAAAAAGAACTCAACATGCGGCAGCGACGTTGGCTTGAGCTATTGAAAGACTACGACCACACTATTCAATACCATCCTGGAAAAACGAACGTGGTAGCTGACGCGTTGAGTAGAAGATCATATACAGGAATGGGTGCAATGATGTCAAGTATACGCATAGAGCCAACTTTAATAGAAAAAGTTAAGGTTGCTCAAGCCACCGACCCGGAGCTGATGCGTATGAAGAAGAAAGTACAAGAAGGTGCTATTCTGGAAGCGAGAATTGATGAAGAGGGAATACTTCGAGTCCACTCTAGACTTTGTGTCCCTAACGACTCGGATTTGAAGTACAAGATTATGATGGAGGCACACAATACACCATTTACAATCCATCCTGGAAGTACCAAAATGTATCGTGATCTTCGACATACATTTTGGTGGAACAATATGAAGAGAGAGATTGCAAAGTTTATCTCAATGTGTTTAACTTGTCAACGTGTAAAGGCGGAGCATCTAGTACCTAAGGGTCCGTTGTAACCACTTGAGATTCTGAAATGGAAGTGGGAACACATTACCATGGATTTCGTTACGGGTCTTCCTACGGTTTCTCAAGGCATCAATGCTATTTGGTTTATTGTTGATAGATTAACCAAGTCTGCTCATTTCTTGCCGATATGGGAGACTTATTCCCTTGAACATCTTGTTAGTATATATATAAATGAGATTGTGAGGTTGCATGGCATGCCAGTATCCATAGTTTCGGATCGTGACCTAAGATTCACTTCAAGATTTTGGGTTAGCTTGCAAAAAGCTATGAGCGCGGATTTACGATTGATTCAAAGATACCATCCTCAAAACAGACGAACAATCGAGAGGACTATTCAAACTCTTGAAGATCTATTAAGACTCGTGTCCTAGACTTCAAAGGCGGTTAGGATAAGTATTTACCATTGGTGGAATTCTCCAACAACAATGATTATCGAAGCAAGTATAGGTGTGGCTCCATTTGAAGCATTATATGGACGAAAGTGTCGCTCTCCAATATGTTGGGATGAGGTGGGTGAAGCAACATTGTGACGCCCCTAAAATTAGGTATACATCACCCATCTTGGGTAGTCAGATACATGGTACATAATTTAAATAAAACTTACTAATATAACTGTCGTGTACAATACGACATAAACCGTGAGTTTGAATACAAATATTAATCTACTAGAATATTATACAAACTCAAAAGGAGTCCTCATTACAATTATTATCACACTATTTCACGTAATAGTGAGGACTACTAATGCTATCCTCTCGGACCATTACTCCGCTCCCCGACTCGTTCCAAACTATGTTCTCATTTCCTCAAGAGAACGGTGAAAGAAAGGTGAGCTCAACTAGCCCAAGAAGAAATATTATGACTAAGATAATGCGTAATAAATTATCATTAGCCTTCAACAAATGTTAAACCGATAAAATATAATAAACATCAAGTTTAACTGCAATGAACAAGCAATCCATTAAAAGAGTCAAGTAGAAAATAAAATCTACTATCTTTTATGATTTAAAAGGTTTTTCATCATTTGTTATAGCCGAGAGACTCACTTTAATAAATAATCCACATCATCGAATCACCCCCCGCACTACGGCCAAGGATATTCTTTAAGTATCACGACCACAATTATTCACGATCACGGGCCAAGAATAGTCAGGTATTCATTAATGGTCATGATCATGCCAACAACTCGTCCATCAATGCACTACGGCCATCGAGGATTTTTACCACATCATTTGTAACATTACTACCATGATTACACCGAATAGTCTCGGTCATAATCATACCAAGTCCATCTATGCACTACAAAGCCATGTAGATGACTTAAAAAAAATATATAAACATGAGGATGATGACAATGATATAAGAATTCAATAAAACAAGTTCAAGAATTATTTTATCCAGAATTATTAACGCCCAAATTGTCAACATGATAATGCTTTTGTAGAGTAAAATTCAAGAATGATCGTAATAATATTTCCATGAAAAGATATTGGATGAAACGCAAATATCAAGGATATTCTACTAATTTCATGGAGTATAGAAGTCAAAGTTTTAACCAACTGGGTATAATAAAGAATGGAATAACAAAAGAAATCACCATGCATGCGGATCAGATGTATAAAAGTTATTCCAACAGAATAATAATAACGGAACCAAAGTCGTGAAATTACAATCGGCATGAGATGTTCCAACAGAATAATAAAGATGGAACCGGATCCGGTGTAAAACACACGGTAGGATATTCCAACAGTAATGATAAAGACGGAACCAGTCCGGGTGTAAAACACATGCATGTGATGTTCCCAGAATAATAAAAAGCGGAACCAGGTGTAAAACACATGCATGTGATGTTCCAATGTAATAATAATAAAGATTTTAACCAGTAAAGGTGTAAAACACATGACATGTGATGTTCCAATGTAATAATAGAATAATGTCACCAAGTATAGGTAAACCACGATACACAAAGTTATTCCAATGTAATAAATAAGAATGGAATAACAACAAGTTCTCTTCATGAATAAGAAAGAATAACACCCCTCACTTAGAGTACAACAAATAATATTCCCTACCTTAGAAGAACTGAATATTGGCAAAGTGAAGTAGAAGAATACTTTTCTTCTTTCTCTCTATAGTTTCTCTCAGAGTTTAGGTGAATTCGTAAGAAAATAATGAAGGAATGAGCTTCTATTTATAGGAAAATAGAATGCATAGTAATTAATCCATGAACGGTCAGTATTGATTTACTTTAATCGATTATCCATATTTAAAGCAAAATCTTTTAAATAAAATATAATATATTCTATTTATATAAAACATTTTACTATGCAAACACTATGCAACACTATGCAAAACACTACGACTATAACACTATGCATAATAAAATATAATATATTTTATTTATGTAATAACTTTAATAAAGTATTCTCATTTTATATAAAAGATGTTTCGCATTTTATTACGTTAATAATCTTAATAAAATAAAACGTCATTATCGCTTATAATAATTTATATTATTAATCGACAATAATGAAATCAAACCGAAAGTGACTTCTCACATAAGCATCAATAATCAATACCGTGCTACTACGCAACCACACGACATCGCACTTTTACTACCGAGTAGTTCAACAAAGATCAACGGTAAAACTTCCGCCGTTATTTCAATAAAATATTTTTGTCGTTTTTCAATCCGATAATAATTTCGCATAGGGTCCACCAATGATTGAGCCGCCAGATTTAATATTCCCTCGCTAAACCGAATATTCCCCACCAATCGAATAATATAACCACTTCAGATACTTTTGCAAAATTTATAAATATTACCCACAACTATAACATTATATCAAATTTATTCCATAATATTCAAAAATAATATTTATAGAAAATTCATCTTTATTTATAAAAGTGGGGTCTTACAACCTCCCTTCTTATGAAATTTCGCGTCAAATTAGGGTACGACTGGTATGTCAAGAGGTAAGGATACCTTGATTTCATTTCGATTCTAACTCCCAAGTCATTTCTCAACATCGTGGGTTCTTCCACAAAACTTTGACTTGAGGTATATCCTCGAGCGTAGAATATGTTCCTTCTTATCCAAAATTTGAACAGAACCTCTTCATACGCCAAATCTTCCGCTATTTCATCCGGTTCTAACTCAATAATATGGTTCGGGTCTTTCACATATTTACGTAATATGGATATGTGAAAAACGTTATGAACACGAGACATATTTCAAGCAGAAAGCGAGTCTATAGCCACGATTCCTACTCGATCGAAGGATTAAAATGGACCAATGAATCTAGGATTAAGTTTTTCTCTTTCCAAATCTTGTAACTCCTTTCCATGGAGCAACTCTTAACAACACATGATCTCCTATATCGAATTCCACGCCCTTTCGATGAAGATCAAAGATAACTCTTTTGTCGATTTTGTGAGGTTTTTATACGTTGTTCGGATCGTTTGAATCTTTTTCCGTAGTCATGCGCATCAACTCCCGGTCCCAACAACGTTGCTTCACCCACCTCATCCCAAAGATACCGGAGAACGACACTTTCTTCCATACAACGCTGAATGGAGCCATGCCAATACTTGCTTGATAATCGCTGTTGTTGTAGGAAAACTCCACCAATGGTAAGAACTTGTCCCAACTCCTTGAAATCAAGGACACAGAGTCTTAATAGATCTTCAAGAGTTTGAATAGTCCTCTCCGATCGTCCGTCCGTCTCGAGGATGATATGCCGAAAGCTAAATCGTAAGTCTGTGTCCATAGCTTTTTTGCAAACTAACCCAAAATCGTGAAGTGAATCTTGGTCAGATCGTAAACTATGGATACCCGGCAAGATACCATGCGATCTTACAATCTCGTTTATGTACATACGAGCAAGACGTTCAAGTGTATAAGTTTCTCAGATCGGTAAGAAATGAGCAGACTTGGTCAATCTATCAACAATGACCCAAATCGCATCAACGCCTTGAGAAACCTTAGGAAGACCCAGAACGAAATCCATGGTAATGTGCTCCCACTTCCATTCGAATTTCAAGTGGTTGCAATGGACCTTTTGGTACTTGATGCTCCGCTTTAACTCTCGTTGACAAGTTAGACACCTTGAGATAAACAACGCTATCTCTCTCTTCATATTGCTCCACCAAAATGTATTTATTTAATATCATGATACATTTTGGTACTCCCAGATGGATTGCAAATGGTGTGTCAGGCGCTCCATCATGATATTATACTTTAAATCGTGGTCGTTAGAACACAAAGTCCGGAGTTGACTCAAGTATTCCTTCTTCATCGATTCTTGCTTCCTAAGATAGCACCTTTCTCAGACTTTCTTTTTCATACGCATCGCCTCCAGTGTCCGTAGCTTGAGCAGACTTTTAACTTTATCGATTAAAAGTCTGTTCTACTCAGATATTCGCTATCATCACACGCGTCCCTCGAGTCTTTAACTCTATCTCCATCCTTTGCAAGTCACACAAATGGGCCTTGTGTTGACAATAACGCACTCAGATTGCAGATACGATCTTCTACTCAATGCGCCGCCTACCACGCTCGCTTTTCCGGTGATGGTATCGATGGTATGATCATAATCTTTCAACAGTTCAAGCCAACGTCGTTGTCGCATGTTGAGTTCCTTTTGAGTGAAGAAATATTTGAGACTTTTATGATCCGTAAAGATCTCCACTTTCTCCCCATACAAGTAATGCCTCCAAATTTTAAGTGCAAGAAGACAACAACCGCTAACTCCAGATCATGAGTAGGATAATTCCTCTCATATTCTTTGAGTTGTCGCGAGGCATAGGCTATAACTTTTCCATGTTGCATAAGAACACATCCCAACCCTTTGCTCGAAGCATCACTGTAGATGACAAATCCCTCCGAGCCAAATGGTATTGTCGTAACAGTCTTTGAAATAAGTCTCCTCTTGAGTTCTTGAAAACTCTTCTCACATTCTTCGCTTCCAACCGAACTTTGTATCTTTCGAGTCATTTGAAATAATGGAGTAGCGATTCGAGAAAATCCTTCCACGAATCTCCGATAATAACCAAAATTAAACCGAGAAAGCTACGATTTCTATCATCGATTTAGGTTGTTCCCTACTTTGAATAGCTTCAATCTTTGTTGGGTCAACAGATATTCCATGACTTGATACCACGTGCCCAAGGAATGCTACTTCTTCTGCCGTAACTCGATTTCTTCAACTTGGCATAAAGCTTATATTCACGAAGCTTTTGGAGTGTCACCTCAAGTGTTGCTTTCATGATCTTCACGGCTTTTGGAATAAATAAGATGATGTCATCAATAAAGACGACCACAAAGTGATCTAAATATTCCTTGAATACTCGGTTCATCATATCCATGAAGGCAAAGAGAGCATTAGACAATCCAAAGGACATGACTAGGAATTCATAATGCCCGCATCGAAGTTCCGAAAGTCATCTTTGGAATGTCACGGTTCTAATCTTCAATTGGTGATATCCTAACGAAGATCAATCTTTGAAAAGAATTTGGCTCCTTGCAACTAGTCAAACAGTCATCAATACGTGGCAATGGATACCTATTTTTGATGGTGACATGATTCAACTCCCGATAATCAATACAAAGTCGCATACTCCCATCTTTCTTCTTCACGTAATGTAACAAGAGCACCCCAAGGAGAAGTACTAGGATTAATAAAGCCAATGTCTAACAATTCCTCGTAGTTGGGTCTTTAACTCCTCAAGTTCAATAGAGCCATTCGACATGGGCTTTGGAAATAGGTTTTGTACCGGGTTCAAGGTCGATACAAAATTCAATTTCACGCCCGGGGTAGGCCAGAAGTTCTTCTTGGGAATACGTCAGAAATTTATTAACAATAGAAATATCGCTCAAAAATCGACGTATTTTTGTTTAAATCGTGACATGAGCTAAGAAAGCTTGACATCCGCTTTTTAATAAACGAATAGCTTTATGGCTTGAGATGACCGTGATTGATTTTAATGGTTTGGTCATTTGAATTGCAGATAATAGGTTGATTAGGAATATGAAAGCTAACAACCTTATTTAAAATAATCAATTTTTGCATGATAAGTAGTTAACCAATCAATCCCTAGAATCACGTCAAATGCAAGTATTTTTAATGAAATAAGATCGACGGTGTAATGCGAGGGTACCGATTTGAACCAAACAAGACTTATAAACAAAGTGGATGTAATGAAGGTTTCTCCCAACGGAGTTTCCACAGATAAGTCAAAGTCTAATTTCTCCGTGAGTCAAATTTAATCGATGAGCGCAAGTAGGAGAAATAAAAGAATGGGTAGAACCCAGATCAAATAAAGTATAGACTTCATTAGAGTTTATGATAAGCTTACCCGTGATGACCTCATTTCGTTCCTTGCTCTCTGGGAGGTCACAACAAACGCCTCCTCAGACTACCGGGTTTTGACTTTTTCCGGGACGGCCTTTGGTGCCTCCATCCTAGTTGAATTTGTCTTGATGAAATGACAAAATCGAGATAAGTGACCTTCTTCCACAATTATAACATGCTTTTGACTGCATGGCGCGATTTGACCGATGTGTCCTCTCTCCGCATTTGAAGCATATGATAGGTGGTCTTTCTCCTTCCTTAACAACGGTCTTTGATTCTCGACGTCTTTCCATCATTGTTGAATCTCCGTTTCTTGAAATGTCCATTCTTATTGTTTTGGCCCCGATTACCACCAAGTGGTTGGTTATATATCCGCCCGTTGATTCCTCCACGCTTGTTGTCACCCGTTGATGACTACTCACCGGTATTATAATTTCTTTACCGCTTTCTTTTAGTCAAGCGTTGACTCGTTATCGCTCCACTAATCGAGCCCTATTTACAACATCGAATACAAACACGGTTTATGAGAAATAAGATGTCGACGTATTCCGACTTCAAACCTCTTAAAACATTCGCGCCATTCTTTTCTTCATTATCCACCAAGTGGGACGAAATCGTGATAACTCGCAAATTTTGCCTCGTAGACATGGATACTGGCCATATTGTTTTGTTCCAACTTGATAAACTCCACCTCCTTCATGTGCTTAATACTTTGTGAAAGTATTTGTCGTTGAATGACTCCTCGAACTTCTCCCAAGATATCTTCAAGACAAAGAAGTCGAGTACGCTTTACCGATTCCCACCAAGAATCCGCCTCCTCCGCAACATAAAGGCGGCAAAGGGACCTTTTTTGCTCTCGGAGCATCCCAAGACATCAAATATCTTGGAAATCTGCTTTATCCATGCTTCCGCCAAGTGGTTTGGCTCTCCTTAAACTCCGGTGGTCCCAGCCTTGAATTGTTTAAGCGGTGACCACCGAGAGTTTTTCGTGTTTCCACCCACGTTTTTGGACAGAGTCGCTCTCATCATTGTTGCATAAATTGCATAAAGCCTCCGAACATTTGATCATTCATCATTTGGTTGTTGTTGTTGTTTGTATGAGGATTGTCGCCTCGATGCACATTATCCCGATTATTGATATGTGGCGAATCAACGATCGCTCAGGCTCCATTGCTATTCTCAACATTCTCGGATGTCATTTTCAGACATCGCCACAAAACAAAAGGTTAATCGACATGTAACAAATTATCCATATATTCGACCGACCAATAAAATAAGACATAAACTTAGGTAGTCATACTAGCGAAGGTATTCCCTGCCTCTCCCTCCTAGTACTATTCTCACATCTTAGCCAGGATCATATCCCTAAGCTCTGATACCAACTGTGACGCCCCCAAAATTAGGTATACATCATCCATCTTGGGTAGTCAGATACATGGTACAGAATTTAAATATAACTTACAAATATAACTGTCGTGTACAATACGACATAAACTGTGAGTTTGAATACAAATATTATCTACTAGATATTATACAAACTCAAAAGGAGTCCTCATTACAATTATTATCACACTATTTCACGTAATAGTGAGGACTACTAATGCTATCCTCTCGACCATTACTCCGCTCCGACTGTCTCAAATTTATGTTCTCATTTCAAGAGAATAAAGTGAAAGAAAGGGTGAGCTCAACTAACCCAAGAAGAAATATTATGATTAAGATAATGCGTAATAAATTATCATTAGCCTTCAACAAAGTTGTTAAACCGATAAAATATAATAAACATCAAGTTTAACTGCAGCGGAACAAGCAATCCATTAAAAGAGTCAAGTAGAAAATAAAATATACTATCTTTTATGATTTAAAAGGTTTTTCATCACTGTTATAGCTGAGACTCCGCTTTAATAAATAATCCACATCATCGAATCACCCCTGCACTACGGCCAAGGATATCTTTTAGTATCACGACCACAATTATTCATGCACTACGGGCCAAGAATAGTTGTGTATTCATTAATGGTCATGATCATGCCAACAATCATCCATCAATGCACTACTACCATCGAGGATTTTTACCACATCATTTGTAACATTACTACCATGATTACACCGAATAGTCTCTCGTGTCATAATCATACCAAGTCCATCTATGCACTACATGTGCCACAGATGACTTTAAAAAAAATATAAACATGAGGATGATGACAATGATATAAGAATTCAATAAAACAAGTTCAAGAATTATTTTATCCGGGAATTATTAACGTCCAAATTGTCAACACGACATCGTTTTTGTAGAGTAAAATTCAAGAATGATGATCAAGAATATTTCCATGAAAAGATATTGGATGAAACGCAAATATCAAGGATATTCTACTAATTTCATGGAGTATGTAAGTCAAAGTTTTAACCAACTGGGTATAATAAAGAATGGAATAATAAAAGAAATCACCACGCATGCGGTACAGATTGCGATATAACAAAGTTATTCCAACAAAATAATAATAACGGAACCAGTCGTGAAATTCACACCGACAGGATGTTCCAATGAGAATAATAAAGATGGAACCGAGATCTATGTAAAACACACGTATGACAGGATATTCCAATGTAATGATAAAGGCGGAACCAGTCGGTGTAAAAACACATGCATGCAGGATGTTCCAATGAGAATAATAAAGATTTTAACTTGGTCAAAGGTGTAAAACACATGCATGGATGTTCCAATGTAATAATAATAAAGAGCGGAACCAGTCCTGTAAAACACATGACAGGATGTTCCAACGTAATAATAGAAGAATGTCACCAAGTATAGGGTAAACCACGATACAAAGTTATTCCAATGAAAAATAAGCAATGGAATAACAACAGTTCTTCTTCATGAATAAGAAAGAATAACACCCCTTACGAGTACAACAAATAATATTTTCTACCTTAGAAGAACTCAATATCGCAAAGTGAAGTAAGAGAGAATACTTTTCTACTTTCTCTCTATAGTTTCTCTCTCAGAGTTTCAAAGTGAATTCGTAAGAAAATAATGAAGGAACGAGCTTCTTTATTTATAGGAAAATAGAATGCATAGTAATTAATCCATGAATCGGTCAGATTGATTTACTTTAATCGACGGTCCATATTTAAAGCAAAATCTTTTAAATAAAATATATTATATTCTATTTATATAAAAATATTTTACTATGCAAACACTATACAAAACACTATGCAAAAAACACTATGCAACACTATGCATAATAAAATATAATATATTTTATTTATAGAATAACTTTAATAAAATATTACATTTTATATAAAAGATGTTTATGTTTTATTACATTAATAATAATAATAAAATAAAACGTCATTATCGCTATAATAATTCATATTATTAATCGACAATAATGGAATCAAACCGAGTGACTTCTCACATAAGCATCGATAATCAATACCGTGTGTTACTATTCAACCACACGACATCGTATTTTTTACTACCGAGTAGTTCAACAAGATCAACCAGAAACTTCCGCCGTTATTTCAATAAAATATTTTTGTCGTTTTCTCAATCCGACAATAATTCTGTTGTGGGATCCACCAATGATTGTGCCGTTGTACGAATATTCTCTGTTAAACAGAATATTTCCCGACCAATCGAATAATATAACCACTTGCATACTTTGCAAAATTTATAAATATTACCCACAACTATAACATTATATCAAATTTATTCCATAATATTCAAAAATAATATTTATAGAAAATTCATCTTTATTTATAAAAGCTGGGGTCTTACATCTTTGGCCTGTATGCAAAGATGAATTGTTGATGAATATCTTTGGTCAGTAGTGCAAAGATGAACTGTTAATGAATATCTTTGGCCCGTAGTGCAAAAGATTTTGTTGTTGAATATCTTTGGCGAAAAGTGCGAAGATGAATCGTGGATGAATATCTTTGGCCAGTAGTGCAAAAGATGAATTTATTAGTATGATTATGAAGCAGAGGCGTGATTTGGTATAACCATGATCTTTGATGTTTCGGGTAAAGACATGTGATGAAAATTATATTAATCTTGGAGTACGAAGAGGAATTTTGAATCACAATTATGATTATGAGATATTCATATAATTGTGGAAAGTGAACTGTTGATTGATGTTACGAGGATAAAACATTGTTGGTGGACTTTTAACATGGAGAAGATAATAATCGTATTGTCTATTTGACTCTTCTAATGGATCGTTCGATTCACCGCAACTATGGTTGAAATTTTATCATCTACTTGTAAGACCATAACTTGTTATTAATGAAATTTAATTTTCTCTATTTATTATTTTGAAATAGTAAGGGTTGATTTGATTAATGTGGATAGTTATGGGTAAAATACGCAAATATTTTAAAATAAGCAAGTGGTTATAAAATATTCATTGTTGTTTAGGGAATATTTGTTTGGTCGTGGAATATTTGTCTGCTGTCGGGAATTTTTATTTATGCACGTGAAATGACCATGTATGGGCCCCATAACTAAAAGCGATTGGATGAAGAAAACGACAAATATAAGTTGTTTAAAAATAACTACGTAGTTCTTACCATTAATCTTTGTTAAAATACTTTTGGTTAAACACAAGAAGACACCAGTATTGCACCAATTATTGATTCTTACGTAAGAAGGCACTACTCAATAATGGTTACGAGAATTATCGCTCAAAGATTTTATTTTATTGATTTAATAATTGTTGCGTTGATATTTTATATTATGTCGTTGTTTCAATAATTGTCATTACACAATATTTTTCATTATCGAAGCAATAATTCATATTATTTGAATAATATTATTAGATAACATTATTGGCAATGTCTAGAAAGTTACATCTAAGGAGAGGTTTGGTCACCTAATCGCGCCAAGAAGGAGAAATTCTTATTCGAAAGCCCTCTTTTCAGGAACCGCACGGTCATTCAATATTGTGATTCGTAATATTATTTGTGAATAATTAATTATTGATTCATATGATGAGGAAAATATTGATTTTATGTGGATATAGATGGAGAAAATTTTTAATGTGACAATTGTTGAAAATTGAAATTTTATCTTTTTTCGATAAAATAATTTATTTAAATATATTATTATATTTTAATAATATAATAATGATGATATTTTTAAGATGAATGTGGGATATATGAGTATATGTGGAGGAGGAGTATTTTTGTTACCAAAAATATTTATAGCATGTTTTATGTGTCAGTGGACCCCATTTCTTGACTGAAATTTGATTATAGCCTGTAAAATCGTCTGCTTGTGGATTTGGTCAATTTACGTTTGGAATTTGGAAAAACTTTCTTCTGTAAAGTTGTAGAGAATTGAATTTCTTATAAAAAGGTGCAAGTTTCGAATTTTCTGACAAAAGGGCTATTTATTTTGAATTATTGAAGTTCCGAAGCTCCGAAATAATTGATTTTTGGAAGTTTAAATTATTTTAAATTAGAAAAACGTTTTTCTTACTTTTTCTAGAAGGTGGCATGTGCTTATTGAAATGAAATCAGATTTCAAGAGTGGCGAGGAATTTTGATATATATATATATATATATATATATATATATTTATATTTTATTAAATTTTCTACTTTGGTGTTCTAAGCATTTTCCTATAAATAGGTGCTTAGGTTAGAATTAAAAATCACACCGTAAACTCAAGTTTTCTCTCTATATTATCGGTGTTTATTCTTGTGAGTATTTGGAGTATATTTTGAGTATTGCTATACGGTGCAAGTTCAAGTCATAGCCTATATTGATTGTTTCAAAATTAAGACTTGATCTTTCGAGGTAAGGGATATTATTTTTTTTCGTAATGATATTATTTCTTCAATATTATTATCTTTGAAATATTGATCCAAGTTTTTATCAAATTTAGAACTTTTGGTGTCTGAGTTACTATTCACGATATCGACTATTCACGATATCGACATTATTCACGAATACTAAGACTATTCATCGAAAAAATGAAAATTTTCCTTTTCGTCTAAAATATCTATTGTGAATACTAGCTTTGATTGTATCCATGTTCGATCATTCTTGAATTTTACACCACTATGATTATTTTTTGAGGTATTTTGGACATGGATAAAACAAAGTACCTAATCCTTAATCCTTAATCCTTGTCATTTTGTTTCACTGGATTCGTTTCTTTAAAAATATTTTTCATCATCCTCGCTTTTAAATGATGATATTATTGAATATCTTTGGCCTCAGTAGTGCAAAAGATGATTGATTTTGATAAATATCTTGGCCCGTAGTGCAAAGATGAGCAGTGTTTAGATGAACATGATTAATCGATGAATATCTTTGGCTTCGTAGTGCAAAAGATGAATATTTGATTCGATATATATATATTGATTGATGTTACAGGATAAAAGATAGACGATGAACTTTTAAATTCATACATAGAAGATAGTAGTTTGCATTCTCTACTTAACTCTTCTAATGAATTATTATATCCATTGTAATATTGATTTAAAACTTGTTGTCTCATCAGATTCTATTAGATTTTCCCCGTTGAAGACTAACGATAATTTGTTGTATATTATCTTAGTCATAATATTCTTTTATCGGGCTAGTTGAGCTCACCCTTTTTCTTTTTGTTCCATTTTTCTTCTCGTGGAGGCGAGAATATAGCGAGTACGTAGCCTGGGTATGGAATGAAGGTTTTAGAGAGAGTTGTTTAGTAGTCCTCACCATTTTTGTAAAATAATGTATCAATAAATGTGATGAGGATTTATTTGAGTATAGATATTGTCTAGAAGATAATATTTGTATTCAAACTCACGCTTTTATCGTTGTAATAATAAAGTTGTAGTTGTTTACATACCATGTATTGACAACTCGTAATGGGTGATGTATACCTATTTTGGGGGCGCCACGGTTGGTATCGTAAGCTTAGGATATGATCTCAAGCGGAGATCGGGGAATAGAACTAGGAGGGAGAGACGAGTAAATCCTTCACTAGTGTGTCCTACCCAAGCTTATTTGTTAGTTGGTCAAGATATAGGGATATTATGTGATATATTGATTTCCTTCATTAACCCTTGTTTTATGACAAGATTTGAGAATGTCGAATCGAGAATATTAACAAAGTGGAAATGAGACCGTGGAGACGCTTTGTACTCACCAACGAGGAGAACGTGCAAACAACACACCACCGGCGAGATGATGAACGAGGGATGTTTAGAAGCTTTTTGCAGTTCATGCAAAATCGCACGAGGAGACTCGTGTTCAAAATACTGAGGAGAAAATGATAACAATTCACGGGTTGTCACAAACAAGCATTTCAAAGAGTTGGGACCACCGAATTTAAGGGAAAACCAGATCCGATCATGCGGCGGAAACATGGGTCAAGCAAATTACCAAGATATTCGATGTCTTGGGATGCACGGAGGAACAGAAGGTTCCATTCGCCACCTTTATGTTCCGTGGAATGGCGGCGCATCATCGGTGGGAGTCCGTGGAAGCGCATACATCCGATCAAGACTCAAAGATGTCTTGAGAGACGTTTCAGAACTATTTAATGACAAATACTTTCCGAAAGTGTTCGTCTATATGAAGGAAGTGGAGTTCATCGATTAGAATAAAACAACATGACGGTGTCTCAAAGACGAGGCAAAGTTTGCAGAGTTATCTGTGTTCAGACCTCATTTGGTGGAGAATGAGGAACGATGACGCGGATGTTTCTAAGAGGTTGAAACCCCAAGATACGACAATATCTCATTTCTCATAAATTTTCTCTATTCAGACAATGTGTAAGCAGGCTCAATTATTAGAGCGAGATAACGAAAGTACGGCCAACCGAGGGACCACAATCAGGATCATCTAGGAGATAGCAAATCAACAAAACAACGATAACCACGGAGAAAGAAAAAAGACGGACAAAATGGTAACCACACTGGTGGTAATCATGGCCATGAAAATAGAAGAAGCGAGTCGGGAGGAGATTTTAAAAGATGAGATTTAACAACGACTATGTGAAGACGACAATGACAAAGAAAGAATCGGTTCTAAGGAGGAGAACGACCACCGGCCATTATATGCTATAAATGCGGAAAGAGGGACATATCACCAAAGCGCCCACAACAGCTCAAGGTATGCTATAATTGTGGAAGGACATATCGCCGAGATCAGATGCAGGTAGTGAAAACTAGTTCACGGGGGACGGTGACTCAAAAGATCATCCCGTAAAAGTCAAAGTCAACGGTTCTCGGAAGAGCGTTTGTTGTGATCGGTCAAAATGCGAAGAACCCAAACGAGGTGATCACGGGTAAGCTATTTATAAATTCTTGCGAAGTTTATACCTTACTTCGATACCGGTCATACCCATTCATTTATCTCTCCCTGCTTGTGCTCAACGCTTAAACTTGACTCGGAGAAATTACACTTTGACCTATCTCGTGGAAACTCCGTTAGAGAAACTTTCATCACATCCATCGTTTATAAATCTTGTTTGATTCAAGTTGGCACCATCACATTACCTGTTGACCTTATCTCTTTAAACATACTTACCTTTGATGTGATTTTAGGGATTGATTGGTTAACTACTCATCATGCCAAAATTGATTGTTTTCGTAAGGTTGTTAGTTTTCATATTCCTAACCAACCTGTTGTACAAATTCAAGCAACTAAACTATTAAAATCAATCATCGTCATATCTAATCATAAAGCTATTCGCTTATTGAAAAAACGGATGTCAAGCTTTCTTGGCCCATGTTATGGATTTGAATAAAGACACGCCAAATTTGAATAATATTCTGTTGTTATTGACTTTCCTAACGATTTCTGAAGAACTTCCCGGCCTACCCCCAAAACGTGAAGTTGAATTCTTTATTGATCTTGAACCCTGCACAAAGCCCATTTCTAAAACCCCATATCGAATGGCTCCTATTGAACTTGAGATTTAAAGGTCCAACTACAGGAATTGTTGGACATCGTTTCATTCGCCCCTAGTACATCTCCCTCGGGGTGCTCCTATTTTATTCAGTAAAGAAGAAAAGACGGAGTATATACGACTTTGTATTGACTATCTAGAATTGAACCATGTCACCATCAAGAATAGGTATCCTCTACCTCGTATTGATGACTTGTTTGACCCGATTCTGAGGGCACAATTTTTTTCAAAGATCGATCTTCGCTTTAGATATCATCACCAAGATTAGAACCGAGGATATTCCAAAGACCGCCTTTAGAACTCGATGACGGGCATTATGAATTCTTAGTCATGTCTTTCGGATTCGACTAATGCTCCTCATGCTTTCATGGATATGATGAATCGAGTATTCAAGGAATATTTGGATCAATTCGTTGTTGTCTTTATTGATGACATCCTCATATATTACAAAAGTAGTGAAGATCATGAGCATCATTTGAAAGTCGGTACTCCAAAGGCTTCGTGAAAACAAGCTTTATGCCAAGTTGAAGAAATGTGAGTTCGGCTTGAGGAAGTAGCATTCCTTGGGCACGTGGTGTCGAAAACATGGAGTATATCTGTTGATCAAGAAAGATTGAAGCAATACAAAGTTGGGAAGAGCAACAAAAGTCGGTGGATCAAGACGTAGTTTTTTGGGCTAAATGGTTATTATCGGAGATTCGTGGAAGGGTTTTCTAATCGCTACTCCATTAACCCAAATTTAACTCGGAAGGATACAAAATTCGTTTGGAGCGAAGAATGCGAGAAGAGTTTCCAAGAGCTTAAGAGGAGACTTATTTTAAGACTGTTCTAACAATACCATCTGGTTCGGATGGATTTGTTATCTACAGCGATGCTTTGGGCAAAGGGTTAGGATGTGTTCTCATGCAACATGGGAAAGTCATAGCCTATGCCTCGCGACAACTTAAAGAATATGAGAGGAATTATCCTACTCATGATCTAGAGTTGGCAGCAGTCGTTTTCGCGCTAAAGATATGGAGACACTATCTATATGGGGAGAAAGTGGAGATATATTCAGACCATAAAAGCCTTAATATTTCTTCACTCAAAAAGAACTCAACATGCGACATCGACGTTGGCTTGAGCTATTGAAAGACTACGACCACACTATTCAATACCATCCTGGAAAAACGAATGTGGTAGCTGACGCGTTGAGTAGAAGATCATATACATGAATGGGTGCCATGATGTCAAGTATACGCATAGAGCCAACTTTAATAGAAAAAGTTAAGGTTGCTTAAGCCACCCAATCTTGAACGATGCGTATAAAGAAGAAAGTACAAGAAGGTGCTATTCCTAAGCGTAGAATTGATGAAGAGGGAATACTTGAGTCCACTCTGCACTTTGTGTTCCTAACGACTCGATTTGAAGTACAAGATTATGATGGAGGCACACAATACACCATTTGCAATCCATCTCGAAGTACCAAAATGTATCGTGATCTTCGACATACATTTTGGTGGAACAATATGTGAGAGAGGATTGCAAAGTTTATCTCAATGTGTTTAACTTGTCAACGTGTAAAGGCGGAGCATCTAGTACCTAAGGGTTAAGATTGCAACCACTTGAGATTCCGAAATGGAAGTGGGAACACATTACCATGGATTTCATTCTGGGTCTTCCTACGGTTTCTCAAGGCATCAATGCTATTTGGGTTATTGTTGATAGATTAACCAAGTCGCTTTCATTTCTTGCCGATATGGGAGACTTATTCCTTGAACGCCTTGCTAGTATATATGTAAATGAGATTGTGAGGTTGCATGGCATGCCAAGATCCATAGTTTTGGATTGTGACCTAAGATTCACTTCAAGATTTTGGGTTAGCTTGCAAAAAGCTATGGGCACGATTTACGATTCATTTCGCATACCATCCTCAAACCAGACGGACAATCGAGAGGACTATTCAAACTCTTGAAGATCTATTAAGACTCGTGTCCTAGACTTCAAGGGCGGTTGGGATAAGTATTTACCATTGGTGGAATTCTCCTACAACAACAGTTTATCGGGCAAGTATAGGTGTGGCTCCATTTGAAGCATTATATGGACGAAAGTGCCGCTCTCCAATATGTTGGGATGAGGTGGGTGAAGCAACATTGTGACGCCCCCAAAATTAGGTATACATCACCCATCTTGGGTAGTCAGATACATGGTACATAATTTAAATACAACTTATTAATATAACTGCGTGTATATACAATACGACATAAAGCGTGAGTTTGAATACAAATATTATCTACTAGATATTATACAAACTCAAAAGGAGTCCTCATTACAATTATTATCACACTATTTCACTGCGAATAGTGAGGACTACTAATGTTATCCTCTCGGACCATTACTCCATTCCCGACTCGTCCCAAATATGTTCTTATTTCTCAAGAGAGAAAAGTGAAAGAAAAGGTGAGCTCAACTAGCCCAAGAAGAAATATTATGACTAAGATAATGCGAATAAATTATCATTAGCCTTCAACAAATGTTAAACCGATAAAATATAATAAACATCAAGTTTAACTACACAATTGAACAAGCAATCCATTAAAAGAGTCAAGTAGAAAATAAAATCTACTATCTTTTATGATTTAAAAGGTTTTTCATCATTATATATTTGAGACTCGACTTTAATAAATAATCCACATCATCGAATCACCCCCGCACTACTGGCCAAGGATATTCTTTAAGATATCACGACCACAATTATTCATGCACTACGGGCCAAGAATAGTTGTGTATTCATTAATGGTCATGATCATGCCAACAATCGTCCATCAATGCACACTACTAATCGAGGATTTTTACCACATCATTTGTAACATTACGGCCATGATTACACCGAATAGTCTCGGTCATAATCATACCAAGTCCATCTATGCACTATGTGCCACGAGATGACTTTAAAAAAAATATAAACATGAGGATGATGACAATGATATAAGAATTCAATAAAACAAGTTCAAGAATTATTTTATCTAGGAATTATTAACGTCCAAATTGTCAACATGATCATTGTTTTGTAAAGTAAAATTCAAGAATGATCGAGAAGAATATTTCCATGAAAAAATCTTTGGAAACGCAAATATCAAGGATATTCTACTAATTTCATGGAGTATAGAAGTCAAAGTTTTAACTTAACCGGGTATAATAAAGAATGGAATAACAAAAGAAATCACCACGCATGCGGATTTCGTGCATATAAAGTTATTCCAATGAGAAAAATAATAACGGAACTGTGTCGGGTGAAATTCACACAAGCGTGATGTTCCAACAGAATAATAAAGATGGAACTGAGATCCGGTGTAAAACACACATGATAGGATATTCCAACAGAATGATAAAGAGCGGAACCAGTCCGGTGTAAAACACATGCATGTAATGTTCCAATGTAATAATAAAGAGCGGAAACAGTCCGGGTGTAAAACACAATCGACAGGATGTTCCAATGTAATAATAATAAAGGCGAAACCATGTATGGGTGTAAAACACATGCATGTGATGTTCCAATGTAATAATAGAAGAATGTCACCAAGTATAGGGTAAACCACGTATACAAAGTTATTCCAGCAGTAATAATAAAGAATGGAATAACAATGATTTCTTCATGAATAAGAAAAGAATAACACCCCTTACGAAAGTACAACAAATAATATTCCCTACCTTAGCGTAATCGAATATTGGCAAAGTGAAGTAGCGAGAATACTTTTCTTCTTCTCTCTATTGCTCTCTCTAGAGTTTTGGTGAATTCGTAAGAAAATAATGAAGGAATGAGCTTTATTTATAGGAAAATAGAATGCATAGTAATTAATCCATGAACGGTCCAAAGTTGATTTACTTTAATCGGCGGTCCATATTTAAAGCAAAATCTTTTAAATAAAATATAATATATTCTATTTATATAAAAACATTTTACTATGCAAACACTATGCAACACTATGCATAATAAAATATAATATATTTTATTTATGTAATAACTTTAATAAAGTATTACATTTTATATAAAAGATGTTTCATTTTATTACGTTAATGTCTGAATAAAACAAAACGTCATTATCGCTATAATAATTTATATTATTAATCGACAATAATGGAATCAAACCTGAAGGTGACTTCTCACATAAGCATCAATAATCAATACCGTAGTAGCTACTATGCAACCCACACGACATCGTACTTTTTACTACCGAGTAGTTCAACAAAGATTAACCAGTAAAACTTCCGTCGTTATTTCAATAAAATATTTTTGTCGTTTTCTCAATCCGACAATAATTACATTATAGGGTCCACCAATGATTGAGTAGTTATGCAGATAATATTCCTCGCTAAACCGAATATTCAACCAATCGAATAATATAACCACTGCATACTTTGCAAAATTTATAAATATTACCCACAACTATAACATTATATCAAATTTATTCCATAATATTCAAAAATAATATTTATAGAAAATTCATCTTTATTTATAAAAGCCGGGTCTTACAACCTCCTTCTTATGAAATTTTGCCTCGAAATCGTAACGTACACGGTATGTCAAGAGGTAAGGATACCTTTGTGACGCCCCCAAAATAGGTCCATTCCATCCAACCCATTCTCGAAGTCGCCAAATACATGGTACGTAAATAACGCAACTTTATTATTACAACATATAAACTGTGAGTTTAAATACGGATATTGTCATCTAGACAATATCCACACGCAAATAAATCCCCATCATAATTATTGATACATTATTTTATAAAAATGGTGAGGACTACTAAACAACTCTCTCTAGAACCTTCATTCCATACCCCGACTAAGATTTTCGCTACATTCTCGCCTCCCGAGAAGAAAAATGGAACAACAAAGGAAAGGGTGAGCTCAACTAGCCCAGTAAAGAAGAATATTATGACTAAGATAATATAAAACAAATTATCTTTAGTCTCCAACAGGGAAAAATCTAATAGAATACAATAGACAACCAGTTTTAAATCAACATTCGCAGCGGAAACAACAATTCATTAGAAGAGTTAAGTAGAGAATGCAAACTACTATCTTCTATATATGAATTTAAAAGTTCATCGTCGATATTTTATCCCTCGTAACATCAATCAATATATATCCGAATCAAATATTCATCTTTGCACTACAAGTTAAAGATATTCATCAGTTGGTCATGTTCATCTAAACACCTGTTCATCTTTGCACTACGGGCCAAAGATATTAATCAGTCGGTCATGTTCATCTCAACACCTGTTCATCTTTGCACTCTGCACCAAAGATATTCATCAAGAAATCATTCATCTTTGCACTACATGCCAAAGATATTCAATAATATCATCATTTAGACCGAGGATGATGAAAAATATTTTAAAGAAAACGAATCCAAAGTGAAACAAAAGAACAAGTATTAAGGATTCAGATTTCAACTATTTCATGTCCAAAAATACCTCGTAAATAATCATAGTGGTGTAAAATTCAAGAATGATCAAAACATGGATACAATCAAAACTAGTATCCGTAATAGATATTTTGGACAAAAAGAAGAAATTTCATTTTCTATGAATAAAGGTCGATACGTGAATAATCAGATACGTGAATAAGAATCTCGACACCAAAAGATAGAAATTTCACAAAAAACATCTTCACGCTTCATGAATAAGATTTCGTGAATAAGAACTTCGTGAATAAGAACTCATGAATAGTAACCCGTTAATAAGAACTCCGGACATGAAAAAGTTCCAAATTTGATAAAAGTTCCAATAATATTTCAAAGATAATGATATTGAAGAAATAATATCATTTGAGAAGAAAATAATATCCCTTACCTCGAAAAAAGACAAGATACTTAGTTAAAAACACCTGGATATAAAGCTATGACTTGAACTTGCACCGTATAAGCTATACTCAAAGTATACTCAAAATACTCACAAGAATACGCCAAAATATCGAGAGAGAAAGAGAGAAAACTTGGTTTTCGGTATGATTTTCAATTCTAACCTAAGACCCTATTTATAGAAAATGCTTGTAACACCAAAGCAGTAAAATTGAATATAATAATATTATTTATAAACAAAATTCCTTAGACCACCTTTGAAATCTGATTTCAGCTATAGCACACATGTTAAATGAGGTTCACAAACTCACCAAAAACGTTTTTCTCAAAATAATTAATTAAAACTCCCAAAAATCAATTATTTTAACTTCAAACTTCAATAATTCATAATAAATAGCCCTTTTATCAGAAAATTTGAATCTCGCGAATTTTTATAGGAAATTCAATTTCTACAACTTTGCGTAAGAAAGTTTTTCCAAATTCCAAATGTAAATTGACCAAATTCATAAGCGGACAATTTTACAAGCCTATAATCAATTTTCTACCAAGAAATGGGTCCACCAAAACACAAAACATGTGTTAAACATTTAATCCAACAAAAATACTCTTTCTCCTCATATACTCATATATCCCACATTCTTTGTAAAAATATCACCATTATATATATTATTAAAAATAATTAAATGAATTATTTTATCGAGAAAAAGATAAAATATTAATTTTCAACAATTGTCATTTTAAAAATTTCTCCATCTATATCCACATAAAATCAATATTTTCCTCATTATATGAATCAATAATTAATTATTCACAAATAATATTATGTAATCACAATATTGACAACCGTGATAGTTCCTCAGAAAGAGGGGCTTTCCATTAAGAATTTCTCCTCATCTTGCAAGCAATTAGGTGACCAAACCTCTCCTTAGATGTAACTTTCTAGACATTGCCAATAATGTTATCTAATAATATTATTCAGATAATATGAATTATTGCATCGATAATGGAAAATATCGCAGTAATGACAATTTATCAAACAACAAAGAATATAAAATATCAATACAAAGAATTATTGAATCAATAAAATAATCGAAACAAGAATTATCGTAACCATTATTAAGTAGTGTCTTCTTCACGTAAGAATCAATAATTGGTGCAATATCGCAATGCGTGTTTTAACCACCGAGTATTTTAACAAAGATAATTCAGAATAACTATTACTGTTATTTTTAAACAACTTATATTTGTCGCTTTCTTCATCCAATCGCTTCAAGTTATGGGCCCATAAAAGATCGCGCGCCGCATTTAATATTCCCCGACAAAGCATTTAATATTCCACCACCAAACTAATATTCCCCTAACAATAATGAATATTTTATAACCACTTGCTTATTCGAAATATTTATGATTTTACCCATAACTATCCACATTAATCAAATCCACCCTTACTATTTCAAAATAATAAATAAAGGAAATTCCTTTTTATTTAAAAATTTTGGGTCTTACAACCTCCCTCCTTATGAAATTTTGTCCTCAAAATTGACGACGCACTGGTGTTTCAAAAGGTGAGGATACCTCGCTTTCATTTTCGCTTTCCAATTCCCTGTGTCATTTCCTCTATAAAGCATGATTCCTCCACAAAACTTTAACTTGTGGTATGACCTTTTTTGGCAGTAGGACATGCTCCTTCCTATCCAAGATCTTGACAGTACCTCCTCACACGTTAAGTCTTCTTGGCTATCTTATCCTGGTTCTAACTCTATAACGTGGTTCGCGTCTTTCACATATTCTGAAAGCACGACATGTGAAACACATTATGAACACGAGACATACTGAGGTAACGCGAGTCTATAGGCTACATTTCCTACTCTTTGGCCAAGAATTTGAAATGGACCAATAAATCGTGGATCGAGCTTTCCTCTCTTCCCAAATCTTGTAACTCCTTCCATGGAGCAACTCGCAACAATACATGATCCCCCACACTAAATTCCACGCCCTTTCGATGAAAATCCGCATAACTCTTTTGTCGATCTTGTACCGCTTTGTATACGCTTGTTTAATCATTTGGATCTTTTTCGTAGTCATACGTATCAAACTCGGGTCCCAACAATGTTGCTTCACCCACCTCATCCCAACATATCGGAGAAGCGACACTTTCGGCCCATATAATGCTTCAAATGGAGTCACACCTATACTTGCTCGATAATCGTTATTGTAGGAGAATTCCACCAATGGTAAATACTTATCCCAACCGCCTTGAAGTCTAGGACACAAAGTCTTAATAAATCTTCAAGAGTTTGAATAGTCCTTTTCGATTGTCCGTCTGTTTGAGGATGGTATGTCGAACTCAATCAGAACTGCGCCCATAGGTTTTTGCAAGCTAACCCAAAATCTTGAAGTGAATCTTGGGTCACGATCCAAAACTATGGATACAGCATGCCATGCAACCTCACAATCTCATTCACGCATATACTAGCAAGACGCTCAAGGAATAAGTCTCCCAGATCGGCAAGAAATGAGCAGACTTGGTTAATCTATCAACAATAACCCAAATAGCATTGATGCCTTGAGAAACCATAGGAAGACCCGTAACAAAATCCATGGTAATATGTTCCCACTTCCATTTCGGAATCTCAAGTGGTTGCAACGGACCCTTAGGTACTAGATGCTCCGCCTTTACACGTTGACAAGTTAAACACATCGAGATAAACTTTGCAATCTCTCTCTTCATATTGTTCCACCAAAATGTATGTCAAGATCACGATACATTTTAGTACTTCCGTGATGGATTGCAAATGGTTTATTGTGTGCCTCCATCATAATCTTGTACTTCAAATCGTAGTCGTTAGGGACACAAAGTCTAGAGAGGACTCAAGTATTCCTTCTTCATCAATTCTCGCCCTAATAGCTCCTTCTTGTACTTTCTTCTTCATACGCATCACCTCCTGCCTCGGTGGCTCGAGCAACCTTAACTTTTTCTATTAAAGTTGGTTTCTACGCGATATACTTGACATCATCGCACTCATTCCTCGTGATATGATCTTCTACTCAACTACGCTACTACCACGCTCGCTTTTCCGTGATGGTATGAATAGTGTGGTCGTAGTCTTTCAATAGCTCGAGCCAACGTCGCGCCAAGATGTTGAGTTCTTTTGAGTGAAGAAATATTTAAGGCTTTTATGGTCCGAATATATCTCCACTTTCTCCCTATATAGATAGTGGCTCCATATCTTTAGCGCTGAAAACGATCACGCTAACTCTAGATCATGAGTAGGATAATTCCTCTCATACTCTTTAAGTTGTCGCGAGGCATAGGCTATGACTTTTCCACGCTGCATGAGAACACATCCTAACCCTTTGCTCAAGCATCATTTCAGAGATAACAAATCCATCCGAACCAGATGGTATTGTTAGAAAAAAGCCAAATGAGTCTCCTCTTAAGCTCTTGGAAACTCTTCTCGCATTCTTCGCTCCAAATGAATTTTGTATCCTTCCTAGTTATTTGGTTTAATGGAGTAGCGATTCGAGAAAACCTTCCACAAATCTCCGATAATAACCAATTTAAGCCCAAAAAGCTACGATTTCATGGCCACCGACTTGATTTGTTCTAACTTCAGTATTGCTTCAATCTTTGCCGGGTCGACGGATACTCCATGTTTTGACACTGACGTGCCCAAGAAATGCTACTTCCTCGCCGTAACTCGCATTTCTTCAATTTGGCATATAGTTGGTTTTCACGAAGCCTTTCGAGTACCAAATTTTCAAATGGTGCTCATGATCTTCACTACTTTTTGAATATATGAGAATGTCATCAATAAAGACAACAACGAATTGATCCAAATATTCCTTGAATACTCGATTCATCATATCCATGAAAGTCAAGAAGAGCATTAGTCAATCCAAAGACATGACTAAGAATTCATAATGCCCGCATCGAAGTTCTAAAGGTAGTCTTTGAATATCCTCATTCTAATCTTCAAATTGATGATATCCGTAACAAAGATCGATTTTTGAAAAGAATTGTGCCCTTGCAATCGGTCATATAAGTCATCAATACGAGGTAGAGGATACCTATTCTTGATGGTGACATGGTTCAATTCCCCGATAGTCAAAATTAAAATCGATACCCCGCTCTTTCTTCTTTACTTAATAAAACAGAGCACCCCAAGGAGATGTACTAGATTTAATGAAACCGATGTCCAACAATTCTCAGTAGTTGGACCTTTAACTCCTCAAGTTCAACAGAGCCATTCGATATGGGGTTTTAGAAATGGGCTTTGTACTCAGTTCAAGATCAATAAAGAATTCAACTTCACGCTCGGGGTAGACCGGAAGTTCTTCAGAAATACGTTAGAAAGTCAATAACAACAGGAATATTATTCAAATCGACGTGTCTTTATTCAAATCCATAACATGGACTAAGAAAACTTGACACCGTAATAAACGAATGACTTCATGGATTTGATATGAAAATGTTTGATTACAATGGTTTGATTGCTTGAATTCAACAACAAAGTTGCTTAGAATATGAAAACTAACAACCTTATTTAAAGAAATCAATTTTGGCATAATGAGAGTAACCAATAACCTTAAAATCACATCAAAAGCAAATATCTCTATAGAAATAAGGTTAATGTGTAATGTGATAGTGCCAACTGAATCAAGCAAGATTTCTAAATAACGGATGTAATGAAAGTTTCTCCTAACTGAGTCTCCATAAATAAAGTCAAAGTCTAATTTCTCCGTAGTCAAGTTCAAATGTTGGTAGCACAATAAAGAGAGATAAAAGAATGGGGTAGAACCCAGATTCAAGTAAGGTATAAACTTCGCAAGAATTTATAATTAACTAACCCGTGATAACGTTTCGGTTCCTCGTGATTTTGACCTTCCACAACACGATAAACGCTCTTCCAGAACCGATTGACTTTGACCTTTTCTAGGACATCCTTTTGAGTCACCATTTTCATTTGGATCGGGTTTCGATACCGCATAATCTCGAAAGCGATATGTCCTTCTATTCCACAATTATAGCATACCTTAAACCTGTTGTGGGCGATTTATTTAATAATATATCCCTCTTTCCGCATTTGTAATGTGAGAGACCCAGATTTTATCAATAAAGATTTAAATTTTGTCAAAATAATTTTTTAATATTATGGTGTGAATTTGAGATAATATTATAGTTCAGGTAGTATTTATAAATTTTGCAAAGTATGCAAGTGGTTATATTATATTCGATTGGTCTGGGAATATTCGGTTTAGCGAAATAGGAATATTCGCATAACGGCTCAATCATTGGTGGACCTCATTAATGTAATTATTCATTTGATCGAGAAAACGACAAAAATATTTTATGAAATAACGGCTTAAGTTTTACCGTGGTTACCGTTGAACTACTCGGTAGTAAAAGTACAAAGAATAAGTGTGGTCAGATAAGAAAGACACCAGAATGATTATCGATGCTTATGTGAGAAGTCACCGGTTTGATTCCATTATCACGATTAATAATATGAATTATTATAATGATAATGACGCTTTTGTTTTATTCAGTATTATTAACGTAATAAAATGTAAACATCTTTTTTATATAAAATAGAATACTTTATTAAAGTTATTCTATAAATGTAATATATTATATTTTATTATGCATAGTGTTGTATAGTGTTTTGCATATAGTATTGCAGTGTTTGCATAGTAAAATGTTTTTATATAAATAGAATATATTATATTTTATTTAAAAGATTTTTCTTTAAATATGGACCGCCGATTAAAGTAAATCAACTGGACCGCTCATGGATTAGTTCTTATGCATTCCATTTTCCTATAAATAAGCTCATTCCTTCATTATTTTCTTATTTAATTCATCAAACTCTGAGAAAAATTATAGAGAAGTTTATAGAGAGAAAATTATAGAAAGAAGAAGAGTATTCGCTACTTCACTACTTCTATATTCGGTTCTTTTTACGATAGTGGGTGTTATTCTTTCTTCTTGAAGAGAACTTTCGTTATTCCATTCATTATTATTCGTTTGAATAACTCGTAAAAGTGGCATACCCTATACATAACCTCAGATACACGCAGATACCCTATACTTGGTGAAATCCTTATGTTATTCCATTCTTATTATTCTCATTGAATAACTCAGATAATGCATGGTTTTACCCTATACTTTGTGACATTCTTCTATTATTCTCATTGGAACATCCCGCTCTCTGTGTTTTACACCGGACCGGTTCCGCTTTTTTATTATTCTCGCTGAACATCCCGTCTGTCAGGTGTTTTACACCGGACCGGTTCCGCTCTTTATCATTCTCGTTGAATATCCTATCTCGTAAGTGTTTTACACCGGATCCGGGTTCCATCTTTATTATTCTCGTTTGAACATCCCGCTTTGTGAATTTCACCGACGGTTCCGTTATTATTATTCTCGCTGAATAACTCGCTCTATGCAAGCACCGCATGCACGGTGATTTCTTTTGTTATTCCATTATTTATTATACCCAATTGGTTAAAACTTTGACTTCTATACTCCATGAAATTAGTAGAATATCCTCGATATTTCAAGCGTTTCATCCAAAGATCTTTTCATGGAAATATTCTTCCGATCATTCTTGAATTTTACTCACTAAAACAAGATTATGTCGACAATTTGGACGTTAATAATTCATGGATTAAATAATTCTTGAACTTGTTTTATTGAATTACTATGTCATTGTCATCATCCTCATGTTATATTATGTTATCTTCGCTTACGCATAGATGAACTTAGTATGATTATGACTGTGGATCATTCTTAAGATAATCACGACTTGATATAAATGATGTGACAAAAGTCCTCAAAGGGCCTGTGAATGCGTTGATGGATAGTTTTTGGTATGATTATGACTGTGGGTGATTCTAAGATAGTCATTTAACCATTGATAATTTGATGAAAATCCTCGACCGTGGTATGTGGATGATTAGATGTGGTGGTTTATTTATTGTCGAGTCTCAAATGATAAAAATTGATGAAAACCTTTTAAAACCTAAAAGATAGTAGATTTTATTCTCTACTTGACTATTTTAATGGATCGCTTATTTCACCGCAGCTTAAACTAGTTGTCTATTGTATTTTATCGCTTTAACATCGTTCAAGGCTAATGATAATTTATTCTCGCATTATCTTAGTCATAATATTTTTTATCGGGCTAGTTGAGCTCATTTTCTTTCTTTCACCGTTTCTTCGTGAAATGAGAAATAGCCGGGACTTAGCTCTGGGAACGAAGTAATGGGTCCGAGGATAGCATTAGTAGTCCTCACTATTCTCGTGAAATAGTTTGATAATAGTTGTAATGAGGACTCCTTTTGAGTTTGTATAATATCTAGTAGACAATATTTGTATTCAAACTCACGCTTTATGTCATATTGTAAGTATACCACTAGCTTAGGTTAGTAAGTTGTATTTGAATTTATGTACCATGTAAGTGGCTACCCAAGATGGGTGACGATACCTAATTTTGGGGCTTCACAACAGTATCGTAGCTTAGGATACGATCCCGGCTAAGATGTGAGATAAGAACTAGAGGGGAGAGACGGGAATTCTTCGCTAAGATGACCTACCTAAGTTTATTTGGTATTTGATTGGCTCACGTAATATAGGATAATTTGTTAAATGTCAATTAACCCTTGTTTTGTGTGATGTTGTTTGAGAATGGCATCCGAAAATGCCGAGATAAGCAATGAAGCACATGAGAGTGTTGATTCAATTTCAAACAAAAGGTAACGACCACCAACAACACGATAATAATCATATCGGTGGCAACGGCCATCGTAACAATGATAACCATCGTGGGGAAATTATCATGCTAAGAATGGTAACCACTTCGGTGGTAATCACGGCAAAGATAATAGAAGTGGAAATTTTAAGAAGAGAAGGTCATTTAGCTCGATTTTGTCATATAAGTGAAGTCAAGTCCAATTGGGATAGTGGCACCAAAGGCTGATACGACAAAACAAAATCGTGTGGTTTCAGGAAGAGTGTTTTTCGTGACTTCTCAAAAGTGGATAACCCGAACGGTTAGCACAAGTTAGTTAATTATAAATTCTACTAAGTCTATACCTTATTAGATACCTGTTCTACCCATTCTTTTATCTCTCTCTTGCTATGCTCAACGCTTAAATTTGACTCCGAGAAATTAGACTTTGATTTATCTATTGAAACTTCATTGGGAGAAACCTTCGTTACCTCCAATCGCTTATTAATCTTGTTGTTTCAAATAAACACTTTCACGCTATTCGCCTATCTTATCTCTTTGAAAATACTTGCCTTTGAGGTAATTTTTGAAAACGATTGATTAACTACTCATTATTCTTTTTGTAAGGTTGTTAGCTTTCATATTCCTAACCAACCCGTTATACTTAATTCAAAGTAACCAAATCCTAAAGTTAATCATCGTTATATCAAGCCATAAGTAAAGAGCCCGATCCTTTCGTTGTTGACTTCCTTGTGTGGAATGCACCGGCCGCACTTTTCAGAGGCGACGCCATGAATGAAGATGGCAAGTTGATAGGTATCATTGTGAGGTGTTATCTGTGTTAAGGGATGAAGTCACAGCTTGGTATTAATGTGACGACTATCCAAGTCTTGGACGAGAGTAATAGCTTTTGAATGATATTTCTATCATTAATAAATTTCTTGGCGATTCTTGAAGACTTCCTAGCCTACCCTAGACGCGTGAAATCGAATTTTGTATTGAATTCAAAGACAAAAAACCCATTTCTTAAACCTCAAATATTTCTTCAACTAAAAGGATCATTTACGTGGATTATGATGAAAGTCATAATAAAAGTATAGAACTAATAAAAATCATGGGTATATGAAGTATTAGTAAGTTTTATGATGAGTTATGTTGGTTAGTATGTAAAAACATGAAAGTTTCTTAGAAATCACAAAGAGTTGAAAATCGATTTTAGTGAAAAACGAATATGAAATTCAATTGACCATATCTCCTATTATATTTTGAATTTTTGAATGTGGTCAAGTCCTAGAGTTAGATCTATGAGTTACCTAACTAATCCAAGTGGAATTACTGGAAAAGGTGTTGTAGATTTTTGTGTGGACTGATTTTAGCAAAGGAGTGCAAAGCTGCAAAAACAAAAAAAGCTTCCGCCATGATTTTAGAGAGGCTGTTTTGGCCACTTAAATTATGAGAAAAATTCTGGCCTTTTGGAACATGAAAGTATATGGTATAAAGTACCTCCTGTCCAAAAATGAGCTCATTCTCGACTTAAAATGAGCAAGTTATGACTATTTCAATATTTAGGTTTTTTCGATTTAAAAACGCTATAACCGAGTTCTATAACTCCGATGACCATGAAATTTAAACTAGAAGCTCACGTTAACATGTGTAAGGTCCTGCCAAGATTTGGGAATTTTGGAGTTAAACTTGAGGTAGCTAATTTCTTAAGGAATTAATTGGAAATTGATTTTTGAAAAATAGTAAATGAATTTTAAAAATTTCGAGAAAATATATTTTCATTATGGGACTATATTATGCTAAATCCCAGAAAAGAAATATTTTGGGACTGATTTGGTATTTTTCATGAAAATAGTTTAGTTACTTAACATATGAGTTAAATATGTTATGTGAAGTAAACAAAGTGAAAAAATAGGATTTTATGGCTAGAGAATCCTATATGTAGTATATGCATATTTTTTTTGAGAGGATTTGATAATTGGTGATGATATTTTATGAGTATGGCATTTTTGAATGATTAAATGCATTATATAGTAAAGCGTAAACAATTGAGATAAATTGTTTATAAATTTAAGAAGTGATTAAAATATTGTTATAATATTAATGTTATTAGATTATGAGATTATTAAGTGATTGATAACATGGGGATATTCTTGAACTCGGATAAATTATATTATAAATGTTTAATATTTATCCTTTATCTCATTTGATTGATTCTTTATATCATTATCCTCATGTTTATATTACGTTGAAAGTCATCGTGGCTCAGAAGCATAGATGGACTTGGTATGATTATGACTGTGGATTGTTTGGTATAATCATAACCGTAAATGAACAACACGATTATCTTTCGTCGTAAAAGTATGGATAATTTGTGGTCGCGATACTAATGAATACACATTATTATCTTCGTCGTAAAGTATGGATAATTTGTGGTCGTGATACTAATGAATACACAATTATCTTCGTCAGAAGTGTATGGATAATTTGTGGTCGTGATACTAATGAATACACAATTATCTTTTCGTAGTAGTGGCATGGATAATTTGTGGTCGATACTTAATGAATACACAATTATCTTCGTCAGAAGTGTATGGATAATTTGTGGTCGTGATACTAATGAATACGATTATCTTCGCCGTAGTAGTGCATGGATAATTTGTGGTCGTGATACTAATGAATACACAATTAATACACGATTATCTTTTCGGTAATGAAGTAGTATCATGGATAATTTGTGGTCAGGGTCGGATACTAATGAATACACGATTATCTTCGTCAGTAGTGCATGGATAATTCGTGGTCGTGATACTAATGAATATCCTCGGCCCGAAAAGTGTGGATGATTCGATGATATGGATTAATTATCGAAATGAGTCTCAAAGAATGAAATATTAATTCATGGATGTGGTAAAAGTCATCTTTCGTCAGTAGTGCATTGATGGACTTGGTATGATTATGACCACTGGATTATTCTAAGATAATCATGATCAGATTGAAAACACTAATATCCTTAGCCAAGAAGGCATGGATAATTCGTGAATTGTGATACTATTAAGTTTGAGTCTCAAAGATTATTGGTTTTACAGCTTATATATATTTGGGCTCAGAAGTGTTAAAAAGATGAATTGTTAATGAATATCTTTGGCCGGATTGTGAAGATGAATTTAATATTTTTAAACGATAAAGGTATTCAAGGTATCCTCATCTCTTTATCATACCGTGTGTACGCATTCTAATTTCGAGGGCTTAAATTCCATAAGGAGGGAGATTGGAGACCCCAGATTTTATCAATAAAGATTTAAATTTTGTCAAAATAATTTTTAATATTATGGTGTGAATTTGAGATAATATTATAAATTGTGGGTAGTATTTATAAATTTTTCAAAGTATGCAAGTGGTTATATTATATTCGATCGGGTCTGGGAATATTCTATTTTAGCAGGAATATTCAGATAACTACCAATCATGGTGGACCCCATAATGTAATTATCATTTGATCGAGAAAACGACAAAAAATATTTTATGAAATAACGGCGGAAGTTTTACCGTGGTTACCGCTGAACTACTCTAAGAGTAAAAGTACAAGAATAAGTGTGGTCGATAAGAAGACACCAAGAATGATTATCGATGCTTATGTGAAGAAGTCACCGCTTTGATTCCATTATTGTCGATTAATAATATGAATTATTATAATGATAATGACGCTTTTGTTTTATTCAGATTATTAACGTAATAAAATGTAAATATCTTTTATATAAAATAGTAATACTTTATTAAAGTTATTCTATAAATGTAATATATTATATTTTATTTTATTGTCGCATAAAGTGTTTTGCGTATGTTTTGCATAGTATTGTATAAAGGTTTGCATAATAAAATGTTTTTATATAAATAGAATATATTATATTTTATTTAAAAGATTTTTCTTTAAATATGGACCGCCGATTAAAGTAAATCAACTGGACCGCTCATGGATTAGTTACTATGCATTCCATTTTCCTATAAATAAGCTCATTCCTTCATTATTTTCTTATTTAATTCATTGAAACTCTGTAGAGAGAAATTATAGTAGAGGTTTATAGAGAGAAAATTATGTAAAGAAGAAGAGTATTCTCGCTACTTCACTACTTCTATATTCGCCTCTTTTTACGATAAGTGGGTGTTATTCTTTCTTCTTCAAGAGAACTTCGTTATTCCATTCATTATTATTCTCATTGAATAACTCGTAAAAGTGGCATACCCTATACATAACCTCAGATACGCCAGATACCCTATACTTGGTGAAATCCTTATGTTATTCCATTCTTATTTATTCTCATTGAATAACTCAGATAACGCGGTTTACCCTATACTTGGTGACATTCTTCTATTATTCATTTTGAACATCCTCGTCTCAAGGTGTTTTACAACCGACCGGTTCCGCTTTTTTTATTATTCTCGCTGAACATCCCTGCTCTCAGTGTTTTACACGGACCGGTTCCGCTCTTTATCATTCTCGTTTGAATATCCTATCTGTGTTTTACACCGGATCCGGTTCCATCTTTATTATTCATTGTTGAACATCCCGCTCTTGTGTGAATTTCACCCGACCCGTTCCGTTATTATTATTATCGTTGAATAACTCGCCTCATGCCAAGTACCGCATTTACGGTGATTTCTTTTGTTATTCCATTCTTTATTATACCAAATTGGTTAAAACTTTGACTTCTATACTCCATGAAATTAGTAGAATATCCTCGATATTTGCGTTTCATCCAAAGATCTTCTCATGGAAATATTCTTCCGATCATTCTTGAATTTTACTCTACTAAACAAAGATTATGTCGATAATTTGGACGTTAATAATTCATGGATTAAATAATTCTTGAACTTGTTTTATTGAATTACTATGTCATTGTCATCATCCTCATGTTATATTATGTTATCTTCGCTTACGTGCATAGATGAACTTAGTATGATTATGACAGGATCATTCTAAGATAATCACGACTTGATATAAATGATGTGACAAAAGTCCTCGGTGGTCTCGTAATGCGTTGATGGATAGTTTTTGGTATGATTATGACCAGGGGTGATTCTAAGATAGTCATGACCATTGATAATTTGATGAAAATCCTCGACCGTGGTATGTGGATGATTAGATGTGGTGGTTTATTTATTGTCGAGTCTCTCGATAAAAATTGATGAAAACCTTTTAAAACCTAAAAGATAGTAGATTTTATTCTCTACTGACTCTTTTTAATGGATTGCTTATTCCACCGCAGCTTAAACCGGTTGTCATTGTATTTTATCGCTTTAACATGTTCAAGGCTAATGATAATTTATTTCGCATTATCTTAGTCATAATATTTTTATCGGGCTAGTTGAGCTCACCTTTTCTTTCACCGTTCTCTTCGTGAAATGAGAACATAGCCGGGACGTAGCCTGGGAACGTAAGTAATGGTCCGCAGGATATCATTAGTAGTCCTCACTATTCTCGTGAAATAAAGTGTGATAATAGTTGTAATGAGGACTCCTTTCGAGTTTGTATAATATCTAGTAGACAATATTTGTATTCAAACTCACGCTTTATGTCGATTGCATATTACGCTTAGGTTAGTAAGTTGTATTTGAATTTATGTACCATGTAAGTGGCGCACCCAAGATGGGTGACGATACCTAATTTTGGGGGCATTATACGTAACATACGACAAGTGGTTTTTCTTCTCCTCGAACCGCCACATCTCGGGCCGACGCGTCTTCACATTGTCGTTGTTGAATCTCCTCTTTTAAAATCTCCTCCGACTCGCTTCTTCTATTTTCATGGCCACGATTACCACCCGCAGAGTGGTTACCGCTTTTAAATGTCCGTATTCTTCTCTCTCATTACCGGTTATCGTTATTCGATGATCGCTATCTTCAGTATGATCCTCGGTTATGGTCCCTCGGTTGAACGCATTTCGTTATCTCGCCTAACAACCGAGCCCCATTGACAACATCCGAATAGAGAGAAAATTTATGAGAAATGAGATATCGACGTACGCCGGTTTCAAACCTCTCGTAAACATCCAGGTCACACGCTCCTCATTCTCCACCAAATGAGGTGCAAATCGATAACTCCGCTGAACTTCGCCTCGTCATCGACACCGCCATGTTATTTCGCTTCCAGCCTAATAAACTCCACTTCCTTCATACGATTTAATATTTTCGTGGAAGTACTTGTCATTGAACTGTTTCAAATGTCTCCCATGACACGCCGAAATGCAACTGGATGGTACGCTTCACGCATTCCCACCAAGAATCGCCTCATTCATTTTAACATAAAGGTGGCGAATGGAACTTTCGTTTCTCCGCACATCCCAAGACATCGAATATCTTGGTAATTTGTTTGACCCACGCCTCCCGCTTTAATCGGATTCGCTTTCCCTAAATTCGTGGTCCAACTCTTTGAATCGCTTTGGTCGTGACCAACCCGTGAATTGCTATCATTTCTCCTCAGATTTTGAACACGAAGTCTCCTCGTCTCGATTTTGCATGAACCGCAAAAAACTTCTAAACATCCCCTCGCTCATCATCCGCCCGGTGGTGTTGTTTCACAGGAGGTACATTGCCACTGTTGCACGCTCTCCTCGCTGGTAAAGACAGCATCTCCACGGCCTCATTTACTCCATTGTTAATATTCTCAATCGACATTCTCAAACATCGCCATAAAACAAGGGTTAATTAAGGAAATCAATATATCACATAATATCCCTATATACTAACCAACTAATAAATAAGCTTAGGTAGACACACTAGCGAAGGATTTACTCTGCTCTCCCTCCTAGTTCTATTCCCCGATCTCCGCCAGAGATCATATCCCTAAGCTCGATACCAACCGTGACGCCCCAAAATAGGTCCATTCCATCCAACCCATTCGAAGTCGCCAAATACATGGTACGTAAATAACTACAACTTTATTATTACAACATATAAACTGTGAGTTTAAATACGATATTGTCATCTGACAATATCCACACGCAAATAAATCCCCATCATAATTATTGATACATTATTTTACAAAATGGTGAGGACTACTAAACAACTCTCTCTAGAACCTTCATTCCATACCCGACTAAGATTTCGCTACATTCTCGCCTCCCGAGAAGAAAAATGGAACAACAAGGAAAAGGGTGAGCTCAACTAGCCCAAGAAGAATATTATGACTAAGATAATATACAACAAATTATCGTTAGTCTCCAACAGAAAAATCTAATAGAATACAATAGACAACAAGCTTTTAAATCAACATTCGCAATGAAACAATAATTCATTAGAAGAGTTAAGTAGAGAATGCAAACTACTATCTTCTATATATGAATTTAAAAGTTCATCGTCGATATTTTATCCCGTAACATCAATCAATATATATCTCGAATCAAATATTCATCTTTGCACCTACAAAGCAAAGATATTCATCATTGGTCATGTTCATCTAAACACTGCTCATCTTTGCACTACGCCAAAGATATTAATCGATGGTCATGTTCATCTCAACACTCGCTCATCTTTGCACTATGCACCAAAGATATTCATCAAGAAATCATTCATCTTTCAACTATGTGCCAAAGATATTCAATAATATCATCATTTAAGACCGAGGATGATGAAAAATATTTTAAAGAAAACGAATCCAAAGGAAACAAAACAAAAGAACAAGTATTAAGGATTCAGATTTCACCTTTTTATCCATGTCCAAAAATACCTCGTAAATAATCATAGTGGTGTAAAATTCAAGAATGATCAAAACATGGATACAATCAAAACTAGTATCTGTAATAGATATTTTGGACAAAAAGAAGAAATTTCATTTTTCTATGAATAAAGGTCGATATCGTGAATAGTGCCAGATACGTGAATAGTAGAATCGACACCAAAAGATAGAAATTTCACAAAAAACATCTTCACGCTTTCGCTTAATAAGACTCGTGAATAGTAATCGTGAATAAGAACTCATGAATAAGAACCCATACATGAAAAAGTTCCAAATTTGATAAAAAGTTCCAACCAATATTTCAAAGATAATGATATTGAAGAAATAATATCATTTGAGAAGAAAATAACATCCCTTACCTCGAAAGACAAGATTTAATAAAAACACCTGATATAAAGCTATGACTTGAACTTGCAGACCGTATAGCTATACTCAAAGTATACTCAAAATACTCACAAGAATACGCTCAAAATATCGAGAGAGAAAGAGAGAAAACTTCAGTTTCGGTATGATTTTCAATTCTAACCTAAGCTCCCTATTTATAGGAAAATGCTAGAACACCAAAGTAGAAAATTGAATATAATAATATTATTTATAAACAAAATTCCTTAGCCCTTTTTTGAAATCTGATTTCAGCCATACAAGACATGTTAAATGAGGTTCACAAACTCACCAAAAACGCTTTTTTTTTCTCAAAATAATTAATTAAAACTCCCAAAATCAATTATTTTGAACTTCAAACATCAATAATTCATAATAAATAACCCTTTTTATCGTAAAATTTGAATCTCGCGCGATTTTTATAGGAAATTCAATTCTTTACAACTTTACAGTAAGAAAGTTTTTCCAAATTCAAAATGTAAATTGACCAAATTCATAAACAGACGATTTTATATACTATAATCAATTTTTACAAGAAATGGGTCCACCAACACACAAAACATGTGTTAAACATTTAATCCAACAAAAATACTCTTTCTCCTCATATACTCATATATCCCACATTCGTTGTAAAAAAATATCAATAATTAATATATTATTAAAATAATTAAATGAATTATTTTATCGTAAAAGATAAAATATTAATTTTCAACAATTGTCATTTTAAAAATTTCTCCATCTATATCCACATAAAATCAATATTTTCCTCATCATATGAATCAATAATTAATTATTCACAAATAATATTCTGTAATCACAATATCGACAACCTGTGTAGTTCCTCAGAGCAGGGGCTTTCCAATAAGAATTTCTCCTCATTGGCGCCAGCAATTAGGTGACCAAACCTCTCCTTAGATGTAACTTTCTAGACATTGCCAATAATGTTATCTAATAATATTATTCAGATAATATGAATTATCAGATCGATAATGGAAAATACCGTGTAATGACAATTTATCAAACAACAAGAATATAAAATATCAATACAAAGAATTATTGAATCAATAAAATATCGAATAAAGAATTATCGTAACCATTATTAAGTAAAGTGTCTTCTTCACGTAAGAATCAATAATTGGTGCAATACCGTGGTGCTACCGTGTTTTAACCATTTAGTATTTTAACAAAGATAATCTCAGAATAACTACTACCGTTATTTTTAAATAACTTATATTTGTCGCTTTTCTTCATCCAAATCGCTCAGTTATGGGCCCACAAAAGATCGCTACTATTGCATTTAATATTCCCGACAAGCATTTAATATTCCACCACCAAACTAATATTCCCCTAATAATAATGAATATTTTATAACCACTGCTTATTCAAATATTTCATGTATTTTACCCATAACTATCCACATTAATCAAATCCACCCTTACTATTTCAAAATAATAAATAAAGGAAATTCCTTTTTATTTAAAAATTTTGGTCTTACAACCTTGATTTCATTTTGATTCTAACTCCCAAGTCATTTCCTCAACATCGTGGTTCTTCCACAAAACTTTGACTTGAGGTATAACCTCGAGCGTAGAATATGTTCCTTCTTATCCAAAATTTGAACAGAACCTCTTCATACATCAAATCTTCCGCTATTTCGTCCGGTTCTAACTCAATAATATGGTTCGGGTCTTTCACATATTTACGTAATATGGATATGTGAAAAATGTTATGAACACGAGACATATTTTCAAGCAGAAAGTTTAGTCTATAGCCACGATTCCTACTCGATCGAGGATTAAAATGGACCGATGAATCGAGGATTAAGTTTTCCTCTCTTCCAAATCTTGTAACTCCTTTCCATGGAGCAACTCTTAACAACACATGATCTCCTATATCGAATTCCACGTCTTTTCGATGAAGATCAAGATAACTCTTTTGTCGATTTTGTGAGGTTTTTATACGTTGTCGGATCGTTTAAATCTTTTCCGTAGTCATGCGTACTCAACTCCGGTCCCCAACAACGTTGCTTCACCCACCTCATCCCAAAGATATCGAAAACAACACTTTCTTCCATACAACGCTCAAATCGAGCCATGCCAATACTTGCTTGATAACCGTTGTTGTAGGAAAACTCCACCAATGGTAAGAACTTGTCCCAACTCCCTTGAAATCAAGGACACAGTAGTCTTAATAGATCTTCAAGAGTTTGAATAGTCCTCTCCGATCGTCCGTCTGGTCTCGAGGATGATATGCCGAGCTAAATCGTAAGTCCGTGCCCATAGCTTTTTTGCAAACTAACCCAAAATCGTGAAGTGAATCTTGGGTTCAGATCGTAAACTATGGATACCGGCATACCATGCGATCTTACAATCTCGTTTATGTACATACGAGCAAGACGTTCAAGTGTATAAGTTTCAGATCGGTGAAGAAATGAGCAGACTTGGTCAATCTATCAACAATGACCCAAATCGCATCAATGCCTTGAGAAACCTTAGAAAGACCCAGAACGAAATCCATGGTAATGTGCTCCCACTTCCATTACGGAATTTCAAGTGGTTGCAATGGACCTTTTAGTACTTGATGCTCCGCTTTAACTCGTTGACAAGTTAGACACCTTGAGATAATAAAATGTTATCTCTCTTCATATTGCTCCACCAAAATGTATTTATTTAATATCATGATACATTTGGTACTCCTGAGATGGATTGTAAAATGGTGTGTTGTCGCCCATCATGATATTATACTTTAAATCGTGGTCGTTAGAACACAAAGTCCGGAGTTGACCAAGTATTCCTTCTTCACCGATTCTTGCTTCCCAGATAAAGACCTTCTTGCACTTTCTTCCTCATACGATCACTCTGTGTCCAGTAGCTTGAAAGCGACTTTTTAACTTTATCGATTAAAGTCTGCTCTACTCAGATATTCGCTATCATCACACGCGTCCTCGAGTCTTTAACTCTATCTCCATCCTTTGTAAGTCACACAAAATGGGCCTTTGTGTTGACAATAACGCACTCAGACTTTGCATATGATCTTCTACTCAACGCGCCATTACTACCACGCTCGCTTTTCCAAGATGGTATCGATGGTATGATCATAATCTTTCAATCAGTTCAAGCCAACGTCGTTGTCTCATGTCGAGTTCCTTTGAGTGAAGAAATATTTGAGGATTTTATGATCCGTAAAGATTTCCACTTTCTCCCCATACAAGTAATGCCTCCAAATTTTAAGTGCAAAAGATAACAAATGCTAACTCCGGATCATGAAAGTAGGATAATTCCTCTCATATTCTTTTGAGTTGTCGCGAGGCATAAAGCTATAACTTTTCCATGTTGCATGAGAACACATCCCAACCCTTTTGTTCAAGCATCATCATCAGATGACAAATCCCTCCGAGCCGATGGTATTCACGTAACAGTCTTGAAATAAGTCTCCTCTCGAGTTCTTGAAAACTCTTCTCACATTCTTCGCTCCAACCGAACTTCAGATCTTTTCGAGTCACCGAGTCAATGGAGTAGCGATTCGAGAAAATCCTTCCACGAATCTCCGATAATAACCAAATTTAAACCGAGAAAGCTACGATTTCTTTGGCCATCGATTTAGGTTGTTCCCAAACTTTTCAATAGCTTCAATCTTTGTTGGGTCAACAGATATTCCATGACTTGATACCACGTGCCCAAGGAATGCTACTTCTTCAAGCCGTAACTCGATTTCTTCAACTTGGCATAAAGCTTATATTCACGAAGCTTTTGGAGTGTCAACCTCAAGTGTTGCTTTCATGATCTTCACGGCTTTTGGAATAAATAAGGATGTCATCAATAAAGACGACCACAAAGTGATCTAAATATTCCTTGAATACTTGGTTCATCATATCCATGAAGGCAAAGAGAGCATTAGACAATCCAAAGGACATGACTAGAATTCATAATGCCCGCATCGAGTTTACGAAAGCCATCTTTGGAATGTCACGGTTCTAATCTTCAATTGGTGATATCCCGAACGAAGATCAATCTTTGAAAAGAATTTGGCTCCTCGCAACTAGTCAAACAGTCATCAATACGTGGCAATGGATACCTATTTTTGATGGTGACATGATTCAACTCCCCGATAATCAATACAAAGTCGATACTCCCATCTTTCTTCTTCATGAATGTAACAAGAGCACCCCAAGGAGAAGTACTAGGACTAATAAAGCCAATGTCTAACAATTCTCAGTAGTTGGGTCTTTAACTCCTCAAGTTCAATAGGTGCCATTCGATATGGGGCTTTGGAAATAGGTTTTTCTGGGGTTCAAGGTCGATACAAAATTCAATTTCACGCCTGGGTAGGCCAGAATGTGAGACCCCAGATTTTATCAATAAAGATTTAAATTTTGTTGAAATAATTTTTAATATTATGGTGTGAATTTAAGATAATATTATAGTCATGGGTAGTATTTATAAATTTTTCAAAGTATGCAAGTGGTTATATTATATTCGATTGGTCTGGGAATATTCGGTTTAGCAGGGAATATTCGTGATAACTACCAATCATTGGTGGACCCCATAATGTAATTATCATTTGATCGAGAAAACGCATAAAAATATTTTATCAAATAACGGCGGAAGTTTTACCGTGGTTATCGCTGAACTACCTTAGAGTAAAAGTACAAAGAATACGTGTGGTTGCATAGTAAGAAGACACCAGATTGATTATCGATGCTTATGTGAGAAGTCACCCGTTTTGATTCCATTATCACGATTAATAATATGAATTATTATAAGCGATAACGACGCTTTTGTTTTATTCAGTATTATTAACGTAATAAAATGTAAACATCTTTTTATATAAAATAGAATACTTTATTAAAGTTATTCTATAAATGTAATATATTATATTTTATTATGCATAGTGTTGCATAGTTGTTTGCATAGTTTTGCATAAGTGTTAAAGGTTTGCATAGTAAAATGTTTTTATATAAATAGAATATATTATATTTTATTTAAAAGATTTTTCTTTAAATATGGACCGCCGATTAAAGTAAATCAACTGGACCGCTCATGGATTAGTTACTACGCATTCCATTTTCCTATAAATAAGCTCATTCCTTCATTATTTTCTTATTTAATTCATCAAACTCTAGAGAGAGAAATTATAGAGAGAAGTTTATAGAGAAAATTATATAGAGAAGAAGAAGAGTATTCTCGCTACTTCACTACTTCTATATTCAGTTTTTTTACTAGTAAGGGTGTTATTCTTTCTTCTTGAAGAGAACTTCGTTATTCCATTCACTATTATTCTCATTGAATAACTCGTAAAAGTGGCATACCCTATATACATAACTCAGATATGAGATACCCTATACTTGGTGAAATCCTTATGTTATTCCATCGCTTATTATTCTCATTGAATAACTCAGATACGCCATGCTAATTCCTATACTTGGTGACATTCTTCTATTATTCTCATTTGAACATCCCGTCTGTGTTTTTACACCGACCGGTTCCGCTTTTATTATTATTCGCTGGAACATCCTCGTCTGCAGTGTTTTTACACGGACCGGGTTCCGCCTTTATCATTTCGTTGAATATCCTATCGTGTGTTTTACACCGGATCCGGTTCCATCTTTATTATTCTCGTTGAACATCCCGCTTGGTGTGAATTTCACCCGATTCGGTTCCGTTATTATTATTATTCGTTGAATAACCTGCATCATGCAAGCACCGCATGCATGGTGATTTCTTTTGTTATTCCATTCTTTATTATACCCAAATTGGTTATAACTTTGACTTCTATACTCCATGAAATTAGTAGAATATCCTCGATATTCATGCGTTTCATCCAAAGATCTTTTCATGGAAATATTCTTCCGATCATTCTTGAATTTTACTCTCATTAAAACAAAGATCATGTCGACAATTTGGACGTTAATAATTCATGGATTAAATAATTATTGAACTTGTTTTATTGAATTATTATGTCATTGTCATCATCCTCATGTTATATTATGTTATCTTCGCTTACGCATAGATGAACTTAGTATGATTATGACCAGGATCATTCTAAGATAATCACGACTTGATATAAATGATGTGACAAAAGTCCTCGGTATTCTGTAATGCGTTGATGGATAGTTTTTGGTATGATTATGACCGGGGTGATTCTAAGATAGTCATTTGACCATTGATAAATTGATGAAAATCCTCGACCGTGGTACGTGGATGATTAGATGTGGTGGTTTATTTATTGTCGAGAGTCTCAAATGATAAAAATTGATGAAAACCTTTTAAAACCTAAAAGATAGTAGACTTTATTCTCTACTTGACTCTTTTTAATGGATCGCTTATTCACCGCAGCTTAAACCGGTTGTCTATTGTATTTTATCGCTTTAACATCTGTTCAAGGCTAATGATAATTTATTTCGCATTATCTTAGTCATAATATTTTTCATCGGGCTAATTGAGCTCACCTTTCTTTTCACCGTTTTCTTCGTGAAATGAGAATATAGCCGGGATTTAGCCTGGGAACGTAAGTAATGGTCCAGAGGATAAGATTAGTAGTCCTCACTATTTCGTGAAATAAAGTGTGATAATAGTTGTAATGAGGACTCCTTTTGAGTTTGTATAATATCTAGTAGACAAAATTTGTATTCAAACTCACGCTTTATGTCGTATTGTATACTACGCTTATATTAGTAAGTCAGATTTGAATTTATGTACCATGTAAGTGGCGACCCAAGATGGGTGACGATACCTAATTTTGGGCGCCACGGTTGGTATCGTAGCTAGTGGATATGATCCTCGCTAAGATGCGAGATAAGAACTAGGAGGGGAGAGACGGGAATTCTTCGCTAGATGACCTACCTAAGTTTATTTGGTATTTGATTGGCTCACGTAATATAGGATAATTTGTTAAATGTCAATTAACCCTTGTTTTGTGATGTTGTTTGAGAATGACATCCGAAAATGCCGAGATAAGCAATGAAGCACATAAGAGTGTTGATTGATTCAAACAAAAGGTAACCACCAACAACACGATAATAATCATATCGGTGGCAACGGCCATCGTAACAATGATAACCATCGGGGAAATTATCATGCTAAGAATGGTAACCACTTTCGGTGGTAATCATGGCAAAGATAATATTCAAGAAGAGAAGGTCATTTAGCTCGATTTTGTCGATAGTGAAGTCAAGTCCAATTGGGATAGTGGCACCAAAGGCGGATTGGACAAAACAAAATCGGTGGTTTTCAGGAAGAGCGTTTTCGTGACTTTTCAAAAGTGGGTAACCCGAACGGGTTAGACGGTAAGTTAATTATAAGCTCTCATGTAAGTCTATACCTTTATTAGATACCATTCTACCCACTCTTTTATTTCACCTAGTTGCATTCAACGCTTAAATTTGACTCAAGAAGTTAAACTTTGACTTATGGTTGAAACTTCGTTAGTAGGAGCCTTCGTTCGCTTACTATTTTTAAATCTTGTTTAATTCAAATAAACATTTTCACGTTACTCGTCGATCTTATCTTTTGAAAATATTTGCCTTTGATGTGATTTTTTGAAGTCAATTGGTTAACTACTCATCATGCTTTTTGTAAGGTTGTTAGCTTTTATATTTATAACAACCTCATATACCTAATTCAAAGTAACCAAACCCTAAAATTAATCATTGTCATATCAAGCCATAAGTAAAGAGCCCCGAACCTTTCGTTGTTAACTTCCTTGTGTGGAATGCACCAAGCCAAAGCTTTCAGAGGCTTACATCGTGAATGAAGATGGCAAGTTTATAGGTATCATTGTGAGGTACTATCTAGGTTAAGGGATGAAGTCACAGCTTGGTATCAATGTGACGATTATCCAAGTCTTAGATGAGAGTCACGCTTTTGAATGATATTTCTATTATTAATAAATTTTCTAGCGATTTATGAAGACTTCTTAACCTACTTTAGAAGCGTGAAATCGAATTTTGTATTCAATTTCAAAGATAAAAACCCATTTCTTAAACCTCAAATATTTCTTCAACTAAAATGAACAGCTTTACGTGGTTTATGATGAAAGTCATAATAAAAGCATAGGACTAATGAAAATCATGGGTATATGAGGTATTAGTAAGTTTTATGATGAGTTATGTTGGTTATTATGTGAAAACATGAAAGTTTCTTAGAAATCACAAAGAGTTGAAAATCAAATTTTGGTGAAAAACGTAACATGAAATTCAATTGACCATATCTCCTATTATATTTTGAATTTTTGAATGTGGTCAAGTCCTAGAGTTAGATCTATGAGTTACCTAACTAATCCAAGTGGAATTACTGGAAAAGGTGTTGTAGATTTTTGTGTGGACTGATTTTAGCAAAGGAGTGCAAAGCTGCAAAAACCAAAAAAGCTTCTGCCATGATTTTAGAGAGGCTGTTTCGGCCACTTAAATTATGAGAAAAATTCTGGCCTTTTGGGACATGAAAGTATATGGTATAAAGTACCTCCTGTCCAAAAATGAGCTCATTCTCGATTTAAAATGAGCAAGTTATGACTATTTCAATATTTAGGTTTTTCCCGATTTAAAACGCTATAAACGGAGTTCTATAACTCCGATGACCATGAAATTTAAACTGAAGCTCACGTTAACATGTGTAAGGTCCTGCCAAGATTTGGGAATTTTGGAGTTAAACTTGAGGTAGCTAATTTCTTAAGGAATTAATTAGAAATTGATTTTTGAAAAATAGTAAATGAATTTTAAAAATTCGAGAAAAATATATTTTCATTATGGGACTATATTATGCTAAATCCCAGAAAAGAAATATTTTTGGGACTGATTTGGTATTTTTCATGAAAATAGTTTAGTTACTTAACATATGAGTTAAATATGTTATGTGAAGTATAAAAGTTGAAAATAAGATTTTATGGCTGTAGAATCCTATATAGAGTATATGCATATTTTTTGATGAGGATTTGATAATTGGTGATGATATCTTATGAGTATGGCATTTTGAATGATTAAATGCATTATATGGTAAAAGCGTAAACAATTAAGATAAATTGTTTATAAATTTAAGAAGTGATTAAAATATTGTTATAATATTAATGATATTAGATTATGAGATTATTAAGTGATTGAAAATATGGGGATATTCTTGAATCTCGGATAAATTATATTATAAATGTTTAATATTTATCCTTTATCTCATTTGATTGATTCTTTATATCATTATCCTCATGCTTATATTATGTTGAAAGTCATCTCATGGCCTGTAGTCAGTATAGATGGACTTGGTATGATTATGACCGTGGATTGTTCTAAGATAATCATAACCAGTAAATGAATACACAATTATCTTTGGCAGAAAGTGCATGGATAATTTGTGGTCGTGATACTAATGAATACACAATTATCTTTCGCCAGTAGTGCATGGATAATTTGTGGTCGTGATACTAATGAATACACGATTATCTTCGCAGTAGTGCATGGATAATTTGTGGTCGTGATACTAATGAATACACGATTATCTTTCGCCGTAGTGCATGGATAATTTGTGGTCGTGATACTAATGAATACACAATTATCTTTCGCCGTAGTGTATGGATAATTTGTGGTCGGATATTAATGAATACACAATTATCTTCGTCAGTAGAAGGTATGGATAATTTGTGGTCGTGATACTAATGAATACACAATTATCTTTCGTCAGTAGTGCATGGATAATTTGTGGTCGTGATACTAATGAATACACGATTATCTTTCGCCGTAGTGCATGGATAATTTGTGGTCGGATACTAATGAATACACGATTATCTTTTCGTCAGTAGTGCATGGAAATTTGTGGTCGTGATACTAATGAATACACAATTATCTTTGGCCGTAGTGCATGGATAATTTGTGGTCGTGATACTAATGAATACACAATTATCTTTCGTCGTAGTGCATGGATAATTTGTGGTCGTGATACTAATGAATACACGATTATCTTTCGCCAGAAGTGTATGAATAATTCGTGGTCGTGATACTAATGAATATCCTTGGCCCGTAGTGTGGATGATTCGATGATATGGATTAATTATTGAAAGTGAGTCTCAAAGAATGAAATATTAATTCATGGATGTGGTAAAAGTCATCTTCGTCAGTAGTGCATTGATAGACTTGGTAAGATTATGACCACGGATTATTCTAAGATAATCACGACCGTAATTGAAAACACACGAATATCCTTAGCCAAGAAGTACATGGATAATTCATGGTTGTGATACTATTAAGTCGAGTCTCAAAGATTATTGGTTTTACGCTTATATATCTTTGCCCCAGTAGTGCAAAGATGAATTATTAATAAATATCTTTGGCCAGTAAGTGTAAAAAGATGAATTGTTAATGAATATCTTTTCGCCGGATTGCAAAGATGAATTTAATATTTTTAACGATAAAGGTATTCAAGGTATCCTCATCTCTTTATCATATCGTGTACGCATTCTAATTTCGAGGGCTTAAATTCCATAAGGAGGGAGATTGTGAGACCCCAGATTTTATCAATAAAGATTTAAATTTTGTTGAAATAATTTTTAATATTATGGTGTGAATTTAAGATAATATTATAGTTGTGGGTAGTATTTATAAATTTTGCAAAGTATGCAAGTGGTTATATTATATTCGATTGGCTCTGGGAATATTCGGTTTAGCAGGAATATTCGCATAACTACCAATCATTGGTGGACCCCATAATGTAATTATCATTTGATCGAGAAAACGACAAAAATATTTTATTGAAATAACTATGAAGTTTTACCGTGGTTACCGTTGAACTACTTTCAGTAGTAAAAGTACAAAGAATACGCGTGTGGTTGCATAATAAGATTACCAGATTGATTATCGATGCTTATGTGAGAAGTCACCGGTTTGATTCCATTATTGTCGATTAATAATATGAATTATTATAATGATAATGACGCTTTTGTTTTATTCAGATTATTAACGTAATAAAATGTAAACATCTTTTATATAAAATAGAATACTTTATTAAAGTTATTCTATAAATGTAATATATTATATTTTATTATGGTATAGTGTTGCATAGTGTTTTGATAAGTTTTGCATAGTATTGCATAAAGGTTTGCATAGTAAAATGTTTTTATATAAATAGAATATATTATATTTTATTTAAAAGATTTTCTTTAAATATGGACCGTCGATTAAAGTAAATCAACTGGACCGCTCATGGATTAGTTATTATGCATTCCATTTTCCTATAAAATAAGCTCATTCCTTCATTATTTTACGAATTAATTCATGAAACTCTAGAGAGAGAAATTATAGAGAAGTTATAGAGAGAAAATTATAGAAAGAAGAAGAGTATTCTCGCTACTTCACTACTTCTATATTCATTTTTTTTAGTAGGGGTGTTATTCTTTCTTCTTCGAAGAGAACTTCGTTATTCCATTCATTATTATTCGTTGAATAACTCGTAAAAGTGGCATACCCTATACATAACTCAGATACGCCAGATACCCTATACTTGGTGAAACTTATGTTATTCCATTGCTTATTATTCGTTGAATAACTCAGATACGCCATTTACCCTATACTTGGTGACATTCTTCTATTATTCTGCTGGAACATCCCCGTCTGTGTTTTACACCGGACCGGTTCCGCTTTTTATTATTCTCGTTGAACATCCTCGCTCGTGTGTTTTACACCGGACCGGTTCCGTCTTTATCATTCCGCTGGAATATCCTATCTCGTGTGTTTTACACCGGACCGGGTTCCATCTTTATTATTCTCGTTGAACATCCCGCTTGTGAATTTCACCGACCGGTTCCGTTATTATTATTCGTTGAATAACCTCGCTCATGCAAGTACCGCATTTATGGTGATTTCTTTTGTTATTCCATTCTTTATTATACCCAATTGGTTAAAACTTTGACTTTATACTCCATGAAATTAGTAGAATATCCTCGATATTTGCGTTTCATCCAAAGATCTTTTCATGGAAATATTCTTCCGATCATTCTTGAATTTTACTCTACTAAACAAAGATTATGTCGACAATTTGGACGTTAATAATTCATGGATTAAATAATTATTGAACTTGTTTTATTGAATTATTATGTCATTGTCATCATCCTCATGTTATATTATGTTATCTTCGCTTACGCGCATAGATGAACTTAGTATGATTATGACTGTGGATCATTCTAAGATAATCACGACTTGATATAAATGATGTGACAAAAGTCCTCAAGTTCTGTAATGCGTTGATGGATAGTTTTTGGTATGATTATGACTGTGGGTGATTCTAAGATAGTCATGACCATTGATAAATTGATGAAAATCCTCGACCGTGGTATGTGGATGATTAGATGTGGTGGTTTATTTATTGTCGAGTCTCAGCCGATAAAAATTGATGAAAACCTTTTAAAACCTAAAAGATAGTAGATTTTATTCTCTACTGACTTTTTTAATGGATCGCTTATTACCGCAGCTTAAACCTGGTTGTTCTATTGTATTTTATCGCTTAACATTGTTCAAGGCTAATGATAATTTATTCTCGCATTATCTTAGTCATAATATTTCATCGGGCTAGTTGAGCTCACATTCTTTCTTTCACCGTTTCTTCGTGAAATGAGAACATACCGGGACGAAGTCTGGGAACGTAAGTAATGGTCCAGAGGATAGCATTAGTAGTCCTCACTATTCGTGAAATAGTGTGATAATAGTTGTAATGAGGACTCCTTTTGAGTTTGTATAATATCTAGTAGACAAAATTTGTATTCAAACTCACAGCTTTACGTCGTATTGCATATACTTACGCTTATATATTAGTAAGTCAGATTTGAATTTATGTACCATGTAAGTGGCGACCCAAGATGGGTGACGATACCTAATTTTGGGGCGCCACAAGGAAGTTCTTCGGGAATACGTCGAAATTTATTAACAATAGAAATATCGATCAAAAGCGACGTATTTTTGTTTAAATGCGATACATGAGCTAAGAAAGTTTGACATCCGCTTTTTTCAATAAACGAATAGCTTTATGGCTTGAGATGACCGTGATTGATTTTAATGGTTTCGTCGTTTGAATTCAAGATAATAGGTTGATTAGGAATATGAAAGCTAACAACCTTACGAAAATAATCAATTTTGTATGATAAGTAGTTAACCAATCAATCCTGTAGAATCACGCCAAATGCAAGTATTTTTAATGAAATAAGATCGACGTGTAATGCGAGGGTACCGATTTGAACCAAATAAGACTTATAAACAAATGGATGTAATGAAGGTTTCTCCCAACGGAGTTTCCACAGATAAGTCAAAGTCTAATTTCTCCTGAGTCAAATTTAATCGATGAGCGCAAGTAGGAGAAATAAAAGAATGGGTAGAACCCAGATCAAATAAAGTATAGACTTCATTAGAGTTTATGATAAGCTTACCCGTGATGACCTCATTCGGGTTCCTTGCTCTCCGGGAGGTAACAACAAACGCCTCCTCAGACTACCGGTTTTGACTTTTTCGGGACTACCTTTGGTGCCTCCATCCTAGTTGAATTTGTCTTTCAGAACGACAAAATCGAGATAAGTGACCTTCTTCCACAATTATAACACGCTTTTGACGGCATGGCTTAGGTTTGACCGATGTGTCCCTCTCCTCCGCATTTGAAGAAGCATATGATAGTGGTCTTTCTCCTCCCTTAACAACGGGTCTTTGGGCCGACGTCTTTCCATCATTGTTGAATCTCCGCTTTCTTGAAATGTCCATTCTTATTGTTTTGGCCTCGATTACCCACCAAGTGGTTACCATATCCGCCCGTTGATTCCTCCACGCTTGTTGTCACCGCTCGATGACTACTCGCCGGTATTATAATTTTGCCTTACCGCTTCTCTTTTAGTCAAGGCGTTGACTCGTTATCGCGTTCCACTAATCGAGCCCTATTTACAACATCTGAATATAAACACGGTTTATGAGAAATAAGATGTCGACGTATTCCGACTTCAAACCTCTTAAAACATTCGCGCCATTCTTTCTTCATTATCCACCAAGTGGGACGAAATCGTGATAACTCCGCAAATTTTGCCTCAGATTGCGATACTGGCCATATTGTTTTGTTCCAACTTGATAAACTCCACCTCCTTCATGTGGCTAATACTTTCGTGAAAGTATTTGTCGTTGAATGCCTCCCGAACTTCTCCCAAGATATCTTCAAGACAAAGAAGTCGAGTACGCTTAACCGATTCCCACCAAGAATCCGCCTCTCTCGCAAGAACATAAAGGCAAGAAGTGGAACCTTTTGCTCCTCGGAGCATCCCAAGACATCAAATATCTTGGTAATCTGCTTTATCCATGCTTCCGCGAAGTGGTTTTGTTTCTCCCTTAAACTCCGGTGGTCCCAGCTCCTTGAATTGTTTAGCGGTGACCACCGAGAGTTTTCCGTGTTTCCACCTACGTTTTTGGACAGAGTCGCTCTACTTTCTTTGTTGCATAAAATGCATAAAGCCTCCGAACATTTGATCATTCATCATTTGGTCGGTGTTGTTGTTTGCATGAGGATTGTCGCCTTCGATGCACATTATCCTCGATTATTGATATGTGGCGAATCAACGATCGCTCTGGCTCCATTGCTATTCTCAACATTCTCGGATGTCATTTTCAGACATCGCCACAAAACAAAAGGTTAATTGACATGTAACAAATTATCCTTATATTATAATCGACCAATAAAATAGCACATAAACTTAGGTAGGTCATACTAATGAAGGTATTCCTCTCTCTCTCCCTTCTAGTACTATTCTCACATCTTAGCCAGGATCATATCCCTAAGCTCGATACCAAATCGTGACGCCCCCAAAATTAGGTATACATCACCCATCTTGGGTAGTCGATACATGGTACATAATTTAAATACAACTTACTAATATAACTGCGTAGGTACAATACGACATAAATCGTGAGTTTGAATACAAATATTATCTACTAGATATTATACAAACTCAAAAGGAGTCCTCATTACAATTATTATCACACTATTTTCACGTAATAGTGAGGACTACTAATGCTATCCTCTCGACCATTACTCCGCTCCCCGACTCGTCTCAACCTATGTTCTCATTTCAAGAGAATAAATTGAAAGAAAGGGTGAGCTCAACTAACCCAAAGAAGAAATATTATGATTAAGATAATGCGTAATAAATTATCATTAGCCTTCAACAAATGTTAAACTAATAAAATATAATAAACATCAAGTTTAACTCCGCAATGAACAAGCAATCCATTAAAAGAGTCAAGTAGAAAATAAAATCTATTATCTTTTATGATTTAAAAGGTTTTTCATCATCGTTATAATTTTTTAGACTCAAACTTTAATAAATAATCCACATCATGAATCACCCCGCACTACGACCAAGGATATTCTTAAGTATCACGACCACAATTATTCATGCACTACGGGCCAAGAATAGTTGTGTATTCATTAATGGTCATGATCATGCCAACAATCGTCCATCAATGCACTACTACTAATCGAGGATTTTTACCACATCATTTGTAATATTACTACCATGATTACAATCAATAGTCTCGTGTCATAATCATACCAAGTCCATCTATGCACTACAAAGCCACGGATGACTTTAAAAAAAATATAAACATGAGGATGATGACAATGATATAAGAATTCAATAAAACAAGTTCAAGAATTATTTTATCCAGAATTATTAACGCCCAAATTGTCAACACGATACTTGTTTTGTAGAGTAAAATTCAAGAATGATCGTAAGAATATTTTCATGAAAAGATATCGATGAAACGCAAATATCAAGGATATTCTACTAATTTCATGGAGTATAGAAGTCAAAGTTTTAACCAACCGGGTATAATAAAGAATGGAATAACAAAAGAAATCACCATGCACGCTAAGATTGCAAGATGATGGATAAAAGTTATTCCAAATGTAATAATAATAACGGAACTAGGTCGGGTGAAATTCACAACGATGTGATGTTCCAATGTAATAATAAAGATGGAACCAGATCCGGTGTAAAACATACAAATAGATATTCCAATGTAATGATAAAGACGAAACCAGTCCGGTGTAAAACACATGCATGTGATGTTCCAATAGAATAATAAAGACGGAACCAGTCGTGTAAAACACACGCATGTGATGTTCCAAACAGAATAATAATAAAGAGCGGAACCAGGTGGGTGTAAAACACATGCATGTGATGTTCCAATGTAATAATAGAAGAATGTCACCAAGTATAGGGTAAACCACGGACACAAAAGTTATTCCAATGTAATAATAAGCAATGGAATAACAACAGCTTTCTTTCATGAATAAGAAAGAATAACACCCTCAGAGTACAACAAATAATATTCCCTACCTAGAAGAACTGAATATCGACAAAGTGAAGTAGCGTATAATACTTTTCTTCTTTTCTCTATAGTTTTTCTCTCTGTAGTTTCAAAGGAATTCGTAAGAAAATAACGAAGGAATGAGCTTCTATTTATAGGAAAATAGAATGCATAGTAATTAATCCATGAATCGGTCCGTATTGATTTACTTTTAATCTGACTATCCATATTTAAAGCAAAATCTTTTAAATAAAATATAATATATTCTATTTATATAAAAACATTTTACTATGCAAACACTATGCAACACCATGCAAAACACTACGCAACACTACGCATAATAAAATATAATATATTTTATTTATGTAATAACTTTAATAAAGTATTATTTTTATATAAAAGATGTTTCGTTTTATTACGTTAATAATAATAATAAAACAAAACGTCATTATCGCTTATAATAATTTATATTATTAATCGACAATAATGGAATCAAACCGAAAGTGACTTCACATAAAGATCAATAATCAATACCGTGTGCTACTATGCAACCACACCGTGACATCGTATTTTTACTACCGAAAGTAGTTCAACAAAGATCAATGGTAAAACTTCCGCCGTTATTTCAATAAAATATTTTTGTCGCGTTTTTCAATCCGGACAATAATTTCGCTAATGGGTCCACCAATGATCGAGTAGTTGTATATGAATATTCCTCGCTAAACCGAATATTCCCGACCAATCGAATAATATAACCACTTACATACTTTGCAAAATTTATAAATATTACCCACAACTATAACATTATATCAAATTTATTCCATAATATTCAAAATAATATTTATAGAAAATTCATCTTTATTTATAAAAGTGGGGTCTTACAAACATTGTTGGGACCCGAAGTTAGAACGTATATGATCACCGAAAAGATCCAAATAATTCGACAACGATACAAAAGCAAGACAAGATCGACAAAGAGTTATGCGGATCTTCATCGAAAGGACGTGGAATTTAGTATTGGGGATCATGTATTGTCATGAAGTTGCTTCCATGGAAGGGAGTTACAAGATTTGGGAAGAGAGGAAAGCTCAATCCACGATTTATTGGTCCATTTCAAATTCTTGACCGAAAGTAGGAAATGTAGCCTATAGACTCGCGTTACCTCCGAGTATGTCTCGTGTTCATAATGTGTTTCACATATCGTACTTCAGTAAATATGTGAAAGACCCAACCACGTTATAGAAGTTAGAAACCGGACGAGATAAATGTAAGACTTAACGTATGAGGAGGTACTGCCAAGATCTTGGATAGGAAGATGTATGTCCCACGCACAAAGGTCATACCACAAGTTAAAGTTTTGTGGAGGAATCATGCTATATAGAGGAAATGACCTTGGAATTGGAAATGAAATGAAAGCGAGGTATCCTCACCTTTCAAACACCAGCACGCGACGTCAATTTCGAGGACGAAATTTCATAAGGAGGGGAGGTTGTAAGACCCCAACTTGTTATTAATGAAATTTAATTTTCTCTATTTATTATTTTGAAATAGTAAGGGTTGATTTGATTAATGTGGATAGTTATGGGTAAAATACGCAAATATTTCAAAATAAGCAAGTGGTTATAAAATATTCATTGTTGTCGGGGAATATTTGTTTGGTCGTGGAATATTCGTACTGTCGGGGAATATTCGTACGACGGCGCAGCCATGTATGGGCCCCATAACGAAAAGCGATTGGATGAAGAAAACGACAAATATAAGTTGTTTAAAAATAACGGCGTAGTTGTTACCGTTAATACTGTTAAAATACTCGGTGGTTAACACACAACAGTAGCACGTGGTATTGCACCAATTATTGATTCTTACGTAAGAAGGCACTACTCAATAATGGTTACAGTAATTACTGTTCAGTATTTTATTTTATTGATTTAATAATTGTTGCGTTGATATTTTATATTGCTGTTGTTTCAATAATTGTCATTACACAGTATTTTTCATTATCGAAGCAATAATCCATATTATCTGTGACGCCCCCAAAATTAGGTATACGTCACCCATCTTGGGTCGCCACTTACATGGTACATAAATTCAAATACTACTTACTAATATAACTGCTGCAATAATACGACATAAACCGTGAGTTTGAATACAAATATTGTCTACTAGATATTATACAAACTCAAAAGGAGTCCTCATTACAACTATTATCACACTATTTCACGAGAATAGTGAGGACTACTAATGCTATCCTCCGGACCATTAATCCGCTTCTCGACTCGTCTCGGCTATGTTCTCATTTCACGAAGAGAAACGGTGAAAGAAAAGGTGAGCTCAACTTTAAAGAAGAAATATTATGACTAAGATAATGCGTAATAAATTATCAATAGTCTTCAACAATGTTAAACCGATAAAATACAATAGACAATGACGGTTTAAGCTGCAATGAATATGCAATCCATTAAAAGATTCAAGTAGAGAATAAAATCTACTATCTTTTAGGTTTTAAAAGGTTTTCATCAATTTTTATCGCTGAGACTCAGCTTAATAAATAAACCACCACATCTAATCATCCTTGTACCATGGTCAAGGATTTTCATCAAATTATCAATGGTCATGACTATACCGAATCACCCCTGGTCATAATCATACCAAAACTATCCATCATCGCATTTACAAAGCCACCGAGGACTTTTGTCACATCATTTATAGCGGTCATGATTATACCGAATGATCCCTGGTCATAATCATACCAAGTTCATCTATGCACGTAAGACATAGATAACTTTCAACATAATATAACATGAGGATGATGACAATGACATAATAATTCAATAAAACAAGTTCAAGAATTAATTTATCCAAGAACCAATAACGCCCAAGTTGTCAACATGATACTCTTTTGTAGAGTAAAATTCAAGAATGCTCGGAAGAATATTTCCATGAAAAAGATATGGATGAAAGCGCAAATATCAAGGATATTCTACTAATTTCATGGAGTATAGAAGTCAAAGTTTTAACCAACTGGGTATAATAAAGAATGGAATAACAAAAGAAATCACCATGCACGTGTGGTATCATGATGTATCAAAAGTTATTCAGCAGAATAATAATAACTTAACCGGTCGTGAAATTCACATCGGCGTGATGATCAAATGTAATAATAAATCTTTGAATAATAAACAATGGAACCAGGTGGGTGTAAAACACGCGCATGTGATATTCCAATGTAATAATAAATGCGGAATAATAAACAATGGAACTGTGTCGGTGTAAAACACACGCATGTGATATTCCAAATGTAATAATAAAGAATGGAATAATGTAAGAAAATCACCAAGTATAGGGGATTCAGCAGATACAAAGTTATTCCAATGAGAATAAATAAGAATGGAATAATATAAGGATTTCACCAAGTATAGGGTGTCAAGGTGATACAAAGTTATGTATAGGGTATGCCACTTTTACAAAAGTTATTCCAATGTAATAATAATGAATGGAATAATGTAAGTTCTCTTCATGAATAAGAAGAATAACACCCTTACAGGTACAACAAATAATACCCCTTTACTCAGTAAAAGACACTAGATATCAAAGTAGTGAAGTACCGTAATACCATTCTTCTTTCTCTCAATAGATTTTTCTCTATAGCTTCTCTCTATAATTTCCTCTGTAGAGTTCAATTGAATTCGTAAGAAAATAATGAAGGAACGAGCTCATTTATAGGAAAATAGAATGCATAGTAATTAATTCATGAACGGTCAGATTGATTTACTTTAATCGACGGTCCATATTTAAAGCAAAATCTTTTAAATAAAATATCATATATTCTATTTATATAAAAACATTTTACTACGCAAAACACTACGCAACACTACGCAAAACACTACGCAACACTACGCATAATAAAATATAATATATTCTATTTATGTAATAACTTTAATAAAGTATTCATTTTTATATAAAAGATGTTTTGCTTTTTACGCGTTAATATCTGAATAAAACAAAACGTCATTATCGCTATAATAATTCATATTATTAATCGACAATAATGGAATCAAACTAAGTGACTTTCACATAAGATCAATAATCAATACTAAGTGTGCTACTTATACAACCACCACACGACATCGTATTTTTTTACTACAAAGTAGTTCAACAAAGATCAATGGTAAAACTTCCGCCGTTATTTCAATAAAATATTTTGTCGCTTTCAATCCGATAATAATTTATGCTAGGTCCACCAATGATTGAGTCGTTGTATTTAATATTCCCCGCTAAATCGAATATTCCCTAACCAATCGAATATAATATAACCACTTGCATACTTTGCAAAATTTATAAACACAACCCACAACTATAATATTATCTCAAATTCACACCATAATATTAAAAAATTATTTCGACAAAATTTAAATCTTTATTGATAAAATCTGGGGTCTCACATTATCTGAATAATATTATTAGATAATATTATTGGCAATGTCTAGAAAGTTCTGTCTAAGGAGAGGTTTGGTCACCTAATTCGCGCGCCAAGAAGGAGAAATTCTTATTGGAAAGCCCTCTTTTCCTGAGGAACCGCCTGGTTCATTAATATTGTGATTCTCGTAATATTATTTGTGAATAATTAATTATTGATTCATATGATGAGGAAAATATTGATTTTATGTGGATATAGATGGAGAAAATTTTTAATGTGACAATTGTTGAAAATTGAAATTTTATCTTTTTCTGATAAAATAATTCATTTAAATATATTATTATATTTTAATAATATAATAATGATGATATTTTTACGATGAATGTGGGATATATGAGTATATGTGAAAGAGGAGTATTTTTGTTACCAAACATATTTAAAGCATGTTTTATGTGTCGGTGGACCCCATTTCTTGACTGAAATTTGATTATAGCCTGTAAAATTGTCCGTTTGTGAATTTCGGTCAATTTCTGTTTAGAATTTGGAAAAACTTTCTTCTGTAAAGTTGTAGAGAATTGAATTTCCTATAAAAACTCGCGAATTTCAAATTTTTTGACAAAAGGACTATTTATTGTGAATTATTGAAGTTCCGAAGCTCTGAAATAATTGATTTTTGGAAGTTTAAATTATTTTAAATTAGAAAAATGTTTTTTCTTACTTTTTCTAGAAGGTGGCATGTGCTTATTGAACTGAAATCATATTTCAAGAGTGGCGTAGGAATTTTGATATATATATATTTATATTTTATTAAATTCTCTACTTTGGTGTTCTAAGCATTTTCCTATAAATAGGGTGCTTAGGTTAGAATTAAAAATCACATCAGAAATTGAAGTTTTCTCTCTCTATATTATCGAGCGTATTCTTGTGAGTATTTGGAGTATATTTTGAGTATTGCTATATCGGTGAAAGTTCAAGTCATAGCTTTATATCAGGTGTTTCATTTGTAAGTCTCGATCTTTCAAGGTAAGTGGATATTATTTTTTTCGTAATGATATTATTTCTTCAATATCATTATTTGAAATATTGATATGAAGTTTTTATCAAATTTGGAACTTTTGGTGTCTGAGTTAATATTCACGATACTACATAATTATTCACGATATCTGACATTATTCACGAATACGGCCTTTATTCATCGAAAAATGAAAATTTTTCCTTTTCGTCTAAAATATCTATTGTGAATACTAGCTTTGATTGTATCTGTGACGCCCCCAAAATTAGGTATACGTCACCCATCTTGGGTCGCCACTTACATGGTACATAAATTCAAATACAAACTTATTTAATATAACGAAATGTATACACAATACGACAATACATAAACCGAGAGTTCTAATAGGAATATTGTCATTTAGACAATATCCATACTCAAAGAGTCCTCATTACAATTATTTCCACACTATTTAATGTAATAGTGAGGACTACTAATGCTATCCTCGAACCATCACTCCGCTTCCGACTCGTCAAATTTATATTTTCATTTCAAGAGAACAGTGAAAGAAAAGGTGAGCTCAACTAGCCCAAGAAGAAATATTATGACTAAGATAATGCGTAATAAATTATCATTAGCCTTCAACAATGTTAAACCGATAAAATACAATAGACAACGGTTTAATCATGATGAATATGCAATCCATTAAAAGAGTCAGTAGAAAATAAAATCTACTATCTTTTAGGTTTTAAAAGGTTTTCATCAATTTTTATCACTAAGACTCGCTTTTAATGAATAAACCATTAATATCTAATCATCCTTGTACTCACGGTCAAGGATTTTCATCAAATTATCAATGGCCATGACTATACCGAATCACCCTCGGTCATAATCATACCAAAAACCATTCATCGAGTGCATTATGTGCCCATCGAGGACTTTTATCACATCATTTATAACAAGCCATGATTATACCGAATGATCCCCGGTCATAATCATACTAAGTTCATCTACGCACGTAAGCCAAAGATAACATAATATAACATGAGGATGATGACAATGACATAATAATTCAATAAAACAAGTTCACTTAATTAATTTATTCAGAACTAATAACGCCCAAAATCCAACACGACATCGCTTTTAGAGTAAAATTCAAGAATGATCGGAAGAATATTTTCATGAAAAGATATTTGGATGAAACGCAAATATCAAATGATGATATTATTGAATATCTTTGGCCCGTAGTGCAAAGATGAATGATTTTTGATAAATATCTTTGCCCGTAGCAAAGATGAACAGTGTTTAGATGAACATGATTAATCGATGAATATCTTTGGCTGTAGTGCAAAGATGAATATTTGATTCAGTATATATATTGATTGATGTTACAGGATAAAAGATAGGCGATGAACTTTTAAATTCATACATGAAGATAGTAGTTTGCATTCTCTACTTAACTCTTCTAATGAATTATTATTTCATTGCATGTAATATTGATTTAAAACTTGTTGTCTATTGTATTCTATTAGATTTTTTCTCGTTGAAGACTAACGATAATTTGTTGTATATTATCTTAGTCATAATATTCTTCTTCGGGCTAGTTGAGCTCACCCTTTTTCTTTTTGTTCCATTTTTCTTCTTAGAGGCGAGAATATAGTGAGTATTTAGCCTGGGTATGGAATGAAGGTTCTAGATAGAGTTGTTTAGTAGTCCTCACCATTTTTGTAAAATAATGTATCAATAAATATGATGAGGATTTATTTGAGTATAGATATTGTTCAGAAGATAATATTTGTATTCAAACTCACGCTTTATTGTTGTAATAATAAAGTTGTAGTTGTTTACGCACTCATGTATTGACAACTCAGAATGGGTGATGTATACCTATTTTGAAGGCGTCATGACGCCCCCAAAATTAGGTATACATCACCCATCTTGGGTCGACACTTACATGGTACAGAATTTAAAAACAACTTATTAACATAACTGTCGTGTACAATACGACATAAACTGTGAGTTTAAATACAAATATCATCTACTAGATATTATACAAACTCAAATAAAAAGTCCTCATTACAGATTATTATCACACTATTTTACTGTAATAGTGAGGACTACTAATGCTATCTTCGTGACCATCACTGTTTCCCGACTCGTCCCAAGTCCTATATTATCATTTCAAGAAGAGAACAGTGAAAGAAAAGGTGAGCTCAACTAGCCCAAGAAGAAATATTATGACTAAGATAATGCGTAATAAATTATCAATAGTCTTCAATAATGTTAAACCGATAAAATACAATAGACAACCGGTTTAATCATAATGAATATACAATCCATTAAAAGAGTCAAGTAGAAAATAAAGTCTACTATCTTTTAGGTTTTAAAAGGTTTTTCATCATCGTTTATAATTTGAGACTCACTTTTAATAAATATTTCACATCATCGAATCACCCCGCACTACGGCCAAGGATATTCTTTTAGTATCACGACCACAATTATTCATGCACTACGGGCCAAGAATATTTGTGTATTCATTAATGGTCATGATCATGCCAACAATCGCTCATCAATGCACTACTACCCATCGAGGATTTTTATCACATCATTTGTAACATTACGGCCATGATTACACCGAATAGTCTCTCGGTCATAATCATACCAAGTCCATCTATGCACTACCATGTGCCATGTATGACTTTCAAAAAAATATAAACATGAGGATGATGACAATGATATAAGAATTCAATAAAACAAGTTCAAGAATTATTTTATCCAGAATTATTAACGCCCAAATTGTCAACATGATACATTGTTTTGTAGAGTAAAATTCAAGAATGAATGTAAGAATATTTCCATGAAAAGATATCGATGAAACGCAAATATCAAGGATATTCTACTAATTTCATGGAGTATAGAAGTCAAAGTTTTAACCAACTGAGTATAATAAAGAATGGAATAACAAAAGAAATCACCACGCATGCGATAGATCATCGCATGCATGTGTTATTCCAACAGTAATAATAAATAACGGAACCAAAGTCGTGAAATTCACACCATGTGATGTTCCAATGTAATAATAAAGATGGAACCAGATCCATGTAAAAAACATACGATAGGATATTCCAATGTAATAATAAAGACGGAACCAGTCGGTGTAAAAAACACATGCATGTGATGTTCCAACAGAATAATAAAGACGGAACCAGTCCGATGTAAAACACACATGCATGTGATGTTCCAGCAGAATAATAATAAAGACGGAAACCAGTCGGTGTAAAACACATGCATGTGATGTTCCAAATGTAATAATAGAAGAATGTCACCAAGTATAGGGTAAACCACGTATACAAAGTTATTCCAATGTAATAATAAGCAATGGAATAACAATGCTTCTCTTCATGAATAAGAAAGAATAACACCCCTTACATTTGGTAGGAGATTGAATATCGCAAAGAAGTGTAGTAACAAAATACTCTTCTTCTTCTCTCTCTTATTCTCTCTATACTTTTCTCTCTATAGCTTGAATGAATTCGTGAAAATAATGAAGCCCTAGGCCTCTATTTATAGAAGATTTCTAGCTTAAGACCGCCGTGTGAAAAGGCAAGTGGCTTGACGATCGGTTTGGCCTTTGTAATGTGAAACGACAAGTGGTTCGACTCGTAATGTGAAAACGACAAGTGGTTCGACGTCCGGTAAAGGTAATTACTATTAACGAAGGTAAATACTATCGACGAAGGTAAATACTATTCACAAGGTAATTACTTATATCGACGAAGGTAATTACTATCGACGAAGGTAAATACTATTCACAAGGGTAATTACTATCGACGAAGAGACTCTTAGATGATGACATATAGAGCCCCCATAAAATAATCAAACTTACCACAAATCATTTTTTTTTTTCATCAACACATATTTAATCTTTCAACAATTATTAATCATTTATAACTTGTCGTCTCAACTATTGATTTAATACTATAACATATTATATGTATGATAATCGTGACAATAATTGAATCAATAATATAAGAGATATGATGCAAAGAATTATCGTAGTAATAATCGAGCATACCGAGTGACTTCTCACGTAAAGCATCAATAATCAATACCGCAGTGCTCTACTACGCAACCACGCCAGACATCGTATTTCTTTTACCACCGGTAGTTCAAAAGTTTTAATTGGTAACACCTCCGCCGTTATTTTTATAAAATATTTTTGTCGTTTTCTCAATCCGACAATAATTTTGTTGTGGGGTCCACCAATGATTGAGCCATCATATCTAATATTCTCTACAAAAAGAATATTCCCCACCAAACTAATATTTTATAACAACTTGCATACTTTGCAAAATTTATAAATATTACCCACAACTATAACATTATATCAAATTTATTCCATAATATTCAAAAATAATATTTATAGAAAAATTCATCTTTATTTATAAAAGTTGGGTCTTACAACCTCCCTTCTTATGAAATTTCGCCTCGAAATTAGGGTACGACTGGTATGTCAAGAGGTAAGGATACCTTGATTTCATTTCGATTCTAACTCCCAAGTCATTTCCTCAACATCGTGGTTCCTCCACAAAACTTTGACTTGAGGTATAACCTCGAGCGTAGAATATGTTCCTTCTTATCCAAAATTTGAACAGAACCTCTTCATACGCCAAATCTTCCGCTATTTCGTCCGGTTCTAACTCAATAATATGGTTCGGGTCTTTCACATATTTACGTAACATAGATATGTGAAAAACGTTATGAACACGTAGACATATTTGGCAGAAAGCGAGTCTATAGGCCACGTTCCTACTCGATCGAGGATTAAAATGGACCGATGAATCGAGGGTTAAGTTTTTTCTCTTTCCAAATCTTGTAACTCCTTTCCATGGAGCAACTCTTAACAACACATGATCTCCTATATCGAATTCCACGCCCTTTCGATGAAGATCAAGATAACTCTTTGTCGATTTTGTGAGGTTTTTATACGTTGTCGGATCATTTGAATCTTTTCCGTAATCATACGTATCAACTCCCGGTCCCAACAACATTGCTTCACCCACCTCATCCCAAAGATATCTCCGAGAAACGACACTTTCTTCCATACAACGCTCGAATGGAGCCATGCCAATACTCACTTGATAACTCGTTGTTGTAGGAAAACTCCACCAATGGTAAGAACTTGTCCCAACTCCCCTTGAAATCAAGGACACGAGTCTTAATAGATCTTCAAGAGTTTGAATAGTCCTCTCCGATTGTCCGTCCGTCTCGAGGATGATATGCCGAAAGCTAAATCGTAAGTCTGTGCCCATAGCTTTTTGTAAACTAACCCAAAATCGTGAAGTGAATCTTGGATCTCGATCGTAAACTATGGATACCTAAGATACCATGCAGATCTTACAATCTCGTTTATGTACATACGAGCAAGACGTTCAAGTGTATAAGTTTCTCAGATTTGCAGAAGAAATGAGCAGACTTGGTCAACCTATCAACAATGACCCAAATCGCATCAATGCCTCGAGAAACCTTAGGAAGACCCCAGAACGAAATCCATGGTAATGTGCTCCCACTTCCATTCTGGAATTTCAAGTGGTTGCAATGGACCTTTTGGTACTTGATGCTCCGCTTTTAACTCGTTGACAAGTTAGACACCTTGAGATAAACAAATATCTCTCTCTTCATATTGCTCCACCAAAATGTATGACGAATATCATGATACATTTTGGTACTCCTGAGATGGATTGCAAATGGTGTGTTGTGTGCCTCCATCATGATATTATACTTTAAATCGGTCGTTAGAACACAAAGTCCGGAGTTGACTCAAGTATTCCTTCTTCATCGATTCTTGCTTCCCAGATAAAGACCTTCTTGACTTTCTTCCTCATAATGCATCACCTCCAGTGTCGTAGCTCGAGCGAACTTTAACTTTATCAATTAAAGTTTCGGTTCTACTCAGATACTTCATTATCATCACATGCGTCCCCGAGTCTTTAATTCTATCTCCATCCTTTGCAAGTCACACAAAATGGGCCTTTGCGTTGACAATATCGCACTCGTACTTGCATATGATTTTCTACTCAATGCGTCAGCTACCACGTTCGCTTTTCCAGGATGGTATTGGATGGTATGATCATAATCTTTCAACAGTTCAAGCCAACGTCGTTGTCGCATGTTGAGTTCCTTTTGAGTGAAGAAATATTTGAGGATTTTATGATCCGTAAAGATTTCCACTTTCTCCCCATACAAGTAATGCCTCCAAATTTTAAGTGCAGAAGATAAACACCGCTAACTCTAGATCATGAGTAGGATAATTCCTCTCATATTCTTTGAGTGTCGCGAGGCATAGGCTATTACTTTTCCATGTTGCATGAGAACACATCCCAACCCTTTGCCTCGAAGATCACTTGTAGATGACAAATCCCTCCGAGCCGATGGTATTGTCGTAACAAAAGCTTTAAATAAGTCTCTCTTCGAGTTCTTGAAAACTCTTCTCACATTCTTCGCTCCAACCGAACTTTGTATCTTTCCGAGTCATTGAAGTAATGGAATAGCGATTCGAGAAAATCCTTCCACGAATCTCCGATAATAACCAATTTAAACCGAGAAAGCTACGATTTTCACATCGATTTAGGTTGTTCCCAAACTTTGAATAGCTTCAATCTTTCTTTGGGTCAACAGATATTCCATGACTTGATACCACGTGCTCAAGGAATGCTACTTCTTCAAGCCGTAACTCGCGATTTCTTCAACTGGCATAAAGCTTATATTCACGAAGCTTTTGGAGTGTCGACCTCAAGTGTTGCTTTCATGATCTTCACGGCTTTTGGAATAAATAAGGATGTCATCAATAAAGACGACCACAAAGTGATCTAAATATTCCTTGAATACTCGGTTCATCATATCCATGAAGGCGGAGGAGCATTAGTCAATCCAAAGGACATGACTAGGAATTCATAATGCCCATACCGAAGTTCGGAAGCGTCTTTGGAATGTCACGGTTCTAATCTTCAATTGGTGATATCCTAACGAAGATCAATCTTTGAAAAGAATTTGGCTCCTTGCAATCGGGTCAAACAGTCATCAATACGTGGTAATGGATACCTATTTTTGATGGTGACGTGATTCAACTCCCGATAATCAATACAAAGTCGCATACTCCCATCTTTCTTCTTCACGAATAGTAACAGAGAGCACCCCAAGAGGAGAAGTACTAGGACGAATAAAGCCAATGTCTAACAATTCCTCGCATTGGGTCTTTAACTCCTCGAAGTTCAATAGAGCTATTCGATATGGGGCTTTGGAAATAGGTTTTGTACCGGGTTCAAAGGTCGAAACAAAATTCAATTTCACGCTTCGGAGGTAGGCCAGAAGTTCTTGGGAATACGTCAGAAATTTATTAACAATAGGAATATCGTTTAAAACCGACGTATTTTTATTTAAATCGTGACATGAGCTAAGAAAGCTTCGACATCCGCTTTTTCAATAAACGAATAGCTTTATGGCTTGAGATGACCGTGATTGATTTTAATGGTTTGGTTGTTTGAATTAAGATAATAGGTTGATTAGGAATATGAAAGCTAACAACCTTACGAAAAACAATCAATTTTGCATGATAAGTAGTTAACCAATCAATCCCCTAGAATCACGCCAAATGCAAGTATTTTTAATGAAATAAGATCGACGGTGTAATATGAGGGTACCGATTTGAACCAAACAAGACTTATAAACAAATGGATGTAATGAAGGTTTCTCCCAACGGAGTTTCCACAGATAAGTCAAAGTCTAATTTCTCCTGAGTCAAATTTAATCGATGAGCGCAAGTAGGAGAAATAAAAGAATGGGTAGAACCCCAGATCAAATAAAGTATAGACTTCATTAGAGTTTATGATAATCTTACCCGTGATGACCTCATTCGATTTCCTTACTCTTTGGGAGGTCACAACAAATGCTCTCCTCAGACTCACCGGTTTTGAATTTTCCGGGATGGCCTTTGGTGCCTCCATCCTAGTTGAATTTGTCTTGATGAAACGACAAAATCGAGCTAAGTGACCTTCTCTTCCACAATTATAACATGCTTTGACTGGCATGACGCAGCAGTTTGATCGATGTGTCCCTCTCCTCCGCATTTGAAGCATATGATAGGTGGTCTTTCTCCTTCCTTAACAATGGGTCTTTGTGTCGACGCGTCTTTCCATCATTGTTGAATCTCCTTTTCTTGAAATGTCCATTCTTATTGTTTTGGCCCCGATTACCACCGAAGTGGTTACCATATCGCCCGTTGATTCTCCACGCTTGTTGTCACCGCCGATGACTATTCTCATTGGTATTATAATTTTGCTTACCGCTTCTTTTTAGTCACGTTGACTCATTATCATGCTCCACTAATCGAGCCCTATTTACAACATCCGAATACAAACACGCTTTATGAGAAATAAGATGTTGACGTATATCTCGACTTCAAACCTCTTAAAAACATTCGCGCCATTCTCTCTTCATTATCCACCAAGTGGGGATGAACCGTGATAACTCCGCAAATTTTGCCTCGTATTGCGACACGGTCATATTGTTTTGTTCCAACTTGATAAACTCCACCTCCTTCATGTGGCGAATACTTTCAAGAAAGTATTTGTCGTTGAATGACTCTGGAACTTCTCCCAAGATATCTTGAAGACAAATTTGGTTGAGTACGTTTACCGATTCCCACCAAGAATCCGCCTCTCTCGCAAGCAACATAAAGGCGAAGGGAACCTTTGCTCTCTCGGAGCATCCCAAGACATCAAATATCTTGGTAATCTGCTTTATCCATGCTTCCGCTGAAGTGGTTTTGGCTCTCCCTTAAACTCCGGTGGTCCCAGGCTCCTTAAATTTTTTAGCGGTGATCACCGAGAGTTTTCCGTGTTTCCACCTACGTTTTGGACAGAGTCGCTTCTCGCTTCTTTGTTGCATAAATTGCATAAAGCCTCGAACATTTGATCATTCGTCATTTGGTCGGTGTTGTTGTTTGCATGAGGATTGTCGCCTTCGATGCACATTATCCCGATTATTGATATGTGGTGAATCAACAATCGCTGCGCTCCATTCTTTACTCTCAACATTCTCGGATGTCATTTTCAGACATCGCCACAAAACAAAAGGTTAATTGACATGTAACAAATTATCCCTATCTTCCGACCAACCAATAAAATATCACATAAACTTAGGTAGGTCATACTAACGAAGGTATTCCCTCGCCTCTCCCTCCTAGTACTATTCTCACATCTTAGCTGTGGATCATATCCCTAAGCTCGATACCAACCGTGACGCCCCAAAATTAGGTATACATCACCCATCTTGGGTCGATACTTACATGGTACGTAATTTAAAAACAACTTATTAACATAAGCTGTGTACAATAATACGACATATAAATCGTGAGTTTAAATACAAATATCATCTACTAGATATTATACAAACTCAAATAAAAAGTCCTCATTACAATTATTATCACACTATTTTACGAATAGTGAGGACTACTAATGCTATCTTCAGACCATCACTCGCTTCCGACTCGCCCCAAATTTATATTATCATTTCAAGAAGAAAAAGTGAAAGAAAGGGTGAGCTCAACTAGCCCAAGAAGAAATATTATGACTAAGATAATGCGTAATAAATTATCAATAGTCTTCAATAATGTTAAACCGATAAAATACAATAGACAACCAGTTTAACTGCAGCTGAATACGCAATCCATTAAAAGAGTCAAGTAGAAAATAAAGTCTACTATCTTTTAGGTTTTAAAAGGTTTTTCATCATCGTTTATAGCCGAGACTCAAACTTTAATAAATATTTCACATCATCGAATCACCCCCGCACTACTACCAAGGATATTCTTTAAGATCACGACCACAATTATTCATGCATCACGGGCCAAGAATATTTGTGTATTCATTAATGGTCATGATCATGCCAACAATCGTCCATCAATGCACTACGGCCATCGAGGATTTTTATCACATCATTTGTAACATTACTTGGCCATGATTATAATCGAATAGTCTCTCGGTCATAATCATACCAAGTCCATCTATGCACTACTGAGCCACGTAGATGACTTTCAAAAAAATATAAACATGAGGATGATGACAATGATATAAGAATTCAATAAAACAAGTTCAAGAATTATTTTATCCAGAATTATTAACGCCCAAATTGTCAACATGATAATTGCTTTTTAGAGAGTAAAATTCAAGAATGATCAGAAGAATATTTCCATGAAAAGATACTGGATGAAACGCAAATATCAAGGATATTCTACTAATTTCATGGAGTATAGAAGTCAAAGTTTTAACCAACTGAGTATAATAAAGAATGGAATAACAAAAGAAATCACCATGCATGCGATAGACCGCACAGACAGGTTATTCCAACAGAATAATAAATAACGGAACCAGGTCAGGTGAAATTCACACCGACAGGATGTTCCAACAGAATAATAAAGATGGAACCAGATCCGGTGTAAAACACACAGATAGGATATTCCAACAGAATAATAAAGACGGAACCAGGTCCGGTGTAAAACACATGCATGTGATGTTCCAATGTAATAATAAAGAGCGGAACCAGTCCGGTGTAAAACACACGCATGTGATGTTCCAAATGTAATAATAATAAAGACGGAACCAGTCCTGTAAAACACATGCAGCAGGATGTTCCAACAAAATAATAGAAGAATGTCACCAAGTATAGGGTAAACCACGTATACAGGTTATTCCAACAGAATAATAAGCAATGGAATAACAACAGTTCTCTTCATGAATAAGAAAGAATAACACCCCTTACATTTGGTAGGAGATTGAATCTCGCAAAGAAGCAGTAGTAATAAAATACTCTTCTTCTTTCTCTTATTCTCTCTATACTTTCTCTCTCTATAGCTTGAATGAATTCGTGAAAAATAATGAAGCCCTAGGCCTCTATTTATAGAAGATTTCTAGCTTAGCACCTGCCGTGTGAAAAGGCAAGTGGCTTGACGACTGGTTTGACGCCTGTAATGTGAAACGACAAGTGGTTCGGACGCTCGTAATGTGAAACGACAAGTGGTTCGGACGTCCGGTAAAGGTAATTACTATTAACGAAGGTAAATACTATCGACGAAGGTAAATACTATTCACAAGGGTAATTACTATCGACGAAGGTAATTACTATCGACGAAGGTAAATACTATTCACAAGGGTAATTACTATCGACGAAGAGACTCTTAGATGATGATATACGAGCCCCCATAAAATAATCAAACTTACCACAAATCATTTTTTTTTTCATCAACACATATTTAATCTTTCAACAATTATTAATCATTTATAACTTGTCGTCTCAACTATTGATTTAATACTATAACATATTATACGTAGATGATAATCGTGACAATAATTGAATCAATAATATAAGAGATATGATGCAAAGAATTATCAGAGTAATAATTGAGCATAATGGTGAGTGACTTCTCACGTAAAGCATCAATAATCAATACCGAGTAGTGCTACTACGCAACTACGCCAGACATCGTATTTTTACCACGGGTAGTTCAACAGAGTTTTAACGGTAACACCTCCGTAGTTATTTTTATAAAATATTTTTGTCGTTTTTCAATCCGACAATAATTTCATTGTGGGGTCCACCAATGATTGAGCCATTGTATTTAATATTCTCTAACAAAAAGAATATTCCCACCAAACGAATATTTTATAACAACTTGCATACTTTGCAAAATTTATAAATATTACCCACAACTATAACATTATATCAAATTTATTCCATAATATTCAAAAATAATATTTATAGAAAAATTCATCTTTATTTATAAAAACTGGGGTCTTACACGTCACATCTACCATATGTTCTAAATCTCTGATTTTTTATTGATGAAGGCTATTGATAATTTAATTATCTTTAGTCATGATATTATTTACTGAGTTAGTTGTGCTCACCCTTTTGCTTCACAATTCCTCTCAGGTAATAAAAGTGTAGCTAGGTCGAGCGGAGATAACAAGGAAATAGAACGGTGGTCTCTAGCTGTGGAGTTCTCCCTAAACAGTATAGACAAGTGTGTTGTATACATCTTTTAGTAGTTATATTTGGTGAATCATATAGGGAGAGGCGAACCCAACGTTGGAAGAGTGTTTTACCACTATCATACAAGATGTCTAATGACATACAACCTCGTGTCATCATAAGATGTGGTTGTGCTCATCCACTTGTTGAGTATATTTACGAGCATTACCTATATAATCTTGGTGTTTGTTTGAAGTATAATTCTCAATTTGAGACAAATGGAGATAATGATAAGTCGAAGAGAAGACTCACCATGGGAAGAATATGATAGTAATCTTCTCGTTTTTCTTTAGGGTCTATTAGGGTCAACCAAGGATAATTACGTGGCCATATGATATCTATCATAACCTGTAAGCATGGCTCTCCATGTATACGAAGGTTTCTCGAAAGCACTTCCCAAAGATTCTAATTTCTAAAACAGTTTTTGACTATACATTTTATGTAAGGTCATCGTGACGTGACGTCTTATCGAAGGTTGGGATGAAAGTCAAGTGGTATATATATTTGTATCCAAACTCACAAAGATATGTGTTGTTGTATTTTGCACGACAATTGTTGTAATAAAGTTGTAGTTGTTTTCTCGTACTCACGTATTTGGCTATTTCGAGAATGGGTTGGATGGAATGGACCTATTTTGGGGTTGTCACATGCTCTATTATTTTTTAATTTTTATTCTTATTATTGTGGTTAAAAATAAAATAAAAAAATACAAGAGTACCGGTCGTTAGTACCGCACTGGACCGCCCCCAATCGCTTTTTTTATTCTAATTTTCTCTTTATATTTAATGATATTATTATTAGTAATTTTATCATTTTATTTATCTTCTTAATATGAGTGAAAAGTCCACCAAAATTTTTATCCTGGAACGGAGGGAGTAATAATGATACTACAATTATGAATTTCTTCCAACCATTAAGTGATCTTAAGTGCCTCTAAGCTTGTAACTCTACAGATTACTTCCTCCAATCCATAAAAATTATTTTATTTTATTTAAGAATATATTTGTTACTCATGTTTACCTTTTAAATATAAGAGTTCACTCACTCGTTGTTCCACATAAATAAATTTCATTGGTCAAATTTTTGCCTCATTTTTTTTAATGCAAAAATAAAATGATACAAAAAAATTATATCATTAAAATATATAAATTATGCAAAGACAAATCTTTTCTAGATTAAATGGAGTGAGTTAAAATTATAACAATATCATGATACCGTTTAATATTATTTTCAATATATATAATACTCTTATTATTAAGAACCCATTTTCAATTGAAAATAATTTTTTATTATCCATTACATGAATAATTATTGTTAAAAATATTTTAAAATATATATGATACATTAAGTCAATTTTATAACTATGCTCGTATCTAATTTAATTTAATATAATAATATATGTCATAATTGTAAGTGGATAATATTTTTTTTGTAATAGTTTTTAAACTGTGAAATTGACTACAGTTATTTATATGTAAAACATATGTTTTAAATAATTCAATTATCATAAAATTAATTTTTAAATTAATTAATTAATCAATACAGATTCTAAATCTCTAGATCTACATTGAAATTGTATTAATTAAATTCATATTAACCGTTCATGTTTTTGACTTAGGATTATATAACTTGGGATGATAAGTTATAAAACCAGCTTTAAAAGTATTTTGTGTCAGGATGTTCCTAATAAAGAAGAAGGATTATTATGAGAGTGTTTGATAAAAATTAAATAAATTTGAATGAGTTGAATCTGAATAAAAAAAGTTATTTGATAATTGACATGTCTGAAACATCTGAATGACAAAACTTTATTATTTTATTCTTTTAAAAAATTTAAAATTATTATAAATTTATTTAATATTACTTAATATAATAGTTAATATTTTTTTAAATTTTTTTAATTTTTTTTATTTTATTCAGCTGCTTATTCTGCAATTCAGTTATAAAAATCGATTTTAACCATTCAAATTTTGCCTATCCTACCAATTCAAACCCATTCATATCAAAATAAGCGTCGATCGACCAAATAGAACGATTTAATTCCATTTCTACCTAAACAAACACCCCTATCTTTGTCTTACGGCTTTATTTATTTTCCCAAACAAATAAAAATTAATATTTCAGGTGTCACTCATGAAAAGGAGAGAAGTGTCAAGTGTGGGCACTGGGCAGTCAGCGAGTGTGTAGAAAGAGGAAGCTGAATTAGAGAGAGACTTTACTTCCGCCCCCAAATACATAGATGGACATGGTAATGGTATCTTACAAGCAATAATCGTATATGCATTATGCATACACATTATATACGTACACATCCACACTTCCGATCCTGCAACATTTCATTGCTCTTTATACACATTCTCTGCTGAGAAGTTAGTTCATGTTTTTCTTCTTCAGAAGGCAGGAATTTCGAGTTTAAGGGTTTCCAAGTAGCTACCTTACGCTGAGGCAAGTTCATCACCATCTTCGATTGTTCTTACGTTTCGTCTTTTCTTGTTATTGTTTTTTATTATACCTCTTGCTTGTTTTTTGGGCTTTTTCCCTTTCATGAAGTTGCCATCAGTTATGTTCACATAAGCACACACTCACATACAGTTGTGTTTAGTAGATATGAGCATTTGCTCTTCTTAATAAGTAACTGTCTGCTTGTGTCTGTGTATATTGTTTTAGGACTTTTAGGTTTTTAGTGTCCTGCAAATATGAAGGGGTTAATGCTGTGATATTGGGATTATAAAACAGTATAGAGTGGAAGAGTTTTTAGCTTGAGCTTACACGAGTTCATATTTTTAATAGGCATCATGTTGCGCAGCTGAGTCAGCTGACTGCCCCACATTTTTAAGTTGTAAACATTTTGCCATGAAATGAAAAAAGAAAGCTGAATGAATGGAATTACTTTAAGAACATAGCAAGAGTTTATGGAAGAGTCGTGATGTTGCAGAAAAACTTAATAACTATTTCATTTTTTTTTTCTTGAGGCGAGTTTTTACGGATATCTCTGCCATCAATTGATTAGTTTACCCATCTGGTCATCTCGTTTGTTGCTTTTGAAGATCTAATTGTGTAGTAGGTTGGTATTAATGTGACATAGAAATCTCTCTACCCCCACCCACCCCCCACAAAATTAAATAAATATGTAGGATTGATGGGTTGAATATAGTGTTTCAATCACGGAGGAATTTAGTCCAGCAGTTCTTGTTCCTTGTGTGGATTGATGTTTGCCAAACTTAAAAGATTTGCGTTACCTTTAAGGTGGAAGTTAGCAATTTTCTTGTATGTTTAAGGTCGCCACTAGTTTTGGTTGGTTTAAGTTCCTCTTCTAAAAAGTAGATTCACTGGTTTCAGTTTTAGAAATTTGTTGAAGTATCAGCTAGTCAAAATTTTAATCACTTACAGTTGTGATTAATGGATCCAACACCTGATAGTTTTGCAACTTCACAATCTTTCTTTCCTTCTCAAACCATGAATAATTAGATTTGTGCTTAGACTTTGATATTCATTATACTCAGTTTTTTGTTGTAATTTATGTATTATTGATCTTTGAAAAGAATACAGTAGACTATATCTGAGGCACTGGAGCAATTTTGGTTTTTCCTTGAACTTGATAGCGTCATATTACAGATTTACTTGAACTTATGAGAACTTTATTTTTGGGATTATCTATACTGAGGTTCATTTGTGTGGAAGGCTGCAGCCTACTCGTTCAGAATCTGTGAAGTTCGTCCTAGTTGTGATGGGAAAATCTCCAGGAAAATGGATTAAGATGATTCTTTTTGGGAAAAAAGCATCTAAATCTAAATCGTCAAAAGGAAGAGACATGTTGGTAAGATGTGCATTACTTTATTATTCACAGTGATCTCTCTCTCTCTCTCTCTCTCTCTTGGGAAGTACCTTTTTTTTCCTAGGCAGCCGCAGCCTCTTCCTTTTGGGTGTGCACTGGGTAACCGTTAGACTCAAAGTGCTTATGCGAGTTTTGAACCCCATGACAATTACCTAGAGGCACCTATCAAGAAACTTACTACCGCTTGAACTTCCCTTTGGGGAAATACATATAAATTAGTAAAGTTCAGGCTCAGAACCAAGACTAAGAGAAAACTTCAAAAAGCAGGCTTGATCGTCATTTAAATGCTTATTAAGCATGAAATCAATCCCTTGTAAATTTTTAATGTTTATTCCCATTTGAAGCTTATGCTCAACAAGTTGACTATTTTAAATTATATACATTTTGGTTTTGGTGTTATATTTAAAATTTCATGTGTTGGTTGTGTAAATGTGAAAAGTTTCTGTAAACAGTCGGTGTCTGCCAGTTCACACACTGAGAGTGTTTGTTACCTCTTTGAAGCCATCCTTTGAAACTTTTGCTTTTGAAAATTTTCTAATGCTAATAATTGTTAGGAAAATGTGTATTCCACTAATGGTAGATAAAAGTAAATGCAGAAAAAGAATTGCAATTGGTCAGGTTAGTACTCGGTACTATGTCCTTAAGACAATTGCATCCTCCTTTGGAGCTTAGAGTTGGTAACGTTTGTCTCCAGGATACAATGACCACATGTACTATAACAGCAGTACAAATAGCACACTCTGTGAACCAAACAATGCTCTGTATTCTCTCAAATAGACTGAATATGATTGGAAAATTGATGCAAGAAATTGATGAATGACTGAATTCGTATGTTATTTATTGGATGATTAATGAACCTTCATGATTGGACATATGACCTTTGAATATTGGACACATGAAAAGGCGTGGCTGTTCAATTTGAACAAACAGTGGCGTGCGTATGGGTGTAAGAGCAGTTTGTAGAAGCAGCTAGCGTTGCAGCTCTGCAGCAGCGCCAGACTCATAGTAAGGTAGCGCTGCGACGCTTAGTCTAGGTGTTGCGGCGCTGCGTTTGTTCCAAAAACAAACATGTTCACAAAGCGACACAGTTTTACCCCATGGTAATAAATAAATTTGGAGCTAAGCAAAACAAAAATTAAAGAAATTTTTGCCTAAAAAAATATATACCACGACCCACGAGCCCGACCGTGCGTGTTGTGAACCAAAACCAAGTCTTAGTTAGGTCTTCTCTTCTCCACAAAAGTGGGGTGCCCTTTGTGGCCCAAACCCAAGAGCAATCTAATTGTATATATACCCAAATGTTTAGTTCTCAATCCATGTGAGACTCTTATTTCCCATAAGCATTTATTATCATATTCAAGTGGTGTTCTTTAGGAGTAAATTTCTCATTCATTATCCCATGGATTTGAGCTTTGATCTTAATCTACTAATTGAGTAGAACATATTTATATGTTGACTCATCTCAAATGATTAATGGAACCCACTTAAATTCTAGCTTAAAAACCCATGTTTAAAAGCTTCTTTAAGCTCAAATTCTAACAATAATCACTTATTAATGCATCCTATGCTTTTTAAGTTATTTTTTGACTTTTGGTTTGCGTATAAGTTCTATATTGTAACTGATGTTCCTTTTCTTTAAAAAGAAACCTGCAAGTGAGGAAACAACATTAATTTCTGCAAACGTATCAGCGTCCGGCGTGGCTGTGGATCCTTTGTTTTTAAAGCCAGTTTGTGGTACTAGTACAAAAGAGAACCCAGAGCTTGAAAAAGGAGAGGCAGCTAAATGGCCTACTGATGAGGTGATATTATCTTCTCAAAAAAATATTGGCGATGGTGAGCAAGCATCCAAAAATATTGGTTCAGTGAAGGATTCTGAAAGAATGAGCCTTGAGCAAGCTGCTATAAAGGCACAAACTGCTTTTAGGGGCTATCAGGTACTTTCTTGCTCTTGCGTTATAGTTGTTCAGAGTTTACATTCAATTCCACTATAAACTTATTTCTATATTTTTTTTCAGTAAATGTATGCATGCCACAGTTGTAATAATTGTACAAATCTTCTGTATGCTTTTGCAGCAAAAAGTAGATTCTAAAAAAATGTCTGTTACTTTCCAACTGACCCCAATTAGCACACCATCTGTATTCCACTTCTGATAGTGCTTGGACTGAATTGGACGGTAATCAAAATTGTATTTTGTGTTGTGTGTTTCTCTTCTCTGGTTTCTATAAGAATAGAGATAAGTCAACCAAATGATGGGCCTGAGGGCCTATCTGTTTTCTGCATAGATTGTATACAATGGTGATTTTCCCAGGATTTTAATATATTATAGTGCTCTGAATGAATTTCTTTCCATGCTTTTATATTAATACAAGTGTCATTTTAATGCAAACACGTGCAATATATAGCCTATGATACCCCTTGTTTTTATTTATTTATATTTATTATTATTATTGTTTACAAATTGCTATGTTGATTGTATACTTTTTTTGGGTCACTACTATGCAACTTTAGTTGGGAGGAATGAGGATGGAGTGGCGGGAACCACACTGGCAGATCCGAATTTTATATGAACTGTGAGAATAATTGATTAAGTTGACCATAATATGTCATTCTCCAATCAAAACATTCCAAACTTTAGGGTATTTCAGTTTCAACAAATTTGACTGCACACTTTTTGTCTGTAGTTGTATTTGTTAAACTACCTTCCATTTATTTTGTTCCCTATTTTTAATTCAATTTGTTGATGCAAAATCATATTAATTTGCTCAAGGTTTTACCTCAACTAATACCTTTGTGATGTCTTTCAAGGCTCGCCAAGCACTCCAGGCGCTCAGGGGTATCATAAGGCTGCAAGCGGTTGCTCGCGGTAATTTAGTTAGAAGGCAGGCTGTTGCTACTTTACAATCTGTGCGGGGAATTGTTAAGATTCAAGCGCTTGTTCGTGGCCAAAGAGTTCGGCGTTCTGATATTGGGAGAGAAGTGCATAAAAGATGGTCTCTTGGAGAATTGGTAACTTTAAATGACTAGTCGTGGATTCATCTTTTACCATACTAAGTGTCTTACAGAGAAATCTGCAGTTCCTTTCATGCATATATATTCTATCCAGTTAAAAACTTAGAATTGTAATCATATCTGACTGAAACATGCTATAGCTTTAATGGGCGATTCATTCAGGATGGTGTTTATTGACCAGATATATTATTTTGTCTAGGTTGATTGTTGACTCATCAGTTAAAAAATAGCCGATTTATGCTTTATTTTCTCCATCAGGATGCTATATGTTTGGGTTCTTGTAAAAATAATGGATCTAAGCGAGCAGAGAAGCTGTTGAGAACTGCGTTTGTTTGCAAGGTAAACTACATATTTCTTGCCTGTGTTCTCTGTTCAATCTTGTAGTGCTTTGTTTCTCACTGGAGTGTATATATTCGGGAATTACAACTTTAGAACTGTTTTCAAAGTGTTGGATGATAATTATATAATAATTTTGCTACAATGAAACTATAAACTGAATATCCTGGAGCTGACACTTGAGCTGAATGGATGGGTGAATGTTTTTTGACTATCCGTAAGAATATCATATTCATAGTGTTCTTGCAGTTAGATTTGAGGAGTTGCAACTTGAAAGCAATATATAGCTGGTTGACCTATGATACCCATGCCTTTATATACAAAGGGCGATGATATAATTATTGGCTTTCAGGTCTAGCAATTTCTGGTGTGTCCCCCTACCCCCCCACCCCACCCCTGCCCTGTGCGGCAGTTTCATTTACTTTCAGGTAGTTTTGTTGATGCTTTTCCAAACTGAGCAATACGCTACACATTGTCTTCCATTCCAGCTCCTTTCTTCATCACCTGCTGCAATGCCTTTGCAACTTCATTATGGACCAGAGGAACCAAATTCCTCTTGGAACTGGCTGAATCGCTGGACCATGCTACAAATTGGTGGATCTCATTTACAATCAAAGAAGACAACTGACTCGATCAACGGCAGTTACCTAACAGTAGGCACTGAGCAAGTAAGCCCAAAAGGCAGTGTCTGTAGACTGCGTTCTTCAGATGTTGAGAAGGCTTCAATCCGTACATCTTTGGATTCTGAAAAAGTTAAGGTCAAGTTAAAGAAAGTTACAAAAGATCCTGCCAAATCTGTTCACGAACAGCCACAAAATGGGATGAAGAAGTTTCAGCGTAATCTGAAGAAAGTTTCCCTTCCCATGGTGGAGACTTCTCTTAGGTCAGTGGTTGATTCTGGGAGGACAAGACAAACACATAGTAAGTCAACAAATCCTGATTTTTTGGAAGAGGACTCTATCTACCCTGTTGAGAAGGCAATGGAAGATACAGGAAAGGCAGTTTCAAAATCTTCAGATGTAGAAACAAGTCCAGAACTGCCAGCTGAAGAAGGGGCAGTTCATGGGTTATGTAATTGTGATGCTGAAGTGCAACCGAAGGATGCTCTAGCTCAACCAAAGGATGACGTTGATCCATTAGATGAGGATTTTATTTCTAGGAATGCTCTAATTAGTTATGAAAACAAGAAAGCCAGCAGGAGAAGATCTTCATTACCTGCAAAGCATGGTTATCCAGATGACGGGCTACATAACACATCACGAGTTCCCAGCTACATGGCATCAACTGAGTCTGCAAAAGCTAAGTTGAGAGGCCAAGCCTCCCCACTTGGCCAAGATGATGCTGAGAAGAATAGTTTAACACGGAGGCATTCTCTGCCATCTTCCACCAGTGGCAAATTTAGTTCATCCCCTCGAGTGCATAGGTTAGTTCAAGCAAGTGTAAAAGGAGGAATCAGAGGTGAGAGATCTTTAATGTCTTCCAGAGATAGTTGTGGTAAGAACTGAACCTTGAAACTTTCAAAACTTATTTGATTTGTTTATCTAATTCTTTTTATTTGTTTATTTATTTTTATTTTATAAATAAATCCGGCTTGAGGGTTTATAATATGCTGAAGACAGCTACCTATTTTCTATTTAGAGCTTGTTTACAACTTTTTTTTATCCTTCCTGTTTGTTAAGTGATCTCATATATTGAATGTGTGTTTTGCCGTTTTTATCGAGTGAAGATTATTTTTTTCTATAAATTTTGAACAACTGTCTTCGGGGTGAAAATGATTTCGAGTCGAGTCTAATAGTACCTTGCTAACTCGAAAAAGTTACTCGGGTTCGCACTCGAATTTGAATACAATTTTACAATCTTTGTTCATATTCGAATTTGACTCGTTTTATTGTAGTCGAGTTCAACTCGACTTGTTTTTTAGTCGAGCTACTCGCGAGTATTTGAGACGTACATCAATTGATTTTAAAAGAGAATGATTTGAATTTGAACTCTTCAAGCTAGATCTTGAGCCTTGTAAATAAATTAATGAGACGTTATTATCACTTTTAAATCAATTGATGGACATGTACGGGAAAAACAAGTTCCTTCAACTTCTTGAAGTATGTGGAGATTTTAATTGCTAAATGCTTTATATTAGATAAATCAAGTATACTCTATATTGTATATGAGTAAGTATTAACGAACTTGTATCGAGTAAGGATCATTGAGGTAAAGAAAATTCGATACTCTAGTAGGCGGCTCATATTCGACTCATGTAAGTGTCCAAGTATCAAAATAGAGCTCAAATTGTTCGAGTCGATCTCGAACCGGGTTTCTAACCACTCATGTTCATTTTCAGCCCTAACTGTCTAGCTCTTCCAGAGAACCTATTAGTCTGAACAGCTTAAATTTGTTTATCTTAATATAATATATTAAGAAGTCCACCTCTTACTATCCAACTTTTTTCATTTTTGTTGTCTGGTTTGAAGGACTTGGCCGTTGTTGCAGTATATGGGTGGATATATAATGGGTAGCATAATTGTTATGGATTCTGAACTCGTAGATAGCTAATGATAAGGAGTTGATGTCTTTATTTGAAGTTTCCTTAATTTCTAGTCCTCTCCTTGTGATTTAATTGTCATTTGGACTCAGTTTCAGATAATAAGATGATCCAAGCAGAGTGGAAGAGATGATTTTGCAACAAGCATGGAAGTTATCGAGAAGAGGTTAAAGAAAAACTCTTTTGTTGTGGTTTCTCGTTTATGTGGTGCCTGTGTTTCCTTTGACCCTAGAATAGATTAAGGATGAATCAGGCTGCAATGACTTCAGTTTTAAGGGTTTCTTTCATTTAGTTTTGCCTCTGCTCATATACACATTTTCATTATTTTATGTAACAGAAAATTCAGATGTGGGGAAGACATTTTCCAAGTTTTAATTAAGTTTAATGTTTATTGTATTTCTTTTGGAGGTATCAGCTATGGTTGAAGGCCAGTGCTTGTATGTAAAGCTATTGTAATGGAGCCCAACACAATTTCTATTCGATTAAAAAAAATATGAACAAAGACTGGATTCGATTAATAATATGATTCAAATTTGAAGATTAAAATAGTTTGAATAAAAATATGAGTAGAATCATGCTGAAGTTATCTATACTGACTCGTTTAAAATTCAAACTACTCAAATTTTTGATTGTGATTCGATACATATTCTGTTAATACATATTCGATTAAATGTTCGATACATTCTCTTATAATATATACAAATTTAAATCAAAATAGGATAATTAGTTATTATTTTGTTTTGTTTTTAATTTTAATTGTGATTTTATATTTGTAAAGTGTAATAATAAATAGATTTTTATCATTTTAAAGTAAAATAACAAATTCAATTTATAATTATATTTATTATAAAATTAGTTATTATGTAGGCTTCTGAATTAGAAACTTTGAATTTGAAGTTTCAGTAGTTTGAATAAATATTCGAATCGAAGTCGGATCGAATTCGAGTAATAAATATTCTAGTAAGTCCAAATCTGAGTAGGATTTTTAATTATAATTGAATTTTTAGAATTCAAGACGGATTTATCATTTGAACCAAATTCGAAAGCTTCTACATTATTCTTGGTTTCATTTCGCTTACACCCTTTACTTGTATGTATCACAAATGTTTTTTACAAATGTTTTAATTTGCCCGATTTTAAAAGTAGTCGTTTTCTTCCAAATCTATAAAACAATTTAAAACTGCAGGAGTTTTTGCTCTACGGAGCGGAGATACTAATGACCCACTACGTTTAAGCATATTCATGTGTCCATGACATTAGTTAATATTCCCAGCACGCTTACAGAATAGTTAAATAATTATAAAATGTGATTTAATTAACTAATTATTATTCTCAACTACGAGACAATCCACATAGTTTGCCCAGTAATTATGATTCAAAACAGTTAATTTCTCAGCACTCCAATATAATTTTCAAGCATTTACCATTAATTTTTTATTTTTTTTTGAAAAATTGTAGATAAATCAGAAACTTAATTTCTAATTTGTCATAAAATTTTTGGAACAAAAAATAATTTCGGCAAGTACAAAAACAAAATAATTACAATCACAATAAATGTACAAATGGTTGATGACATTATGCCGATGTCTAGTCAGATGTTGACTCAGTCAACCTGAAGTGGCCCGCTGCCCCAGTCAGTGCCATGTCACCTCCGCCCAGTCATCATCTTCTTCCTTTGTTTCAAAAAGAATACCAGTTACATCCCTAAATTTAAAATGGTCACAACTTCTTCAGTTCTTATCCAAATTAAGCAAATAATATATCCACGGATTCGTACTAAAAAGAACTATCCAACCATATCAAAATCACAGCAAATACATAACTGTACAAAAAGACATGGAGGTCGAAAATTTTAATATAACGAATTAGGGTTTCAATTTTCTTCTGAACCACAAAAGCTTTTGAAACCAAACTTTCTAGATTATCTCTACTGCATATAGGCTACAACATATTAGAATTTCATCCACAAACTCTAAGCTTAACATATTTTACAATTAAAGGCTTCTTCAAGCTTTAATTTTCCAAGCCAATAAACATAGAAAAACATATGATTATGCAACGTGAGGACAGCATATATATATATATATATATATATATATATATATATATATATATATATATAGCACATGCAGAAAGTCAGAAATAGAAATATACCTCTGATACCAATGTAGACTAACCCAGTTTTGCGTATGTAAATTTACCCAAAATGATCGATTCTAAATCACATGCCTTGTCTCGTCGTCCGTCCTTAATCTTCATGAATTGAACATCACGCACGATCATATTGGGCCGACCATACATAGATCGTGTTAACAATGAGTATAGCCGCTGGTTCTACGTACCGCCCTAATTGCTTTCCATTTCCATGACGATATCAATAACTTACATCTCTGTCCCATATTCCATGTGACAGACAGAGCTCTAAGATGGAATTTCGTTCTACTTACATATATATTGCATATTAATTATATATCTTTTGATCACTTGTATATATATTTCACCATACATATATGTTACATATGCAACTCCCATGTACGTACGTACGTACTTATGGAACTATTACGGTGTTGAAACCACCCCCACCATATAATGGTAGACAATAAAAGATAAGTGAGAGTTACATTAATTTTTGGTTAGTTCATTGAATTGAATTAATCGATCTTAGTCGATCACACCTCTACATACATGGGCGGTTGACCTGACCCTAGCTTGTTCTAACAAGATATATAGGGAAGTTAGATAATTAAAGATGTAAGAAACTTTTCCTCACTTGGTTGGTTCACATACTATATATATATAAGATAGTCAGTCCTACATAACAATAATTCAAATTAAAAGACTAATTACATTATATTACTGAACTGAAACCTAGCAACAAACAATTAAACATTCCAAAGAAAAGACTTAAAAGAGAGCTTTGCAAGAATATTAAACTTAAAGCCCTACTAATTAACTAACAAAAGAATAATGTCAACAACTGAATTTTCCCAAGGATTAGTTTAAAGAAAGGGAAAGAAAACATTTGTCTCTCCACCAGCCTCAACACAATGGGTGGTATTTATCAAATAACCTCAAGAGTTCCCCCAAACACTTCAGTAGGCAGAATAGAATACCCAATGAAGTGGTCAGGGGAGCTCTAGGGGAGACCTGATGAACCTCAAGTTCTGTTAATGCGACTTGTTTCATTTTCCTGGTGAAGAAGTAATTAATGCATTCTGCTGCTACTATATATATATATATATATATATATATATATATATATATATATATATATATATCTCATTTGTATCGCAATGTAAGGCGGCCCTGATTTGAGCAGAAAAGTATGACATGAATATAGCAGTACTGTGCAATTCTGAACCTAGTCACACCTGTGGGTTAGATGAAGGCTGGAGAATCATCTTATAGATGTTGGCATACAATATTCTACTACCACCTTATCCTACTCTGATGCTCAGTACAGCTTCCTTTCTCAGCGATAAAAGATATCACAACTCAAGTGTAGTTCCTGTGCTTTTACCTTTTAAATATAATGTATGTATTCTGGAATTTAACTTGTGATTAGTAATTGGTAACAAGGTTTTCTTTCCTGGGAAGAAAAAGTTGGTGAGTAATGCGGCTGAAAAGTGGAGGGACAGAGAACAGTTTTTTGGCACTGGGCTCAAAATTATTCTATCTATACTCCAACCCAAAATCATGACCTGGTTCATGCGAAAAATGTATCTACCAAGATTTGTTTCCTCTAAAATGTGGTCCTATCAGAAGAGACCACCTTTTGTGAATCATCATATAGACTTGTAGATTTCTCTATAGAAGTCTAATTACTTTGTTGTGTATTATGCACTGCAAAGCAACCTGATTGAGGAAAGGGAAGAAGGGTTGCGTGACTTCTAACCAAGTCAGGTTTCCCCTGGAGTTCCCTTGACCACTTCACTGGGTCTAGATGGCCTCATCCAAGAGTAGTAAGTAACCTTAGGCTACTGAAGTATTTGGGGGAACTCTGGGTGGTTCCTGATCATAGGGACTGGGAATATTTCATGATAATATCTTTCTTTTAAGGTTTGCATGAAACATTGCACAAACATATAGTGTTTTTTTTACTTTGGTTAATTTTTCCCCTAATTTCAACCAAGGGGTCTTACACATACATACATACATAAAAGATTTTCCTAATGTGTTCTCAACTCATTTTTAGTGATAACTGTTTCGATATTAGGGGTCTAGTTGTGTGATCCTAGAGCATGTTTTTAGCACACATGCATTCTAGGTATTAATTTTAGGGAGTTGTTACTTTCACAAGTAAATATCATTTTCTCTCACGCTTACTATTTATATGCACGAGACCCTAATATTATATATCTTTGAAATAACTTTTGTATCAGTGGAGAACAAGTACTGAAAGTGATATGGTCAAAAGAGGAGATGAAGAACCTGAGGCAGCCTGTCACTCACCTCAAGATGTGGAATATATATATCATTCTCTTATCGTCATTTAGCCCACAATCATGGGTAGGTTCAATTTCAATATGTATTCTACCCGTTTTATTTCTTTTCTCCCACCAAAAGTGGTCCAGTCCATGTTTTAGACTATGCTACCTCTGTTTCAAGTTTCAAACTCATTGACAGCACTATAAAAAGTAAAAGACTATTTCTTCCTTGCTAGTTAAGCAGCAAGTCATTGAAAGATGGTCTCAGATTTCCAAATTCTACCAGTTTGTAGTACGTATACCAGGGAGGGAGGAAGGACTATAATACTCTCCATTTCTTTGTTCCCTCAATCTCCCTCAGTGTAATGATGGATGATTGCGATGCTAGCTACAATTCTTCCATTAATACATTGAGGGAAATTGAGGGAATAATCAGTGGAGAGAGGTGAAGTTAGTGAGGTGGGTGCCTAACATCGTTTCAAATACTCTAATTGTTATCATTTGCAGATGATATATCAAATTCTTGGAATCCAGCAGGTGAGATGCAATATTAATTACTTTATTTTAATTCTTTTAAGGCTTGTCTGAAACAAACATTGCATGCATAATGCATAATATAAGGTTTAGTTATGTAGCCAGTTTAGTTCTTTCCCCAACCTCAGCCAATGCAGAAGGCATAGAATGAAGTTCCACGAGTCCAAGTAGGATGAAACATTCCCACACCAACTGTATATCCATTGCCAAGGTAAATGCATCCGTAACTCGCTGATACGCCCCCATATATAGTAGCACCAGTATTATATGACCAGAGTATAGTCCCAGTTTTTGCCTCCATTGCATAAAGAGGACCATTAGATGCCACAGACCCAGCAAAAAGGACTCCGTTTGTCAATGTGACCGGTCCCGGGCAAGTCTCATTGCTAGGGTTAGCTGTGGTCCAAATAATCTCCCCGGTATTAGCATCCAAAGCCACCCATGCACCGGTTTTCGTTGTCTGGTTAGACGGTGCAAGGCGGAAGGGCATTCTTTGGTCGTTCGCTATGTTTGTGTACACCCTTTTCCCGTCGGTAGCTGCTCCCCCAATCCCTCCTCCCTCCGTGCTTCCTGCTGGTCCTGCCAGCTATGTATTCAACATCAAATATAGCAATTCTCTTATATTAAGCCGTAAATTACTCTTTTGTACTGCAACAACCACATCGCGCATCCTTCCATTTGAAAATATGGTCAGCAGCATTGGTGCCTCTCCAAAGTCCGCATCTAAGTTTGGTCCAATTGGACAGTCGGGATTATTAGGAATTAAACATGCAAAATAGAAAACGTCGTAGCCCCCAAGTTGCCTACACCATCTGATCATCTGTCCGGACTTCATATCAAATGCTATAATTGAGTTGAAGTTTACATCTGGACCGACGCAATTATCAGGACCAGTTGGTTTTGTTTGCTTATTTTGTTCTTCTTGACATCGCTGCACCTGTGTAGGAATGGTTAATATTGATTTTTCAATGTTTAAATATTTTAAATTTAAAATTAATGAGCAAAAATATTAAATTTACTTTATAAAAATAATAATTTCCTTCTTTGTCTAAGATTATATTAATTCTTATCAATTTTTAAATATCCTTCAAAATGATTGTAACTAGATAATTTTTTTTAAATTCTGGTGAAATTTGTCTTATTAGTAGTACAAATTTAGAATCTGATGTTTGCAATAACTTTATGAGTTTGTAAGGATTATTATTAAATGTTAAAGCTACTTTATCGGGTAAGACAGTTACATAAAGCAGCTGAAAAGGAATAGGAAGCTATTGCCTCCCGCAGTCACTTTTTACTCGTCTGATACAAAATCCTCTCAATTAAGCTAGGTTCAATGTACTATTATCTTTTATTAAATATAGACTTTCTTTTAATACTCTATTGCTATGTTTGTGTTTAGATCGAATAAATTAAATGAAAGGAAAAAAAAAGAATAAAATGATTTTAAGACATGTTATACATCCAAACATAAAATAAATAATTTAAAAGTACCCTCAAAATTAAAGTATCCAGAACAAGAATCGTCCGGAATTGATTCTCGTAACTTCAAAATTTAAGTAATTATTGTGCAACCCATTGAAATAAATGGCACATTCAACTATGATCAAATTACCAAAATAATATACGTATATTCGCACAAAAAGAATATACGTATGTCAAAGACGAATGTCAAACTCAAAAACGTAGTAGAAAAATGACCATACAACAACATATTAACACAACAAAATCGAGATCAAATTTACATAAAAGAATCCTGCCAAGTATTGCAAAAAATTTCTTCTGAATTACAATTATCTTCCGACTTATGAGGAGCTTCATTCAATACCAGACCAAATGATATGTTTCTCAACCTCGAACACTTGGAGATTGGCGGTGTGATCGCAATGGGGATGCTGCAGGTGTTAAATTCATAGGGGAACGATGTTGCTTCAATGGTGACTTACAGGCAGGATCATAAACACTCCGATGCTCTGATGGGGTATTTTTGGCTGCAGTTTTCGGTGATGGGAGTTCTTCTAATGTTGCAACAACTTCTGACATTCGTGGCCTGAGTTTGGGCTCAGCACTCAGGCACTGTAAAGCAAGGGTAGCAGCAGGGTATGCTGCTTTTTGAGGGTACTGGCCCTCCAACTTGGTGTCCATGATCCGAAATAATTTCCTCTTGTCGCCCATATATGGTTTTGCCCAGTCCACAAGATTCTGCTCTACACCAACCTTTGACTTATCAACAGCACGACGACCAGACAATAGTTCAAGCAGAACAACCCCAAAGCTGTATACATCACTTTTTGCTGTCAACCGACCTGTTTATACAAGACAAGGGTTGGCAAAATGCAAGGGTTAAAACCAACTATTATATAATGGTGTAGTGAACAGATCAGGACAATGCTGTGAATTTACAAACCTGTAGCAACATACTCTGGTGCAGCATAGCCCTGAGTACCCATTACTTGAGTGGAAACATGAGTCCTATCACCAGTTGGCCCTGCTTTAGCTAGACCAAAATCAGATAGTTTGGCATTAAACTCCTGCATTCCCAGAGCAAGCCTGGTGTGAGTAATATAACAAAATATTGAAGATGAATTTAGTTACCAGCAGATCTAGCAAATTTTATTTCTAATTCTTGCAAAGGCAACAAATGATTTGCAATTTGACTTGATGTACCGCATCTAGAAGGATATTAGCAGCCTTGAAATCACGGTATATGACTTGTTCTTCAGCATCATGAAGGAAAGAGAGGCCTCTAGCAGCACCAATGGCCACTTTGATTCTCGTCGCCCAAGAGAGTGGTTGAGGCCCTCCTATGAAACAAAATGTAGCGTCAAAGGTTACCAAATGTTACACAATATTATACCCCAGAAGATCTAATGATATTTTCACAATCCTTGCATTTTTTATAGTCACGGTGGACCCACATCCACTATCCTCAGGGTGTGCACTGTATAATCCACTAGATGCATGCAGTAGCCAACCAACAATTCACATATGGGCAATCCCATAATTTCCCAAGGGAAAGGTTAAAAATTGAAGGAAAGAAGCAAAGATGAGGAAAAAGAAAAGAAACACAAGACTGACTGACAATTAAAATCAGGTACCCATATATCAATGGCAATGCATTGGCTGGAAACAAGAACATTTCGAATCGTTGAAAAAGATGAGATTTTAATAATTATGTCTCCCAAGTATTAGAGAAACAAGAAAGTTATTTAAACTTACTTCTAAATAGATGATTTTCTAAGCTCCCCTTAGACATGAACTCGTACACCAAAAGTCGATTGTCACCATCCGAACAATATCCAATAAGTTTAACAAGATTTGGATGATGTAGTTGTCCAAGATAATTAACTTCAGTCTGCAACATTTCTCCAATCAATGAAGAGCCCAAGCAATTTACGTATATTTGGTTAACAAAAATAATGAGGACGAAACATACCAACCACTCCTTGTGTCCTTGGAAACCCTCAGGTTTAAGCTTCTTAACAGCAATGACCATTCCAGACCCAGGTTTTGCAGCAGAAAGTGTATGTTCATCGATCCATCCTTTGAAAACATAACCAAATCCACCTTCACCTAGAAGACTGTCTGGACGGAAGTTTCTAGTGGCATTCTTCAGGTCGTTAAATGAGAAGGCTTTCACATGAGGGGATGACAAGATTTCACTTTCAGATCTTGGAGTGGGAAGACTTTCAACACTACTTTTCCAGCTGTGAGTGGGAATGGTCACACTTGAACGAGTTGAAGAAGTGTTGGTTTTGCTGGCAATTTTGGAGTTACCTGAAGAGGGACTATTATTATGGGATGGAGAGAATACAGAGTACTGAATACTATTAAAAAAACAATAACAAAATCAGTGTCATTTCACTTATCATCAAAATGTCAAAAAGAACTACTCCTTTCATCTCAATTTAAGAGTGAGCTCCTTTCTCTATTTTTGGATGTACCAAAATAAGTAAGCTCATTTATCCAAGTCATTTACTCTTTCTATACAAGGGTTGTAATTAAAAGATGAAACTATCCTCCTAAAACTACATTGCAGTCGAACCAACTCACTCAATTTGGGACCGTTTTCTCAAACATAATTTTCACATAAGTATTGTAAGTCTACACATTTTGCTAAATACTCAAACAAATTTTGTTAAATGGAGTAAAAAAGAACTAGTATACTAAAGGTTTCATTTTTTTTAAGTAATGGTACTTATAAAATCAGAATATCCACCTATTGTAGTTCAAATACTTGAACAATTGCCAAAACTCTAGTCTCTGCCTCAAAGTATTAGAGAGGGTCTCCGAGATCTAGTTAAGAGATGATCTTTTTAATTATGTAGTCAAATTTTGATTTCTAGAAACATCATGAAAGACATCAGTTTTCATTCACTTAAACACACAAACCAACTTAAATTATTATTTGTAAGGGCAGTAGGTAAAAGAACCCACATGCATATTAAACTAAGACTCCAGGCGGTGGCTTTTCCAATATGATCTTTTTAGAATATAACAAATTATACGAGTCTCCCTTTTCCAATATGATTTCTTTAGCAATATGATCTTTTGGTTGAACCAAAATCCAAATACAGAGAATTGGCATCACAGATTTTACAGAAAGCAGAATCCCTAGACCCGACGTATTGTAATTGAAAATGTTAGAATAGTTGTAAACAAGAAAAAAAGGAAAACCAAATATTAAATACCCATCTTCTTAAAAGTTCAAATAGAGTAGCTAGCTAGAAATCGAAACACAGAGAGTAGAAAAGATCCATTGTTCACGTTCGGAACAGGTGATACCCATAAAATATTGGCACAAATAGAACTGACATATAAAAAGTAGAATGGAACAGCAACAAAATTCAGTATAGAAGCTTAGCAAAGTGATTCAATTTGGCCAATTGGTGAACCATGTTTACAATTGGAAACACAATCCGAAGAGTTTGAGAAAAACTTGAGCTTTTCATGCGAGGGAAATTGGGGATTGGGGGAAAACACCATGAAGATCAAATAAAAGTAGAATCTTGACAAACCTTATAAACCAGAAAATGGGACTCCACTGAAAGAAACTTATAATAATAATAATAATAATAATAATAATAATAATAATAATAATAATAATAATAATAATAATAATAATTCTAATCTAAATACCAAGAAAAGAAAGCATAATAAAAAGTGCACAATAATTGTTTGAGCAGGAAGGAAGAGATGAACAAGGAAATAAATACCAGATTGGGAGGTGAGAGTGGCATCAACTTTAGCAGAAGAAGAAGAAGCAAAGCAGTTGCCCATGGATGGATACTGGATACTGCAAAAATCCCAAAAAATTATGAGAGAGAAGGAGGGAGGGGGAGAGGCAATAAATCAGAATCTTTGTTTATATATTTTATTTTCTGCAAGTGTCAGATATAACTGATGATGGAGTATAATAATTAATCTTACAACCAAAGGGACAACAGAGTCAACTAGGAGAACGGGGTTTCACATTCGGAAGGGGAGAAATGAAATGGGGATGAGAAAATAAGCGAACAGGGGAAAAAAATGGTGATAAAATACAAAAAGAAGGACGGAGGGAAGAAAAGGTAAGGAAGGAAGGAAGGAAGGAAGAAGTTACTCAATCCACAAATATGAGACGCGTCCCTAACATCTGCGTCACTCCTGTCATTGAATTAATTCGCACGTTGGACATAATAATACTTTTTCCGGTGGATGGAAAGCATGAAACGTATTTTACTTATATTCTTTTGGAAGAATATGATATGATGTTAGGGATATCTTGTGACTTTCAAATAATGTTTATGTAAAATTAAATATGATAAATAATGTTTTACGACATATAGATATATTTATTTATTTAATATAAAAACAGAGACTTATTATAATTATCCCCGAAACGTAATTATCCAAATTATTTATTTTGTGTTATTTCACTTTGTAAAATTTAAACAACCAAGTGACTTGATTTTCTTTGTAAACAACTTGTCCATAAGGATAATGATAACAATAAAATCCAAATGTCAAGAGAAAAACAAAGATGACTTTGTACACGCGCAATAACTAATTGTTCACATCACAAGCAGAGATATATTCTTTTCAGTATTTATTCTAACTACTAGTAGTATCAATTTAATCATCAAAATACTTGTCAAGGGGGTGGGGTAAGAATATCGTATTTCTTATTTTAAGTACTCCATTTGACGAGTCTTAAAATTAAAAGTTAATAATTTTTAAACAGAAGAACATATATTTTGTTTGACTTTTTAAGAAAATAGCCATATGCATGCTTTCACCAACTATATTCCTTTATGCCAGCCAAAGTAACACTATATATTTTTCTCCCAAATCAGTATTACTACTAGGGTCGGCTCAGTATGGGGCCTGCGGTGGCCAATAGCACAGTCCACTCCAGCCCAGCCCAGCCCAGCCCAGCCCAATTGTAAGTGTAAATCATCCTTCTTAAAACAATGAAAGTTAATGGTTCAGGGTCACTCCGCGTTTATTCAACCAATAGGAGCCCAACCAAAAGTCATGCAACCAATCAATATTATCCACGTATAGCATCTGACTGTCACAGCGCCACTACACTTGCATACATCGAAGGTAGTTTATAAACGCAGGTTTAGTTCGGTTATTTCCCGGTTACCCCTCTCCCTCTCCCTCTCCCTCTCTTTCTCTTATTGAATCTCAGGACTAGTCAATCTTCCACGAATTCGCCACTGATCCATCTGGATTGCCGGATCTGGTGATTCCGGTGACAATTCCGGCCTCTTATGGAGTCTCATGGCGTCGGACTTCGCCGTGTTCTAGTGCTTGCTTTTTGCGTGGCCGGCATTTGGTCAGCTTATATATACCAAGGCGTTCTTCAAGAGACTCTGTAACTATCTTTCTCTTTTTTAAATTTCGGTCATTCTTTTATTTGGAATTTTATTCTCACTGATATTTTGGATACCGGTATTACTGGAAAGTAGGATTATATTTTTAACTCCCCATTTGATTTCATAGTTATTATACCTTCTTTGTAGTCTTTCGGAATAATATTTGTCTTGGGGCTTTTTCAGTTAATTAGTTATAACAGTGAATCAGTTTTGCAGAATGTTTGGATTAATTTGTAGCAATATAAAAAAAGTGTTCTGTATATATGTAAAGGTTGAGTCTTGAAAACAATTTTTGGGTGTCAATGGGGTGAAATTTAGACCATTGACAGTGGAGTAATTGGGGGTTCCTTGTTTGGAATCCCTCGTTGCAGCAGGCCTTGGCCTGGTAACAAGGCATGAATCAGCACTTCTATATGGAATGGTCACACAATTTTGATAGGCTCTTTTGGGGCAGTCCCACAGCTTGACTGGGACACCATTCTCTCCTTCCTGCAGTTTTTGTCAACCAAAAAAAATGCACATTGACAAGCCTTTCTAAGTTTTTTAAGCATATGATATTGCATTGCCCATTAGATTAGGATGTCCTCATTAATGAAGTTTATTGTTATTTCCATATGGAAAAGTTGATATTTTCACAAGTCCTTAAGCACATGAATGTGGGTCTTATTTACTATTCATGTGAGAGGAGTTTTATGGAACTATCAACTTCCCTTGTGGAATATCAATTCCCTTAATGTAGTTCTTTTTTTCTTTTTGGACTATTAGGATATTCAGGAGATGGTCTTATTCTTTATTTTCTGCTTTGTTAAATAAAGTTGTTATTTCTTAACTTTTAGGTCCACGAAGCAATTTGGCCCAGACAAGAATAGGTTTGAACACCTATCATTTCTGAACCTAGCACAAAATGTAGTGTGTTTGATATGGTCCTTCATAAGTAAGAGTACCATCTTCGTTTCTTCTAGTTTTATTGTTTTTCTTCCTCCTTTTACATAGATGAAACTTTGGCAGAATTTAGCAATTGAATCAACTGATCAAATTCTTTGTGGTATTGTTAAACAGTGATAAAAGTATGGTCCAGTGGTAGTGGGGGTGGTGCTCCATGGTGGAGTTACTGGAGTGCTGGCATTACTAATACAATTGGCCCTGCTATGGGAATTGAAGCGTTGAAGTATATCAGTTACCCTGCCCAGGCATGTTCAAAATTTCTCGTACTGAGAACTTGTTTTTCATATTCGTTTTCACTCTTTTTTGCTTTTAGGCATTGAGAACTTCACTTGTGAACTAGAATGATGTAGCACTTTTTCGTACAAATTTATGGTTAATTCGAGTTTTGAGATTATCTGGCTTTGCATTCATTGTTTGCTAATGGTAAAAAAGCACTTCAGTTGCCAGTGTCTGCTAGTGATAAAAAAGCTTGGGTTTAGTCAATTGGCCCATCTAAGTAATTACCGACTTTAAGGTGTAACCAGATACCCCTTCGAGTATCCCACCTAGGTTCAAGAATACTTTTTGTCCTTTTAAAGGTCAACCATTTGATATGTCAAGGCCTTCTTGTTCAAATTTCAAGTGATTTTAACCAAGTTGTAATTGTTTCCAGTTTGTGTGGATGATAGATTAATTAATAGTTGGTTACATCTTTGCTCCATTCATATTTATTATTCATTTCAACGTTCTTGTTTTCAACATCCCTATATTTCTTCTTTCTTTTTATTGTTTCTCTTTAGTTTAAAATCACAAGTAGCTTGCATTAACTGATGCTTTAAATTTTCTTAAAGTAGAAGTAATTCTAATTAGTTGTGCTGTATTATCATATGCAGGTGCTGGCAAAATCCTCTAAAATGATTCCAGGTGCGTTACCCGCATAATGAAATGTTTTATCTAGTAATATAATTTTATCTAAAAAAATTGACATAATGAAAGGAATGAGCATGTGTTATATGTATAATTACTTGGTTAAAGTTCAATTGCTTGATTCCAATATGATTGTAAATATGTTCTCTTAATAGACCCTTGGTGTTCACAGCGGTGATTCTTTGTATAATCATGAAGTGCATGTTATGTCTGCAGTGATGCTGATGGGTACACTAGTTTATGGTATCAGATATACATTCCCTGAGTATCTCTGTACTCTCCTTGTTGCGGGTGGAGTATCAGCATTTGCACTTTTAAAGGTGAAGGAAATATGATTATGAAATTTGGACTTGTACTTATGAGCATTTTTTCTCATTTTATTTCTGGTTTTGAGTTCATTGCATGGTAATTTCTCACCTTTACTTCAGTTTGTTTCAGACTAGCTCGAAAACCATAAGCAAACTGGCAAACCCAAATGCTCCACTGGGATATGGGCTGTGTTTCTTGAACCTTGCCTTTGATGGGTTCACCAATGCCACACAGGACTCAATTTCAGCAAGGTATATGGTTCATAGTTTCTTGTTATATTGTTAATTAATCATTAGAAATCAACTCATGAGAGTTTGGCTAGTCTAGGGTAGTTATTATGTTCCATTTCAAGGATGCTCTGTTGTATCATCTGGCAGTATAGCAGGGGAATTTAGTTGCAATATAGATTTTGATGGTGGTGATGCAAATTTTACAATTTATTTGGTATCACTTTGTTACTTCTAAATCATTCTTCATTGTGGCAAACAAGCAGACTTTTGCATACAAAAATTTGAGGAATACAACTAGGGATATCAAACTAAAATATATTATTCCGATAGCTGAATCAACTTCAATTTCTTAAAGCCACCAGTATTCTTTTGCTATTCCAAGTCTTAAATCATTTAACAAGGTTCTATGCACATTGACCGCCTCTTTGAAGTTTACCTCTCTTCTTTCATTTATGCAATTCTAATATGCTTGTCCAGCTTCTATTCTTCTCAATGACTTGATGTATTTCTTTAACAGGTACCCAAAAACCAGTGCCTGGGATATAATGCTGGGAATGAATTTGTGGGGAACCATATACAACATGGCCTTCATGTTTTATTGGCCTCGTGCCAGTGGGTACGAGGCAGTTCAATTCTGCAAGCAGCATCCAGAGGCAGCATGGGACATTTTTCTCTTTTGTCTCTGTGGTGCAGTGGGCCAGAATTTTATATTTCTAACCATAAGCCGGTTTGGTTCTCTGACTAACACCACCATCACCACAACCCGCAAATTTGTCAGCATAGTGGTGTCTTCTCTGCTGAGTGGAAATCCCTTGTCTGCAAAGCAATGGGGGAGCGTTGGCATGGTCTTCGGTGGGTTGTCTTACCAAATTTACCTTAAGTGGAAGAAATTGCAAAGATTGCAGAAGAAGCGGAAGTCCATGTAGGAGCGGTAACGGTTTTGAATGTAAGGTTCGCCAATATATTTTCTTTTACTTCTTTTTTGTCTGACAATGTAGGTGTAACCGCAATGTTCAATTGAATAGAGGTGGATGATCTGAAATTCTGAATAGAACTAATTCGTGTAAACCCTGAGAAAAGTTTTGACATGCTTTCTAATTTTGTACTTTAACGAGGTAAATGATAACTCGCTTAGTTTATGGTTGGTCACAAAGACTATTTTAGTTTTACCTTTTTGTCTTCTCTCATTATCTTCAGTCTAATCATCCTCGGTATCGCTGATTGTGCTTTGAGTCGGTAGCAAACGCGGGGGAGGATTAAATGGCATGAACTGGCTTGTGTATTTGTCTTGGCATTGCAATTTGATGACCCAACAGTTATTAGTTTATACATACTGAATCCTGAAATTTAAGTGTGTGTATTTTTTTCTTGAGCAAATGAAATTAAAGTTTAAACACGAATATATTTTGGTGATTGGTAACAGGATGAGGATGAACCCATATCATGCATTTTATTTTCCTTACTCTTGATTAATTATAGTAATTTCCATAATCTGGTGCTTCATCAGCCATGCTTGGTTTTTGGAGGGGCCATACAAAAAACAACTTTTTCTTCTTCTTTTTACTCCTCCAAGCAATGATGTTTTGGCTACACCCACTCATAATTTACAAGGATTTATTAAGGTTTTCTAAAACTACATCTTTTATCAAGTGGAGTTTCATTTCCTCAGTTTTCCCACACATCCTTGATACTATGCTTGAGAATCGAAAAAATGGAAAGGAAATAAGATAAACCCACAGAGAGTTCCTTGCCCTTTTCTTTTCTTTTTTTGAATTACTATTTTGCTTTGCCAAGGAGTGGATGCTTTATTTTATACCGAGTTCCCTCCCCTCTTTTCTGAGCTTTTGCGTTGGCCATAATCACAAATTGTCTCCCACCATCACTAGTTGACCAAATTAAATAGTAGTAGCAAATTTCTCAGACCCCAACTTCAATTCTTCCCTATCCCCACAACACAGCCCCATTACAAATCAGAATGTCAAGAATAGATGTCGATATATATATATATATATATATATATATATATATATAGAGAGAGAGAGAGAGAGAGAGAGGCGCAGAGAGGAAAAGAAGCTTGCCCATGTAACAGCCCGACAAAAGCTTCAGTTTTTTGTCTTCAGCAAGTAAGCCATTTATCATCTCTTCTTTGTTCTCCAGTTGTATGCACTCCTGTTTTTTTTTTTTTTTTTATAGCTAAATTGGTCAAACTGTTCATCTCAGGGCTACTTCTGAAACAGAAAAGAAAATATTTCTGCATACAAGAACCATAAAAACCACATTCTCTACTCAAAATCATTGTGTTACATTACATAGAAAAACGAGAGGAAAAATGAACAGTAGACACAAATAAACCCTCTGCACACTTGAGAAACAAATTACAGGAGTCCAATTCAACTGGTGGATCCTCCTTTCGACTCTTTATACTTTTCCTATCACCCCTTATTTTCATCCTTATTCCGTAAGGGGTAGTATCGGCGAGGTGCCGATGTATAATTACACTCTGAGAAACTAGGGAATTATGTTGTAGGTTCTGTACAAATGGAAAATCAAGGCCAAAAAATTATGGAATTGAATACCCAAATTCAAATCCCATAAAAGATGATACACAAAAGAATGACACTAACAGAGCACACTGGGGACCAATGTGGGTATTAGTGTTGGTAACTCAAGCAAGAACGCAGAACGTAGGATTAGATATTGAGGGAAACTAGAAGGCACCATTGCATTCTAGATTCCAATGTAGATCTTAGTAGACCCCTCTGTTAAAAACTCAGGTTGGAATGACTGCGATCCAAGGGAAAAAGAAATCCAAAACTCAAGGCAAGAACTCTACATAAAACTGCTTGAAAATTCCACAAAATTCTGTGAGTGAGATGGATCGGTAGTTGATCAGAGACTATGGATAAGCGCCCTTTTGCAGGGTGGAGTTTGTAAAGCTTTTGTGCTTGGATCCGGGGATGCAGACTCCACACCAAGCGTTTTCAGTAGGAAGTGCCTCTCCTGAAATATCCATCCAAAAATACAAGATCAGTCTTGTTTCCATTGACTACAAATTGGGCTGAATTATGAAAAAAAATATTATATGCAATTTGCAAAAACAAGTTATAAATATGTTCAAGCTTAACCCATAATCATCAATACATCATCACATGGCTTACAAAGTCAGCTGATCGCTTGAATCCTTGTTGTTGTGATTAATTGATGCACTTAATTAAGATCCAATAGCCTATGCCCCAATTGTATTTACGAACAAACAAGAAGAACGAAAAAAATACTCAAGGAACAATGACTGAGCAACACTTCGTTAAGGTTAGAAAGGGTCGCATCCTTGCAATATTTAAGATTAAAAAAAATTAATTTGTATTTTCTATTTTACTTTAGTCCAGAAATGCAGCTCAAGTTCTTTTTCAAAATAAAGGTATGAAGTCATGGCATTTTCTGAAAGATGTCCAGGTTAAAGGAATTCTTTGAGTAAAAAAGCATGAACTTAACTAACACACCTGAAACATATAGTGAGTTAAAACTTTGTAAGTGCTGAGTGTGCCTAATATTTAAATTAATTGAATGTGATAAAAATAATTATTTATTTACATTATGCATCGACTTTTCGGAGACTAATATGGTTACTAGTGCTACTACATAGAAGTAATATAACAATAGTACTCAAGCACTACTAATCAGCAGATACAGAGTTGTAATAGTATTGATGCTGATGTAGCTGCTATCATTGATCTAGCAGGCTCAGGAAGTGTTATTAAATACTAGGTTGGCAGAAAGTAAGCCTTATTCCTGCCACTTTTATATTAAGTAGTAATAAACACTCGTATTTGTGATCGAGTTACCAGCTACCCCAAATTCAGCTACTAATGCAACTTGTGGATAATAACTGCAAATGCAAAGCTAAAATTAACTTACACTTTCTGAAAATTGTGGGCTGGGAATCCCTGATGCCAATGATCTGAACAATGGAGTTACTTGAAATGGGGAGTTGAACTCGGTACTTGAGAAGGGACAAACAGCTCTATCATCAGTGCCTAAGTCATCACAAGATGGTATGCTATCTGCTGCAATAAGAAGAGAAATTTCCTCAGCCAAATGGAGCACTACAGAATTATATAATCTTTCAACTACATGAGGAAATTTTGAGTCTGATAAGTTTTCTTCTTTAATGTTTAAATTCCTCTATTTTGATTTGTGGTTGCACAGGAGAGAATTTCCTTATCGACATCACCATTACCATTTGAATGTCCTATATGAGTTGGATGCAATTCAGCTTCAGTTTCCTGATGTATAGCATATACATCAACTTCATTACATTCTGGTTTATAACCTGCTACATGGGTCAAGACTGTTGATCCAGTACTATACTCGGAGTTATCTGGAGACTCGGCATATAAATCTGATTGCCTGCATTCACCATCAATTAGTGTATTGTGGTGAAAATATTCTGCTTAAGCCTAAATCCAAGTCTGAGCCAGATTTACTACCTCCAAGATGGTTGACTGCCTTCTTTACTACCCTTTAAATCCTCTACCAAGTCTTTAGAATTCTCAAGTTGAAAGTCCATATCAGTAATTCTTAATGTGATCATATCAACTTCTTTGCTTTGATTGAGAAAGTCTTGGAGAATCTGAATATTATATGATGCAATATTAGACGATACGGAAACTTGTGCATGTTAATAGTGATTGATAGAGCGTTTATATATGGTGCATGACAACATTAAGTACATATTTAAGAAAAATGACAATATGACCTTAACCATTCTTTCTCGAGAGCATGATGCAGTTTAGTAAAATTTCTTCTGAAATTCTAGTTATAAATATCATTGTAATGGCTACAAAGTAAAGTTCAAAGGGATATAACTAAGCAAATGAGTCAATGTGTCTTGTTACCAGAACACGAGATCAGTTTAGTTGAATGTAAAATCAAAATACTAATTTCCACACCTTCCAAGCATTTTCAAGACTCTGGTCCGTGTTCTCTGTGTTAACTTTGATCAGTGCAAGCGAGCTGAGCAGTTCTGCTTGTTCCATCAATGCAATAATCTTTGGGTCGTTCTTCTTGAGATACATTCCTTGAATCATGTCACTAACGGCTGCTTCTGGATCCAAACAAGGACAACTACTCAATCATGGTTAGCAATTACTGAAAAATAAAGATTTTGAAATTCAAATATGACACTGTGATGACTAAAGAGTGAGCAACCTAATCAATCCTTTTAATGATTTTCTTTGGATTTATTACCATTTTTTGTGACCTCCTTGGCGTTGCTGGCATGATTTTGAGTTGCCAAGCCCCTCGGAATGTCAAAGTTTTGAACCAGTACTGCAAATGGAGGTCTTAGCTGCAGATTTGTTTTTCTACAATCCCCTTGTGGCATTTCTCCGCTATTTAAATTTTCTGTCGTATCAGAAATGTGATTCCGCCTGAATCACAAAAGTTTAGGGTTATTTCGTAACAGGTTAATCTTATTGATCTTCATCAGCTGACTGGAAAGATGCAACATCACCAGTACCTTAACTTCTTGTGAGGCACTCTAGTTTCGGATGATCCATCTTCATTAGGCACATTTTGATTGTTTTCTACTGCCAAGGCTTCACGCCTTGCTCTCTTCTTACATAAGGCAGAGAACCGATTCTTTACAGCATTATCCGTTCTGTGTGAGCAAAGAAGAGAAACAGTTGATTACCTTTCATTTCTTACTCGTAAGAAAAAGAAGGATCATTTGCAACATCATTTACCTGCCTGAAACCACTTTTGCTATTTCAGTCCATCTGTTGCCAAATATCTTGTGAGCCTGCATAACATTTCTAAGAATCAGATCACATTCAACTAACAATAAATAAGGTTTGTTTTTCTGGCTAGAGAATCATACAAGTGGAAGGTAAAGCATTAGTAGTTGAAGAAATTAAGAAAGTGTAATAATAACATGGCATCATCATTTTACCTCACATAAGAGCACGTCTTCCTCAGGTGACCATCCCCCTTTTTTGACATCAGAATTCAAATAAGTGTACCATCTGCAATTGTTTTGTCATATCTACATCAAATTAATTGGACTAAACAACACAAATTAAGGATATATGGGATGAATAAGACGACAAATACAAGAATCAGATTTGTCAAATTTAAAAATAATGGAGTAACCTTCTTCTGCACTGTCTTGTTGTTTTATCTTTGAATTTGGAAGTAATAACGGCCCAACTAAACTTGTCAGTTCCATGGACGCGAATTTGGTGGCGTAATATATGGTCCTCCTGCAACTCAAATCCGTCCATCTTAGGTGGCCAAAATATAAACATTGAAAATCCATAAGACCAAAGAAAGAAAAAGAAACCTCTTGAGACCAAGTAACGATGCGTCGCTTGGGAAGTTGAGTGTCGCAATTAGCTGCGGTAGTGTTGTTGATCAGCTTGTGCATTCTTTAGCTTTTTCTGAACTCGTCTACAGATACAGAGTTGTTGAAGGAGTATGGTTTATATAATAAAGGCCAGGAATTAAAAAGAGCAAGCAAACGGAACAGAACAGAACAGTAAGTATAAATATAGGATTGGAGGCTATGGATGAATAGTATTTTGGTGTTAAATTTGTCGAGAATAGAGAAAGAGTATTATGGTATGTGTATGGATACAGGATATATGAAAATGTAAATCTAAAAGTATGAGCTGAGGAGTAGTGAAAATTAGAGGAGAGAGAGCTGAATGAATAATGATGATGGGTTTGATTTTTCTCTCTCCAAAAGCACCTTCCCTCGTCTCTCTTTCTTTCTCAGTCTAGAAAGCAGACTTTTTTCTCGGTGGAAAATATATATATAAAATTGAATAGTAGTAGTAATTAATCCCAAGGAAAGGGAAGGGATATTAGAAGTATATATTATTACTAGTACTACTACTTATTATTGGAGTAGGAGTATTATATTTGAAAAATAAGGTACGCTGAAATCCAGGAGACTATAATTAATTGAATTTACACTCACTTCCACCCACAGTCCTTAACAACATGACATGAAGGAACATCATGTTGTTGTTCCTGAGTCGGTCAGTCAGTAAGTCAGTCGTGACAAACCAATTCACGTTGCTCCTTTCCTTTCTTCCTTCTTTTAAAGTGTAAAGCTTATTGAGTAGTATTATTTGAATTCATCATTCTTTCATTTACTATAACGCTCCTCCCATTCCCATTCCCATTCCCATTACCATTCCCATTTCCATTCTGTGTAAATTTTATCTATTTATTTATTTATTATTATTTTTAAATTAACTAATTCTCTCCCTTAGCTTAGCTTAGCTTAGCTTACATGAGGGTTATCCTATTCCTACGTACGTACCCTATATCTATCTATATGAATAAGTTTTAAAATTTTGCATCACTCAAATAAATAAATAAAAATGTATTCTGATTGTTTTAACGTACGTACATGATCGTTGATATCAAAAACAAAATTATGTTGTTGAACTCATCATTCTCGATCTACACCTATGGATTGTAGAACCTGCAGCGCGCATTTGGTTTGGACGCGCACCAGCACCAATATATAATAAGTTCATGCATGCATGTTTGCGGCAATATAACCAAAATCACTGCATTTGGTCCGCTCCCCCTTTTATCATTTGCAAGATTCGTGCCTTCTAAATCTACTAGATGTATCTCTGTCAATAAAAATAAACAAAATATTATATATATATATATATATATATATATGTTGTTTAAATTATTAACTCATAGCAGCAGATATGATCGAGTTTAATTAAATCAAATTAATTAATCGTGTAATCTACACTTTTTAGTATAAAAATAATTAATTACTCATTTGTGAAAGAGGTTATTTTTATAAAATAGACCAATATTAACAACCAAGTTGTTGTATACATATATAATAAATCCAAGGTAGACGATTAGATATATTACTGACTATGAAATCTATCAATAAAGTGACCCAAAACCATACCTAACTTATTTTTTCCCATTTATTAACTCATTTGTCAGCTAGCTTATTTAGTTTGAAAATTGTATCTAGGCGCCGGCCGGCCGTGTCTATATATTGTCATTCATCAACTCAGCTAAACTATAATTAATTAAAGCAAAAAATCATATGCTCCAGTACATTTTATGATTAAATTGACCATATTTACACTAAAAAATTAGTTTTAATTTTAATAGATATAAAAACAAGATTATTATTATTATAAAAAAGAAATGTATGTACATCGAATATACCATCAAAATCAACTTATTTGATTTTAACTTTTTTTAATAATTAATCTTAAAACCTATCAATTAACTTTAAAAGGTTGATTAAAGTCGGACGCATGGGTCCTATATACTTTCTTTAAATGTGCACGGGTCCTAGCCCCAACGTGTTTTCTTACAAATTTTTTACTAAATCCTAAAAAGTACGTACTTACCAACCGAAGAAGCTTATTACCACTTGAGGTACCCCCATCAGTTGAGGTTCCTTATTGTTTCTTCTTTATTATTACCACATGAGGTGCCCCTTTTAAATTAACTAAGGTCCATCTTAATTTTTGAATCAAAATGAAATAGCTAGCCAGGGGGAACTAATTAAGAAATTTGTGCATGAATGGACGTCTCTTAAATTATTGATTGTGAAATCTCCCGCCAAAAAGGGGGTATTAATTCAAGTAGCAAAACTGCAATTAAAGATTCTTTAATAATCTCATGATATATATATATATATATATATATATATATATATCAACATGAATTAATATTGTATATATAGAGATATATATATATATATATATCAACATGAATTAATATTGTATATATAGAGACATGCATATAGATAGATAGATAGATAGATAGAGTTGGGATGAAGATACATGGAATCTGAGGCTACGATCTACTATCGACTAGAAGGAAAAATATATAAAGGTACTCCGTGATGTTTGTCCCACAATTAGCTGCTCTTCAAAATGACCAGCTTTAACAAAGATTTAAACTCTGATATATAAAATATATATATATATATATATATATATATATAGAGAGAGAGAGAGAGAGAGAGAGAGAACCCTAGGCAAAAAATAATAAAAAACTTCTCATAATCTTAATTCCCACCCGTCGCTTAATTTTCAACGTTGGAAAAAAACCCTACCTAGCTATATATATAGCCAGGTCCAAACACTGTGTGTGTCTATATATATGTACCATTATTTTGTGAAAACAGAAGAAAAATCAACACTATCTGATCAACTTGTTTCATTTTATATATAATGCCTTAAAATTTGTCATTTTTCCCTTTAGTACTTGCCTGTCCTTGCTCTCTCTCTCTCTCTCTCTCTCTCTCTCTATATATATATATATATATATATATATATATATATATGACTCAATTATGCGCGTAACTCTTCACTTTTGATTAGACAATTTTATTCCAAAGTCATGTAAGAATTACATTTTAATATATAGCTAGGAGGAGCTAGAAACCATTAATTATATATATATCATGTTTAGATTATTTATTTATTTTTTGGCATATATAGCTAGCGCATCCGCATGCATGTGATTAGAAATTAAATATATTGGATCGATCCTTATGTATGTACAGTCCTTTACGAAGAGCTGTAGTGCAAAAGAGGGCAATCTCCAAAGACAGATTGTAGTTAGTGATCGAGTATCATTCAAACAGTATGCATGCATGTATGCAGGCTAGCTAGTTAAATTTAATTTCAAGGGCAGTACGTAGGGCTTACTTACAAAGTAGGACGGTCTTATCTTAATCTTAAAATGTTAGTTTGTGGTTAGCCCCATATAGGGCTGGAGGAATGATCGATTTCCCTGGCAGGCATTTCCCTACCTCCAAAGTTATCATAATTGATACTAAAATACTTAATGTATAAACACAAGAAAAAGGACATGTCTTACTAATGTCGGCCAAAATTGGTTAGAATGGACAGTTTTACAAAAAAAAATTGAAATATTAACGTTTATTATATTGCAATTTAATGTATACATGAGGGCAATTTTATAATTTATCCAAATAATAAGCACTTGTAAGAAAGACAAATGCATGCATGGTGTCAAAACAACTCTCTCTCTCTCGAAAAAAAAGACCGGAATAGAAAGAGCACATAGAAAAATAAAGCTCTTATATAAAAAGAGGGAAAAAAAGAAGGGTAATTATATAGGACTTTTTTTTTCAACAACCCTACTTTGGAGTGATATCAACACATTAAAAATTAATTTCATAATGGAATAAATTTTTTTTTATTAAAATAACAAAATTACACAATATATACTAATTAATAAAAATTAAACTTGAGATTTAAAGTTAATAACATGCTCACACAATATAGAATCTGATATCTAATTAAGAATCCTAGCTAGTTAGAATGCCATGCAGTATTAACAAATCAGGCTACCACCTATTGTCAAAACCCTTATACTGTTGTATAGTTACTTTCTTTCCCATTAATTGTTGTCAATTAATTCTATTTCTTCTGAGGTTTAATTAGTGTGTTATATAATATTATATTATTAATTCTGACATAATATTAATTGTATATATTAAAGTCAGGCTAATTGATTGGTGTAATTAAGTCTAATATATATGAGTTGATTAGTATATGTTATTTAGATAAATTTTGGGCTTGTAATGAATAGGTCCACTATGTTACTACTAATCAAGAAAAATTAATATATAAATATGGAACTAGTTATCTCCTTCTGTTTTTTTGCTAAATGTGTTTTAGTATAAAAAGAACAAAAAATACACTGGCAAAGGGATCCCCAGAATATAGCAGATTCATCTACAGACAAGCCAAAAGATGAACAAGCTAAGCTATACATATAATGTAAACCAAACTTACAATAGCCAACTACAATAATATGAACAAAAAGTAGTGGCTCTAACAAAAGATTTACAAGTTGAGAGTTTAGACTTGATAATATTTATGACAACTATGTATCTCCTTTGATCCTACAAGTATAATAATTTTAAAAACTACTTATAAATTAAGATATAGAAGCTAATATCTAGCTAGCACGCATCAAGGGAGTAATTATACCTGTTTATTTAGAAGAAAATCAATTCTCACAAAAGTTTATAATATTTGAATATATATGTTTTAGGTTTTCTTGTCTAATCTATGGTAAATGATAAACTAAATTAGTTATTAGGGATCAATTCTGATCATCTCACAATGTAATATAACCCAGATCGAAGCAAGAGCTTAATTTCAAGTTTAATTTGTATGCAAGTTCCATATATAAACCAACCGGAAAATGAGAGTAATATATAAAACCCTTAACGTGCAGCGTCCGGTAGTGATTAATTTCCGGCCAGTTTCTACTGATCGAGAATATAGAAAAAAGATAGAAATGGGGCATTATTATTATTATTATTATTATTATGAGGAAGAAAATTAAGGCGTAAGTGGAGGAGGAGCAAGTTCCAAATAGATTGATGGCATTATATTCTATTTTATTGGACTCTCATCATTTCAACTTGCGCGGCCATTTGATCAATCACAGAGCGCCAAACATTATATTCCACTCTATCAAGCTTCGCTTTTGTTTAAAAATAAAACAAAAATAAAAAATATTAAAATAAACATTAATTTCTATCAATTCTTGATTTTAGTATATATGTAACCAGCCTATTAAAAAACTATTACTAGTATAATACAAAAGTTAAATATGCATGGGGTGCATGTGATAAATAATGTACGAAATTTATTAAAATAAATATTTGATCCTCATATAAAATAACATTTTCAAATGCATAACTAAAGTTTCTTCCGATCGAAAATACTTCAAATGCTATCCCTAGTTTCTAATTCCCAAGATATATAGTTTAAATGTTAAACCTATATATAGAACTGCTGATACTACTGTAATGAAATCTAAATTCTCATATGATCGAGAATATATATATATATATATATATATATAGGTAGAGATAGAATCCAAGAGTACTATTTGGTATCTCCAGCTGGTTGCTTAACCTATATATATTTATATTTTGTATGTCTATAATAATAAGTAGTAGTACTAGTAGTATGTATTCATCTAAATAAATTAATTAATGATAATTTGACGAGAAATCATCTCACTAAGATATGATTATTCCTCGTTTTAATTTCCCTTATAGAGGTCCCACTAAGCTATTTAGTTAGTGCTCCGGCTCCCCCTCCCCCTCCCCCTCCCCCTAAAAATATATACTTTTCTGAGGCCAAATCAAGTTAGGCTTATAGAAAGGTGGAGAATATATATAATTATAGAGTTCTTTAAGAAAAGAGAAGAGGAATTTATTTACCCTACAAATAAAGTTTCATTAAAGATGTAGAGGAGGAAAAAGATGGAGCGTAGAAAACACTTTCTATTCTCATTGAATTAATTAAATAATTATTTTGTTTTTGCTTTTGTACACACACATATAGATAGATAGATAGATAGATAAATTTCCTATAAGTGTGGAAGGAAATAAAGGAATGAGAATAGAGTAGATATAGTAAATTATATTTTTAGGTTTCAAAATATAAGATTAAAATTGAGTTTTAAAAGTTAATTTAAAATTATTTTAAATATAAAATTAACATAATTTATTTAAATTTTAAAATTAATATATATCACAATTAAAACACTTTTTAAATAATTTATAATATAAAATTAAATTTAAATGTTTGAAATTAACCTCAAAAAGTTATATTTTGAATATATATATATATATATATATATATATATACTTATTATTGATCGGATCAAGAGCATTTTATTTAAATAGCATTCCTCCTTAAATAGTATTCTTTTATTAAAACTACGTCATTTTGGAGGGATGCGGTGACATTTTTATAAATACGCGGTGACATTGTATTTACAAAAATGTCACCGCGTCCCTCCAAAACGACGTAATTTTAATAAAAGAATGTTATTTAAAGAGAAATACTATTTAATGAGAATGCTCTTGATCCTTACCATATATATATATATATATATATATATATATTTGAATGAATTTCCGAAAGTCATGCATGTAAGGTAGGTTTCACTTTCATATATACAACCGTGTGGGTACCCGTACCCGACATAAGAGAGAGAAGAGGTAGGTATGTATGTATGATGTATCTAGAGGAGAGGAGAGGAGTACCTTTTTAAGGTCATAACGAGTGCGGATTTTGTTTCACTTCAAGCCTTCGCTTTCTGTGGTTACCTTTTCTGCAAAGCGTCCTCTCCTCTCCTCTTCCCTCTCTCAGTATCTCTCCTCTCCTCTACCCTCTCTCAGTATCTCTCCTCTCCTCTTCCCTCTCTCAGTATCTCTCCTCTCCTCTCCTCTCCTCTCCCTCTCCATTAAAAAGAGAAAAAAAGTGTTCATATTGGGAATCCTATGCTATTTAATTATATTCCCCTGCCCTAGCTAGCTATATACCTCTTTCTTTCTTATCTTCCGTCACTTACTTCCTGTTAATAATGCATGTGTTGTCCGTTTTCATATATATATATATATTACATTCATTCTTGGTTAATGGTCACTACATATTTTTAATTGCGAGTCTATCATTTAAAAACACAAATAAAGATAAATTAATAAAAATATTTCTCTCCCATCTTTTTATAATACTCTCTCTCTCCTCTCTTAAATACTATTTTATCTTTGTATATATTTAAATGTGACACTATATATGCAAATAAAACCATATATTGTTTTGGTGTTTGGTTACATATGTTGCATTTGGTCGTTTTTAGTTATTTATATCTCATCATAGTCATAAGACGTACGCGACTTTTGTACGTCTTATGACTATGATAAAATGGATAGACGACGATATAATTGCATTCATTTTTATACGTGAGAGTTATTATATGTTACGTATCAAAATATATAGGGGATATAGCATTAGATTGAATTAATGTATATATATAGGTTGTGAATAGTTAATAATTACTATTTGACTATGACAAATTTGGAAAACGTACGTACGTACATTTTCGTTATAACCTGCCATTTGTGTTTATATCTCCCCACATGATACGAGTACTAAATATATAGATAGATAATATTAAGAATAATGTTATAGATAAACTATTTTATAAATATTTTATAAAGTGTTGATGTGGTATACTCCATCTCAATTTTTTATGTGAGGTCGAAGACTATATTGAAACAATGTATTGATCAATATATTAAGGTGGAGTATGCCACATCAGCCGTTTGTAAAATGTTATTTGTAACATTACTCTAATATTAATAACAAATTAAGAATGTTAGGAGGAATTTACATGCATGCATGGCAAGTGATAAATTAATTAATATTATAAAAAACTGGTTTCAATTAAGTGGCACAACTGTTCTGTTACATTCATAGATGTGGATCATCCCTGAAAAGGTTGATTTAAGGCCTGCAGAGCAGAGGCCAGGCTGGCCAGCTGACTAGTAAAGGAATAATTAAACTCATTCTTCATTCTTGGCTGCAGCATGCAGCTCTCTCATCATCTTTAACATCTTTTAATAAAGATGATCTATCTAGGCCGGTGAGGAACGTACGTAATTAACTCACACTTTCTTTTATACGTGGATGGACCAACCTCAACCTACCTCCTCTGCAGCTTAATTAATTAATTGGCCAACTCTAGCTACAAAAAATAAAAAAAAAACACTTCCTCCTCGATCGGTCTCAAACCCATACTATGATACTACGTACGTACCTATGTACCCCAGTGCTTTGCTTTACTCTAAAATTACATTTATATATATATATATATATATATATATAATGTTATCTAATTAATTTTAGGGTACGTACGTACGTATAAGAATCGGGGAAGGTATTTGCACTATCAATTCTGATGACATATTCTAACGTTAACGGAGGGATCACTCCCTATACATATATAAATGGGAATTTGTGAAGAGTAGTCAAAAGTACTGGCAGTGAAGCAGTAACCCCAGCTCTGCCTACTTTAAATTAAGTTGGACCGACCGTTAATATTTAATTGAGATGAATACTTACCTTACCGGCCGGTTGGTTCAATTTAGGGTTTCTTTCTATATATGTCCACCCAAGTGGGGGCCGGGAATATAACAATTAATTAAATAATTAATCTACAAAAGATCAGTGAATTACCTGACTATCCCTAGCTATATGTATGAACCTGCATGCAATCTATATAAGATCTTCATCCATCTCTAACTTCATATATATATATATATATATATATATATATATATATATATATATGTTGATGGCATGCAGTTGATCAAAGAAATTACGTACGTTTTGTAAAGCATTATGAATTTAATTAATTGCATAAGCCTCGTGATTGCTTACTTTTACCGTTTTACAGACTATAATTTTTTTGGTCAGATCTCAAATAAAAACACATTCAATACTAGTGGTGTGGAGTGGAGCCAAGCCATTTCATTCAGTGGAAGCCGCTAGTTGGAGTTGGAGTGAGATTTTCTCTTTATACTACTCATTAAAGTTCAATACCTCAAGTTCATGTCAGTCTTTAGTAGTACTAGCTAGTTACACATAATCTCCAGTTTCCACCGCCTATGTGTTACATCCAAGACCAATGGGGCCTAAAACCCCATCAGAATTTCAGATCATAACTAATTAACTTGGGAATTTTACTCATGCGTACTAGTAGAGATGTGACCTAAAATGAAATAAAATGTGTTATTGCAGCTGGAAAACTACAACTTTTCAAGGTGACTATGGACAAGAAGGATCCAATGGTTGGTGGGTACGTACGTAAACCCAGTTGTCATGTGTCAGTTTGTTTCTGCATGCATTTAACTGGCCTTCCATCTTCTTATATTACCCTCCTTCTCCTGGACCTCCTCCCATATTGCCATGTCATGTCTCTCATTCATCATCATCAATTACACCAGTACCAACACACTTACTTTCTGTAAACATAACACTGTCTCACATGCAGCATCAATTTTTATTTGTGAGCAACAGGCAACAACAAATTACTGATGCTAAAATGGTTAAATTCCTTTACGTCAAAGCAATATAAAACTTTGGAATGAAGGATGGAGTTATATAGGGTAAGAATAAAATAGAGAATGGAATGCAATGAAAAACCAAACACATTTTCTTTCATTCTATGGGAGTGAGCCATTCTAATATTCCCCCTTTGATTCCTTAAATGCAAACACAACATAAACGCTTAAGGTTGGATCCAGTGTTCTATGATTCTATCACAATCTATAACTTTTACAAGACACAATTGCCAGGCCAGCATTTAAAAAAATGTCCACAGTTCTTCGCTTTGAAGATAACATTCAAGCTTACCGGTCAGATTCTTTACAAAAAATACAACTAAATTATAAATCTACATTTGAATGTCATATTCCATCTAGGATGTATTTTGGATTGTAATAATACTAGGTACTTTTGATTGAGACGAGAGAGAAATTAACTCTGGGTTTTGGGGATATATATATACAGTAGTAAATTATTTCCGCTCTTTTCTACATTGCACATTTGCACTATAAAAAGTGTTTCGCTTAACATACTCTCTACATTGATTACCAGTAATCTATACACACATAAATTTCCATTGAGGTGCAAATTAATATTTTTTTTTCCATGGCTAACTGCACTTTACCATCCATTAATTACTAGGGCTTCATTAAAATAATTTGATATCAAACCCAAATCATCGATCAATTCACCCAAGTGCTTATGAGGGACAAACAGCATTGCCTTATAAGCAGTGCTCAAATTCTGCTGTAAAGTGCTCCATTTGAAAATGACAATTCATTTGCCTAGCCTGCTCCAGCAAAATAGCAGTCCACATTTAGGCCTTAAAGAAATTGATCTAATCCTGGTCCGGATAACTGCTCATCGATCCAACAGAAGCAACCAGGAAATGTACTCTACATGTGAGAAGCTTGGTCATAAGCATTCCTGATTTCATCAATCAATGAACAATTTCTCCAAGGAATGAAGATTTTGTAGATATCAGGTCAGTGATGAGCTTCTTCGTTTTGTTTGGAATTTCCATTGAACAACAAAAATGGTTAAAATCCCCACATACATGCCCCTGCATTCAAACCAGTCAATGCAGCTTGTGACCTTACGTACTTTGGATGTACAGTACTAGGATTAGTACAGCATATATATGTACCATGAAGTCTATATATGTCGCTTAAGACTTGCGGATGTAATTAAGGAAGTGACCCCACAAAAATCTAATTTGAATTTGATACTGCTCCTTTATTTTCTCTTTATAATCAGTGATGTTTGGTGAAAAAGTGGTTTGCCATACAGTTAGAGATAATGTCGTCTACAGTCTTGGGTCAATATGCTTGGATATATCATCCATCCTTCACATTTCTTGTAAGCAATGATACTTCCGTGTATAATCTTGTTAACAATTATACTCTTGCATATGTTTATGTCAAATAATAACTGGCATTGCATGAATTCAGGGACTATGTGTTAAAGCTTTTTTTTATTCTCATTTGATCTTCACATAAGCTTAAATGACAAGTTTAAAATAATGTATAAGTTGATAAAGCTATATGTTACCAGTGGCAAAGATAATCTCAAAATCACATTTCATAGATAAGCAGAATGTACAAAGGACAGGATGAGGCAACAATAATATATAATAATAATAGGTAAAAATGGAGGTGCATACTCTATTTTTTTAAGTTCCTTATTTAAAATAGACAAATGCAATGTTGGGATATAATTATTTGGGCCTAGCCAAAGTGTAGCCCAACTTATTTAATGGATCGGATTTGGTATTGGCCCATATACCTTTATTTGGACACCTTTCAAATAGTGGAGAGTTCTTATTAAAGTAAGATTGTGTTTCCTTATTTTGTGTGATAAGGTGATCTAACTTGGTAAGGAAACAATCAATCATTAATTGCAGTTATAAGGTGATTCTGAAAAAGATTTTTACTCCTAGTTGAATTTGGGTGGAAATGACTTCTATAAATACAGCAACAAACAAGGGTGAGAGGGTACACAATAGCATATGACACAAATAAACACTTTATACTCTCCATATTATTATAGTGAATTTTTCTCTGTCCGTATTTTTTTCCAATTGAGTTTTCATGTAAATTCTTGTGATCATATTTATATTTCCTTATGTTTATGTGAGTGTATTTTGTGAGATTGATTTCACAACAATACAATCAACCGTTGGCGCGATTTTGACATAATGTTTTGGTGATTTCGTTATGTGTACAAAATCAGACGTTAACATTCTCTTGAATTATTAGAGGATAATTATACAAATACCAAATTAATAAATACTACTATTATATTACAGGAAAATTGGCCGCCATAATATCAAAAATGTAGTGAAGACCAAGGAAGAAATGAAATAAAAAAAAAAACTGAGCTAATAAAACTTCTGCTTGAATTGAAAAGAGGAGGTAAAAAAGAGTCTCTAAAATTAGGATGCGAGATCCAGTCTGTTTGTATCCAACTGAGGCTGTATATGGGTTGGGCCACGTCAAATCCACTTTTGTATTTGGGTTCAGAAGGAATTGACAACTAAATTCTATACATACACCAATACTTTTAGTTCTAGCTTGTTTACTATCTCGGGCTCGTGTTTGAATTTCACCTTGGTCTCACATGTTTGAAAATCGACTTTATGATACATCTCCAGCCCAAAAAAGTGAAAACTCAGCCCAAATTCGAGTTTGGAAATGTAAAAACTAAAATAAAAAAAAACTTTCAAATTTACTTGTAGAAATATCAATTCTCTAAAAGTAACACACAAATAAAAAAGTAGGTAATTTGAACGAAATTGGGTTTGAATTTTGATTGCTTCTGAACACAAAGGAAGAAACTTGGACTAGTTTATAGTTTATAGGAGTAACTCATTGGGTTAGCATAAAATTTATATTACTTCCTACCTCCATTCTTTTCTTTAAAACGAGGAAAAAAATTAAAATATAAAATTGTTATATTTTGGAGTGAGAGAGTGGAGCAACTGTAGATTAAAAAAAACATATATACAAAAACGATTGAAGAAAACAAAAGTTTGATATCTCGTTTTCCATACACATGCAGTACAGTGATATGAGGAGTATTTTATTTTGTTTTGGTCTCCCAATTAAGATCTAGAGAATCAATTTCCCTGTTGGTAATTTTATAAACGAATCAAGGGGCCGGGGCCGGGGCCGGGGCCGGGAAATTCATATATGCATGCATGCCCATCTGTAATAAAATCCAAACCAAACCAACTGGAATCTAGTAATCAAGGACAACTGCCCACAACCAATGTTATGGTTATGGTTACATAATCATTCATGGATTGGTAGCCTGGACCTCTAATACAGTAGTATTATATTTTAGTACTCATGTTACATTACAAATTTACAACAGATTATTAACAAATAATCCCATCTCCAGGAACATATATACATACGTTAATGCACGTGGCCATGCACATAATAGGTTCTATTTAATCTACAAGTGATAGTTTGTGCAGTACTAGAATAGAGAAGACTTCAGTTTGATTGGCATCCAAAGCTAGCAGCTTCCCGTAGCAGCCATAATAAATTAAATGTACCGATTTCCAATATCTATATATCCCCACTTCACATCATCTAATACATAGAAAATTCAAATATGCGCCAGTTTGCATGGAAGATGATTGTCCATATATAGGACCACGAGCTCCATCCTTTTATGTCAATCAAGATGATTAATTCAAGCGATCCAGGGTAATGCATTCTCCCATGGTTCTCTCTTTGGAAATGAATGAACTGGCTAATTAATAAGAAGAGATATTATATATAGTTGTTATAAGGAGAATGGCATGTCTACATGCAAGCAATATATTAATACACATGTTAGGAATCTAATATAACTTATAAGTTTAGGCAATAGGTCTGTGATCCATTTGTATATATTGGTTCTTCAATCTTTCATTATTATTTTTAATGCACTGTAATTGTATATGTCCAAGAGGAAAAGATCTAAACAGAGTATTTATTTTCCGATGGATAATTGAAATGTCATTTTATATGTAGTATCTTACTTTATTTATTTTTTGATGGATGAGTAATTGATACTTCATTGATAATTATATATAGTGAGAACATAGTAATTTCTTGTCAACTTTCATTGTGGAAAAAGATGAGTACATCTTACTTCATATATATATATATATATATATACGTACATATATACGTTAATTTATAATAATATAATAGGTAGGTCACATGAATTTAATTTTCGCAAAATATGGTGGAGTACATAGCATATATATATATATATTATATGATCTATCCAAGAATTGAAAAGGACATAGTTGCTAACAAGAAAAAGAAGGGAGATGGAGATGTTGCAGAAAATTGAAGCAATTAGTGCCAAAAAGTGGTGGGTGCGTGCATATATATATATATATGATATATGTATGTTTTTAATTTGAATACCATGTCCATGTCCCCCATTCTCAGTCACTTGTCAGCATAATAACTTTGCCAACGTCCCCACCTTCACGAGAATGACTATTTTCCAACTATCCTTGTTTTCTTCCTTGAACCCTTATCCCGGCCCCTCGCCATCTGTTTGTCCTCTTTTTCTCTTGGAATGTGTGCTCGATTCCCCTCTTTTTCTCTTTGAATGCTGGCAGTTGTACTACTACTTTTTCACTCCAACTTCTAGTAGATTTTGTTCACCATTATTGACCATTGGTTGGTGCTACTATTGATTCATGAAATCAGCGAAAATCATTGGGGCTTTTATTCCTGTTGATCACTTTTCCTATTTTTGTGCTAACTAGACTAGCTAGTACAAAGACATGATTAATTCCCAAGCCAGAAAATAAAAAAGAAAAGTCATGACTTAAAGTAGTAGTAGTAGTAGTAATTATAATTTTTTTGCAAGGACATGCAAAAGTTCATTTTCTTATTTCATGGCCCATGGCCCGTGGCCCGTGGCCCGTGGCCGGTGCTAGAGATCTGCAAAAAACCACTCACTAGCAAAAGTAACAAGCATCAATCTCCCAAGCTAGGTTTGAAAACAAAATAGGTATATGCAGGAGCACATACGTACTTTATTCCTTCGCCATTTGGTTCTGCAAAATGCAAATGCATGCCCACCTAATTGATTGAATTCAACTTGATAATTTGCTAAGCAACTTTATACATCATTAGTACTACAATTAAGTACCAAAACAAGAATTCAAAATCAACGTGCATTGGGATTGGAGCAACCTTCCGAGCCCGGCCAATAGTACTGAAATTCAGCTTTAACTCAATTGAAGTGGTGTTGTTCCAACCATGGCCAAAATCCAGTTTGATCATCGATTCCGCAGAACATGTTGCAGAAACTTTCTTCTTTAACCGTTTGATGAGGATCGATTTTGTGGCACTGGAGCTTTGGTCTTGCTGATGATGAGTTGTTGTTATTATTATTACCCTGAAAGAGTAATTGAGCCACATGAGTGGGAGGCCTAATATTGGAATGAGAGGCAGGAAAGAGGGGTCTGCTGGTAATTATATTTGGATGGCTGTCAATCGGTGGCGGTGTTGTCCTCCTTGAGTTCATATCTGATGGTTTGATATCAGAGATGCAGTTTTCACTTGGATTGCTGCAAGATCCCTCTGTTTCTTTGTTAAGGTTGATTGATTCTGTTGGCTCCCTATTTTTTAGTGCCAATATCTGCAACCATAAACTAATTACCCAATCAACAAATTCCCATGCATGCATGCATGCATGCTCTATTAATTTATATACATACATACACACTCTCTCTCTCTCTCTGTTTATATGGAGTATAATCAATTGAAAATTTAACATAGAAAAAGTAAAAACATATAATCATTGCGTTCAAATACTTTGCATAGTGAGCCATAATAACTCATTAATCCAACAGAAAGGGTCATAGCCGACAGATAGTGAATGACCAAATTAATTCCGTGTTGAGTATGAGGTCATTCTTGAGGGACAATTAGGCACGCCTTCCCCTGCGGTATACTCACCAACACCGTTTACCAGAGGCCAATTTTTATAAAAGGGGAAAACCACGATGCCACCGGAATTGGATTTGATATAGAAATTATAAGTTTTAACCAATTGACAACAAAAATGGAAATAAACGGGGGCCATTTATATATAAATATAGTACCTCTCCTTGAAGTTTGTTGTTTTGAGATTGGAGGGAATCATTCTCGGCTTGGATTGATTGAAAGTGTCGCTTGAGTTGGTCATAGTCTTTCTCCAATTGCTTAGTTTTCCATCTGGCCCTGCGGTTTTGGAACCAAATGGCAATCTGTCTGGGCTGGAGACCAAGAGCCCGGGCTAGCTGCAATTTCCTGTCGGGATCAAGCTTGTTCCCCAACTCAAAGTTTTTCTCAAGGGTCTTCACCTGTTCCATGTTAAGCCTTCTCTTCTTCTCTCCTCCTCCTCCTCCCGGTCCTCCTAATTGTGATCCATCATCATCCTCTTCTTCATCAGACAACCCATGATCCCCATTATTGGCTAATTGATCTTCATCATGAATTCGGCCTGCTGATGAGAATGACATGGATGATGATGATGATGATCTCTTACCTAGAAAGGAACCAACACCCCCTGCACAAAAAAATAAATAAATTAAATAATATATATATATATATATATATAATTCATTCAATTTAACAAAACCCATTATTAATTAGAAATACAGAAGCAAGAATTAAAATAACCATGGAAGTCTTGAAGAGGTAGGATATTTGGAGGAGTGAGAGAGGTAGTAATGTGGGGTTGATGACGCTGATCATCATTATCATTATCTTCTTCATGATGATGAGCTTGTAGCATGAAATTGGAGGGAAAAAATACCATCTCCTCCATGTCTAGCTAGTATATACTGCAACTGCTTAATTACTCATGACCTAGCTAAAGCATTTGAGCTACCACCTGCTGCTGCTGCTGCACTACTCTAGATAAGATGGTTGTGGTGGTCTGACTTTCATGTTTCGAGAGAGAGAATGAGAGAGAGAAACTAGACTAAGCTAGCGAGGGACGACGTATTTTAATTGAAAGAAGAGAAGCTTATATCTATCTATATATATATATATATATATAGTTGCGAAGCCACGAAGCAATAGTAGTGGGGTCAAAATTATTAGTAAGTTAAAAAAGATTTGGTGGGGTTGCAAGCAGTACTTTTTGTACCAATTTTTTTTAATACTATACTTTCGGGTTAAAAAAATGCATCCAAATATCCAATTTAATAATACTAACAAAAACTTTGTCTTTTCTGCGATTTGGATTTTTCTTTTTTCTCTATTTTGTGGTGAAGTCTTTGAACAAATATTGATGTATGAGATTTAGTGAGATAAAGTCTTGGTACTTGGGTATCTCTAATTTAAAAAAATATTGAGTGGGGTCAAAAATTGAGTAGAGAGTTAAAAATTGAGTAGGGTAAATTTTTTTTTAAGTTATTTTAAAATTGAGTTGGAGTCGATTATTGCACATTTATAGCATAGCTTCGCCACTATATATATATATATATATATATATATATATTCCCTACATTCTTTCTTCTATCTCAGCATTCAATCAAAATTGGGATTTAATATATCGACATAACCAAATTTGATATTTCTGAGACTATACGAGTAAGCTTTTATAGAAATATTAATTTTTTTTCTTGTGAAATATTTAGTTGGATCGAAAGAGCTTATACATTGTTCCTTAATTGCACCTTATCAACTCAAACAAATTAATTAACAATTATACTTTTGTTTAAATAGAATCATGAGCTGATCTCTTTATTTTCACAATGAAGCTAAAAAAATTTGGGAAAAGTAATGATGTAATTTTTTCTTATAGCAAAAAAAAGTTGAATATATGTTACAAATTTAGTTCTTATTCAATAGATGCAACTCTTTAGTCGTTATACCAAACCAATTAAGTTGTATCAGTGTTTTCTTTAATTTTCATGAGATATATGTATATATGTGCAAGTGAGATTTATGTATGATTCGCCTTGAATAAAAAATATATGTACACCCCTCCCTCCCTCCCCCCTCCTCTCCCCCTCCCCCTCCCCTCTATCTTCTTAAATGAATGATTTGTATAATTCATATAAGTTATTACACAACAATATACAATTAAGAAAATTAATCAACACATTTTCTCTAACAGTGAAACTTGAAATAAAAAGTAGTATAATATTAACATAAACTAATAACTTGTGGGGTAGTCTATCATTTTGTTTGTTAATAAGATTACATTTCTTTCACTAAGCAAAAAAGATTAAATTTCTTTCACTAGATAGTTGTTTGTTTTATAACTGCGTGCATTGTCTGGGTTGACTATATATTCTAGCTAGTTATAATTTAAAAAAAATATATATATATAATAAAATATAAATAATTTTGAATTTTCATTTCACTTCGATAAATCATCTCAGGCTGATTCAAAGTTTGAAATAAATCTTATAAATCTATCAGATGTTAAAAGTATGCGGATCTAACTATATATATATATATATATATATATATATATATATAGGCAATGCATATATATACAACTAATGATCGAGCAAAAAATGTATAGTTGAGTTGAAGCCGTTAATTGTTCATATATTATCTGCCTGATGACAAGTTTCAATTGGTGGTGTTAACGCCAAGATCTTCGCTTGGCGCTTCAATCACGTAAGACGTCTCGATCCTCCGCGCGACAAGAAACACGATAAACACCACAAGCTCAATTTACCATTCTGGCTTGGGATAAATTTCGAGACGTGAGAGTCAAGATCACGTGTTCACAAGGTTAACAATGGAAGATGTAAATGTCTAGTGTATTGAGAGAGATCATAAATCTCGGTTACATGCGATGTGATTAGGAATGAAGTCGTACATTTGCGAAGACCTCCTTACTAGGTTATACTCTCTTTGCGGGATTCCGACATGCCACCCACTCTCGTCTCGACACGGCCCCGATCGATGGGTCTGCCGCCGATCGCATGTAGTCTATCTACTACTTTCTACTAATGTTTCCTATCACGTAAATAGGTTATGATCCCATCCACATTAATGCATGATAGGTGCTCTAACAATCAATAGTCGTGCTTTTTCATCATCAGAAGTCAAAGTAATAGATATTAAAATATCTAATGGGTTAGTCAATGAGCAATCCGGTTTCATGGGGTTAAATAGCCCAATGACTTTCGAGGTTCAATAATAGAGGCCCAATAGATTAATTAAATGAGTAAGCCCAATTTACTTCTACGTGGGGAGGAAATATCATGCACCCAACATCGCCCCCTAGTTTTTTGTTGAAGCGGAATGTTTTAAGAAAACTATAAATGGTCCATGATATTTTACTTAAAGCCCATAGTGAGAAGTAATCGAAATGTATCGATTCATCGTTCAGCTGAGATGAAATGAGAGAGGAGAGCGGAGGCCCAAATCGGAAAGGCCCCGCTCGATAAATATTTGGACCCGAACCGAGACGCTTCCCATTCAAATTCTAAATCATTACTAACATTTAATGTGCCGGCCTTGTACACCGTGTAACCGTCAGTATAAAAGATAACTTTACCAAATTTGACAATTTTACCTGCCCATTTGAAATTCGAGCTCCTTTTGAGTTTTCTTCTCCTCTGAACTATCTGTCCTCCTCTGCGAACTATCAAGAATGGCTTCTCAAGATTCTGAACAAAGTTCACCCCTCCTAGTAACACCAATCAACACCGTTCCACCAAACCCCAGCCCCCGCGAAGAAACCTCGACCTTGAATCCCAAAGGAACGAAAACTGATAAGAATCCTCCTCCAAAAATCCCCAAAACCCCCTCCGAATATTACAGGAATACGGAACGTTTCTCGAACGCCAACACTCCCTCTATTGTCACTGAAGCCGAGTTAAAGAGGATTCGATCTCGGTACCACATTCCGGATACTCACGCGGCTAGGGCTCCCAGGTCCGGTGAGAAAATGTACCAAAGGCCAGAGGGTTGGACAGCCGTCCCTGTGACCTTGCTTGAGAAGGGGGTTCGTTTCCCTCTACACGTCTTCATAGTGACTATCTTTGGGGTCACAGGCGTGGGGTTTGCCCAATTGGTACCAAATTCTTATATTCACATCCTGGCCTTTATTGCTTTCTGCTATGAGTTGGGCATTGAGCCTTCCCTCGACATCTTCTTCACCGTGTACAAGATCATCCAATCCAGAGAGAAAGGGTTCAAGGCCCTCAGCAAACACTCTCCGAAGTCGGGAGAAAAGTTTGAGAGACGTTCGTTGGTGAACACTCCTTCGAGCAATAGGGGATGGCACGAGAAGTGGTTCTTCGTCAAAGGTCCTGAAATCTCTTCTTTACCGAACTGGGCCATTGACGAGAAGATCTCTGCTGACTTCGGAGATATTTCTGAAGAACGGGAAGTTGAGATGATGGAGCTTTTTGATAATTTTCCTAAGGATGAGTGGAAGTATGGACTCCTTTCGAAGCAGGCATGGTTATATGACCATAAATGTAAGTATCGGTCTATTTTATATATAAATATTTGAAAATGTTCTTATGATGTGGAATTTAACATAGGAGTGTTTGTTTAAATGCATTATCTTTGATCGGTAGAGCTCTTAGAAATAAAGGAATTTGAAGATTTTTTATGCAGGAAGTCTTGAAGTGTTGAGAGTCATGCCAATGAAGCGATCCCAAGTTTGAGCCAACCCCGGAAATACACACCGATGAATTCCGAACAGAAGAGCCAGAAGCTAATGAGATTCTGTCTTAGGAAGAGACCCTCCAAATCCTCGTCGGAAGAGGAGGGCCGTTAGAAAACCTGATCAACACCTCTTTCATTTCTTACGAGGCCATCCGTAAACCGAGCCGATCACCCAACCAATCCCCCGACGAGGAGGTTTGCTCGATCGTCCCGATCGAAGAAGTATCCTCCGAACCAAGAAATTAAAAACCAAAATAACTCCCTGACCGTCGAAGAACTCAGGGTGCCCCAGTCCTCAATCATCCCACCCTTCGTGCCGCCTGTAGAAATACAAATTGTTGAAGAAGGTGGCGAGATTTAAACATTCAATATTTGTCCGGGAAGAGAAGCGTACACGCAGTGATCACCCAAGTTCTGCCTCTGCCCCATCTCCCCGAGAACCCATTCCAAATAAATCTCCTTCTCCCGAAACTGTATATGCGGACCCCACTCCTCCCGAACAGCCAGCCCCTTCTCCCGAAAGACCGAGACCCTCCCCCGAACGACCCGGTCCTTCAGGTCAGGGTTATCATGCTGAGGCTATGGGGTCCCCGACTCTGTGGCCTAGATTCAATGCAAATTTCCCATTCGATCTTTTCGGAGCTTTCGTCCGGAACGCTGATGACCATCGGTTTAGTGACCATACGGATGGAAATCTGCTTGATGAGGGGATGAGCTATCTGGCTAAGGTAAATAACAGTTCCTTTATTTTCTATTTCTCTGTCCTTGTTTAGATATCTGAACACTGATTTGAACACTGTTGAACATATGCAGGCCAATGCTGTCTTCGGACGTTTGCGTCCGAGGCACATAAATGGGGAGGCCGAGGAGAATTTCATGAGACAGGAGATAAATATGCTGAAATCGACCCTGGCTCGAGAAAGGGCCGATCGCGAAGACGCTCTTCATACCATCGACGGCCTTCAAAGAGACTTAGATCGAGCTATGATGGACTTGAAGACGTCTGACGACGAGCTAAGAGCCCCTGAGGATGGAAATTTGTTGCGTCAAAGCCCGATCAACAAGTTTTAATCGCATGAACGCCGGCTGGTTGAGGAAAAACTCGCTCTTGAAGGCCAAAATGAGGAGTTCACTTGACCAACCGAGGCTCATGCGATTCAATGGCGAGGCTCGGCGAAGGCCGGGGACGAGGGCGAAGACATAAGGCCAGCGCCACAAACTTCGTCATAAAATAAAAGAGCTTGAGGGCGGAGCCTCCTCTTACGTAGAAAGAGGCTGCGAAAGCGATTCAAGCGGACTCTGAGGATTGGATGAGCTTAATGCCGAAATCATGAAGGTCTATTCGGAGGGATATGAAGGCCGCCGAGGCGAGGTAAAGAAAAGTTATCTGCTGCTCAGTTGGATCCGGATCTTCTTAACTCCGAGGACGAAGGTGGTGCCTGAATGTCCTTCCTGCTTTATTCTGACTATGTAAAAATTAACTGTTTATGTCTTTGGGATTGTTTGAAACTTTTTGTTTGGATTTTGACAACGTTTGTATGTTTGTGTAATTAGTTAATGTTATGGATGAATCGAATGAATGAATATTTTATTTTATTGATGAATCTTCAACTTTCTTGATTATGACTTCAGTTTTGGTTAATTTCTTGTCAATAATTCAGATATCGATGGCCCGAACTCAAATAGTGAATCATCTAAGGCATATAACGGTTAATTTCTGAAATGGAGTGAATGAATTTAATGGATAGAATTTAATGAAGCTGAATTGAATGAATCGAACTCAACACTTGAACAAAATAAAGTAATGTATACTTATCGTTTAGAAGTGTGAGATCGGTCACGTGTCAAATGAATTGGTTGATCCTCTTTTGCACCATCAAGATCTTGCTTTACCACTCTGGGTAAAACAAGTATATAAGGACATTTGTTTACCACTGGGTGAAACAATTATATAAGGACCAAGATATAAGGATCGAGATATAAGGATCACGGAATTTGTCTACCACACCGGGTCACAAATTCATAGGAACACTCGACAATAAAGGCGCCATCGAATGGCGGTGAGTCCTACCATACCTCCTTACTTCGTTGGACCATTGATTTTACCGCCCTCGGTAAAAATAATATAGAACATAGGATTTGTCTACCATTTGGGTAATAAATGAGCAGTCGCCATCGAATGGCCGGTGAGTCCTACCATCTCTCGTTACTTGATGGACCATTGATTTTACCGCCTCGGTAAAAACAATATAGAACATAGGATTTGTCTACCACTTTGGGTAACAAATGAATGGGTCGCCATCGAATGGCCGTGAGTCCTACCATACCTCCTTACTTCATTGTGAACTTAAGACAAATAGGAGCAGGATCAATTGTGAAAAAGTGACTTTTTATTGATAATGGACAATCGTATATCTGACTTCCAGGTAAATTGACTTGATCTCTATTGAAAATATTTAGAAGCCTGCTGCGTGCCAAGTGTTCTTGATCTCGGAACCATCTAATGTCTTTAACAGATAAGTGCACGGCTTTGATACCCGTTCACCTCATATGGCCCTTCCCGATTTAAGATTAACTTTCCTGTGTTTTGAGGCGTAAATGCTTGGCTTCTCACGAGGCGAAGTCTCTACTTCGAATCTGCAGTTTGACCCCTTTGTTGTAATGATTAGCTACTCTTCGTTGATAAGCGACCAATTTGAGCAAAGCTACCTCTCGACTTCTTCTAGCGAGATCCGGGTTGGCCTTGATCCTTCGATCGTTGTAGATCTCTTTGAATTGAATGACCAAGACTTGGAGATTCGATTTTATTTGGAACTAAGGCATCGATACCATAGGCCAATCGAAGGTGAATCCATGGTGGTCCTCGGTGTAGTCCGGTAAGCCCAGCCTGTTGAAAGCGATTCTTCGGCCATCTTCCTTTAGCTTCATCCGATCTGCGCTTGATCCCACTCGGTGACGTCTGTTGGTCACCTCGACTTGCCCATTCGACCGTGGATGAGCCACCGAAGTCTTCTTTGTCTTTGAATTCGGCTCCTTTAAAATCCTTCAAATTTTGATCCCATGGCGGCATCCGTTGTCCGATATCAACACTCTAGGAATCTCGAAGCGAAACACTACGGACTCTTTTATGAACTTCAAACACTCTTTTTCCGTTATTAACCGAAGTGGCTTCGTCTCTACCCACTTAGTCATGTAATCAATAGCCACTATGACAAAGTCGACGACCTTTAGCTTTGAGGCGCGGACCCAATATATCTACCCCCAGACGGTGAAGGGTATAGGAGATAAAATCGAATATAGCTCTTACGGTGGTGATGTGGATTAGGATCGAATGAATTGGTGGCATTTTCACATCTCTTGACATACTCTGAAGCTTCCTTGAAAATTGTAAGCCAATAGTATCCCTGTCGAAGTACTTTATAAGCCAAAGACTTGGCAGCCATATGATCACCGCAAATACCCTCGTGAACCTCCCGAAGAGCATACTCGGCCTCGGATGGAACCAGACACTTCAGCAATGGTGAGGAAAATGTCAATCGATAAAGATCCCCATCAATAAGAACAAAATTGGCACTCTTGTACTTGATCTTCTTTGCCAACATCTGATCCGAAAGAAGGACGCCATCTGCCAAATACTCGATGTAGGGAGTCATCCAGCAGTTAGATCGCTCGACACATCATCACCTGCCGTCTTTGAACACTTTCATTAACTGCAAAACTTCCAAATAAACCGATCCGTTGAAAACATCTGCATCCGTAGTGGCCAGCTTCGACAGTACATCGGTAATGGAATTATGGTTACGCTCTATGCCCTAAAACTCATACGAAGCGAAATACTGAAGTCGGTCTTTTAATTCTGCCAGATACTTGATCATTCGGGTCCCACGAGCTTCATAATCTCCCGACAGCTGTTTGACGACCAACTGAGAGTCACTGTAAATGATCAGCTTCTGGACCTCTAGACTTTTTGCCAATCGAACACCTGCTAACACTGCTTCATACTCGGCTTCGTTGTTCGTCGCTTTAAACCCGAATCTGATGGCCTGGTGAACTTTGAATCCCTCTGAACTTGTCAAGATAATTCCTGCCCCACTAACAGTCACTGTAGAGGATCCATCTACATATAGCGTCCAAGCATTCTGACCCTGTTGAAGAACTGCAACTGCCCGATCAGATGATCCAGCCTCTGGCAACTCGGGATCTGCTTCGGTGAACGAACATTCCACCATAAAATCGGCCAAGGCCTGACCCTTGATAGCGGTTCAGGGATGATATTCAATGAAAAATTCGGACAACTCCATAGTCCATGCTGTTAGTCTCCCTGAAACTTCTGGCTTGCCCATCACCTTCTTCAATGGCTGATCCGTGTAGACGACCAGGAGCCTACCTTGAAAATATTGCCGAAGCTTTCTACTAGCAATTATTAAAGCAAAGGCAAATTTCTCAATATTCGGGTACCTGGTTTCAGCATCTCGTAAGACGTGAGTGACATAATAGACCGGATCTTTGCTTTCCGGCAACGACCTCCGAACCAAAGCTTGCTCCAATCGCCAGCGAACTTGCTGCAAGGTATAAATATAAGGTCTCTTTGGGCGAGGTTTCACCGATAAAAAGCGAGAAAGCGGATAGGTTTTATCCTTGGAAGGCGTCTTCACACTCGAAGTCCTTTGGAATGTCTTCGCATTCTTGGTCCCTTGATGTGTCAAAGAAAGGAAGGCATCTCTCCGCAGATTTGGCGGCGAACCTCCTTAAAGCGCAATCCTACGATCGGACGTTGGGCGTCTTTGAGCATCGAGGAGTCTTCATATCAAGAATGGCTGGATCTTCCCCGGGTTGGCCTCGATGCCCTCCGGTGACCGGATATCCCGAAACTTTCTTTGCACCGAGGCCGAAAAGTACATTTGGTAGGATTGAGTCTCGATTGACGATAGCAGACGATCTGAAAGCATTCTTCCGGTCGTCAAATGCTTACGAATCTGCGTGCTCTTCACAATTATGTCATCTACATAAACCTCCATGTTCCTCCCTAGCTGCCTATCGAAGATGAAGTTCATCATTCTCTGGTAGGTGGCTCCAGCATTTATGAGGCCAAAAGTCATCTTCTTGTAGGCGTACACCGAATGGTGTGTAATGAACGCTGTCTTTGGAATGTCCTCTTTGCACATGGATATTTGATGATAACCTGAAAAAGCATCCATAAAGCTTAGTAATGCATACCCCGAAGTGGCATCGATGAGCTGATCGATATGGGGCAGAGGATAAAAATCTTTCGGACAAGCTTTATTGAGATCGGTGTAGTCGATGCAAACCTGCCATTTTCTATTCTGCTTCTGCACCAACACCACATTTGCCATCCACTCTGGGTAATCAATTTCATAGATGAAGTCAGCAGCTAACAGCTTTACAATCTCTTCATCAATGATCTTCTGTCGCTCTGGTGCAAAGATCCGCCTTTTCTGCCGAACTGGCTTCTTCGAGGGATCTACCTCCAGTCTATGCTCAACTATCTTTCAGCTAACTCCCGGTATATCCTGTGGTTCCCATGCAAAAATATCCGCATAGCAGCGAAGGAGCTCCATGAGGTTTGTTCGAAGAGGTTCTGGCAGACCCGAACCAATCTTTACTGTCTTCTCTACGGCTTTTTGAGGACTAAAACGATCTCTTTGCTTTCTCTGCGCGGGAATTACCACTGATTCCGAAGTTGCTTTCGGTGAAGGGCTCGATCTCAATTGCCATTGTTTGTTTTACATTTCTTGACCCCCACCGGAAGAAATAGCGAGTATTTCTATAACATTGTCATTTAGATCTAAGTCCCCTACCACTTCTCCAGACTCCATGTCTGCCGTGGGAACTTGATTTTGAAGTGAGGGATGGAAGTAAGCAAGCTTGGAAATTTGTCGATGTGAAGCCTTCCTAATATGGCATTGTAAGGCCAGAATCTACATGCACAACATAGAATTTACGTTATTTTTACTGCTTGAGGTCTTTGTCTTAGAAGATATTTGGGAGTTCAATAGTGCTCTGACAATTTGGATCGTTCTTTGAAGTCGTATAAAGGGCCTCCCGCCCGACTTCCATTTTTGCCCATCGAGACGCATCCTACGATGAGCATGGGCATACAGAATATCCACCGAAGACCCGTTATCTATCATCATGCGTTTCACATCCACCGAGCCCACTTGTGCTGTGATCACCAATGCCCCTTCATGTGGCTCGATGGGCTCCGAAGGATAATCTGCATCCGTAAATGATATGGCGGTTCACAGGAATGGTCGTCGATCTTCGGGGGAGCATCATCGCAGACATGGCCGAATCAAGGTAAGCCCTTATCTTCTTCCCCCACTGACTTCCCTACAGACCCACCGGTTATTACATCGATGACGTGCCTTGGCGGTGGTACTGGAGTATTTTGGATGGATGGAACCATTTGAACCATCGAGCGATGACGGTTGATATTCTGGCGATCTTGTTGGTCCTTCCGACCCACGTCTTGAACTAAAGCCGCCTTGAATCTTATTCTCCACGAAATCCTTTAAATTGCAACACTTTCATTAGTGTCGCGGCTGCGACTTGATGATAGCCACAATATTTACGAGAGTTGCCTTGTCACGTCTATAATTATCACGAGGTGGCTCAAAAAAAAGGTGGTTTACGATCGATCCAAAATCGACCTATCGTGTTCGGTTTGGTGTAGACCTTATTCACCTTGGTGAAGCGGTGAACGAGCTTGCTTCCTTGCCGCCATGAGTTATTGTACTTCTTCGAAGCGCCATCGGTAGGTCATTATACCCCCCGTTCTCCTACGATCAACTTGACCTTGGGAACTTCTATCACCTTTAACTGGTCCGAAGAAGGATGCTTCAGGCTGTTCATAGCCTCTTCTACAATAATATAACCTTACGCGCTTGTTAAAGGCTTACGCGAGCTTTTCGGATGGTGGAACATCAACTTTTTCACCAACTTCTCGGACTTCACGGATCTAGCCCATTACGGAACAAACCTACATCCACGGAGATCATTAAGGTCGGACACACGACCGGCAAGCTTCTACGAACCTCTTTACATAATGGCCTAAAGATTCATTTGGTGAGCCCAGCCGGATCTGTCTTTAGAGAACCCATAGGCTTTCCCCTTCTTTGGTTGCTCCAAAGCGCGTCGTGGAACTTATCCAAAGCTTCGGTCCAAGAGGATATCGAATCGATGGTAAAGTCCACATCCACTGTCTCGCATCTTTTCTCAACGTTGTGACAAAAGTGTGGCACTTGGCAGCATCAGTGAAGTCATAATAGTCCATCAGCAGGTCGAACGCCTGACTATGGTCATAAGGATCTCCGGACCCATCGTAACTCTCCATACGAGACAACTTTTTTGTGATATCTGCCTTCTCCTTGAGAATATCTAAGGAAAAAGGGGATGCCTTCTTTCCCGGAGTGTCCTTCACCTGTCGGACCTCAGCCAGCTGCTTTCGGAGCTCTTTCAACTCCTTTACCAGAAAATCAACACCTTGAGCTGCATGAGGAGACCTCTTCTCTCTGAGCGACATTACACTCCGAGTGGATCGACCTCCTTCTGCCGATCCCATTGCCCTTGTGGGGCTTCTTAATCTACTCCGACGTATAATTTTATCCTCATGATGAGAATGGTCATGCTGATACTCTCTTCTTCTGGTTTCTGGCACGATCACCCTCGACCTGCTTCTTCGTATGTCGTCGTCTCGATGCTGAGAACCAACGACCACCAGTGCCTTCTTCGAGGCCACGGGAGTTCTGCTCCTCGATCTCTTCCTACCATGAGAATGATCCCTAGACACATGTGTAGAATGCTCCGGCTCTTTACCCTCTCGCCGTGGCATCTCCATATGCTTTCTCCGCCTTTTGGGACTGAACATGGCTAGATGTTTCGTCCCTTAACTCCGCCACCCGAAGCATCTGTTCGGCTATATCTTCTCTCTGCTTTAATAGAACCTCGAGGCTTTATCTCGCTGGCGTCATGCGCCATCGCCATGAGTTGGCGCTCTGTCCTCCCGACCACTTTACGAGGAGTCTTGGTCGGTGAGCCTTCCGCCCGCCCTTGACCATGATCACGCTCCTTATCCGCATCGAAAGCCAACCTCCGTCTAGCCCCACCATGGATCTTCGGACGGAGATCTCCTTAATTATGCTTAGAGGCCGTGCTCTCGTGAGCACTTTTAGAAGGACCCAGACGATCCTTTACCGAAACACGTGGCCGTGACGAGCTAACTGCCATCGCCTGCAGTCTGCCTACTCTACAGTCTATTGGGTCATTCTGCAAAATAGAGATCCAAATTTTTCACTATATACCCAACAAGTTCCTTATATTGATTCTTTAAATAATAAAATTTAAAATTTAAAATTTAAAAATTCCAACAGTCAAAACATCAAATTAGTAATAATCTTATAATTTATAAAACAATTGTATCTCATAGTAAAATAATTTTTATTTTATTTTAAATTTTAAATAATTTATGGAGTGAGTATTAAATGGATTGTATCTACAAATATCATAAGATCAATATTAACTTTTAAAAAGTTAATTTGTGATACTTTTAAATTTAAATTTAATATGATTCATTTAATTTTTGAAAATAATAAATTTTATAATTAATAGTACTTTTATAATATTTATAATTATATTGACATAAATTAAATAAATTTATATCAATTTTAATTTGAATATGTTTGAAAATATTTTTTAAAATAAATCAATATTAATTTTATAATTTGAAAATGAAGTAGTAAAACAATGTCAATATTTGTATTATTAATGAGTTATCCACTTAAATGAGGGTGCGAAAGGTCATTTTGTATATATAGAGAGCAGTATTTTGACTCCTCATACTGCAGGAGTAAAATCATATATAGGGATTAAAATAGAGAGTTAAATAAGGATAAAAAACTATTGGATAATGATTTTTTGATATATTCTCTAAAATTAGGGATAAAGAGTTAATTAAGAAAACTGTTGTGAATGCTCTAACATACATACGTTTCCTAGATGGAGAGAGAGAGAGAGAGAGAGAGAGAGAGAGTGAGTGACACTTGTCAATAAATTTAAATTTAATTTGTGTGTAGCTAGCAGACATACCTTGCAAGGTTGATTCCCAATTGCTTGCTAAAAGAGAGAAAATGGGCTCACTCATATGTTGTACGTACTCATATTTCGTGCTGCTATAAATTACTCCCTTCGTTTCAAAATATTATCGTTTACAACTTTTGAGAAGAATAAATTATTTATTTTTTTATATTATTCCTATTTTCTCTCATTGTTCCAAGAAATTCTCTCTTTTGTATTAATAGTTTTCAGTTTCTCATAAAAGGGTAGTGATGGAATTTCAAACAAATTAATTCAATTTCCCATAATATTAAATAATTTTCTTAATCCGTATACTAAAACCTTAAACGACAATCTTTTAAGAAAGGAGGTAGTAGTACTTGACTACTTAAGAATTGGGATATAAAGGTGACTCCTAAAAATAAAAAGAAAATCTTGATTCATTCGCGAATGGTGGGTGGATGGAGGTCTTGTGCCCTTTCCCCCTACCCCTAATTTTACCCTTACCTATTTATTTATAATATAATATGTGACGCCCCCAAAATAGGTATACATCACCCATTTCGAGTTGTCAATACATGGTGCGTAAACAACTACAACTTTATTATTACAACAAGAAAGCGTGAGTTTAAATACAAATATTATCTTCTAGACAATATCTATACTCAAATAAATCCTCATCACATTTATTGATACATTATTTTACAAAATGGTGAGGACTACTAAACAACTCTCTCTAGAACTTTCATTCCATACCCAGGCTGCATTTTCATTATATTCTCGCCTCCCGAGAAAAATGGAACAAAAAGGAAAAGGGTGAGCTCAACTAGCTCGATAAAGAATATTATGACTAAGATAATATACAACAAATTACCGTTAGTCTTCAAACAGGAAAAAATCTAATAGAATACTGATAAACAACAAATTTTAAATCAATATTCGCAATGAAAATAATAATTCATTAGAAGAGTTAAGTAGAGAATGCAAACTACTATCTTCTATGTATGAATTTAAAAGTTCATAAATCTATCTTTTATCCTGTAACATCAATCAATATACATCCGGAATCAAATATTCATCTTTGACTACTGAGGCCAAAGATATTCATCGATTAGTCGTGTTCATCTAAACACTGTTCATCTTTGCACTACGGGCCAAAGATATTCTTGAAAATCATTCATCTTTTGCACTACGGTGCCAAAGATATTCCATAATATCATCATTTAAGATGAAGATGATGAAAATATTTTTAAAAAAGCGAATCCGATTGAAACAAAATGACAAGGATTAACGATTAAGGATTCGTACTTTTGTTTTATCCACGCCCAAAAATACCTCAAAAATAATCATAGGGTGTAAAATTCAAGAATGATCAAAACATGGATACAATCAAAGCTAGTATCCGGAATAGATATTTTAGGCGAAAAGAAAAATTTCAATTTTAAGGTGAATAGTCTGCAAGTATCGTGAATAAGAATCTCAGACACCAAAAGATAGAAATTCCACAAAAAACATCTTCACGCTTCATGAATAGTACTTTCGTGAATAAGAACTTCGTGAATAAGTAACTTCATGAATAGTAACTCGTGAATAAGAAACTCATGAATAGTAATCCGATATGAAAAAGTTCCAAATTTGATAAAAAGTTCCAACCAATATTTCAAAGATAATGATATTGAAGAAATAATATCATTTGAGAAGAAAATAACATCCCTTACCTCGAAAGATTAGTACTTCTAATTTGGAATAGGGTATAGTCTTTGAAGGGAACTTTGACCGTCTAACAATACTCAAAGTATACTCAAAATACTCACAAGAATACGCTCGATAATATAGAGAGAGAAAACTTCAGTTTCTGGTGTGATTTTCAATTCTAACCTAAGCACCCTATGTGACGCCCCCAAAATAGGTCCATTCCATCCAACCCATTCTGAGTCGCCAAATACATGGCACCCTATGCTACCAGCCTGTTGCACGTTCTCCTCATTGGTGAGTACAGGCATCTCCACGGTCTCATTTGCTCAATGTTAATATTCTCAATTCGACATTTCTCAACATCATCATAAAATAAGGGTTAATTAAGGAAATCAATATATCACATAATATCCCTATATCTTGACCGACTAACTAAAAATAAGCTTAGGTAGGACACACTAGCGAAGGATTTACTCGTCTCTCCCTCCTAGTTCTATTCCCCGATCTCCGCCAGAGATCATATCCCCAAGCTCGATACCAATTGTGGCGCCCCCAAAATAGGTATACACAACACCCGTTCACGAGTCGCCAAATACATGGTACAAGAAAAACTACAACTTCAATAATACAAATGTCGTGTGAAATACGACAATATATCTTGTGAGTTTAAATATAATATTGTCTTCAGACAATATCCACATGCAAATAAATCCCCATAATAATTATTGATTCATTATTTTACAAAATGGTGAGGACTACTAAACAACTCTCTCAGAACCTTCATTCCATACCCCGACTAGTACTCACTACATTCTCGCCTCCCGAGAAGAAAAAATGGAACAACAAGGAAAAGGGTGAGGCTCAACTAGCCCGGTAAAGAATATTATAACTAAGATAATATCAACAAATTATCGTTAGTCTTCAATGAGGAAAAATCGATAGAATACAATAGGCAACAAGTTTCGGATCAATATTCGCAATGAAATAATAATTCATAGAAGAGTTACGTAGAGAATGAAATCTACTATAATCTATGAATTTAATAAATCCATCATCAATATTTTATCCTCGTAACATCAATCAATATGCATCCGAATCAAATATTCATCTTTCTTGACTTCATGTGCCAAAGATATTCATCGATTGGTCATATTCATTTAAACACTGTTCATCTTTGCACTACGTGCCAAAGATATTAATCAATCGGTCATGTTCATCTCAACACTGTCATTCATCTTTGCACTCTGAGGCCAAAGATATTCTTCAGAAATCATTCATCTTTGCACTACAGCCAAAGATATTCAATAATATCATCATTTAAGACCGAGGATGATGAAAATATTTTTAAAAAAACGAATCGGTGAAACAAAATGACAAGGATTAAGGATTAAGGATTCGTGATTTTGTTTTATCCATGTTCAAAAATACCTCAAAAATAATCATAGTGGTGTAAAATTCAAGAATGATCAAAACATGGATACAATGAAAAGCTAGTATCCGAATAGATATTTTGGACAAAAAGAAGAAATTTTATTTTTCGATTGAATAGTCTTTAGTATCGTGAATAAGGTCAGAGTATCGTGAATAGTCTTGATATCGTGAATAGTAACTCAGACACCAAAAGATAGAAATTCGAAAAACATCTTCACGCTTCATGAATAGTACTCGTGAATAGTAATGGCTCGTGAATAATAACTTCATGAATAAGAAGCTCGTGAATAGTAACTCATGAATAGTAACCATGAATAGTAACTCGATACATGAAAAAGTTCCAAATTTGATAAAACTTCAGATCAACATTTCAAAGATAATGATATTGAAGAAATAATATCATTACAAAAAAAATAATATCCCTTACCTCGAAGATCAAGATCTTAAATTAAAACACAGGATATAAAGCTATGACTTGGACTGCATCAGTATAGCAATACTCAAAGTATACTCAAAATACTCACAAGAATATTTCGATAATATAGAGAGAAAACTTGATTTACGGTGTGATTTTCAATTCTAACCTAAGCACCCTATTTATAGGAAATCGCTTAGTAACAAAAAGTTAGAAAATTTAATAAATTAATATATATATATATATATATATATATCAAATTCATCACGCCAACCTTAGAATTCAGATCCTAGCATTTCCACATGCCACCTTCTAGAAAGAAATGATAAAAACGTTTTCATAAAATAAATAATTAAAACTTACAAAAATTAATTATTTTGAGCTTCGAATTTCAATAATTCATAATAAATAGCCCTTTCATCAGAAAATTCGAATCTCGCGAGTTTTTATAGGAAATTCAATTCTCTACAACTTTGCAGAAGAAAGTTTTTCCAAATTCCAAATAGAAATTGACCGAAATCCACAAAGCAGGCGATTTTACTGTGTTATAATCAAATTTTAGTCAATAAATGGGGTCCAATGAGCATGTTTAACATGTGTTAAACATTTAATGCCACAAAAATACTCTTTCTCCTCATATACTCATATATCCCACATTCATTGTAAAAATATCACCAAGTTAATATATTATTAAAATAATATATTTAAATGAATTATTTTATCGGAAAAAGATAAAATATTAATTTTCAACAATTGTCATTTTAAAAATTTTCTCCATCTATATCCACATAAAATCAATATTTTCCTCATCATATAAATCAATAATTAATTATTCACAAATAATATTATGAGAATCACAATATTGACAACTGTGCGGGTTCAGAAAAAGGGGCTTTCCAATAAGAATTTCTTCTTCTACTGGCAAGCATAATTAGGTGACCAAACCTCTCCTTAGATGAACTTTCTAGACATTGCCAATAATGTTATCTAATAATATTATTCAGATAATATGAATTATTGCTCGATAATAAAAGATCTTTGTAATGACAATTATTAAAACAACAAAGAATATAAAATATCAACGCAAAGCAATTATTAACTCAATAAAATCTTGAAGCGGTAATTATTGTAACCATTATTGAGTAGTGCCTTCTACGTAAGAATCAATAATTGGTGCAATCACTGGTGCAAAATCTGTTCAACAACGCCAGATTAGTGTGTTTTAACCACCGGGTATTCCAACAAGATTAATCTCAGAATAACTACGCGTGGTTAAAAACAACTTATATTTGCTTTTCTTCATCCAATCGCTTCAAGTTATGGGGGCCCACACATGGTGCAGGCTAGTAAATACGAATATTCAAACCGCATTTAATATTCCACGACCAAACGAATATTCCCCACAACAATGATGAATATTTTATAACCTTCACTTATTTTGAAATATTTGCATATTTAACCCTTAACTATCCACATTAATCAAATCAACCCTTACTATTTCAAAATAATAAATAAAAGAAATTCCTTTTTATTTAAAAAATTTTGGGGTCTTACAACCTCCCTCCTTATGAAATTTCGTCCTCGAAATTGACGACGATTGTGTGTTTGAAAAGGTGAGGATACCTCGCTTTCATTTCCGTTTCAACTCCCGGTCATTTCCTCTATGGCATGATTCCTCCACAAAACTTTAACTTGTGGTATAACCTTTCTTGGCGTAGGGACATGCTCCTTCCTATCCAAAATCTTGATGGTACCTCCTCATACGTTAAGTCTTTGGCTATCTCAAATGGGTTTCTAACTCTATAACGTGGTTCGGGTCTTTCACATATTTATGAAATGAGATATGTGAAACACATTATGAACACGGAGACATACTCGGAGGTAACTTTAAGTCTATAGGCTACATTTCCTACTCGGTCAAGAATTTGAAATGGACCGATAAATCATGGATTGAGCTTTCCTCTCTTCCCAAATCTTGTAACTCCCTTCCATGGAGCAACTCGCAACAATCACATGATCCCCTACATTAAATTCCACGTCCTTTCGATGAAGATCCGCATAACTCTTTTGTCGATCTTGTGGCTGCTTTTGTATCGTTGTCGAATCATTTGGATCTTTTCAGAGTCATACGTCTTAACTTGGGTCCCAACAATGTTGCTTCACCCACCTCATCCCAACATATTGGAGAACGACATTTTCGTCCATATAATGCTTGAATGGAACCATGCCTATATTTGTTTAATAACTATTGTTGTATGAGAATTCCACCAATGGCAAGTACTTATCCCAACTTCCTTTGAAATCTAGGACACGAGAGTTTTAATATATCTTCAAGAGTTTGAGTAGTCGCTTTCGATTGCCCATCCGTTTGAGGATGGTACCCAAGCCAGATAATCAGAAATTCGTGCCCATAGCTTTTCACAAACTAACCCAAAATCATGAAGTGAATCTTGGGTCACGATCTAAAACTATGGATCTTTGGCATGCCATGCAATCTCACAATCGCATTTACGTACATACTGAGAAAGACGTTCAAGGAATAAGTCTCTCGATCGGTAAAAATGAGCGGACTTGGTTAATCTATCAACAATAACCCAAATAGCATTGATGCCTTGAGAAACCGCAGGAAGGGAAGACCGTGTGAAATCCGTAGTAATGTGTTCCCACTTCCATTAGGAATCTCAAGTGGTTTAACGGACCCTTAGGTACAAGATGCTCGCCTTTACACGTTGACAAGTTAAACACATTGAGATAAACTTTGCAATCTCTCTCTTATATTGCTCCACCAAAATGTATGTTGAAGATCATAATACATTTTGGTACTCCCAAGATGGATTGCAAATGGCGTATTGTGTGCCTCCATCATAATCTTGTACTTCAAATCAGTCGTTAGGAACACAAAGTCAGAGTGGACTCAAGTATTCCTTCTTCATCAATTCTCGCTTAGGAATAGCTCCTTCAGTACTTTCTTCTTCATACGCATCATTTCTAAAAGTCGGTGGCTCGAAGCAATCTTAACTTTTTCTATTAAAGTTGGTTCTATGCGTATACTTGACATCATCGCACTCGTTCCTCAGATATAATCTTCTACTCACCGCGTCGCCTACCACGTTCGCTTTTCAGGATGGCGTGATCGTAACATGTCTTTGAAATGAGTCTCCTCTTGAGTTCTTCAAGCTCTTCCCACATTCCTCGCTCCATTCGAATTTTGTATCTCTACGAGTCAAATTGCGTTAATGGAATAGCGATTCGAGAATATCCTTCAACGAATCTCCGATAATAACCAACTAAGCCTGAAAGCTACGTCTTTTCGATAATCCGATTTAAGTTCTTTCTTAATCATGATAATGAAGTGCGCCTCAGAAGGAAAGAGGGCTTTCGATAAGAATTTCTTCTTCTTGGCGGCAATTAGGTGACCAAACCTCTCCTGAAAGCGAAACTTCTAGACATTGCCAATAATGTTATCTAATAATATTATTAGGATAATATGAATTATTCGCTTCGATAATGAAAAATACCGTGTAATGACAATTATTGAAACAACAAAGAATATAAAATATCAACGCATGACAATTATTAACTCGATAAAATAAAATCTTTGAGCGAGAATTATCGTAACCATTATTGAGTAGTGCCTTTGATAATTGGTGCAATACCGGTAATCTTCTTGTCAACAACGCAATAGCGTATTCATCGTGTTTTAACCCATAAATTATTCCAATAGTGTTAAGCAGAATAACTTCGCTCGTTATTTTTAAACAACTTATATTTGTCGTTTTCTTCATCCAATCGCTTTCACATGGGGCCCATACACGGTTTAAGGCTTGAGTAAATGCGAATATTCCCAAACGATCACGAATATTCCACGACCAAACGAATATTCCCTAAACAACAATGAATATTTTATAACCACTTGCTTATTTTGAAATATTTGCGTATTTAACCCTTAACTATCCACATTAATCAAATCAACCCTTACTATTTCAAAATAATAAATAGAGAAAATTAAATTTCATTAATAATAAGTTGGGGTCTTACATAATATACTTCCTCCGTCTCTATTTAAATGACGTTTTAAAATTTTTTATTTATTCCTAATTAATTCAAATCTAGGAGAATTAATGATAATTTTTTCAAAATTACCCCTCATTACTCTACCTATTTTTTTGATACTTTAAACTCTTATACTATGGTAAATTAATGATTTAAGGGTATTATAGACAATTGAGTACTATATTTAATATTTTCCAATCATTATCTTAATTCTTGTGCTCATCTCTAAAACGTCATTTAAATAGGGACGGAGGGAGTAATATTTTAGTAGTGATCTACGATCACTTGGCGTATTGTATTACCCATTTTTATTAATATAGAGATTGAGGATTCGATTTTTATTAAGAACTTTATGTAGCTAGCAAGAAGACTTTTTACTCTAATATTAAAACAATTTGATAAAAATGAATTCTTATATAAAAACTAAAAATATATAAATTTTATTTTATGTTTATATATTTTTTAATATTACATTAATACTTTTAATGTTAAGAAATATTTCATAAATTTTTCGACCCACTCCCACTAAAATTCCTGACTAAGCCCTTGCTGATACTGATATAGATAGGTGGCCTGTGTAAGTGTCGACAAAACTAAGAAAGTGAGAGGAGTTGGATCGAATCACTTGGAAAAAAGTATGAGTAAATGATTTATGCCAAGCACTGAAATACTTGGGGTTTAAATACGAGTACAAGAGTAGCAATTGGATCATTTAGGTCGGACTATTAACATATTCATACTATTAATAATAAAATTACGTTATGTAATTTTATACTCCTTCCGTTCCAGGATAAAATTTCTGGTGGATTTTTCACGTATATTAAGATGATGAATGAAATGACAAAATTGTCTATAATAATGTCATTAAATATGGAGAGAGAATTAGAATAAAAAAAGTATGAGATATTTAATGCTACGGGTATAATAGAAAATTATGTGTAAAAGTTTGGTTATTAAAGAAAAATAGACATTTAACATGAGACTACCCAAAATAGTAATAAGGACTTTTATCATGAGACGGAGGGAGTATATATTACATGGATGATGCTATATATGTTAAATCAAATTTATGAGTAATGATTCATACCATATATTCATACGAGTAAAGTAAAACTACTATTAGTATTAAACGCTAAGTATTTTTTTAGCGTCCACTACTAATAATAGTACAATACTCAATCCGTTCTTAATTATTTGACGTTTTAGAAGTGAACACAAGAATTAAGATAATGATTGAAAAACATTAAATATAGTACTCAATTGTCTATAATACTCTTAAATTTTTTGTTGGGATAAGGAGAGTTTTGTTATGATAAGGAGAGAGAAAGAGTTTAAAATATCAAAAAAATAGGCAAAGTAATGAGGGGTAATTTTGAAAAAATTGTCATTAATTCTCCTAGATTTGAACAAACGTCAAATAATTAGGGACAAATGAAAAACTTTAAAACGTCAAATAATTAGGGACGGAGGGAGTAGTAAATATCAAATTTTAATTTTTATATTTTTAATAGTATAAATAGTACTTCTTCCGTTCTTAAAAGATTATCGTTTTAGAAGAAAAAATTTATTCTAAAATGTTTATTGTTTACAACTTTCGAGAAAAATAAATTATTTACTTTCCTATATTACCCCTACCTTCTCTCATTGTTCCAAGAAATTATCTCCCTTATATTAATATTTTCAACTCATAAAGGGGTAGTGATGAAATTTCAAACAAATTTTACTTGGTAAATGATACTTTTTTAATCTATGTGCAAAAACTTTAAACGACAATCCTTTAAGAACGGAGGTAGTGTCTTATAAATATTGAGGATCCAGTTAGCATGAAAGTTTATTTTTGAATAAGTTGATCAATTGGTCAATAGAATGCTAACACACATAGAGCATCGCTTGCGTGTCAATATTCTATTAATCAATTGATCAACTTATCCAAAAATAAACTTCCAAATATTCATATGATAGTTTTGTGAATGAGAGGTAGCTAGGTTAGTTAAGGAAAAAGTGGCTAGTACTACTATGTACTACGATATCATCTTTCAGGTTCTTCTGGGAAGGGAGGAGAGAGAGAGATGGGACATAGAATGCAGGATAGGAATCTAGGGGCTGGGGGCAGGGATTGACACCTAACAAACCAACAGGTATCATGTACCAGGACGAACCCCTTCCCCATCCCTAGCTGCCTATCTCTAATTTTATCCATCCATTCTCTCTCTATCAGATGATCAGACTAGCTAGTCGATCCCACAGAGTTTTAAAATGATCAGAATATATGGAACTAATTATCATCAAATTAATTTTATAATAAATAATTTAATTGATTAATACAATCTTGTGGCGTAGTAGAGAATATTTTCAATCGATACAACAATCGTATCGATCAATCGATTTAAATTATTTATATTGATCAATTGATTTAAATTAACTACCATATGCTAACCGCGTTCAATATATATATATATATATATATATATATATATATATATATATATATTATGTATGTGCAGTAAACAAATTGGGGTTTAAAAATTTTTGATCGAGCGAGTTATCAATTAAATCTATGTTTGTTTATGTGTTATAATTCTCATTATCATTCAGATTTGCGTTGTTAGATTTATTTTATTGAGATTTATACGACTTTCAAGTCCCAAATAATCTTTAGGAATTAGGATTGGTGGAGATAATGGATCGTTTCGTAAATATGGTGGGATTGTGTAAGACCCAAATTATTATAAATAAAGATGAATTTTCTATAAATATTATTTTTGAATATTATGGAATAAATTTGATATAATGTTATAGTTGTGGGTAATATTTATAAATTTTGAAAGTATGCAAGTTGTTATAAAATATTCGTTTGGTGGGAATATTCTTTTGTTAGGAATATTAAATAACTACCAATCAATCGTGGAGTCTATAATGTAATTATTATTCGGATTGAGAAAACGACAAAAATATTTTATAAAATAACTACGGAGTGTTACAGTTAAAAGCATTGAAGCTACCCGCCATTGGTAAAAATGCGATGAATACGCGTGGTTGCGTAGAAGACACACTCAGGTATTGATTATTGATGCTTACATTGAGAAGTCACCATTTACGCTCAATTATCGCTACAAGAATTCACGCATCATATCTCTTATATTATTGATTCAATTATTGTACAAAGATCATCTATATAATATGTTATATTATTAATTGAGGCGACAAGTTATAAATGATTAATAATTGTTGAAAGATTAAAATGTGTTGATTAAAAATAAAATAATTTGTGGTAATATTTATTCAATCCTTAATGTATATAAAGAGTGCATTATGAGACGTTTGTGGTAAGTTTGATTATTTTATGGGGGCCCATATGTCATCATCTAAGAGTCTCTTCTTCGATAAGTAATTACCTTTGTGAATAGTAATTACATTAAATCAATAGTATTTACCTTCATCAATAGTATTTACCTTCATCGATAGTAATTACCTTCATCGATAGTAATTATCCTTGTGAATAGTAATTACCTTCATCGATAGTAATTACCTTTACCAGACGTCAAACCACTTGCCGCTTCACATTCTGAGCGTCCAAACCACTTGTCGTTTCACATTCTAAAAGCGCCGAACCACTTGTTGTTTCACATTATGGTGCGTCGAACCACTTTTTTTTCACATCACCAAATCGCCAAGCCACTGCGCTTTTCACATGGTAGGTCTTTAAGTTAGAAATCTTCTATAAATAGAGGCCTAGTAGGCTTCATTATTTTCACGAATTCATTCAAGCTTTTGTAGAGAGAAAGTATAGAGAATAAGAGAAAGAAGAAGAGTATTTTATTCTACACTTCTGCAGATTCAATCTCCTACCAAAAGTAAGGGTGTTATTCTTTCTTATTCATGAAGAAGCTGTTGTTATTCCATCGCTTATTATTACATTGGAATAACTCCGTATCTGTGGTTAACCCTATACTTGGTGACATCCTTCTATTATTCGTTGGAACATCCTCGTCTGCATGCGTTTTACGTCGGACTGGTTCCATTCTTTATTATTATTATCATTGGAACATCACATGCGTGTGTTTTGCGGATCGATTCCGTCTTTATTATTATTCTATTGGGAAAATCACATGCATGTGTTACACGGACACCGGTTCCGTCTTTATTATTATTACATTGGAACATCTCGTCTGCGCTTTTTCTGGCGGACCTAGTTCGATTATTTATTATTCATTGGAATAACTCCTTTTGCAATGGCCTATCGCATGCATGGTGATTTCTTTTGTTATTCCATTCTTTATTATACCTGGTTGGTTAAAACTTTGACTTCATACTCCATGAAATTAGTGGAATATCCTCGATATTTGCGTTTCATCCAAAGATCTTTTATGGAAATATTCTTACGATCATTCTTGAATTTTACTCTACAAAACAAAGATCATGTTGATAATTTGGGACGTTAATAATTCCGGATAAAATAATTCTTGAACTTGTTTTATCAATTCTTATATCATTGTCATCATCCTCATGTTTATATTATGTTGAAAGTCATCTCATGGCTGTAGTGCGTAGATGGACTTGGTATGATTATGACCATAGACTATTGATTGTAATCATTACAGTAATGTTACAAATGATGTGATAAAATCCTCGATTGGTCAGTATGTGGCGCCCCAAAATAGGTATACACAACACCCATTCCGAGTCGCCAAATACATGGTACAACAAGAAGCAAACTACAACTTCAATAATACAAATGTCGTGTGAAATACGACAATATATCTTGTGAGTTTAAATATAATATTGTTTCAGACAATATCCACACATAAATAAATCCCCATCATAATTATTGATTCATTATTTTACAAAAATGGTGAGGACTACTAAACAACTCTCTCTAGAACCTTCATTCCATACCTCGACTAAGTACTCATTGCACATTCTCGCCTCCCGAGAAGAAAATGGAACAACAAGGAAAAGGGTGAGCTCAACTAGCCCGGTAAAGAATATTATGACTAAGATAATATACAACAAATTATCGTTAGTCTTCAACGAGGAAAAATCGATAGAATACAATATGACAACAAGTTTCAGATCAATATTCGCAATGAAATAATAATTCATGTAAGAGTTACGTAGAGAATGAAATCTACTATAATCTATGAATTTAACGGTCCATCATCAATATTTTATCCACCGTAACATCAATCAATATGCATCGGAATCAAATATTCATCTTTGCACTTCTGGGCCAAAGATATTAATCAATCGGTCGTATTTCATCTCAACACTGTTCATCTTTTACTACTGCCAAAGATATTCTTGAGAAATCATTCATCTTCAGACTACTGGCTAAAGATATTCAATAATATCATCATTTAAGACCGAGGATGATGAAAATATTTTTAAGAAACGAATCGGTGAAACAAAATGACAAGGATTAAGGATTAAGGATTCGTACTTGGTTTTATCCACGCCTTCAAAAATACCTCAAAATAATCATAGTGGTGTAAAATTCAAGAATGATCAAAACATGGATACAATCGAGTTAGTATCCGAATAGATATTTTGGACAAAAAGAAGAAATTTTATTTTTTCGGTGAATAGTCAGATATCGTGAATAGTAGCCAGTATCGTGAATAAGTATCTCAAACACCAAAAGATAGAAATTCCACAAAAACATCTTCACGCTTCATGAATAGTACTCGTGAATGAATAGTAACTCGTGAATAAGTATCTCATTGAATAAGAACTCGTGAATAGTAACTTCGTGAATAGTAACTCATGAATAGTAACCCATGAATAAGTAACCCCGACATGAAAAAGTTCCAAATTTGATAAAAACTTCAGATCAACATTTCAAAGATAATGATATTGAAGAAATAATATCATTACAAAAATAATATCCCTTACCTCGAAAGATCAAGATTTCTAAATTTAAAACAGGATATAAGGCTATGACTTGGACTTGCTTAGTATAGCAATACTCAAAGTATACTCAAAATACTCACAAGAATACGTTTCGATAATATAGAGAGAAAACTTGGATTTACGGTGTGATTTTCAATTCTAACCTAAGACCTATTTATAGAAATTCTTTAGAACACCAAAAAGCGAGAAAATTTAATAAATTAATAATATAATTATATTATTTTCTACACATGTCTAGAATCTGATTTCAGCCATCAAACACATGCTACCTTTCTAGAAAAAATAAGAAAAACGTTTTTCTAATTTTAAATATTTTATACTTCAAAAATCAATTATTTTGAGACTACGGAACTTCAATAATTCATAATAAATAGCCCTTTCATCGAGAAAATTCGAATCTCGCTTGTTTTTATAAGAAATTCAATTCTCTACAACTTTGCAGAAGAAAGTTTTTCCAAATTCAATCGTAAATTGACAAGAAATCCACAAACGGGCAATTTTACAAAGTATAATCAAATTTCAAATAATAAATAGGGTCCATGACACACAAAACATGTGTTAAACATTTAATGCCACAAAATACTCTTTTTCCTCATATACTCATATATCCCACATTCATTGTAAAATATCACCGTTAATATATTATTAAAATAATATATTTAAATGAATTATTTTATCGAGAAAAAGATAAAATATTAATTTTCAACAATTGTCATTTTAAAAATTTTCTCCATCTATATCCACATAAAATCAATATTTTCCTCATCATATAAATCAATAATTAATTATTCACAAATAATATTACGTAATCACAATATCGACAACTGTTAGCGGTTCGAGGAAAGGGGGCTTTTAGAAGACCGAAATTTTTAAAATAAAAGGAATTTCCTTTATTTATTATTTTAAAATAGTAAGGGTTGATTTGATTAATGTGGATAGTTAAAGGTTAAATACTGTTAAATATTTCAAAATAATAAGTGGTTATAAAATATTCATTTTGTCAGGGAATATTCATTTTGGTCGTGGAATATTAAATGCTTGTGGGGAATATTAAATGACGGCCAGTATGACCATGTATGTGGGCCCCATAACCGGAAAGCGATTGGATGAAGAAAGCACAAATATAAGTTGGTTAAAAATAACGGCGTAGTTATTACAATTAAGAACATTGAATACCCGGTGGTTAAAATACGATGTCTGGCGTGGTAGTTGACAAAGAAGCACTGCAGTATTGCACAAGATTATTGAATTATTGATCCTTACGTAAGATGGCCTTTACTCAATAATTTTCACAAGTAATTCTTGTTCAATATTTTATTTTATTGATTCAATAATTCTTGCGTTGGTATTTTATATTATTCTTTGTTTGATAATTGTCACTACACAAGATTTCCATTATCGGATCAATAATTTATATTATTTGAATAATATTATTAGATAACATTATTGGCAATGTCTAGAAAGTTACATCAAGGAGAGGTTTGGTCACCTAATTGCACCAAGAAGTGAGAGATCCTTATCGGAAAGCCCCTCTTTCAGGAATGACGACTGGTTATCATAAATGTGATTACGTAATATTATTTGTGAATAATTAATTATTGATTCATATGATAAGAAATATTTATTTTATATGAATATAAATGATGGATTTATTTATGTGATTATTAATGAAGGAATTAATGCTGAGATGTTTTATTTATATTTTGTCGGATTGGAGGTATTAAAAGATCAAATCGGTGTTATTATAGCTTTATTGTGTGAGTTATAATATTTAATCCGACCGTTGGATCGTTGTAATTTTTGGATATGTTATACATACATAAGTTGAGTATATGTCCACAAATTTTGAACCGTTAAAAATGAACGAAGGATTTGTTATGAATTTTAAGAGGTGACTGATTCGGAAATTAGGGTTATAATTGATTTTGGTGGAAAATTCTAGAATTGAGTGGGCCCCACTTGTGGTTGGTGAAGAAATGTGCTGAATTTTATTTCAAATGTGGTGGGTGGGAATAGTAGCGAGTAAAAGCCATCAAAGTTGTTGAGTTAAATGCCTTGACGTCTAACATTTTCTATAAATAGAAGGCTAAGTTAGAATTGAAAATCACACCGAAACAAGTTTTCTCTCTTTCTCTCTATATTATTGAGCGTATTTTGTGAGTATTTAGATACTTTGAGAGTTCTTTATTCAAGACAAGTTTCATTCAAACATCACTTCCGACCTTTCCTTAGAAAGATCGATTCTTTGAGGTAAGGGATGTTATTTTCTTCTCGATGATGATATTATTTCTTCAATATCATTATCTTTGAAATATTGGTTGGAACTTTTTATCAAATTTGGAACTTTTTCATGTGGAGGTTACTTATTCATGAGTTCTTATTCACGAAAGTTCTTATTCATGAGTTATTATTCACGAGTTCTTATTCACGAGTACTATTCATGAAGCGTGAAGATGTTTTTTTGTGGAATTTCTATCTTTTGGTGTGAGATTCTTATTCACGATTATGCAGACTATTCACTTATCTGCAACCTTATTCATAGAAAAATGAAAATTTTTCTTTTAAATCTAAAATATCTATTCGGATACTAGCTTTGATTGTATCCGTGTTTTGATCATTCTTGAATTTTACACCACTTTGTGATTATTTTTGAGGTATTTTTGGACGTGGATAAAACCAAGTCTGAATCCTTAATCCTTGTCATTTTGTTTCAATTGGATTCGTTTCTTTAAAAATATTTTCATCATCCTCGATCTTAAATGATGATATTATTGAATATCTTTGGCCCAGTAGTAAAGATGAATGATTTCTGAAGAATATCTTCATTCAGTAGTGCAAAGATGAATAATTTTCAAGAATATCTTTGGCCCGTGTAGCAAAAGATGAAAGCGGTGTTTAAATGAACATGAATGAATCGATGAATATCTTTGGCCTTTAGTTAGGGGTGCTCATCGGTAAAAAACCGAACCTGCATTCGAAAAAACCGAATCATAGAACCAAAAATCAGAAAATCAGAAATCAGAAGCCAAACCTGCAGAATAATCGGTTTTGATGCAGGTTCGATACCACAATCAAATCTCTGCCGTTTTTTTCGGTTCGGTTTTCGGTTATACCGATAATTAAATAATTTTTTTATATTAACAAATTTAATATAAAAGCAAATTACTTCTTTGATTTACAATAATATATTAACAAATAATTGGTACAAAATTCTATTGTATTGTATAATGTTATGGGCCAATTATTGATAATGTTATGGGCCAATAATATATTAACAAATAATTGGATTGTATTGTATAATGTTATGGGCCAATAATTTTGATTTTTTTTCGGTTTTTTTCAGATTACCGAATTCAAAATTTTCATTACCGCTACCTGCATCAAAAGTATAAAAACTAAAAACCCAGTCAAAGAAAAAATCGAAAACCGAAAAAACCATCACAATGCAGATGCAGTTTCAACTTGGTTCGATAAAAAACCGAAAAAACCGAATTTTTTGAGACCCCTACCTTTAGTGCAAAGATGAGCGGTGTTGAGATGAGCATGACCGATTGATGAATATCTTTTGGCACAGTATAGTGCAAAGATGAATATTTGATTTGAGATGATTATTGATTGATGTTCTGAGGATAAAATATTGATGATGAGCCGTTAAATTCATAGATTATAGTAGATTTCATTCTCTACGTAACTCTTCATGAATTATTATTTCCATTGCGAATATTGATCCGAAACTTGTTGTCTATTGTATTCTATCGATTTTTCACTGTTGGAGACTAACGATAATTTGTTGTATATTATCTTAGTCATAACATTCTTCTTTGGGCTAGATTGAGCTCACCCTTTTTCTTGTTATTCCATTTTTCTTCTCGGAGGCGAGAATGTATGGCGAAAGTACAGTCGAGGGTATGGAATGAAGGTTCTAGAGAGAGTTGTTTAGTAGTCCTCACCATTTTGTAAAATAATGTATCAATAAATGTGATGAGGATTTATTTGAGTATAGATATTGTCTGAAGATAATATTTGTATTCAAACTCACAGCTTTCTTGTTGTAATAATAAAGTTGTAGTTGTTTACATGCATATGTATTTGGCGACTCGAGAATGGGTTGGATGGAATGGACCTATTTTGGGAGGCGTCACTGGTTGGTATCGAGCTTAGGATATGATCTCCAAAAGCGGAGATCGGGGAATAGAACTAGGAGGAGAGGCGAGTAAATCCTTTGCTAGTGTGTCCTACCTAAGCTTATTTGTTGGTTGGTCATATTATAGGGGTATTATGTGATTTGTTAATTTATTTAATTAACCCTTATTTTATGATAGTTTTTTTAGAATGGGCATTGAGAAGCGTTAACAATGGAGTGAATGAGATCGTGGAGACACCTCTAATCGTCAACCAGGATAATGTGATGTCGGTGAAGAAGGAATTAGAGATATCCATGTGGTGAGTGAAGAATTGATAGTTGCACCGAGATAATCGCAGAGGTATGCGGTGAGAGTGAGGAAGAAGAGGAAGAAGAGGTACCGAAAAGAGTTTATTAGAGGTATTTTATGATCGAAATATAGAATTGCAAAATTGTATTCATGAGTTAGAAGAAGAAATAAAGAATTGCAGGTGATCGTGGAGCAAAAGGATGCAACGATTCAAGCTTGTGTTACCCGATACGTGATGCTTGAGCGAAGCACTCTTTGGCGAGTATAAGATGATAAAAGTGGAATCGAAATGAAAAGAAGAAATAAGCGAGCAGTGAGAATGAGTGATGCATGGTAAAAAATTTGCATCGACAGCGTTGATATTATGGAAAGAGATGTCCAATCTAAAAGAGAAGATTTAACGATGGACGGAAAAGCGTCGCTTCAAAGAACATCAACACCATCAACAAATTCTAGGGAAGAGAACGATCGCCGGTTAGATGCTACTGAGATGTGGAGAGGAGGGACATATAAGGTCAAAGCTGTTCAAAGCCTTCCAAGGTATGCTATAATTGTGGAAAGAAGGACATATCGCTCGAGATTAGACGATATCGAAACCCATTCCAGCGTGAATGGTGACTCAAAAAGATGTCCTGAGAAAAGTCAAAGTCAGCGGTTCTTGGAAGAGCTTTTGTCGTGGGTAAATTAAAATGCGAGGAACGAGCGAAGTTAACATGGTTAGTTAATTATAAATTCTTGCGAAGTTTATACCTTACTAGATACCGGTTCTACCCATTCTTTTATCTCTCTTCTTTGCGCTCAAGCGTTTGAACTTGACTATGGAGAAATTAGACTTTGACCTATTTATGGAGAATCCGTTAGGAGAAACTTTCATTACATCGTTGTTTAGAAATCTTGTTTGATTCAGGTTGGCACTATCACATTACTGTTAACCTTATTTCTATAGAGATATTTGCTTTTGATGTGATTTTAAGGTTAACTACCATCATGCCAAATTGATTGCTTTTGTAAGGTTGTTAGTTTTCATATTCCTAAGCAACTTTGTTATTGAATTCAAACAATCGAACCATTGTAATCAAACATTTTCATATCAAGCCATGAAGTCATTCGTTTATTACGGATGTCAAGTTTTCTTAGTCCGTGTTATGGATTTGAATAAAGACACGTCGATTTGAATAATATTCTGTTGTTATTAATTTTTTCTGACGTATTTCACGAAGAATTTCTTGGCTTACTCCCAAAGCACGATATTAAATTTTGTATCGAATTTGAACCGGACAAAACTCATTTCTAAAATCTCATATCGAATGGCTCTATTGAACTTCGTGAGTTAAAAATTCAACTATAGAATTTGGTACACGAGCCTTTATCTGGTGACTTCCTTTGTGGAATGCAGAAGAGCAGACTCTCCGTAAGGGACACCATATTCGATGCGATAGTAAAGCGATAGGTGTCATTGTAACGTCTTATCCAAGGTTGGGATATGAGTCACGGTTGAGAGCAACCTAAGTCGAGTGTAATCGAAATACGTAGCTTTACAGAAGCTTAGTTGGTTATTATCGGAGATTCGTTGAAGGATATTCTCGAATCGCTATTCCATTATCGCGGTGACTCGTAGAGATACAAAATTCGAATGGAGCAAGGAATGTGGGAAGAGCTTGAAGAACTCGAGAGGAGACTCATTTCAAAGACATGTATTACGACCATGCCATCCGGAAGCTGAAGCGTGGTAGGCGGCGTGTTGAGTAGAAGATCGTTATCTGAAATCTGAGTACGATATTGTCAAAGACTAATTTACGTATAATTTACAAATAATAGAGATGGAGATGAAAACTCTAGGTACCCTATTGATGATATACGAGTATAATCGACTTTAATCGATAAAGTTAAAAACATTATTCAAGCTACACAACCGAGTGATGAATTTGAAGAAGGAGGTCAAGAAGTTGTTATTTCAAAAGCTAGAATCGGTGAGGTGAGGAAAGCTCAAACCTTGATTTATTAATCCGATTGAAATTCTCGATCGAATAGAGGCGTGGCCTATAGACTCGTTTTACCGCCAAGTATAATGGCGTGTTCATGCGTTTTTCATGTATCGATGTTACGACCGAACTACGTTATTGAGTTAGAAGCCGGACGAGATAGTAGAAGACTTAACGTATGAGGAGGTACCTGTCAAGATCTTGGATAGGAAGGAGCATGTCCTACGAGCAAAGGTTATACCACAAGTTAAGGTTTTGTGGAGAAACCATGCTATTGAAGAAATGATCTGGGAGTTGGAATCAAAATGAAAGCGAGGTACCCTCATCTTTTGAAACACTGCAAAGTCGTACGTCGATTTCGAGGACGAAATTTCATAAGGAGGGAGGTTGTAAGACCGAAATTTTTAAAATAAAAGGAATTTCCTTTATTTATTATTTTAAAATAGTAAGGGTTGATTTGATTAATGTGGATAGTTAAGGGTTAAATACATAAATATTTCAAAATAAGCAAGTGGTTATAAAATATTCATTTTTGTCGGGGAATATTCATTTGGTCGTGGAATATTAGATCGTAGTGGGGAATATTAAATGCAATGACAGTAGCGAAATGTGTGGCCCCATGTGAAAGCGATTGGATGAAGAAAGCGACAAATATAAGTTGGTTAAAATAACGGCGTAGTTATTCACAATTAAGACCATTGGAATACCGGGTGGTTAAAATACGATGTCTGGCGTGGCACAAGCGAGATTGCGGTATTACAGTATTGTTGAATTATTGATCCTTACGTAAGATGGCACTACTCAATAATTTTCACGGTGAATTCTTGTTCAATATTTTATTTTATTAATTGATAATTCTTTGCGTTGGTATTTTATATTATTCTTTGTTTGATAATTGTCACTACAGTATTTCCCATTATCGGATCAATAATTTATATTATTTGAATAATATTATTAGATAACATTATTGGCAATGTCTAGAAAGTTACATACAAGGAGAGGTTTGGTCACCTAATTGCGGCGCCAAGATAAGAGAGATCCTTATTGGAAAGCCCCTCTTTCACGAAGGAGCGACTGGTTGTCATAAATGTGATTACGTAATATTATTTGTGAATAATTAATTATTGATTCATATGATAAGGAAATATTTATTTTATATGAATATAAATGATGGATTTATTTATGTGGTTATTAATGAAGGAATTAATCTTTGAGATGTTTTATTTGTATTTTTGTCGGATTGGAGGTATTAAAAGATCAAATCGGTGTTATTATAGCTTTATTGTGTGAGTTATAATATTTAATCAAATAGTTGGATCGTTGTAATTTTTGGATATATTATACATACATAAGTTGAGTATATGTCCACAAATTTTGAGCCGTTAAAAATGAGCGAAGGATTTGTTATGAATTTTAAGAGGTGGTGATTCGGAAATTAGGGTTATAATTGATTTTGGTGGAAAATTCTAGAATTGAGTGGGCCCCACTTGTGGTTGGTGAAGAAATGTGCTGAATTTTATTTCAAATGTGGTGGGTGGGAATAGTAGCGAGGTAAAGCCATCGGGTTCTGCGGAGTTAAGTGCGCTTGACGTCTTAACATTTTCCTATAAATAGAGGGCTAAGTTAGAATTGAAAATCACACGAAACAAGTTTTTCTCTCTTCTCTATATTATTGAGCGTATTTTGTGAGTATTTAGATACTTTGAGAGTTCTTCATTCGATTCTAAGTTTCATTCAAAGACATCACTTGAGCCTTTCCTCCGGAAATCTTGATTCTTTGAGGTAAGGATGTTATTTTCTTCTCGAGATGATATTATTTCTTGATATCATTATCTTTGAAATATTGGTTGGAACTTTTCATATCGGGGTTACTATTCATGAGTTCTTATTCACGAGTTACTATTCATGAGTTCTTATTCACGATTCTTATTCACGAGTACTACTATTAAGCAGAAGCGTGAAGATATTTTTATGGAATTTCTATCTTTTGGTGTCTGAGTTACTATTCACGTACTTTATTGAGACTATTCACGAATCGACACTATTCATAGAAAAATGAAAATTTTTCTTTTCGTCTAAAATATCTATTACGGATACTAGCTTTGATTGTATCCATGTTTTGATCATTCTTGAATTTTACACACTTTGTGATTATTTTTGAGGTATTTTTGGACGTGGATAAAACCAAATACGAATCCTTAATCCTTGTCATTTTGTTTCCTTTGGATTCGTTTCTTTAAAATATTTTCATCATCCTCGGTCTTAAATGATGATATTATTGAATATCTTTGGCTGTAGTGCAAAGATGAATGATTTCGAAGAATATCTTTGGCACTGTAGTGCAGAAGATGAATAATTTTGAAGAATATCTTTGGCTGTAGTGCAAAGATGAAAGCGGTGTTTAAATGAACACGATTGGTGATGAATATCTTTGGCCTTTAGTGCAAAGATGAGCAGTGTTGAGATGAACATGTGGATTGATGAATATCTTTGGCTTTGTAGTGCAAAGATGAATATTTGATTTGAGATGATTATTGATTGATGTTAAAGGGATAAAATATTGATGATGAACCTATTAAATTCATAGATTATAGTAGATTTCATTCTCTACGTAACTCTTACATGAATTATTATTTCGCTTGCGAATATTGATGCGAAACTTGTTATACATTGTATTCTATCGATTTTTTCCTGTTGGAGACTAACGATAATTTGTTGTATATTATCTTAGTCATAACATTCTTCTTTGGCTAGTTGAGCTCACCCTTTTCTTGTTATTCCATTTTTCTTCTCGGGAGGCGAGAATGTAGCGAGTACTAGTCGGGTATGGAATGAAGGTTCTAGAGAGAGTTGTTTAGTAGTCCTCATCATTTTGTAAAATAATGTATCAATAAATGTGATGAGGATTTATTTGAGTATAGATATTGTCTAGAAGATAATATTTGTATTCAAACTCACAGTTTCTTGTTGTAATAATAAAGTTGTAGTTGTTTACATACCGTATGTATTTGGCGACTCGAATGGGTTGGATGGAATGGACCTATTTTGGGGCGTCATGACTTTCCAATAAGAATTTCTTCTTCTTGGCGTATGATTAGGTGACCAAACCTCTCCTTAGGCAGAACTTTCTAGACATTGCCAATAATGTTATCTAATAATATTATAAAGATAATATGAATTATTGCTTCGATAATGAAAGATCTTTGTGTAATGACAATTATTGAAACAAATGACAATATAAAATATCAATGACAATTATTAACTCGATAAAATCTTTGAGCAGTAATTACTTTGTAACCATTATTGAGAAAGTGCCTTCTTACGTAAGAATCAATAATTGGTGCAATACTGAGGTATGCTTCTTGTTTAACAATGGCGTATTAGTGTGTTTTAACCACTTAGGGTATTCCAATGAAGATAAACGGTAACAACTACGCCAGTTATTTAAAAACAACTTATATTTATCGTTTTCTTCATCCAATCGCTTTAGTTATGGAGCCCACCGTGGCGCTTTGCGTCAAATACGAATATTCACAAGCAGATCTGAATATTCCACGACCAAACGAATATTCCCAAGCGATAATGAATATTTTATAACCACTTTGCTTATTTTGAAATATTTGCATATTTAACCCTTAACTATCCACATTAATCAAATCAACCCTTCTTATTTCAAAATAATAAATAAAGGAAATTCCTTTTTATTTAAAAATTTGAGGTCTTACAACCTCCCTCCTTATGAAATTTCGTCCTCGAAATTGGCGTCACGTACACAGTGTTTGAAAAGGTGAGGATACCTCGCTTTCATTTCCGTTTCAATTCCGGTCATTTCCTCTATAGCATGATTCCTCCACAAAACTTTAACTTGTGGTATAACCTTGCAGCGTAGGACATGCTCCTTCTATCAAAATCTTGGCAAGTACCTCCTCATACGTTAAGTCTTTAATTTATCTCGTTGGTTCTAACTTCTATAGCGTGGTTCGGGTCTTTCACATATTCTGAAATGCTGGATATATGAAACACATTATGAACACGAGACATACTCGGAGGTAACGCAAGTCTATAGGCTACATTTCCTACTCGGTCAAGAATTTGAAATGGACCGATAAATCATGGATTGAGCTTTCCTCTCTTCCCAAATCTTGTAACTCCCCTTCCATGGAGCAACTTCATGACAACAAATACATGATCCCCACATTAAATTCCACGTCCTTTCGATGAAGATCCGCATAACTCTTTTGTCGATCTTGTCTTGGTTTGTATCGTTGTCGAATCATTTGGATCTTTTCGGTGAGTATATCGTACTAACTCGGGTCCCAACAATGTTGCTTCACCCACCTCATCCCAACATATTGAAACGACATTTTCGTCCATATAATGCTTGAATGGAACCATACTATATTTGTTTAATAACTATTGTTGTATGAGGATTCCACGATGGCAAGTACTTATCCCAACTTCCTTTGAAATCTAGGACACGAGTTTTAATATATCTTGAGAGTTTGAGTAGTCCTTTACGATTGCCCATCCGTTTGAGGATGGTATGCAGCCAGATAAATAAATTTCGTGCCCATAGCTTTCTGAACTAACCTAAAACTATGGATCTTGGCATGCCATGCAATCTCACAATCTCATTTACGTATATACTGAGAAAAGGCGTTCGAGGAATAAGTCTCCGTATCGTGAGAAATAAGCGAGACTTGGTTAATCTATCAACAATAATAACGAATAGCATTGATGCCTTGAGAAGCCGTAGGAAGACGTGCTTGAAATCCATAGTAATGTGTTCCCACTTCCATTACGGAATCTCAAGTGGTTGCAACGGACCCTTAGGTACAAGATGCTTTCGCCTTTACACGCGTTAGCAAGTTAAACACATCGAGATAAACTTTGCAATCTCTCTCTTCGTATTGTTCCACCAAAATGTATGTGAAGATCACGATACATTTAGTACTTCGAGGATGGATTGCAAATGGCGTATTGTGTGCCTCCATCATAATCTTGTACTTCAAATCGAGTCGTTAGGAACCTGAAAGTCTAGAGTGGACTCGAAGTATTCCTTCTTCATCGATTCTCGCTTAGGAATAGCTCCTTCTTGTACTTTCTTCTTCATACGCATCATTTCAGAAGTCGGTGGCTTGAGCAATCTTAACTTTTTCTATTAAAGTTGGTTCTGTCGTATACTTGACATCATCGCACTCGTTCCGCATATGATCTTCTACTCATCGCGTCATTTACCACGTTCGCTTTTCAAGATGGCGTGAGTCGAACGTAATCTTTGAAATGAGTCTCTCTTGAGTTCTTGATGCTCTTCCACATTCCTTGCTCCATTCGAATTTTGTATCTCTCTGAGTCAATTTGCGTTAATGGAATAGCGATTCGAGAATATCCTTCAACGAATCTCCGATAATAACCAACTAAGCCTGAAAGCTCGTATTTCGATTCTTGACTTAGGTTGCTCTCTGTTTGTGACTCATATCCCGATCTTGGATATACGTCACAATGACACCTATCGATTTCTTATCGCGCGAATATGGCGTCCCTACGAGAGAGTAAAGCGGTGAATTCCACAAGGAAGTCACAAGATAAAGGCTCGGTACCAAATTCTATAGTTGAATTTTTAACTCACGAAGTTGATAGGAGCCATTCGATATGAGATTTTAGAAATGAGTTTTGTCTGGGTTCAAAGTCGATACAAAATTTAATATCGAGGCTTTGGGAGTAAGCGAGAAATTCTTGAAATCGTCGGGAAAATCAATAACAACAGGAATATTATTCAAATCGGCGTGTCTTTATTCAAATCCATAACATGGACTAAGAAAACTTGACATCCGTAATAAGCGAATGACTTCATGGCGATATGAAAATGTTTGACTTCTGATGGTTTGATTGCTTGAATTGAATAACGGGTTGCTTAGGAATATGAAAACTATGACCTTACAAAAGCAATCAATTTGGCGTGATGAGTAGTTAACCTTAAAATCACATCAAAAGCAAATATCTCTATAGAAATAAGGTTAACGGGTAATGTGATAGTGCCCGACTTGAATCAAGCAAGATTTTTAAACAACGGATGTAATGAAAGTTTCTCTAATGGATTCTCCGAGATAGGTCAAAGTCTAATTTCTCGTAGTCGAGTTCAAGCGTTGGCACAAGTAAGAGAGATAAAAGAATGGGTGAGAACCGATATCTAGTAAGGTATATACTTCGTGAGAATTTATAATTAACTAACTTGCGTCTTAACCGTTCGGGTTCTCGCATTTTTGACCGATCCTGACAAACGCTCTTCCGGAATCGTTGACTTTGACTTTTACGGGGACGATCTTTTGAGTCACCGTCCCATTGAACTAGATTTATTCTTGTCTGATCTCGGCGATATGTCCTTCTTTTCCACAATTATAGCATACCTTGAAGCTGTTGTGGGTGGGTTTTGGTGATATGTCCCTCTTTTTCGCATTTGTAGCATATGGCCGGTGGTCGTTCTCCTCCTTAAAACTAGTTGCTCTTGGTGCAGCGTCTTAGCGTAGTCGTTGTTGAATCTCCTCTTTTTAAAATCTCCTCCAGGCTCGCTTCTTATTATTTTCATGGCCACGATTACCACGGAGTAGTTCTGGCCTTTTCTGTATTCTTTCTTTCTCCATTTGGTTATCGTTATTACGATGGCTATTACTTATCTTGATATGATCCTGGTTATGGTCCCTCGGTTGAGCGTACTCGTTATCTCGCTCTAACATTTGAGCCACTGTTGACAACATCTGAATAGAGAAAATTTATGAGAAATGAGATCTTGGCGTATGCCGGGTTTCAAACCTCTCGAAACATCCGCGTCATCGTTCCTCATTCTCCACCAAATGAGGTCTGAACTGGATAACTCATGAAACCGCCTCGTCTTTGGGACTGGTCGTGTTATTACAACTCTGATCTAATAAACTCCACTTCCGCCCGTATAGCCGAATACTTTCGAGAAGTACTTGTCGTTTAGCTATTGAAAGCGTCTCCCATGACATCTTTGAGTGCGATTTGGATGGGTCTGCTTCCTGATTCCTCCGATGTCGCCTCATGCGGAACATAAAGGTGGCGAATGGAACTTTCTGTTCTTAGTGCATCCCAGACGTGAATATCTTGGTAATTTGTTTGACCCGTCTCGCCTTAATCGGATCAAAACTTTCCCAGAGTGCAGGTGGTGGTCCGACTCTTTGAGCTGCTTGTTGTGACCACAAGTAATTCTTATCATTTCCTCTCTGTATTTTGAACACGAGTCTCCTCAAATGCGATTTTGCATGAGCTGCAAAAAGCTTACAACATCCCTCGTTCATCATCTGCTTTCGATTGGTGTTGTTCACGGGAGGAACATTTACTGACTGTTGCGTTCTCCTCATTGGTGAAAGTCTGAGGCGTCTCCACGGTCTCATTTGCTCCTTGTTAATATTCTCGATTCGACATTCTCAAATCATCGTAAAATAAGGGTTAATTAAAGAAATCGATATATCACATAATATCCTATATCTTGACCGACTAATGAAATAAGCTTAGGTAGGACACCTTGGCGAAGGATTTACTCGTCTCTCCCTCTGAGTTACATTCTAGATCTCTTGGAGATCATATCCCTAGCTACGATGCTGTTGTGGCGCCCCAAAATAGGTATACCAACACCCGTTACGAGTCGCGAATACATGAGTGAGAAGCAAACTTCTGACTTGATAATCTGAATGTAGTGTGAAATACGACGATATATCTTAATGAGTTTAAATATAATATTGTCTTACAGACTGATATCCACACATAAATAAATCCCCATCATAATTATTGATTCATTATTTTACAAAAATGGTGAGGACTACTAAACAACTCTCTCTAGAACCTTCGTTTCCATTACCCAGGCTAGTACTAAGCTACATTCTGCGCCTCACGAGAAGAAAAATGGAACAACGAGGAAAGGGTGAGCTCATTAGCCCGATAAAGAATATTATGACTAAGATAATATCTGACAAATTATCGTTAGTCTTGACGAGGGGAAAAATCGATAGAATCTGATAGGCAACAAGTTTTCGGATCAATATTACGGCGGAAATAATAATTCATAGAAGAGTTCGTGAGAATGAAATCTACTATAATCTATGAATTTAACAGTCCATCATGATATTTTATCCTGTAACATCAATCGATATGCATACGGAATCAAATATTCATCTTTTACTCTACTGGGCGTAAAGATATTCATCGATTAAGTCGTATTCATTTAAACACATTCATCTTTTGCACTTCTGAGGCCGAAGATATTAATCAATCGGTCGTATTCATCTAACACATTTTTAATTCATCTTTTTTCTGAAAGATATTCTTGAAATCATTCATCTTTACCTCTGAGCCAAAGATATTCAATAATATCATCATTTTAAGGCGAGGATGATGAAAATATTTTTTAAAAAAGCGAATCGGTGAAACAAAATGTGAGGATTAAGGATTAAGGATTAGTACTTGGTTTTATCACGCCCAAAAATACCTCAAAAATAATCATAGTGGTGTAAAATTGAGAATGATCAAAACATGGATCTGATCGGAGTTAGTATCGAGAATAGATATTTTAGACGAAAAGAAGAAATTTTATTTTTAGGATTGAATAGTGCAAGTATCGTGAATATAGTATCGTGAATAGTCAAGTATCGTGAATAGTAACTCAAGCACAAAAGATAGAAATTCCCACAAAAACATCTTCATGACTTAAATGAATAGTACTCGTGAATAGTAACTTCGTGAATAGTAACTCATGAATAGTAACTTCGTGAATAGTAACTCATGAATAGTAACTCATGAATAGTAACCCAGAAGCATGAAAAAGTTCAAATTTGATAAAACTTGGATCGACATTGACATAATGATATTGAAGAAATAATATCATTTACAAAAAATAATATCCACTTACCTCGAAGATCGGTCTACTTACATTTTTGAAACAGGATATAGGCTATGACTTGGACTTGCCTTAGTATAGCAATACTCAAAGTATACTCAAAATACTCACAAGAATCGCTCGATAATATAGAGAGAAAACTTGATTTACGGTGTGATTTTCAATTTAACCTAAGCACCTATTTATAGGAAATTCTTAGAACACAGCGAAAATTTAATAAATTAATAATATAATTATATTATTTTCTACACATATCTAGAATCTGAATTTCAGCCATCAAACACATACCACCTTCTAGAAAAAAAAATAAGAAAAAACGTTTTCTAATTTTAAATATTTTAAACTTCAAAAAATCAATTATTTGAACTTGAACTTCAATAATTCATAATAAATAGCCCTTTCATCAGAAAATTCGAATCTCTTGAGTTTTTATAGGAAATTCAATTCTCTACAACTTTGCAGAAGAAAGTTTTCCAAATTCCAATCAGAAATTGACCAAGAAATCACAAGCATGACAGGCGATTTTACATTTATAATCAAATTTGATCGATAAATGGGGTCCATGAGCACACAAAATATGTATTAAACATTTAATGCCACAAAAATACTCTTTCTCCTCATATACTCATATATCCACATTCATTGTAAAAATATCACGAATTAATATATTATTAAAATAATATATTTAAATGAATTATTTTATCGAGAAAAAGATAAAATATTAATTTTCAACAATTGTCATTTTAAAAATTTTCTCCATCTATATCACATAAAATCAATATTTTCCTCATCATATAAATCAATAATTAATTATTCACAAATAATATTATAGAATCACTGATATCGATGACGAGGCGGTTCAAGGAAAGAGGGGCTTTCGATAAAATTTCTTCTTCTTGGTATGATTAGGTGACCAAACCTCTCCTTAGAGCAGAACTTTCTAGACATTGCCAATAATGTTATCTAATAATATTATTAGGATAATATGAATTATTGCCGATAATGAGAAGATCTTCGTGTAATGTGATTATTGAAACAATGATGATATAAAATATCAACGCGACAATTATTAACTCGATAAAATCTTTGAGCGGTAATTCACTGTAACCATTATTGAGTAGTGCCTTCTTACGTAAGAATCAATAATTTGGTGCAATCTGGTGTCTTCTTGTTCGACAAGCGTATTAGTGTGTTTTAACCACCGGGTATTCAGATAGTACTTAGTAACAACTTCTGTAGTTATTTAAAAACAACTTATATTTGTCGTTTTCTTCATCGATCACTTTCCAGTTATGGGGCCCCCACACATTTTTTAAGGTAAATACGAATATTCTCCGGCCAAATGCAGAAGCGATCTGAATATTCCACGACGAGAAACGAATATTCCCAAACGATAATGAATATTTTATAACCACTTGCTTATTTTGAAATATTTGCGTATTTAACCCTTAACTATCCACATTAATCAAATCAACCCTTACTTATTTCAAAATAATAAATAAGGAAATTCCTTTTATTTAAAAAAATTTGAGGGTCTTATATTTCTTGATGCATCCTTAATTTTACATATTTGAAATTTGAGAGTATAAATAATTCGAAATATCATCTGAATCCTTATAACATTATATTAGTTTTATTTGATCATGGTGTAATGAATAATGTTATGAAGCGTGGATGTGAGTTTGGTGACATTGAGGATTATTTATTGTAATCATGACAGTAATATTACAAATATGTGGTAAAAATCCTTAGTGGCGTGGTGAATTGATGGATTGACGATTGTTGGCGTGATGTATGACCATTAATGAATACCTGTTATACCTATTCTTGGCGACGTAGTGCGGAATAATTGTGAGGATAATCTAAGAGAATATGAAAGTGGTAGTAGATGCGGGGTGAATTCGATGATGTGGATTATTTATTAATGCGAAGTCTTATACTTGGTGAGGTGATAACCTTTTAAATCATAAAAGATAGTAGATTTTATTTTATATGACTCTTTTAATATGATTGAATTTTATTCGTGATTAATCTGGTTTGTCTATTGTATTTTGTCGGTTTACATTATTTGAAGACTATTGATAATTTATTACGCATTATCTTAGAGAATATTTCTTCTGATGGAGTGAGTTGAGGCTCATAGTTCTTTCAACATATCTCTTGAAATGAGAATATAGGCGAGTCGGAAAGTGATGGTCTGAAGATAACATTAGTAGTCCTGCTGGCGAAATAGTGTGATAATAATTGTAATGAGGACTTTTGTTTGAGTTTGTATAATATACAACATATTGATTATTAAAAGTTACTTTAAATTACGTACCGTATAAGTATGTGTATGCAAATGATGAATGATCAAATGTTCGGAGGCTTTATCTCGATTTAAATTACATAGCGGTGAAGGCGACTAAGATGTCAATGGATATTAATTCTGGAAAACTCTCGAGTGATCGACTGCATTAAGCAATTCAAGAGTTGGGATCCACTAAGGAGTTTAAGGAGAGCAAAAGTACTAGGAGGGAGGCAGGATAGCATGGAGTATGACTACACAGTTTATATTTTATGTATTGGGATGTCAGTATATAAAGATAATTGTTACATGTCGATTAATATTTTGTTTTGTGGCGATGTCCCGAAATTCTTTGAGAATGTTGAGAATCGATGGAAAGCGTGATCGTTTCTTGTCACATGATATCATCGGGATAATGTTCGAGAAGGTGCAATTTACGACAAAACCTTACTTGATGAATGATCAAATGTTCGGAGGCTTTATGCAATTTATGCGATATGAGAGCTCTATCCAAGCGTTGGAAAACTCGTGGAAGGCGGCACTCAGTGATCCACCGGGATTTAAAACAAACCATACGGGAAGCATGGATAAAAGCTTGATATTTATGTCTTGGGATGGCAGGAAAAGGTTCCCCTTTATGTTCTTGTGGACTTTGCGGTAAAAGCGAAGACACTTCTTTGTCTGAAGATATCTTGAAGTTTATTGACGTGAAAATAGTATGTCGCCGCATTTACGTCTGAGGCCATTTGGTGGATCCCTTGGTGGTAATGAAGAGAGAATGGCCGAATGTTTTTAAGAGGTTTGAAGTGGGAATAAAAGCATCGACATCTTATTTCATAAAAGCTGTGTTTGTATTAGGGATGTTGTAAATAGATGGCTCGATTAGTGGGCAAAATTAGCGATAATGAGTCGTCCAACGGTGGATAATGACTAAAAGAAGCGGTAGGACGTAAATTATAATACGGATGGTGAGTAGTCATTAGTGGAGCGGTGATGACATGAAAAGCGTGGAGGGAATCATAATTGGGCCGGATATGGTGGCCAACCGACGTGGAACGGTTGTAATGGTAAATGGTAAACAATAGAATGGACATTGGTTGTTTTCAAGAAGCGGAGATTAATGATGATGGAAGGCGTCGGTACTTTATTTGCGTTGTTAAGGAAGGAAAGACCACTGTCGTATGCTTGAATCACGGAGAAGAGGGACACATCGGTCCAAAGGCATGCCGTCAGTCAAGCGTGTTATAATTGTGGAAGAAGGTCCAACAGCTCGATTTTGTCGTTTATCGAAGACAAATTCAACTAGGATGGAGGAGCTGCCGGTAGTCGGAAAAGTCAAGCCGGTGGTCTGAGGAGGCGTTTGTTGTTGTGACCTCCGAGGAGCGAACGAATGAGGTCGTCACGGGTGGCTTATCATAAACTACAATGAAATCACACTTTATTTGATCAGGATTCTACCCATTCTTTTATTTCTCTACTTTGCGCTCGTCGATTAAATTTGACTCAGGAGAAATTAGACTTTGACTTATCTGTGGAAACTCAGTTGGAGAAACCTCCCATTACATCCCTTTGTTTATAAGTCTTGTTTGGTTCGAATCGGTACCTCGCATTTACTATCGATCTTATTTCATTAAAAATACTTGCGTTTAGCGTGATTACAGGATTGATTGGTTATGACTTATCGTACAAAAATTGATTGTTTTGTAAGGTTGTTAGCTTTCATATTCTAATCGACCTATTATCACGAATTGAAACGACCAAACCATTAAAATTAATCACGGTCGTCTCGAGCCGTAAAGATATTCGTTTATTGAAAAATAGATGTCGAAGCTTTCTTAGCTCGTATCGCTGATTTAAACAAAAATAAATCGGTTTTGGCGATATTTCTATTGTTAATAAATTTTGGCGTATTCCAGAAGAACTTCACAGCTAGCCCAGGCGTGAAATTGAATTTTGTATCGACGCTTGAACACAGTACAAAACCTATTTCCAAAGCCCGTATCGAATAGCTCTATTGAACTTGAGTTAAAGACCCAATGCGAGGAATTGTTAGACATTGGCTTTACCGTCCCTAGTACTTCTCATGAGGTTATCACATTACATTACCGTGAAGAAGAAAGATGGGAAGTATCGACTTTGTATTGATTATCGGGAGTTGAATCATGTCACCATCAAAATAGGTATCCATTGCCCGCGTATTGATGACTGTTTGACCCGATTCTGCAAAGGAGCAAATTCTTTTCGAAGATTGATCTTACGTTAGGATATCACCCGATAGAAGATTAGAAGCCGTGACATTCCAAAGGCGGCTTCCGGAACTCGATGCAGGCATTATGAATTCCTAGTAATGTCCTTTGGATTGACTAATGCTCTCTGCGCCTTCGTGGATATGATGAGCCAAGTATTGAAGAATATTTAGATCACTTTGTGAGTCGTCTTTATTGATAAACATCCTTATTTATTCAAAATAGTGAAAGTAGAAAGCGACACTTGAAGTGACACTCGAAAAAAGCCGTGAATATAAGCTTTATGCGAGTTGAAGAAATCACGAGTTACGGCGGGCGAAAGTAGCATTCCTTGAGCACGTGGTATCAAGTCGTGGAATATCATTGACCAATGGCCAAAGATTGAAGCTATTCAAATTTGGGAACAACCTAAATCGATGTTAAAATACGTAGCTTTCTCGGTTTATTTGGTTATTATCGGAGATTAAGTGGAAGGATTTTCTCGAATCGGCTACTCCATTATTTCGGTGACTCGAAAAGAATCTGAGAGTTCGGTTGGAAGCGAAGAATGTGAAGAGTTTTCAAGAACTTCGAGGAGACTTATTTGACACCTATTACGTGATACCATCGGCTCGGAGGATTTGTCATCTACGGTGATCTTGACGAAAGGTTGGGATGTGTTCTTATGCGACATGGAAAAGTTATAGCCTATGCCTCGCGACGTATTTCAAAAGAATATGAGAGGAATTATCCTACCGTGATGCAGAGTTAGCGGTATTATCTTCTTCTTGCAAAATTTGGAGGCATTACTTGTATGGGGAGAAAGTGGAGATCTTTCGGATCGTAAAAAGCCTCGAATATTTCTTCACTCAAAGGAACTCGACGTCGACAGCGGCGTTGGCAGGCTGATTGAAAGATTGTGATCATACCATCGATACCATCACGGAAGCGAGCGTGGTAGGCGATGCATTGAGTAGAAGATCGTATGCAAATCACGAGAGGCGTTATTGTCGACCTGAAAGGCCCGTTTTGTGTGACTTACAAAGGATGGAGATGAGTTAAAGACTCGAGGGACGCGTGTGATGATAAGCGAATATCTGGTAGAAGCAGGCTTTAATCGATAAAGTTAAAATTTGCTCAGAATTTCTGGACACAGGCGGTGATTATGAGGAGGAAGAAAGTGCAGGAGAGGTCTTTATCTTAGGAAGCAGAATCGATGAAGAAGGAATACTTGAGTCGACTCCGGACTTTGTGTTCTAACAACCGATTTAAAGTATAATATCATGATGGAAAGCGCGCGACACCATTCATTTTGCAATCCATCACAGAGTACGAAATGTATCATGATATTCGTCATACATTTGGTGGAAGCAATATGAAAGAGAGATAAGCATTTATTTATCTCGAGGTGTCACAACTTGTCAGCGAGTTAAGCGGACATCAAGTACCAAAAGGTCCATTCTGACCACTTGAAATTCCAGGAATGGAAGTGGGAGCACATTACCATGGATTTCGTTCTGGGGTCTTCTAAGGTTTCTCGGCGTTGATGCGATTTGGGTCATTGTTGATAGATTGACCAGAAATGCGCTCATTTCTTCTGGAATCTGAAACTTATACTTGAAGCGTCTTGCTCGTATGTACATAAGCGAGATTAAAGGCGCATGGTATCTGCAGTATCCATAGTTTACGATCGAGTCCCAAAAGATTCACTTGCGATTTTGGGTTGGTTGCAAAAAGCTATAGGCGCAGACTTACGATTTAGCTCGGCGTATCATCCTCGAAGACAGACGAGACGGTCGGAAGAGGACTATTCGAACTCTTGAAGATCTATTAAGACTCTTTGTTCTTGATTTCAAGGGAGTTGGGACAAAGTTCTTACCATTGGTGGAGTTTTCCTGACAGCGAGTTATCAAGCAAGTATTGGCATGGCTCCATTCGAAGGCGTTGTATGGAAGAAAGTGTCGTTCTCGATATCTTTGGGATGAGGTGGGTGAAGCAGCGTTGTTGGGGCCGGAGTTGAATACGTATGACTACGGAAAAGATTGAAACGATCAAAATGACATATAAAAACCTCACAAAATCGACAAAGAGTTATCTTGATCTTCATCGAAAGGGCGTGGAATTTGATATAGGAGATCATGTATTTATTAAGAGTTGCTCCGTGGAAAGGAGTTACAAGATTTGGAAAGAGGAAAACTTAATCCTCGATTCATCGGTCCATTTTAATCCTCGTCGAGTAGGAGCTGTGGCTATAGACTTCGACTTTCTGCTTGAAATATGTCTCGTGTTCATAACGTTTTCACGTATCCATATTACGTAAATATGTGAAAAGACGAACCATATTATTGAGTTAGAGCCGGACGAAATAGCGGAAGATTTGGCGTATGAAGAGGTTCTGTTCAAATTTTGGATAAGAAGGAACATATTCTACGCTCGAGGTTATACCTCGAAATCGAAAGTTTTGTGGAGGAACCACGATGTTGAGGAAATGCTTGGAGTTAGAATCGAAATGAAATCAAGGTATCCTTACCTCTTGACATACGGTCGTACCCCTAATTTGGTGAAATTTCATAAGAAGGAGGTTGTAAGACCCGACTTTTATAAATAAGATGAATTATCTATAAATATTATTTTTTGAATATTATGGAATAATTTGATATAATGTTATAGTTGTGGGTAATATTTATAAATTTTTGCAAAGTATCACAGTGGTTATATTATATTCGATTGGTGGGAATATTACGGTTTAGCGGGGAATATTAAATGCAATGCTCAATCATTGAGTGGACCTAGCGAAATTATTGTCGGATTGAGAAAGCTTGACAAAAATATTTTATTAAAAATAGCGGCGGAAGTTTCTGGGTAATCTTTGTTGAACTACTTCGGTAGTAAAATCTGATGATGTCGTGTGATTTGCGTAGTAAGCGCGCGGTATTGATTATTGATCTTATGTTGAAGTCACTCGGTTTGATTCCATTATTGTCATGAATTATTATAGCGATAATGACTTTTGTTTTATTAAATTATTATTAATAATAAAAGCGAAACATCTTTATATAAAGCAGAATACTTTATTAAAAGTTATTTTATAAATAAAATATATTATATTTTATTATGCATAGTGTTCGTAGTGTTTTGCGTAGTATTTTGCATAGTGTTTGCGTAGTAAAATGTTTTTGTATAAATAGAATATATTATATTTTATTTAAAAGATTTTTTACTTTAAATATGGGCCAGAATTAGATTAAAGTAAATCAATGCGGGATAGTTAAATGGATTGAATTCTTATGTAGCGCCCCAAAATTAGGTATCGTCACCCATCTTGGGTAGCCACTTACGTGAGTACGTAAATTCAAATACAACTTACTAACCTAAGCGTGTACAATCGACATAAGCTGTGATTTGAATACAAATATTGTCTACTAGATATTATACAAACTCGAAAGGAGTCCTCATTACAACTATTATCACCTTTATTTCACGAGAATAGTGAGGACTACTAATCTTATCCTCTGGACCATTACTTCCCGTTCTGAGCTTCGTCCGGTATGTTCTCATTTCTGAAGAAGAGCGGTGAAAGAAAAAGGTGAGCTCACTAGCCCGATGAAATATTATGACTAAGATAATGCGAGAATAAATTATCATTAGCCTTGATGAGTGTTAAGCGATAAAATCTGATAGACAACGGTTTAAGCTGCGGTAGGAATAAGCGATCCATTAAAAAGTCAGTAGAGAATAAAATCTACTATCTTTTAGGTTTTAAAGGTTTTCATCAATTTTATATTTGAGACTCGACAATAATAAACCACCACATCTAATCATCCACATATACCAGTCGAGGATTTTCATCAAATTATCGATGGTTAAGTGACTATCTTAGAATCACCCACAGTGGTAATCATACCAAAAACTATCCATCATTTTGCATTCACAGTGGCTTTGAGGACTTTTGTCACATCATTTATATCAGTCGTGATTATCTAGAATGATCACAGTGTCATAATAAATACTAAAGTTAAGTTCATCATCTTGGCGTAAGCGAAGATAACATAATATAACATGAGGATGATGATGTGATGACATAGTAATTGATAAAACAAGTTGAGAATTATTTAATCCATGAATTATTAACGTCAATTATCGACATGATCGCATTTACGTAGAGTAAAATTCAATAATGATCGGAAGAATATTTTCATGAAAGAATCTTTGGATGAAAGCTTGAAATATCGAGGATATTCTACTAATTTCATGGAGTATAGAAGTGAAGTTTTAACATTTGGGTATAATAAAGAATGGAATAACAAAAGAAATCACCGTAAATGCGGTGCCCGCATAGGCGAGTTATTCAGCAGAATAATAATAACGGAACGGTCGGTGAAATTCACTGCAAGCGGGATGTTCAGCGAATAATAAAGATGGAACGGATCCGGTGTAAAAACTTGCGAGATAGGATATTCAGCGAGAATGATAAAGGCGGAACCCGGTCGGTGTAAAACACTGCAGACGAGGATGTTCAGCGAGAATAATAAAAAGCGGAACCGGTCAGGTGTAAAAACCGCCGAGCAGGATGTTCAATGAATAATAGAAGAATGTCACCAAGTATAGGAATTAAGCCGCATTATCTGAGTTATTCAAGCCCAGAATAATAAGTAATGGAATAACATAAAGATTTCACCACGAAGTATAGGGTATCTGGCGTATCACGAGGTTATGTATAGGGTATGCCACTTTTACGAGTTATTCAAGCGGAATAATAGTGAATGGAATAATGAAGTTCTCTTGAAGAAGAATAACACCACTTACCGTAAAAAGAAGCTGAATATAGAAGTAGTGAAGTAGCGAGAATCTCTTCTTGCTATAAATTTTCTCTATAAACTCTCTATAATTTCTCTCTCTAGAGTTTGATGAATTAAAAGAAAATAATGAAGGAATGAGCTTATTTATAGGAAAATGGAATGCGTAGTAAGCTAATCCATGAGCGGTCAGATTGATTTACTTTAATCGGACGGTCCGTATTTAAGAAAAATCTTTTAAATAAAATATAATATATTCTATTTATATAAAAACATTTCTTATGCAAACTAACATCTATGCAAATCTTATCACAAAACCTTATCTGAAAATCTTTATCTGACCTATGCGTAATAAAATATAATATATTACATTTATAGAATAACTTTAATAAAAGTATACTATTTTATATAAAAGATGTTTACATTTTATTACGTTAATAATCTGAATAAAACAAAAGCGTCGTTATCATTATAATAATTCATATTATTAATCGTGATAATGGAATCAGTGAGTAACTTACCGTAAGCGTGATAATTAATCACAGGTGTCTTCTTATGCGACCACACTTATTCTTGTACTTTTTCTAAGGTAGTTCAGCGGTAACCACGGTAAAACTTCAATAGTTATTTGATAAAATATTTTTTGTCGTTTTCTCGATCAAATGATAATTACATTACATTAGGGTCCCTGATGATTGGTAGTTATCGAATATTCCTGCTTAAGCCAAGATATTCCCAGACCCGATCGAATATAATATAACCAACTTGCATACTTTGTAAAATTTATAAATCTACCCTGACTATAATATTATCTCAAATTCACCATAATATTAAAAATTATTTTGACAAAATTTAAATCTTTATTGATAAAATCTGAGGGTCTCGCTGATCTCCCCTCGCATGGAATTTAAGCCCTCGAAATTAGAAGTGCGATACAGTATGATAAAGAGATGAGAATACCTTGAATACCTTTATCATTGAAAACATTAAATTCATTTTTGCAATCGGCGAAGATATTCATTAACAATTCATCTTTGCCTTTCTCTAGGGCCGAAGATATCTGTTATAAAACCAATAATCTTTGAGACTCGACAATAGTATCCTGACCATGAATTATCCATACCTTCTTGGCTAAGATATTACCGTGTTTTCAATTCTGGTCGTGATTATCTTAGAATAATCCAGTAGTGCGTAATCATACGAATCTATCAATACCTTCTGACGAAGATGACTTTTACCACATCGATGAATTAATATTTCATTCTTTGAGACTCGACTCGATAATTAATCCATATCATCGAATCATCCTGCTTGCTACTGGCGAGGATATTCATTAGTATCCGACCACAAATTATCCATACCTTCACGGCGAAGATAATCGATGTATTCATTAGTATCGCGACCACAAATTATCCAATACCTTCTGGTTAAAGATAATTGTGTTTTCAATTCTGGTTATGATTATCTTAGAATGATCACTGGTCGTAATCATACCAAGTCCATCTATGCTGCGTAAGCCGCGGATGACTTTGAACACATCCATGAATTAATATTTCATTCTTTGAGACTCATTTCGATAATTAATCACATCGCCGAATCATCCACCTTTTCTGGGCGAGGATATTCGTTAGTATCGCGACCACAAATTATCCATACCTTTTCTGCTAAAGATAATTGTGTTTTCAATTCTGATTATGATTATCTTACGAGATGATCCACAGTCGTAATCATACGAGAACGTCCATTATGCTTGCGTAAATGCAGATGACTTTAAAAAAAATATAAACGTGAGGATAATGATATAAAGAATCGATCGAATAAGATAAAGGATAAATATTAAACATTTATAATATAATTTATCCGAGGATTCAAGAATATCCCCATGTTATCAATCTTAATAATCTCGTAATCTAATATCATTAATATTATACCAATATTTTAATCACTTACTTAAATTTATAAACAATTTATCTCGATTGTTTACGGCTTTACCATATAATGCATTTCATCATTCAAAATGCCATACTCATAAAATATCATCACCGATTATCAAATCCCTCATCAAAAAAATATCATATACTACATATAGGATTCTACAAGCGGTAAAATCTATTTTCGACTTTTTTACTTTACGTAACATATTTAACTCATATGTTTAGTAACTAAACTATTTTCATGAAAATACCAAATCAGCCCCAAAAATATTTCTTTTAAGGATTTAGCATAATATAGTCCCATAATGAAAATATATTTTTCAAGAATTTTTAAAATTCATTTACTATTTTTAAAATCAATTTCTAATTAATTCCTTAAAAATTTAGCTACCTCCAAGTTTAACTCCAAAATTCCCAAATCTTGGCAGAACCTTACACATATTTAACGTGAGCTTCTAGTTTAAATTTCTTGGTCATCGGAGTTATAGAACTCCGGTTATAAGATTTTTAAATCGGAAAAACCTAAATATTGAAATAGTCATAACTTGCTCATTTAAGTCAGAATGAGCTCATTTTTGGACAGGAATACTTTATACCATATACCTTCATGTCCCAAAAGGCCAAATTTTCTCATAATTTAAGTGGCGAAACAGCCCTTAAAGTTTCTGGGCAGTAGCATTTTCAAAATTTACAGCTTTGGCCTCCTTTGCTAAAATCAGTCCACACAAAATCTACAACACCTTTTCCAGTAATTCCACTTGGATTAGTTAGGTAACTCATAGATCTAACTCTAGGATTTGACCACATTCAAAATTCAAAATATAATAGGAGATATGGTCAATTTAATTTCATATTCGTTTTCACTAAAATCGATTTTCAACTCTTTGTGATTTCTAAGAAACTTTCATGTTTTTACGTCTTAACCAACATAACTCATCATAAAACTTACTAATACTTCCATATACCCATGATTTTTATTATTCCAATGCTTTTATTATGACTTTCATCATAATACACATAAGCGAGATCCTTTTAGTTGAAGAAATATTTGAGGTTTAAGAAATGGGTTTTATCTTTGAGGTCGATACAAAATTGATTTCACGTTCTAGGGTAGGCTAGGAAGTCTTGAGAATCGCCAAGAAATTTATTAATGATAGAAATATCATTAAGCTATTACTCTCGTCGAAGACTTGGGCGATGCGTCAGCGTTGATTGATACTATTAACTTGCCATCTTGATCGTGGCGTCGCTTCTGAAGAAATGCGGCCCGGTCGTTCCACAAGAAAATCGACAACGAAGGATCGGGCTCTTTACTTGCAAGCGATATACGATGTGATTAACTTTAGGGTTTGGTTACTTTGAATTAAATATACTCATGAGGTTGGTTAGGAATATGAAAGCTAATGACCTTTACAAAAGAATAATGAGTAGTTAATCAATCGTTTTCAAAAATTACCTCAAAAGCAAGTATTTTCAAAGAGATAAGATCGGCGGGTAGCGTGAAAGTGTTTATTTGAAACAACAAGATTAATAAGCGGTGGAGGTAGCGAAGGTTTCTCCCAGCGAAGTTTGATAGATAAATCAAAGTCTAATTTCTTGAGTCAAATTTAAGCGTTGAGCATAGCAAGAGAGATATAAAGAATGGGTAGAGGCAGGTGTCTAATAAGGTATAGACTTATGAGCTTACGATTAACTTACGTGATAATTTTATTTAGGTTC